>JAROYE020000011.1:23110000-23750000 GCA_029619315.2 Dynastes maya | reverse complement strand
GCTAAACTAAACATGAGGATAAATACGAAACGTAGCGATGGGGCGGCTTATCCCTATAGATTAGTTGCTAGGGTTGAGAAACTCTTCTACACTGTAGTAGCTTTGCTCTATTAAATATCTCTTAGTAGACTGCTTAAATCTGGCGCTAACTCTTATTTCGCGAGGTAGTTTATTGTATAATTATCATGTATAAGATCACTTCTTCGCCGGGTTTTACAGGGATGTATGTCTTATAACGGTATACTCCTCCTTGTGACACACACGGCTTCAAGGATGTATAAAGACGGAAGAGTTAGAACACGCAACGTTTGAAAGAGAGGTTTACATGATTCTGTAGGTTTTAGCCCGCCCAATATTCTAAAAAGTTGCTTCTGTGCTACAAAGACTTTGGCAACAGTAGATGAAGATCCCCAGAGGAGTATGCCATGACTTAGATGAACGTGTTATAAAGCCTAAGGTCTTAGAGGCTGATAACTCTGATAAGCAAAGATCTGTTATATGTGAGGAGAAACTCATCGAAGGGTCGAACAAAACTCCAAGATCTCTGATCAATACAACTTTCTTCAAAAATCTATTATTTATGCTGTAAAAAATGAAGAAAGAAATTAAAACTCTATTAGAGTGCTGTAACTTGACAATTTGGTAAAAGCAAGCAACTTTTCTTACGACATTTTATTAAATTTTGCAAAATAAAGTAATATTTTGTAATTCTCTGAAGAACATGTCAAATTTGGTGGTTAAGAAAGTTATATGATATTGTGGTGATATACTTTTCTCTATATTTATTAATTTTTATTTCTTCTTATTAACTGTTAGTGGTGGGGTCGTAGGCTGTAAGTCTAATATGTAATTATAAAACTTCAAACAGAATTCAAGTATATTACGACAAATTAACATTAAAAAACGTTTTAAATTCTTATTTATTAATTCAAATTTGTCCTACATAAAACTAATAATGAGTTCAAAATTAAAGTTATACTTACCCAAGCTCAAGGCTTAATGTCCACATATTTACAGGCCCTTCTTTTTCTCGCTGAATACAATTCAGTTTCTTTGCCAGGGTTCTTTTTCTCACTGAATACAATTCAATTCTTTTTTCGTTTTCTCTTTGATCCTCCAATGGATTTCCAAAATATTCATGTTAGCTTCTATTACTGTAACTTGGAATATTTTTACGGCAAACACTGTTTAAATTATCGTGTTACTATTGTTTTATTAATTAATATCCGTACATTACTAAATTCCTTGCAAATACCAATCCAATAACTAAAAATTACCTGGTATATATTTGCCTGTGACCGCCCACGCAAAAAAAAAACAACACGAGGAAGCATCAAATACATTCTTAAAATTAGAAGACATCTGCATGCGATAAAAATGATCGGATAACTAATTTTTTTGTTTTTTTTTTATTATATATACATATAAATCAAGCAACATGTTGATTAAAAAAAATGCCATCTGATGCAAACTTTGTGTGAGTTTTTTGTTTAATAAAAGACTTCTTGCGGGATGGACAGACCGTGTTGCATTCTTACACAAGAAAAACTTGCTGCAATAAAAGGAGTACGCATTCGAGGAAATGACATAAATTGGTTTAATATTCTCCTAGATTATTTCATTGAGTTAAATGCAATTATTGTACGTTGTTTTTTGCGTAAATAATAATGAATCCTTTAGTTCCTACATGTTTTTGCAAAACTAAATAGAAAAAAAAGGAACGCTGCGGACAGGATTCGAACCTGTGCGGGTAGAACCCAATGGATTTCAAGTCCATCTCCTTAACCACTCGGACACCGCAGCTACTTCCAACACGTTTTTTAAAAAGTGTTTTCAGGGTGATCTAGTTTAATAATTAATTTACTTAATTAATTACTCAATAAAACTATGTATTTTGTTTTGAATTTAATCGAATGACGTATAGTTAACCATCTTCTATAAAAAAAATTATAGGTTTGAAGAAGAAATTCAAGCAAATCTCTGGTATTATGAAAAGTAATATCGTTTTAGCGGATTTTTCTTCCTCGTTTTCAAAGCATGGCGGTTTGACTTTATGAATTTTCGAAGATTTACAAGCTCTCGAGTAAAAAGGCGGTATGCTAGGGAAGAGCGGCTGCCAGCAATTCTCCTCGACGCGCTGATATCTAGCACTCAAACCGGGGATTTATCGGACGTTCGCAGTTACTAACGCCCTCTATTACTCAACCGTCGGAGTTAATAGGCGTCGAAGGGAGTGAAATGCATTTTAAAAACGATTCTCGGGTCACGCTAGGAAGGCTAACCGTAATAGAAAGGGTTTATTAACCCCTTCTTGCCTATATACACCATCTATGTCTATAACTTTGCTATGAAAGCCGGGTTGATGTATAGCTGTGTGCAAAAATGCTTTACCGTGAAAGAATGTGAAATTGGAAACTATATAAATACCAAGGTTCTTTAATAGAAATACGTTTTGGAGGCTGTACTGCAGTTTTTATGTAATGAATTTAAAATAAATCTTCAGTGATATTAACTTTAGGTGGTATAACTTTGACGATCATAAGATTAATATAACATGGATTGAATTGGCATTAAGGTGCGTATTTCTTTATTTAAAAAGATTATTTACATCTTTTAGATATTATATAGGTTTATGATACAGTTGGTCATATTTTTAATTTCCATTTAATTTTTTTGTTTGCATAAAAGATATTTTTCTTGGTTATAGATTTTTTAGTGGTGCGTCTGAGGCTGCAAGGGATACAAAGTTCCCAATATTTTCTTAAATAGATTACTGCATCTTGGGACTTTTTGGCCTTCTTTCCATATGTGGTAGAATCATTTCTTTTATCACCAAGGTCATCATCAACAATGGTATCCGCATAATCAATGTCTCGAAATTGTTGTGAATCTTGAATTTTGAAAATTGCGGTCCCTTCTTTCTACCATTTTCCATCCACTGGTAGAAGCCATCATATCACCAGTACATCATGAAACTTTACCAGATCAAACTGAAGCTAGAAACTTGGTTCTTGATGCACAATTTAGGTTTGATGCACATATACTTTCTTAGACAGGCATGAATTGGAAATTAATATTATCATACAGAGATTCACATTTCTCTTTTTGCTGATAATTATACGGCCTCTGTACTACTACTAACACTGCGTCGCGTATTCAAAAATATTCTTCTTCTTTCTAATAATAATAATAATAATAATAATAATAATAATAATTCTTTAAGCTCACTCTGGTTCTGTCTCGACATAAACCTATTATCAACCATACTCAATAAGAAAAAATATGGATGTGAAATAGGAAATGACCAAAAAATAAGTCATCTCGTGACATTAAACTGATAGCATCATTAGGGGCAGAAATACAAACACTAATGATATCAGAATGGAATTTGGTCTCGATGAGTGCAGAATGGGAGAGTTACGAACACGAAGAGCATATACTACAACACAAAGAAGAAGAACAGATATTAAAGGGAATGGAAAAAGCGGAGATCTACAAATACGAGGTAGGTGTCATAAATTCTCGACCCTAAAATGACGTCCTCTAGGTCTTTCTTTAAATGAGAAAGTAAATAACCATTGTTTCATTCCCTGTGACAATGGACTCCAAAATCGGTTTCGGTACGTCTCCACACATGTTTAAAAATGAGCGCGCACATTGGACCGGACGTTCACGTTGGAGAGCAGAAAGAAGATGCCGTACCCATCTTGCACATACTTATTCATACCTAAATGATTATGGAGAATTTGGGGTATACTTGTTTCAGAAATGTTAGACATCACTGCTAGTTCCTTCACTTTCAAACGGCGATCTGCTACTACCATTTCTTTAATAATTGAAATGTTTTGAGGCGTTACCAGTTCAATTGGCGCTCATCATCATCAAGGGATTCTTGCCCCAAGCGGAAACATTTTGCCCACGTTTTTACAGTGAAATATGAAGGAGATAAGTCACCATAAACGCCGTCTAAACGTTGTTTAATGTGATAAGGCGTATACCTTTCTTTTGTTAAAAATTTGATGACCGCGCGGTACTCAATTTTCATTACCTGAGACATTTTCATGCACTAGCCATGTTGTCTGGCTGGCTACTACTACTACTCTTCGAGCTGCAATATACCGATTGAGAAAATGAGAAATTAGCTATATCGGTATCCCCTCCTCGCTCTCTCGCCGTACATGCGAGAGAGCGTGGTGGGCACTGAGTGAAATCCAAGCAATTCGTGCTAGTACACTTCGAACAATGTCGGGATGTAGACGTACTGTGCGAAGAGCGCACGTATTAATTTGAAGTCAAGGTCGCCTGGAAATGAGAGTTTTGTATATTTATTTTGTTGTTGCCACGAAGCTTAGACGAAATTAATAAGAAATTTTAACGACGAAAATAAAAACAGATTCTGATGAAATGAAAGAAAAGTAAATACTCTAGACATTCTTACTAAGATCGTCCGCCCATAAGGCTACCTCGTAACTAACCACATCGGTAACCTTGAGCCATCGACTGCCGCTAACCCCTCCGCTTGAGAGCGAGGAGGGCATACCGATATGGCTAATTCCACATTTTCCCAGTCGGTATATAGAGTAGGCCTCACACATGTGCAACTATGACGCAACGGGGTTTGAACACGCTCGAATCTGTGTAAGCATGTCAGGCCGAGAATTTATGGTGCCTACCTCGTGCGTAGGTGTATTACAAACGAGAGGGAATAAGCACAACAAGCTGAAAGAAAATCTTATCTACTTATACAAAAATAGGTTAACATCAAGTAACAGTACGTCCAGTGGACGTCCATTTTTGGTCCATAACAGGTCCATACGTTCATAAACCTTGAACCGATGTTTTATGGAGGTCCACGAGCAGATGTGGCAGATGTGCACTGTACGTCAACGAGCGGACGTATATTGTACATCCGCTTTAAGTACAAATATCCAACAACAGAAAAAAAATTATTAAATAGTGGGTATAACTTCATATTACACATATAAAAAGCTAGTATTCAAATGAAAACATTTATACATTGAGAAAAATTAATACCTTCTAATCAACTAACTCCAGTCACATGACCTGGACATGATGATTGATGATGATGTATTGACCAATAACAGGTATCTTTATATAAAATTTTCTGCTGTCTATTTTGGCGTCAGTATTTATTCCTGTTCTATTATAATCAAGACTTAGCAAACCGTACGGGATGACTCACACGTAACTGGCGAATATGAATAAGATACGTTATTTTTTACATTTCCATGGACGTACGATGCAATGGGTTTTACCGCTCTGGTTTTAGAATATGAGAGTACTTATTTACACGGTATTACGCTTTGCAAACATAGATGAACTACGTAAAATAATATTAACTTTTATAATTTACAGAAATAAAGATAGAATGAATCCTCACTGGAAGCGACTGTTTTGAGTTTTCAGCTGTAAAGTTGGTTCTTCATGATGTCAGTATTTCTTATGCCGAAAATGTTCTTTCAACATCGCAATTTAGTTAGTGGAGCAAATTTTAAATGTGGTATATTTTGTGTGTACATCGGTATTTAGATTGACATTAATACACCGATCATTTAGTAGAGCTGACTCAAAATGAGAAGTACATCTGACGTCATATGCGCGAAGAGACTAATTTTGTCGGGCGAGTCTATTATTTCGCGGCATTTGAAAAATAGGGGTGGAATGATATCAGCTGCAACTTCAGTAGCGTGTCAAGCTTTGATTAGGTTACAGCTTGGATAGATTTCAGTTGTTTTGTTATTCTAGGCTGTTATCGTTCCATTTTTTATTAAGAAAACTGTCTTTTTCAAGGCATTTGAAAGGAGCATATTACTACAGTGGTAAAGTTCAAATACAAATAAATAAAGTAGGTAGATATCAAATACAAATAAATAAAGTAGGTAGATATATATGTTATATTAATTGTGCGGAGTTGGCATCAAAGGAAAAGTTATCCACAGCTAAGGCAGAGAAATTATCGCCAATATCTTGAAACTCATGGAACAAGAAGCACAAGATGATAAACCAAGTATCCCATCGAAACATTACAACGGCTTTTGAACGACTATCGAATGGTCCTGAACGGCTCCTGAACAGCGTTTGAAGGGCACCTAAACGGCTTTTGAACGGTTCCTGAACGGCTTTTGAACGGCTATCCATTGTTATGGAAGAGCTATTAGTAGGTAGGCTAGTGGACTTGGAGGACGAGTGATCTTGAACTGACCCCATTATACCGCGAATCAATCCGCGAACTTAGCCGTGAATTAACCTGCGGACTAGGGGACCTGGAGGATCTTGAACTGACCCCTTTATATCGTGAATCAATCCGAACTTAGCCGTGGACACCATCCCCGACGGGCGACGGGGGACCTGAAGGACGAGTGACCTTGAACTGCGCTAGAAGCTCCCTAGCATACCTACTGCCATGATAAAAGTAACAACAGAAAAGACCTAAAAAACACACATATATCTATCAAAAATTAACACATTTCATTAAACTTACCAACATTAATTGACTGCAATAAAATTCGATAAAGTAAAGAAATAACAAGTAACAAAACAAGTTAAAATGGAAGAAAATAATAGGGAGAACAAAGCAGGAACGTATCACAAATGCAGGATATAATAACAATAAACAACAAGAACAATTTACGCTTTTGGAATTGAGATTTGACAGTTTGGCAATTGTTATGATTACTTTGCTCAGCAACGAACTCTTTAGATCAGTCCGTTGACACAAGAGACAATTTGGCGCTTTTTCCTAACCAACTTTGCATAACAACAAAAACAGATAGCCAAAACCTTTATTGTTGCATATCCCTATATTTCTTAAGTTAAAATATAACAGATGTGGTATCATTGGATTGGCCTTTCGATTACCTTTCCAAAAACGTAAAAATATATAGAGTGTTTTATTTAAAATAAGAAAGTTGATGTTACTTCCGGTGATACCGGAGATGCAATTGACCTGCCGATAACGGCAAAAGTTAGTTCACAAAAAATAGAAATCGACCTATTTCTTCTGAAAACGCTAGCTTCTGTCGTTCAAAACTTAGTATACGAGGGGGACACTTTGGCACCTCACTGTATACAAAGTTATTACAATTCATGCAAACTTTCTAACTGCCCCACAGCAGAAGTAAAAAACACAACATTGAGCACCTTTAAAATGAAAACAAAAAGCTTTTAATTGAGAGGGCACTATATAATATAGATGAGTTCTTTGACTTCTCCTGGTTGGTAAATATGTTTCATTTATACAATTTCTTTTATTTATACAATTTATATTATTTATTCACGAATTTTATTTATACTAAGATTTTGTTATACGCGGATTTTATTTATATACGAATTTTGTATACGAATTTTAATTATAACTGTAGGTACTTGCTTTTGTATTGAATGACGACTTTGTGATGTAAAATGTTATAATTGACAATATTTTTACAGAACAAATAAATTATTATTGTTAATTATTATTATTCTTATTCTCATTATTATTATTATTACTCCTATTATTATTCTATAAGAAAATAAATAATAATAATATTGATTTGGGTACAAAACGCCATGCTTCCTGGAGTTAAGAGATGTCCCAGTGGTGAATTAATGCATAGACTTTCTACCGTGTCACGGCTTCAGTATCGAACCATTTAATGTGTTTTAATGGACCAAACTTGCTGTAGTCGGAATATCTATGGTATAACAAAGGCGTTATTTATCTTTAACATTTTATTGTTTCTGCTTTTATTGTGTGAATCGGATGTATTTGTGTATTTTGTTGCGTGCTGGGAAGTATGGCGCCAATGGTGCTAAACCCATTATGTAAATTGCATGGGAACAAGTCAAAAAACGAATATTTTAGGTGGGTGCGTTACTAGCACCAACACCATCAACATAAACAGTAAAATTTCTAAACGTAGTTCTACCAAACAATTCTTGCATATAAAACATAGACGAAGATTCACTTCTGATTCAATCTGTTTAATATGCATCTAGCGAAAGCTTTTCCCGGGAACATTTGCTTTTTAATCTTTTATTTTCCCTCAGAAAGTATTTATTAAAGTTTCTGTGCAGCTGCACTTTGGCAAAAGAAGGAACAGTAAACACGTGACACAATTTCTGCTCTTGAATATTTATTAGCAATTTTCTTTCCATTGCTTTTATTCGATAGTCGAGATTTATTGAATACGGCTTTACTTGCTTCTTATATATTCAACGCAAAGGTAAGTAGCAGAATGAATCGAGTGAGAAGGAGAATACTCTTTGAGATGGGAGTCATGAAGCTGAATTCGCTCTAGTGTAGTCTTGTGTTTCGTGTGCAGGGTACCAAACTAAGAAAGCATATTCTAATTTTGATCGTACATAGGAGTAATACAGCATTTTGATCGCAGACACATTACCAAACGACAATGTATTTAGAGCAATAAATCTTAGCATCTTTAAAGTTGAAGCAGTGTATTTCGATTTATATGTTCAACAAGAGGCATTCTACTATCCAAATATACTCCAAGATTTTTTATAGTTGAGCAGCGCAACAATTTGGACACAACTGGATTAAACTTTTTGGTAGAGGTAAATACTTTGCACTTATTTATGTTCATTGCAAGTATATTCATTTCATACCATTGTTTAACTGAATTTATTTTAGCTCGGAGTGCGTTACAGCCTTCAAGAGTTTATATGGAAGAAAAGATTTTGAAGTCGTCGGCAGAGGCGCATTTGCTACATTTCAGTAGTTCTAGAAGGTCGTTGAAGAAAACCAAAAGTAACATAGGCCCAAGATTTGACCCCTGAGGCACGCCAGATGTTGCAGAGTAGAATGCAGAATTGTAGCCATTGTACGAAACATACTGCGATCTTTTCAAAAATAAGAGGTGAAAAAAGTAGAGTAAAAAGTGCAAGTATGGAATATGTTGGTAATATGGAATACCAAGGTGTCGCAATAATGCGTGTAGCTACATCTATCAAACGAGTCGTGAACTTTTAGCCTAGACCTACTACTAAGGTTACAGTAGCTCATGAACAAATTTAGCTTTTCCACCATTTGACAGAAGTTATAGTTCAAACTGCGTGCTTTCAAAACTTGAACAGGTAAGTAGATATGAGTGATTATTTCTTTTTGTAGCTTGTTATTATTTAAGTGTCTGCTACTATTGACTTGTATGTAAAATAGGTTTTACAAAAATATTACTGCCATTTATTATTTTTTAATGCGTAACAAAATCTAATCTAAAATATTACAAGGTGGGCTGTTGGGAATATGGAATACCACTATTCCATATTTACACCCCCGTTTTTCCACATACGTTTTCTATGAAAGCTTTCTTTTTTCTGTCTTACAATTAGAATGCCAAGGAGAAGTCAATGTAGAGTTTGTATAAGTAGCACATTGAAGCAGTACATTGAAGAAAAAATTAGTCTGGTGACTACAGCAGTCAGAGAAAAAAGGATGTGACTGGTGCAAGTAATAATATTATTTGGTGCACTTTTGACTTAATATAGTCCCACAGAAAATAAGCGGGAGCCGACAAATCACGAGACCGTGCCGGCCAAGACTGTACTGGCCAAGACATCAGGTGACCTGGAAACATCTCACTTCCATTGATAAATTAAACACATGAGGTCTTGCGCCAGCTTGATGATACCAAGTAATGTCTAATGGTAAAGCAAGTTGATGCGTAGCGTCCGTTAAACATGTCTCTAACATTTACATCTTCAAAAAAATATGGGTCCACGTATTGTTAATTAAGTCCTGACTTCCTTCCAAAATCTAACGGCAAAACTATAGACGTATGTTATGATCATTTAGAAGGAGCTTTTGAGCTTTTTTCCACTCGTAAAAATGGTAGTGCAAGTATTTTTTTAGTATTGCTCGTACGGACTCATGAGAAATTCCTATTTGTTTCGATAGGTGGCGTAAGGTTTCACTGGAATATTCTTCAATTGCATTTCTAACATGGAAGATGTTCTTTTCCGTTCTTGCTTGTTTTGTTCTCTCCAGTGGCTTAAATCCTCTACTGATTGCCTCTGGCGATACCTTGTGACCCATCTTCTAATTATTTTGCCAGACGGGGCCATAGCAACACGAAATTCATGTCGAAGTCGTCGTTACGTGTGAATTACCGAGCCGCTTTTAATACACTGTTCTACACAAAATACTCTATGAGCAATCAACCAGCGCTCCATATTTAAAAATTATAATTATTATATGTGATAGAACACCTGACAGTTAGAATCATTATAACTTGATATTTTAGATTTTTGTAAGTAAAGACTAAAACTGGGTCACCCCTAATTTGACACCCTATATTTACGTGAAGTAGGATTTTCCTCGTCAACAAACATCTTTTTTAATAAAAACAGAGACGGAATAATAAATTTATAAAAAGAAATAAGGGTGATCTTGTCAACCATACGTTCTAATATAGAAATATGTAAAAAGCATTAGACACAAGTTTCGCATTAAATGAATTATATACTTTTTTCTAATTTTTTAATACGAGGGATGATCGTAAAATAAGGTTCCCATATTTTTAAAAAATAGACAGCATTCTTTATTTCCTCAACATTACACATGGTTTTAAAAGTAAAAACTTAAGCTATTTTTCGACATAATCGCTATTTCTATCCAAGCGTTTTTGCAAACGGTGCTCCAACTTCTGTATCCCATGTCGTAAAATTCTGCCGCCAGTTAAAACCTTTTCAACTGTGGTGTTGGTAATCTCAGGAATACGAAGAGCGAGTTGACGAATGGTGACCCTCCGATCTTCAAGCAGTATGCTCTTGACCTTTTCAACAATTTCCTCTGAAACTGATAGTCTTCCGCTCCGCTCTTCATCGTGAATCTCCGTCCGACCTCCAGTGAATTCCCTACACCATTTGCGGACGTGTTGAACAGTTATACACTTTTCTCCGTAAACTTCGGTTAATTGACGATGAGTGTCTATAGGTGAAACCACTTTCGCATTTAAAAAACGTATCACAGTGCGAATTTCGCACCTGGCGGTAGCGGCGATCGGAAATTCCATTTCGGACGGCTGCTTAGCCAACACTGAGCAGCGTAGCGACACGGGAGTGGTACGTATATAGAGAGGGAGAGCTGCTGCTCACGCCAATGTTGTCGAATTTCGCCTAACACGTCTTATTGCTGCTGTAGGGCTTTGGGAACCTTATTTTACGATCATCCCTTGTACATATTACAACACAAGAATAAGTATTGATTTCAAATTGCAACTGTCTAATTTGAATAAAAGAACTGATGACAAATGTACACAACTGGCAATAATTATTTGCCCACCAAAATCTTTGCCTGGATTTTAGAAAATTATTTATTTATTGTTATTTAGGAGGTATAATTATTTACCCAGAAGTAAAAGAAAGATATCACAATAAATAATTCTTCAAAAACTCCCCTGATACTTAGTTATCGATTGAATCTCCTTAATTTGATAATTAGGAGTCCAGGTAGGGCAATAAAAAGACCCGTAATGTAATATAATTATTAAGGGGGACAGGGGATTTAGGTCGATGCAAAGCCTGTGAAGAGTTTAGTCATTCGATAGGCGTGGAAGTGAACGGTCGTTTGATAATTATCGGTTTATCGGTGTGCGTCTTTTGAAACATGGATTGTCGTAAGCGAGGTTTACCTTTAGCATCGCATGTGAATAAATGTATTAGCCGTTTCCCTGGGTTGGAATATACAAGTACTATTATGCAGTGCAAAATTTGCAATATACGGTTGATAGGTCGCGATACATGTACTGAATTTAAGCAACAATATTCCGTACTGGGAATTTCTGTATGATTGTATTTTTGTGCTAAGTGTGTGCAATATCCCACAACACCTAGTAGACAATTAACACTTTCGTCTTTTTTTGAATAAATATGTTCCCTCGTGGAAACTACCAACCAATAGACAATCGCGATACAATTTGCACACATTTGCAGGGTACAGTAAAAAACTGTATAGTAGACGAGTTGAAAAATAAGAAAATTTGTGTAAGTGTGGATGAAACAACTGATGCACAGAAATACAGCGTGATTCATATTGTAGCGCGTCCTTTAAAACGTAATGATCCAGCAGCTTCCTTGTTATTAACCAGTAAAAGGATTGAAAAAAATGATGCTGAAACCGTTGTGAAGATAATAAAAGATTCGTTAAGTTAGTTACTGATGGAGCTGCAACAATGGTGTAAGTTGGTAGGATGTTGAAAATATGCTTTCCGATTCTTCTTCACATAACATGCCTCATACACGCATGTCATCTCGTTGCAGAAACCATTCGAAGGAAGTATCCGATGGTGAATAATTTAATAGCATCCACCAAAAATGTATTTGTGAAATCTCCCAAACATATCTGCGTTTTCAAACAATTGTGTCCAAAACTTCCACTACCACCTTAGCCTGTAATAACTCGGTGGGGAATATGGTTCCAGACAGTATTTTATTATCATAATATTTTGCAAATGTGAAGGATGTGATCTTAAAATTTATATCAAATGTATCCGCAACGGTTCGAGAGAGTCAGCAACTTTTTTCAATTCGGACGTTCAATTACAAATAGATGAAATTTCCATAAACTATTCTGTAGTTGTTCAAGTTATATCGCTGTTACAAAACAGTCACTTATCTTTATGAGACTCATTAAATATCTTATAGATAATTTACAAGCCGCTCTAGAAAGCTTGACGCATCCTACAGGACTAGATGTCGCTCAAAAATTTCGTACAGTTTTAAATAAAAATCCCGATTTACATAAGGTTCGGTCTATTACTGAAAATAAAGAGTGCACAGAAGAGATAAAGCAATATTTGAATTACGCAAATCCTACTTCGCTAGATGTAGAACGATCATTTTCGAAATACACGAAAACGTTTTCAGACCAACGTCGAAGGTTAAGTGAACCGACAATGGAAGCGTTGCTTATGTTGCAGTTTTACGCGGCTTACCGGGGCAGTAGTACTTTGTCGCAGTGGCATCAAGACGTCAATAAAAGGTAAGAATATATTATTTTTTAATAATACTGTATCTCACGTACCTACTTTTGCGCGATACGCCTCTGACGTTGCACTCGTTTGTCGAACCTTAGTAATTACCCTTCACTAATAAATAATTAATGTAGTGCAGGTAAAGATGACAATTCCCTATTTACCCGAACTGGAATTATGAATTTAGACATATTGTTCTTTTAAACAGTGAATATCCTTAATAAAATAATCTAAAAGTAATATTAAAGTGCCGAAAACAAGAGAGTTGCCTTTAGAAATCCACACAGTGATTGTTGCTTTACATAATATTGACCGAAGTAACAGAGATATCGCAAGAAATTAAGTCGCCGAACTGTTGACTATAACGTTAAAAAATAAAAGAAGCTGGCACATTATTAAATAGAAAACGAACAGGACGACGGAAAGTGACAACACCAGTGGAGGATCGTCGAATAATTATGACGGGTAAACGGAACAGACGAAAAGCTTCACCTGAAATAACGGCTGAAATAAATATTCAGCGTGAAAAACGAGTTAGTTTAACCACCGTGAAAACGAGATTAACAGAGGGTGGTTTATTTGACCGAATAGTGTTGCGTAAACCACTCTTACGCAAGAAAGAAAAAATAAAACGGCTGCAGGGGGCTAAAGAGCATCAATATTGGGCAGCTGATGACTGGAAAAATGTTTTCTAGATCGATGAGTCCAAGCTTGAGCTCTTCGGTTTCAAGAGAAAAACGTTCGCACGAAGGTGGAAAGGAGAACGGGCAGCAGAATCATGTGTGGTACCTACAGTCAAGCATGGGAGCGGATCGGTGGTTTGGGGTTGTTTTGGTGCCGCATCCGTAGGAGACTTGGTTAAAATAGATGAAATTTGAAGAAAAGAGCGCTACTGGAAAATTTTGGAAGCAAATGCTATACCAAGCTATATCTGGAATGACAATAATCGACACTATTTTATATTTCAACATGATAATGATCTGAAACACACTTCTAAACTGTCCCGCGAATATTTAGAATCGGTGGAACGCGAAAGCAGTATTAAAATATTGAAATGGTCTCCTCAAATCCTAGATGCTAATCCCATAGAACTTTTGTGGAATGAACTCGATATGCAGGTGAAAATAGATCAACCAACATCCAAGGAATGGTTGTGGAAACAACTACAAGAAGTCTGGCTTAAAATAGAACTCGCTACAGTTACCGAAGATTTAATTCTTTTTGCGTCAAGTAAATTTTATAATTGAATAAAAATCATTTTTTTTGTTTTAGGGGTATTTTATTAAAAGCAAATACTACAATTTCTTTTTCAGTTAACGCTTCCTTTATTTATGCGTACTTCTTTGGGTGGGCAAATAATTATGGTCGGTAGTGTATTTCATTTCAACTTATACAAGTGTTCCGCTCAAAAATTTTCCCCGCATCAATATTCCGTACACTCTATAAAGGATTGGAAACTAATACCTTAGATGCACAAGTAAAAAAATGATTCCAATTCTGTGAGAAAAGTATTCGCTTGGAAAAATCCATCCCCAAGGAAAGGATACCGACCAAAAGGAGAGAAATTAAAGAAGGAAAAGAGGTGACTCTTAATTAAGCTCCGCAAACTCTTCCATTTCTCGTCGTTAAACAACGTTTAATTGACTTTAAACTTACTCTCATCCATCGCTAATTCAATACAATCCTTCGATAACTTGCGGCTAAAATCGAATTAGTCAGTTTTCTCTCTTCGTATCTTGTGCCCTATGACATTTCTTCTTCTTCGATACTCAAAACCGCGTACGATTCGAGCCCTTCCGATATCGCAAATTCCATCGGCGGAGTTGCAATTACCACGAGATTCTCGAATTCGCCGCCTTATAACCACTGGATCGATTCCGGCGATGGATAGATGATTTAATAATAATTCGACACATCGAACGACGATAATATCGCATCGTCACTGCCGCCAAACTTGACTTAATCGCGAAAATGGATTAGCGATTATGATTGACATGCCGGGAAAGCAGTCGCAGCTGCGTTGAGGAGGCTGAATAGTTTTCAAGGTGGCGTTGGATTGCTGCGAATGTCTATGCGGGTGCCTAAAAACTCAACCGAGTTTATAGATAGAAATCGTGTTGTATGTCGGTAAATAATTATAGTGCGGTAAGTATAATGAATGGTTGAATCTAATTTAGATGGTGGTACGTGCACATGGATGTATGTATATGTAGGTTAGGAAAGTACGGGTAATCAGTTGCCGGCAAACAAGGAGTTCATTAAATTAGGATGCTTTGTTTTGGTTAATTGTTCAGCTTTTAGAGAGTGGAAAATGATTGATGAGAAATCAGTTTTCCTCTTTAACTCCATAATAGTATTATTCGTTAGTATAAAAAGATACATTAATTATTATATTTTTCACAAGATGCTTCCTTCTTAACAGATGAATTCAAAGGAACATCTTTATTATATAATTGATATTTATGTTTGTACAGGACGATCAAACTCCTAACAAACAAATAAACAGTCACATCCTGTTTTTGAAGTTGAATACGTAATTTAAGAGAATTTGCAGGGTAGGTCATCACGAGCTTCATTAAAAGCATATGGGGAAGTGAGTAAAATAAAAATTTGAAAATTTACATGTACAAATAACATTAATGTATCGGTACACTCCGCACCGTCTAAGTTATTATTTGAATAATTCGAAACAGCTCTTTCGAGGATTTTATTCTATTCATCAACGATATTCACAATGTCATAGATTGCGAAAAACTCATGTTCGCTGACGACCTCAAACTATTCTCGTTAATGTTGTTCTGAAGCATATCGTAAGCATCTAAAGATCGTTAGATGCTTACGATGTGCTTCAGAACAAGATTAATAACGTTTACGCACGGTGCTGTGAGAGTAAACTTTCCCTCAATATCTCTAAATGTGCATCTATGACTTTTATCCGGAAAATGCAAGTAATTATGTATAACTATTTTGTAAACGGTACCCTAATAGAATATTCTACATCAGTCAGGGATTTAGGCATCTTATTTGACCCCGTTCTTCCTTTCGCTGGACACATTTCACTATTAGTACCAAGTCTCAAAGTATACGGTTTTATAAATCGCAACTGCCGTTCAGAACTTAAAAGCATTAACAACACATTTTTTTCTTAATTTATGAGGCATATTAACGAATCAATTCAAAGAAAATTCCTGAAATTCCTACACTTTCTTTTTAAAAGATCTTATCCACGAAATTGTCAATATAGCTTTTCGTTAGCTAGGTTCGACGTCTATCCACTTCGTACCAAAAGGAACGTCGCCACATATAAAGTTTTTATATTCCTTGCTTAACAATAGGATTGACTGCTCTTGGCTTTTAGGCAAACTTAACATTCTTGTTCCTAGACCTAACAGTCGATCTACATTCACATTTTATTGCCGCACTTCCAGGACTAACACCTTAGAAAGGTCTCCGATACTTCTTATGTCTTCCTATTTTAACAGCATCTGCAACGCGTCTGATATAAATGCGAATCTGTTCAATACTATAGTGAAAGCAGCTCTCATATATTTCAATACCACCACGTAATTCCTTACTACTTTCTCGGTTCATTTAAGTTTAAAGTTTCCAGAAACGAAAATACTGTAATCTGTAATAATTGTGTAACTTTGTGTAGTTTAAACTCTTTTGGTTTCTTTTCTAGCATAATACTCTTGAATATTCATTTATGTTGTACTCTCGTGTATTTTTCTTATATTTATTGTCATGTGTTGTAATGTTTCCTGTTGGAAAATATACAAGTATCATTATTATTATCCCCATTGTGAACCGTATGACCGAATGATGTGAGAAAAAATTTTACTTCTAACCAGGGCCGATGTGTCCATAAGGCCCCATGGCTGCACGAACTCCGTAATATATCGTTTAAAAATCAATTCATAAACAAAATTTTTCAAATTTATAGCGCGTAGTTATTGCGAAAATACAGTTTTAATATCCCGCGGCTTCCAACTTATTTCGTGGTCAATGGCATTCCAGAAAATGTATCCGTTTACATATAATTAAAAGAAAACTGAAGGAAAGTAAATAATGATTTTATTTAAATGAAAGTAATACATACTTGTTTTGGACGGCCTTACGTAGCTTCTGAAGTGTTTCACAGTATGTGTCCGCATTCACACCGAGGCCATAGCCTTTATCGTGGAAAACGATTGCTTAAACTTGCGCGGCCTTGTTGGAGATCGTGGATCGTGCCACTCCATGGACTTGCGTTTTGTCTCAGGTGTGAAATGACACACCCAGGTTTCATACCCAGTAACAATTTGGTCAAGGAATGCATCGCCCTGTTGCTCGTAACGAGTCAAAAACGTCAACGCTGCACCCATGCGGTTGGTCTGGTGCTCGTCGGTAAGCATTTTGGGCACCCATCTTGCGAATTTTTTTTTGTAATTCAGATGGTCCGTCACGATTTCATGGATCAATGATTGTGACATTTCAGGAAATTGCTTACTCATTTCTTTCAGTTTTACACGTCGATCTGCGCAGATGAAATCATCGACACGTGTCTTCAGATCGTCGGTGATTAGGGACGGGCGACCTGATCGCTCTTCATTGTGCACATTATCTCTTCCCTCTTTGAAAATTCGAACCCAGCGCCTTACAGATGACTCATCCATTGTTCCCGTACCGTATACTTCAGTAATCCTGCGATGAATTTCGCTTGGATGGACGTTTTCTGCATTCAAAAAACGGATTACGGATCGCACTTCGCATTTCGCGGCATTTTCTCATGCGCCATTGTAAACAGCCATAAAACTCGCACCACGCACCGGAAGAACTTCAACTCTTTTTTCCCGCAAAGCTACGAAGTTACTGCTGACATCTGCGCCACTTTGCTTTTAATTGGATCAATAGCGCCATCTGTATCACAAAATGGGTATTATCTTCTGGAATCCCTCGTACAACGTACAATAAGTTGGAATCAAATGTTTGGGTCGCGATAAATCGCGGTCCTGGTTGCTATGGCAACGATACAACGCTCAACCAAACAACCAATTGCCACGTTTTAACGCCTTGAAGTAAAAAAAGGAAACCAAAATAGCGGAGTTCCGGCCGAAAGAGTGCCTAGGAACACTCCCAGACCTACAGACTGTACAATTAATTAATTAATTTCGAAAAATTAATTCTTTTTTCATTTTTGCCTCCTTTAAAATATTACAGTTTATACTTAATACTAGTTTTACCTGTACCTTAATATACGTTTTGCATTTGTAGGGCCTCATCCAATTTGTGTAAGAAACAGTCTTTCCGTAAAACCGTTCTAAGCTAGAAAAAATGTAATCCTTGTAATTATCTGAGAAAACTCCTCTTTTATATTTTATCTCGACTTAAACCAAGTTTTTATTATCGCATATCCGTGCGGACTTATTTTATTTCCTCTACACTTCGTTTCAAACCCTTAAATCCAGCAATTTTCCGTTGTTTTACAATCCTAGAATAGACACGTGCACCGCCATAAAAACAACAACGACGTCCAAGACCGAAGTCCAGTTTTTTCATCCTCCGAAATGAAAACATTCCACTGCATTCGGTGGATCGACGTCGACGTTGGTCAGCGCGCGTAAAGCGATCGACTTAACCCGATCTACCGCTCTAGCCCAACCCCAGAACGCTTCAACGTTTTGCTATCGAAAACACACAACGGTGAATTTAATTAAAATAGAATAGAGGGCGCTACCGTCATTGTGGCCGATGAGTACGGCGTAGCCTTCCTCAGTCAATTAAACCTCGCGTCGTTCATAGGGTTAAAACGTGGAAAACTTGGTGTTGGTTGCTTTTAGGCCCGGTGAGGATTTTTGGGATTGCAGGCTGACTAAAGAGATTTTTAGATATATTTAGTCTTGGAAAAACATTCAAACCTCATTTACGTAACTGAATTGTAGAGATTGTCCAGAAAGGTTACTGGGAGAAATGTATACTAAATTATATCATAATTGTAGTACACCCTACAACAAGCGATGGCTACTATACACAGAGAAAAAAAGTTCTTGACTCAAACAAATATGCATTCAGCCAACCAAATCGTAATTTCAAATGGCGGCAAAGATATATTTTTTTCTTCTTGATTTCAGTTTGATATCAGTTCTGATATCAAATTGTTCAAAGCTTTCTGATTCAAATCACAGCTCATTAGCTGAAATATTGAGGGTATCTGCAATAGGTTCTTTCTTGTTTGAGCCTCTACGTTTGTTACTTTTGTTACTTTCTTTGTTATATGCAGTAAATGTAATTAGTTATTTTGTCAGGATGTAAATGTAATTAGTTATCCATACGTCTGCAAAAAATGTCCTTGGTTTAGATTTAAGTACCTGTTGGACAATAAAGATGATTATGATTATGATTTTGTTTGTATAAATATTAGATTTATTTAATTCAGTTTAAACAAGTTTGAAACTCTTAAGATAACACAATGTTTTGGTTGAAGGAACAAAATATTCTGGGTTAATCTATCATCCAATCAAATGCTGTTGACTGAAATAAATATTTTAACTGCACAATTTGTTTCAGTCAAATTTTGTGATTTAGTTGGGGCAACAAAGCAAATAGTTGGTTCAAATAAATTTCTTTTAACAAAATAAATTTATACTAATAGTGTGAGTTTCTGGGCTGGTAGGCCGTGATCTTCGGACTGTAGAGGTCATCGTTCGCCAAACGCTGCGCTTGGTATCCTGAGGATGTTATGCCTTCAATAGTCATCTGACGACCTTGAGCTATTGCAGCCTCAAGATCGTCTTGAAGATGCCAACCGTAGCGTTTTACGAAACGTCGACCTCCACAGATCGAAGACCACGCTTACCAGCCGGGAAACACGTACTGTTAGTACAAATTCAAACACTGGCTGTGAAAGCCCAGAGTTATTTTTAAAATAAATTTAGTTGACTGAAGCACATCAGTTTTTCAGTGAGAGGTATTGAAATTTATAGTATTTATATAGGTATATAAAAATTTAAAAGACAAATGTTTAGAAAATACAAAAACGCTAGAATTTGTTCACTTCTCAATGTGAAAACGATTTTCCATTCTGCCACCACTAACCTCTAACAATCCGACCCTTCTTCATTACATAGAGCTAACAGAACCACATCATCTCTTCCGTGAAAACGGTAAGCATTCGTTTACCGACATATAACCCGATATAATCGTCACATATCCCGTCGCACAGTCCCAGTCAGGTACCTATTTACAAGAGCAGCTACAGTCGAATAAATTTCTCGATACGCTTCGTTTAGCGCGGCCTTTTATAGGCCATGTTGACCTCATCCAAGTAAAGAACAGACGAGGAGGCAAGCGAGAATATGGAAATCTGTTTGGTGGTGGTCGTTTAACTTCGTCCCTAACATAGCTAGATTCATTTATTATCCGTTTGATTCTGACTAAGATTTTTTTGACATTATAATAGTTTTTGAAATCTATTCGAACAGAAAACTTGGTTATTAGTACGTGAATTAAATTGCATTTTCTCAATTTATGTGTCCTTTTTGTTTTGCTTTCCTCTTGAACATTTTGTTCCAGGATTGCTAGAAAATCCAGTTTACAATAAAATGAGTCGGATGTATCCCATATTAAAGCTATAGTAGGTTAATTACCAACAATTTTATAGAAACTATTCAAAATACTAAAAAATAAGACGGCTAACTTAACAACCGCCTTTATTAACTGTTTTGTTAATACAGGTAGATATATGGTGAATAGTAAAAGATAAGAGGTGAAACACCCCCATTAAAGCAATATCTCTACTAAAGACAAAACTGCTCTTTCTTAGCTAGTGAACTTATTGACATAAACTATAATTCATAATATAGATGCCAACGAAATGTCATTATTAAAGTTACTCAATTGGCGCCAACAGCCAGTGGCAGGCGCATAAAAGTTTACACAAAATAAATGGTCAGAAATAAAATATAATACGTGCTCAAACACTTACCGTCTTAAGAATCTTCCGTGAAATCACAAAGTGAATAATGTAAATATCTGCAACATTAGATATGTTTCCACAGTTGTTTCGGCATACCGAGTGCGGCGTGAGGAAGAAGTGTGTTTATATGCAGAAAACGAACGTTCTACATCTAGTGACGTTATATTTGTGTAATTAAAATAATCCTTGGAACAACTTAACGGTTCTGTTGACGCACCTTCACAAATTTGTCTTATTGTGCCAAAATCAGAATCTTTTTCTAAAACACTTTCAAATCTTTCTAGAACAGAAACATTTTTTGCGTCTTCAATCGCGCATAGCTGTGCGTGAACATGTTGCACTATTTGCAGAGATTCCGCTAACGACACCGAAGGATTTTATAATTTTTCTATTGCCTCCACTAGTCCGAAGTAATTGTTCTGAATAGTTTTTAAATCCCTTTCAACCTGAATATCTTGAAATTTCGACTGGCTTTCCTTGATAGCCGCGGCTTCCTTTGGATCGAATTGTAAAACTACATTTTTAATATTTTCAAAATATTTATGATAATAAAACGCGTGTTCCCCAACGTGTAAGAATAGGTTCTGGTGGCTCAGGTATACGGGGGCATAGTCTGTGAAATTTGCGAATACGTTTTGGGGATTTGACAAACACTGCTTTTGCATGCGCTATTAAAGCGTCTACTTCAGGATAACATTTTCTAATACTATCTGCCACATGACTGAGAGCATGAATTTTACACGTGATATGTAACAAATTAGCACAATGTTTTTTAAGAGACCGGCCTACAGAAAGCATGTTTGCGGCACCATCACTCATAAACATCAACAGTTGGTTTGTTGAAAGTTCAAACTTTTCCAATGCATTTAACACTAACTTTGGAATTACTTCGGCAGTACATTGTTGTATTCGTCTGGAAGCTAATAGAATTGAAGGTGACGATTGATCGGGTTCCATTGTACGTACCATTACATTAACCACAGGATGTTTTTGACGATCAACTCCGATTTAATTCTTTTTTCAACATGTTCACCAGCAGATGGCACAATTCTTTGTAACGATGCCCGACTTGGTAATTTGCAGTCCGAATATTTATTCCAAAAGAAGACATATGCCTCCTTGTCTAGTAAATTAAACGCTAGATTACATGCGATAAACGTAACGCATAAATTAAATTTAAATTCGTCATAGTGTCGTGTGCAATTTTTTTTTGAAGAATGCTGTTTACTATTTACGTGACGTAGACAATCCATTTTGGACCAACATATTAAAGGGGTATTACAAACTACACATTGAATTTTAACGCCATCATAATTTAGGTCAGGCATTTCTGCTATAAATTCTGTAACTTTGTCCAACATTGCTCGTTTTCGCGACGTAGGCAACATTTTTAAAACAATTGGCTCAGAACTCCGTAGAAAAGCTTCTGATTCTCTGTGAAGTTCTCATTTAAGCATTGTCCGAATTTCCTCCAGGATTCCTCTTTTGCCCGTTTAACTGCCTTTTTACCTTTTTCTATTCTCTATAACTTTTGTGGAAAGGTACTTTTTCCATGTTGCTTTCTTCTCCTTTAGCATTCTTTGGATTTCTACCGTCCACCATTCTATTCTCTTTACGTTGTTGTTTGTCACTTTAGTTACTCGATCGATTTCAGGATTTTCATAAGCGAGTGAACTTAGGTGTAGGAAGTAAAATATGTTTTACTCGCATTTCTTCGAGTGCAATATGTAGACATCCTCAAAAATAGGGGTTGCCATCTAAAAAACATTGTTTTTCATCAGTTGAATATGTTAGTGTTTGGACTATGTTTTTGGGACACTCTGTATAATATTTTTGATATACATTTAAGGCAATAAAGAGGAATATATGTTATCAATAAAAATCCAAAAACTGGTTCACTTGGGTAATATCGAATGGAAAACATTGATGTTTAAGTTAAACTCTAAACTTTAATTTTTCAGAAAAAATTTAATATCTCAAAGATGGTACGTCCTACATCTCTAATATTATAAATCGTTGAACTTGTCTTTGAAAGGTCTGTCTAAAGGATCCATAATATACAGGATATATCATTTAAATAAGAAGGTTGATATCCGTTTCCCGTTTAATCGAGAGTGCCATGAAGTATAAAATATTTTTAGGAAGTACATCATTATCCCTAATATCGCCCAATAAAAGTTCAAGAAGATACACTAACTATTTCCATATTTCCAGGTAGGTTAAATAGGCCATCGTCGTGAATGACCCTGTATACCAGCATAAATTTGAAATCTAAAAAAAAAACAATAACCTGCAACATAATTGAAATACACTATGAACAAACTTAATCCTTGTTGTAATTTTTGTAATCAACAGTGAGCGCTCGAAATTCCTTCCTTCTACCTCAATATATTTGCGCAATTGTTGATAAAAGCCGTTCCGCATTTTCCTTAGCGCACTAACTGCTGCACTTCGGAATATCTGCGTTATCTCTAACTTCATATATAAATCATATATATCAGCACCTTTTTATGTAATTCATTTTGCAAGTAACTACTTATAGTTAGAGTTTCAAATCAACAATTAAGAAAATCAAAACAGTGTATTGAAGAAAAGGATAATTTATAAAACATGTGAATATATCGTTGATATGCAGATTGAAAAGTAATGGTTCCAACCTTTGCTGATTAGGTAATTCCTTTTAAAAATAAAATATTAATAAAGACTTCTTTCAGAAAACGTATACATTCAGCTATATTAACAGATTCAAACGTATTGGAACTGGCTTTGATGGTTCGCGTTGGAGACCATTTGCCAATTTCTGATCTATATTATTTCTTCTATTCAGCAGCATTCAAAGTCATTTCGCGTTTATAATACGTCTTATCTGAACGGTTAGAATCGCAGAAAGGATCGATATTGGAAATTCGAATCGTATCAATGTATACATACATCAACCGATAATAGAATATGCTTTTCCTACACATCACTACCTTCTTGGAAATAAAATTCTCAAATAACCACATCTTCGATTCACAAAAAAGCGTCTCGACCGTCTTGCTTTCACGCCGTAATGGACTTCATCTCTTAACGCTTTTAAGGATGGCGTAGGAAATATCATTTGCTGATGCAGAGCTAGAGACTTATGTTTATAGATACAGTACCGTACATACATAAGTTTCGTTATCTTTATTTTGAATAAACAAAAATGGTATACAAAACCTGTCTGCTCACGGTTATACATGGTCTGCCAGTGAAGCGGGAAAATTAAAACTCACCACGTTTTTCAATAAATTGCTACAGGTCAAGGGTCTAGTCAATGTGATTATCAAACGGACACTTCCAGTTTTAAATTTGAATACATTTAGGAGCATGAGAACTTAGAAATAATAAAAATACATTTATTATTGAAAAATCTATGTAAAATTATAATGAAATATTATGTGTAGTGAAATATGAATATTAATTGCAATGACATAAATATATAAATTATACTCAGTGACATAGAAATTGCAACAGCTAGAAGGGGTTGGAATTTCCGGATGAAATTTGGTAGGAATATTCACCTATGTAAAAGTAATAAATGATCAAAATTTTATAATAATTGTTAATGATGTGTGGGGCCGCCTCTCTGATTTACACATTCATTTACATGCTCCCATACAAGTTGCACCTCATGTCTCAAAGCCTCCAAAGTCAAAGGAGGACGCTGCAAATTTCGATGGGAGAAAGATCTGGAAATCTTGGAGGCCAGGGCAAAAGATTAATCTGGGCCTGTTCAAAGAAGTTCAAGGAAAGCTTTGCTACATGAGGACGTGCATCATCTTGCTAGAATAATGGATCTTCGAGTCCTTGTAAGTATGGCAGAAGATGGGCTCCAACAACCTCCGCAATGTACCGTCATATTGCCTCGAATGAACACCAAGGGAGACCTGTTGCCATAAGTAATCGCACCTCAAACCAGAACACCCACAGTGCGGTGTAAGTGCCTCTCAACGGTAAATCGAAGATTCCGTCGTTCATCCCGTCTTCTTCTGACTCTCTGACGACCGTCGTGCATGCCTAAACAAAATCTTGATTCGTCACTAAACACAACACGACGCCATTCAAGATTCCAATGAGCTTTTTCATTGCACCATTGTACCCGTTGCTGATATTGTTCCGCAGTCAAAGGAAGCACAAGTTGCGGACGATATGTTAACCCAAAACTTCGGATTCGGCGATAAACTGTTCTAAGGGTTACATGGCGACCTTCTTCATCAAACTATTGGTCACCAAAAATCGGTCTCTAAATGCCAGTTGTCTTAAGCGACGATCTTGACGCTCATTCGTTCTTCTTGAAGCCCCGTTTCCTTTTCTACGACGTTTCTGGCTATCTTCAAACCATGCATGACACAGTCGCAGTAGACCGATTTCAATTTACACGGTTAGCAATTTCCCCAAATGAAACACCAGCTTCGCGCAATCCAATAATTCGACCTCTGTCGAATTCGTTTAATTGTCTATACACTGCTCGTCTTCTTACTCTAGGCATAGCTAACACTTAACTGAACCGCAGTTCAATGAGAACAACAACACAAATCGAGAATGTTAAAAAAACTCCGCAAAAAAAAACACTCAATATCAGTGCTGAGAGAGGGGCAAAAACCTCAATAACAACTTTTTTGCTTCACTGAGAGGATTCAAATTTTGATCATTTATTACTATTACGTAGGTGAATATTCCTACCAAATGAAATTCCAACCCCTTCTAGCTGTTGCAATTTCTATGTCACTGAGTATATTTTGTGGTAATAACGTTAGGAGTAACTTTGATTCTTTTAACAAAATACACTACTAGCTACTCAATCGAACATGCTCTAAAAGATACGAATCCTAATTAGAAATCATACGCAACTAGAAATGACACTAAATAGCCATACAAATAGGCTTAAACTAACAACAAATGATCCTAATTATAGTTCGTGGTGTTATACAAAGCAATAAGGGCATAAAACTAACTCACATAACAAAAGTGCGATTGACACGTTGCTCAGCGGGGTTGAGAACAGTTGACGGGGTTCAGTCGGGAAAGTGTCGGATCGGGTGGGTGGAAATGACCTCGATGACGGTGGGCTCAGAACTATTGCGAGCTGCTAATCAGGATCCGGGATGAAAACCAGTATTATATCCGTACCACAGTACGTATTCTAGACGATCTGCTCAAACTTCAAAGAATTTCCAACAAAAAGGTCGACGTAAAGGGTGCCTCGGTTGCTAGTGTTATACCACTTGGCAAATGCGTAACACACAAAGGCTTCAGGTCTCTGGGCAACTGTGTTCGCCTTCGGATGCAACCAACAACCAACAAGGGCCCAGAGAGTATACGAATGATCATCTCGAAGCGAAAACTTCGCTTCTTAAATAAATTCTTACATGTTTACTACAACTCCACTCATCGTGACGTATGCCACCAATGAAGTGAGAGAATGGAAGCGTTGACAACTATTACGTATTAGCTTGATATTCTATGTGTTGGTGAGAGGGTTAATTGTTAGCCTGCGGATAAAATTCAACTTAAATATGATAGTATGGTAGAATAAGATGCTTACTATTAGTAGACTGCGCACAGTTTGTGAAATAAGAAAAATGTGGATTTCCATTGGCGTAGATACTGTGCGTATAACGATCGGTTCCTAGGTAAAACGACTAATTAATGAATATTGTAATGAATTATGAATGTAATTCAGGTTAGCTGATATAATATGTGAGAATCTACTGTTATTAAGGTGTTTAGCTGCGTAATTTTGAAAAATGACAATATTAAGTATTTTATTTGGGAATGAACACTGAGATAAAGCACAACTTGTAGGTAAATACGATGATTCATGGGCGTTTACTATCACGCGTCAGTTGAAGGCGGTTGGGATATGGAAATCTGTCAGAATAATGTTGTTATAGGCAAAAATAATGCTATTATAGGCATTTTATAAGTATTTTCGATGGAATCGCAAATTAAAGTGTAACAAAATGTTTATTTCTAGAAAAAAAGTTAAAGGTTTGTATTTAGTAAAATATGCAATTTTATTTTTAAAAGATAACATTGCTGAAGTGTGAACTAGTTCTGTCTACGCATTTTTCTAATCTTAACCGAAAATTTCCCATCACTTGGTAAAACATGTCTGGTGTAATCCTTGCAATTTCGTGTCTGATTTTCATGTCTAATTCCGGTACAGTTTACGATCGATCAACATACATCCTGCTTTTTAGAAAACCCCAAATAAAAAATCACATTTGGGCAAATCTGGGGGTCTAGCTGGCCAAGAGATGTAGCACTGAACGACTTGTGTTCCCATCCTGCTGGAACCAACTAATTTCCGGAAATGTTCTGATGATCATCTGTGTGTAGCGGTCTGGATTAACGGTTGTGCTTTGTCCTTTATCGTCCTGGAAAAAGTATGGCCTAATAATGCCAGAGGAACTGCGTAACAAACTGTAACTCTCTGACTATGTAAACTCGCGTGGGTTCTTATCATATCCCCATATCGAGTATTTTCCCTGTTTACAAACCCGTTGAAATGAAAATGTGCTTCATCTGATATAAACATGTGGTGAATAAAGTTTTCATCATTATTCCTACCCTTCCTGTAATAATTCTCCACTGAAAATCCTGCGAGCTATCAAATGGCCATCTTTCAGCTCCTTAACAACTTGAGTTTTGAGGGAGTGAAAATATGAGCTTCGTGCAAAATTCGTCGCAACGATGTGTCACTAATATCCAAAGCGGTTGCATGCTTAATTGGAGAAAGGCTTAGACTACGCGCAGAGGCAACTCTAACTCTGTCGATGTTTTCTTGTATTCTTACGGACCTCCTGTCTCCTTTATGAATGACGTGTTATAATCCGGAACCGGTTTCTTCAATTTTTTTTTACGCCAAAAGCACGCTGCGCACCAGACCACTGTTCTATAATTATTAGACGGTATTAAATGTCAAACAACAGTCTATAACTTCAACGTCCTCGCGTGAACAAAAAATGTATTACTGGACCTTTCAAAATTTCCCGTTTCATCCGTTTCACAGTTTTGTTATTGTTGGAGCTATGAAAACGAAGCTGGCACTGGAATGGATAAGTATTAGTATAGTATTGATTGGTCCAAATAAAACAGAATACTTTTTGTAACAATAAAACAAACTTACATAAATAAATATTATACGGTATTGTTGTCTTGCATAGTAGCTTACTGAGCTCTATGGAAAAATTCAATTGGTTGCATTATATAGAATTTTTTAAATGTTATATACATCGATTTAATGCCATTAGGCTTTATCAAAATAAATAATTTCGTAGTTACCTGAATCACAGTTTTCTAGATCTAGTGACACTTGAAAACAAAAATAGCCATATTATTATGCACTAAATTAGGAAAGGGCACAAATGTATTGGGTGAGAAGGCAATCAAGTAAATTTAACTGATTACCATAACAACATCTGCTGGATGTATATTATGTCAAATACCCATATCATTAAATTTCAACTATACGGACGCATTTTACTCCAGTGGTCTAGCAAAACAGATTTTATTTATTTCCAAAACATGATGAACTGGCGGGATAGAAATCAAAGCAGTATGAATAATAATTATAATGCAACAACAACAGTAATAATTCACCCGCCAATTAAAAGGAAATTCAACAGCGAGATTGAATCTTTCACAGTACATTAAATAATGCTTGCGGATGTTATAAAACAATAAAACAACAAAAGTCATCAATATTTATACAGAAAATTTAAATTCGAGTACCAGTCGGAGTCATGTGGGTTATCTTTACAACTAATTGTATATCATTAAACAATTGAGTCATGGAAATCAATGGTCACTTAACAAGTCACCGAATGGAAAATTCCCCGACAATAACAAATTTCCCTTGACACTATATCTCGACTTAGGGCGAGCAACATAATGTTGGCCTGTTTAAAAGTTTTTTTTTATTTTTATTTTTTATTTTTTTTTTTTATTCATGCTTAATGTCTTACTAGGAAACACAGGTAAGTGCGTCTCACCGATTTACATGAAACTTTAGGGGTTTATAAACCGATCTAGTGTAAGAACAACAGTAACTATCTTAGTTACCCAATAGCCCACTGGCGGGGTGTAAAGCACCCCAAGCTCCACACTACCCTTCGCTGTTTGACTCAATAACTCAGAAACTATGAGAGATATCACATCCTCTTAACGATGACATAAATATTTTCTCTATAACGAATATATTTATTGTTTTGTCCATTCCTTATTGCGCTATCAAATTTTGGCCTGCTAATGTGTATCCTGCATGAAACCGGCCACCTGTATTAATTATATTAAACAAACTTTCCTTTTCATGAACCGAAATCGTTTTCAAATAGAGGGTACGGCAATGGGCCCTTTCATAGCCAACTTATTCACGAGTAAATTTGAAACGTGTATGAAAAAGGACACCACATATTTTCCTAGAATCTGATTTGAGTATCTAAGATGATATTTTCACGGTCTTTGATACTAAGAATAGTACTGTTGCGGATTTCCTCGCGACACTTAAATCAATATTCGAAACTATTAAATTTACAGTAGAAGAATAACTGAACAATCAACTCCCGTTCCTGGACAGTTTAGTAATTAGAAACAACAACAAACTGGAAATAGACATCTATAGAAAGGAAACAAGCACTAATTATGATCGATTCACTGTGGACAACACAAAATGGCCGCGATTGGTTTCTCAATTAATAAACTGGTGAAATTCCCTTTGTGTAAAAGTAAGTACAGCAAAGAGCTTAAATTCATAAAGAATATAGCTATTTACAATGGTTACTCTTCTACAGATGTAGATAGCATTTTTGAGAAAGTCCAACATAGGTATTATGTAAGAAATTCCACGACCTTAACCTCGGCAGGAACCCGCGATAAGAAGTTAGTGAAACTTTCCTTCCACAGAATATCGAAAGGTATTACTTAAGTTTTTAGGGGACAAGATATGAACGTATGTTTCAGTTCGCAAAATACACTCAAAAACCTTCTTGGCAATCCGAAAGATAAACCGAACACGAAAGAAAGGTCGGGAATTTATAAAATTGCATGTAGTGATTGGTCAAACTCAACGAGCAATAGGTACTAGGTTCAATGAGCTTATCAGGTGCTATACGTATGAGAAGATTCAATCGTTAAGTGTAGCACAATATATAAACGAAACCGGGCATAATATTAAATTAGAAAGCCTGAAATTGATTAAGAACGTAACTTCGCCGCGGGAATTAGACGCTTGCGAAGTTATTTCCGTAAAAAGGAACACAAATTTGATGAATAAAGAGAACGGACTTTTTGATTTATTAGGGTAAGGCGGACGTTTCGTGCTACAATGACAAGAGATCCTTTCGCCTATTTTTCCGTATATTTCGCATGTTTTAGGGCGAAGAAGCGGCAAAAGTAGGTACTTGTAAATATTTTTCTCTCGAGAGTAAGGATAGAACAGACATCTTAGAATTAGAGTTTTTCCTACATCATTCGGTCATACGGTTGAAAATGGGGATCGACGAATCCTTGAAACAGCTACTCCGGATTAATTAATAACTTGTGTGTTGTTTGCCGTATTAAACAGAACCTTGTGAATCATGATCTTCTTTTCCTTCTTCTCAGCTTTGTTATGAGCAGCTCACACAGAGTCACTATAGATTATTAAAATAATCTTTTTACAGAACAATTAAAAATAACGAAGTGCAGTAAACAAATGAAGCATTTCAAATTATAAAAACTTTTAAATATCTGTAATTTTTGAAGAAAAAAAGGCTCGTTCTATTTTCCTACCCTTACCGCAGCAAACGTAAATATATCTAGATCTACATCATCTCCTTTGCCTCGAGCCAATATGCGAGAGCAAAGTCGATTTGCTGGAATATTAGCGACAGTAAAAGTATATTTCCATCTAGAAAGTCGTCTCCGATCTTCTTAACGTACCTACATATCTCGCACTCTGTCGTACTGGTAATGTCGCCTTGATGGGAACTACAGATTCTGTTGGGTTGGGAGTAACTTGACTCCCTCGGAGAAGCGTGGAAAGTATGTAAGGGAGGTAGAATATGCATGAAACCTTTCTCGCGTGTTGTAATCGCAACACGATTTCCAGGTTTAGTGGTGGTAACGTCGCTGGTAAAACGCTTAAGATTCGAGTAAGACGGATGTTTTGCCTTCTTTTTCATTCGATGTAGTCTCGTTTGGAATTTCTGGATTTCTAAAATCTCCAATCTAGGTTCATTTGTTTTTTAATAGCAAAGGGAACTACTTCATATTTGGATACTTCCCTTTTTGTTTCGTAACGCGTGCTCCTTTTTTGGACTATCTCTATCCGATTTAGGAAACCTTAACATTTGCAAAGTATGAAGAATGCTAATTATTTTCTCAATAAACTTACTTTGTAATTGTAAATCGAATGGAAATGAATTGCTTGTCAATTGCTTTCTTTCCTTCATATAAAATATTCTTATCCTCAGTGTTAACAGAACTTCTATATTAGTTGCCTTAGCAACATAAAGACAAGTAGTTGTGCATTTGGCTAAGAGATGTCGCCAGAAATATTTATTTATTTGTATAAAATTAATTTTGCGAAAATATCTTCAAGTTTGGTATTACTAAATAAACAGTTTCCACGTGGGAGTTAATTAATTTTTAAGTTTGTGAACTTAGTGAAAGGTGCTTTACGGCGGTCTGGAGCACAGCGCTCATCAACAATTCTTGATTTATGTATGGTGAATTAAAACAAAATGCATAGCTGTCCTTGAGAAATAGCTGTTCTTTAGCGCAATGCAGGAGGGCGTTCAATTAAAATCTAATTCGCCTTCGATTTCAATTGAATACCTTCAGAAGCTTCAAAAAAGTTGGTAACAGTTGCCGCAATATATATGTTGCTTCAATGAACGTCGTAAGAGTTCTTTAAAAATGAATTAGTACGTTAATAGCACTGAAAGTTAGTATCTGCCAGGAACTTCAAAAAGATAAAATTTTATTTCAACTTATATATCACTTTACTTCATTATGAGATTTCAAGAAAGTATTATAAGCGTCATATACATTACATACATCCCGTGCATTTGATGCAATTAACCATCATACATTTCTTATCAAACTTAATTTATTTGGATTTTCTTCTTCGTTTTTGGTGTTGATGAAGTCATATGTGAAAAATCGAAATGATTACGTGTACTACAACCGATTCACTTCAACGGAATTATATGCCGTCGGACGTATCCCAAGGATCTAAATTAGGGCCATTGTTACTTTTACTTTATATGCATGATTTACTTAAATCACTTACTTGTCCTGCATTGGCCTCTGCTGATGATTTCGAAATCAAATCGACGATCTTTGGACCGGATGATATAGCTTTGCTCCACCACAACCTAGATGTGATTGCTAAGTGGTGTGGGAACAACAATCTCAAACTTGATGTTGCTAAATATTGCAAAGTTACGTACACGAAAAGGTTAGAACCTCTAGCCGCCAGTCAATACTTACCTTTTGTGTGATACACAGTTATCCACGACCTCGGAGTTCTTTTCGATTTCAACATTTATTCCGCACCTTAATGAGCCGTCAACATCAAAAATGTTGGGATTCGTATTAAGAACATGTAGAGAATTTGCGGCGATTAAGCTGTTGTATAATGCGTTTGTCATCAGTAGGCTCGAGTATGGCAGCATTATATGGTACCTAATCCATACAACACATTCTCTCTCATATGTTGGAGAAGATAGGGCGAAGGTTTTTGAAGTATACATATTACAAAACAATGCGGTTCCAACTTGGACAAAATTATGAACCAGTTGCATGTACAATCGCTTGCAACTAGAAGAAAGTTCCAAAGCGTACGACTTCTTAATAAATTATTGGATAACAATGTCGACTGCCCGTATTTTCTCTCTAAGATTTGCTTTAACGTACCATTTTTTGCGATTTGATATAGTGCGCCATTTTATTTGCCACCGCCCGGACTAGCATCTTAATGTGACCATCAGTGCATACGATGTATAAGAACGGTAATAAACTCATGGTTGATTGATTTTGAAAGATGTGCTTATATTATTTACGCAATTTACTTGTAATTTTAACCTCTTATCATATTGTACTTATACGATGATCGGTTAAGCAGATATTAGGTTATGTTTACAAATTTAAAATTGCTCTTAGTTACAAAGCAACTTTACTTGCTTACTTTTACGTAAACACATCTGCCATGTCAGCAAATCCCCAGTCTCATATAATAGTATTTATATTTCAGAGTCGGCTGTACTAAAATAACAAAGTGAGAAAGTTTTTGTCATTAGCTTAGACTTTTCGCATTCGTTTATTTGTTGCTAGGGATACTGAAGTTCTGATAAATAATTCTACCATGTGCAACCATAACCTATAAGTTTTCATCACATGATAAATGTTATTCTTGCGGTACGGTGAAAAAATTGTATTTTCCGTATTGTCGAATATACGGGCTAATTAATAGCGTGTCCCCGAATTAGTGCATGGATAGGTAAGGCAGACAGAAAATTAATGAGTTGAAATTTAATTTTTTGGGGTTCAGCCATGCTTGAATAGTAAGTAATTTATGCCATAATTTTATTGCCGAAAAATCAAGTATATCTTGGAAATTTACAAAAAATGAATTTTTTCAATTAGTAAAATGTATTTTTATAGAGGATACCATAATAGGGTTATTAAAAAAACAATGTTCAGAGTAATAAATTGCGCTAGTAATTAGTGTGTAAGCATGGCTGAACCCCAAAACAATGAAAATTCAACTCAATTATTTGTTGTCTGCCTTGCCTATCCATGCGTCAATCCAGGGACACACTGTATACACTACCGGCCATAGCTATTTTGTCATTTTATTTAATTGTAACAAAACGTCACTGCAGAATCGACACCTGAGTGTGCCTTTTTCAAATGTGATACAACACACTCTTATGGGACATCTTCAGGGCTGTTACTGCATACTGGACGAAACGTCGGCCAAAGCTATGACAACGACGCGGTTCCAACCCGAAAACCAAAAGTATTGAAACATACTTTGATTTGTTGGGGATAATAAGTAACGTACATAGAATTTGACGGTACTAAGATATTTAATATGGATGAAAGTGTCTATTGTACCTTCCAAAAATTCTAAAATTATCGCCTGTTAAGGTAAATAACAAGTTGGTGTTCTGACAAGCGCTGAACGTGGGCAACATGTCACCGTAATTCGTAGTTTTAGTGCTGCAGTGGTTTATGTTCCATCAGGATTCATTTATCCGAGAAAAAATATGAAGAAAAAATTAACGAACAACGCTCTTGTTGGTGCAGTTGCATTTATCCAAAAACATGGATGGATGGGCGAGGACACCTTTATAAGGTGGTTACATCACTTTGTGAAGCACGTCAAACCAACAAAGCAAGAGGTTCTGTTAATGTTGGATGGTCATATAAGCCATAAAAACCTCGAGGCACGTGTTTTCCAAAGTCAATGGAATTATTGTTTTTTGTTTTCCACCCCACTGTATACATCGGGTACAGTCATTTGACGCGGCTTTTCTTGGACCATTCACCACCTATTATAATCAAGAATCAAATTTATGGTTAAAAGCCCTTCCAGGAAGAATAGTAACATACTATCAAGCGGCTGGAACTTTGAAGAATGCTTACCAAAAGGCGGCAATGCTATTAAATGCTAAAAAAGGTTTTTCCATGACAGGGGTATACCTCTTCACTCCAGATATTTTTCCCTACTGGATATTTGCTCCATCAGAAGTAACAGATCCAGAACCAAAATGTAGAACACCACGAAATTAATTCTAGAAATGAACAGCCTGATGTTTTATCGACTACCGCAGAATGGCACAAGTGTGGAACACAAAGATGCTTCAATCTCTTTCAAACGTCATCATCTTCCAGTTGTCCTGTTGTCATTACAGATATATTTCCAATTCCAACAACGACATCCTCAAAGCGCAAGAAAGGTTCTAAGAAATCAGGAAAAGTTGGGGTACCCAACGGCACTCCTGAAATAACAGCTTTAAAAGAAATAGTGATACAGAAAGAAGAAGCACAACGAAGAAAATCAGCTCGCAAGATGAAGAAAATCTTAAAACTAAGTGAAGATGAAGACATTAACAAAGGAGAAAAAGAATTCGCTATAGAAACTGCTGATGAAGATGACGTAGCGTGTATATATTGTAATCAACTTTTTTTACGCTCGAAGAGCAAGGAATGGTGGTTGAAATGTCAAATGTGTCAAATATGGGCTTCACTGTGATTGTGCTAGAGTACCACGAAATGCAAAAAACTCGCTGTGATGTATGCATTTATAATTATTTCATGTAAATTAGGTGAAAATAAAAGCTTTTGTTTTGACTACCAAATTATATAAATACTCAAAGTCAGCAGTTTTAGTTGCCAATCACTAACGTAGATCCATTAGTATGCCATCTCACCCCAAATGATCTGGGTGAGTTGGCACACTACATATTTTTCTTAATTCCAAATAAATGCATATTTTTCTTAATTCCAAACAAATGAAGAATACATATTTAGAAATACGAAATATTCAATGTTTATTTACATAAAATGTATAGTAAAATTTAAAACGAAATTACATTCTTCTTTATCTATCGCATGTAAGACTTCTGTTATATGTTATACTCGGGGAAACGTAATAAAACAGGAATGACAGTGAAGTAGACGTTAGGAAGTTAATATAAAGATGCTCGTGACTGCTCAATAAAAAATAAATAATAAATAATTTGCAGCTAAACTATTGACATTATTGCAATATTGGGTAATGATACTGGAAGTATTTATTCTAATTAAAAATCAATTCGTAAAACTGCAAACGATCTATTAGCTAGTTGATTTAAATCATCTTTCTCAGTGTAGTAGTTAACCGATTTTTCCGTTGAAAAAACCAACATTCAAGCTAATCAAATTGCATCAGATAAAATTTTTCCCACCTCCCACTTTACTTGATTAAATTTGCAATTCCCAGAGGGATTTTTTTGCCTTATAGGATTATGCAAGTTACCTTTCGTGAATCTGGAATCAAACCAGACAACTAAGCGCTTTCACCTTGAATTTAATTCATTAACAAAGGTGCCTCTTACTCTTTGCTTCCCTTTTGATTACTTGCCACTTATCCGTAACTTCCTTTTTTTTTTCCTTTTTCTGGTGTTTCATTTTCTTTTTTCTTATTGGACTGGAAGTGGGGGAATGGGCCAGATTATAGCACGTCGGTGAAAAATCTAATCACAACTAAGGAAACGGGGTAGGAGGTGAGACTTGTGAAGGTTAATTTATTGCCGAGGTGCTACGAAAACGATAAAATTGTAATGGATGGGGGCAGTTGGTATCGGTACTCCGTTGGAACTTTTGGAACTGACGGCTTCTGAAGAAGAAGTAGATAGAGAATTATGAGGCAGGAGTAATAAAAAATGACATAAAAGTTGCTTACGACGCGGCTTGCTACGGTTTAATAGATTGAGGTGAGAGTTCGATAAATAAATGATGAAAATTGAGCAAGCATTGCAAACTTTTATACATGGGCACGTGGGATATTCTTTTCTGGGGAAGGAGTAATAAAAAATTAGGCTGGAATTACGTCAGAAGTACCGAGAGATTGATTTGAACGGGGTGGAACAAAGCCAATTTTAGAGTCATTTACAATTACGTCTTATTGAGTGTATATACGCATGTAATATAATAATAGTAATAATAATAATAATAATGATAATAGTAACAATAATAATAATATAATAATAATAGTAATAATAGTAATGATAATAGTAGTAATAATAAGAGCCGCATAACAATATAAAGTAATCTTTGACCCAACATCTCAAAGACCAAGTAGAGATAATCTGGAGAACCTACAACTAAACACAGTCAAACTAAAAGTAAAAGAAGAAATACACCAAATCATGAAGCAAAACCATAAAACCTATCAAAGCATAGAGCTACCTGAGACATTTACCTTTGCTTTCTTGAATGCGTCAGGCCTATTCTCTAAGACGGAAGATTATATTATGACATGCTAAGAAGGAGTCTACGGAAGCCTAGTATGTCGCAAAATGATCATGAAACAACCTCAACATGACACTAGATGACGCGCTTACAAAAGAGACCCGGAGACAACGATGCACTTACTCGCAGCATGTTCCAAATACGCATCCATTTTCTACATATCAAGAGACGAGATCGCGCTCCGCGTGTGTTGTGCTACCATCTCTGCCTCACACATGGAATACAGAGAGAAGATCATTCCATTAGTGATTTCTAATGACAAGGTGAAGATCTTTTGGAACTTTCTCTTTTCGACTACCACACAGGAAACTGCTAATAAGCCAGACATGATAGTCCTGGAAGAGCCAAATAAAAAGATGTTTGTCCTCGAAATGTCCTATCCGGCGGAACGTATATATCGCTGAAAAAGGAACAGAAAAGATAAATAAATATAAAGAACTGATGTTCCAATTGAGGCTGGCCTATCCAAAGTATAAGATGTGCTTTGTTCCATTAATAATTGCAGTACGCGGCGTCATAAAGGAGACCATAGTTGAAAGAATACGAAAACTCGACATACGCACGGCTACTGCGCGAAACATCTTGTCCATCTTGTGCAAAAGTCTGTCATTTTGGACTCGCTTAGGGTTCTAGGGGTTCATGACACCAGCTACCTCATACCTTAGGTCTGGACCACTTCGAGGGCAAATTCTAACAACCATAAGACGCATTTGAGGTAACACCTCGGATTCCTGTATTTCGCGAGCTGCAGTAGGCCTACATGCCTTCCTTCTTCCGAAACGACATAAACACCACGAAGACCTAAAACATAGTAAACTGTAACTTTTGTCAATTATTACTCTTATACGTATCTTTAATAAACAGCTAACAAAGAAAGGGGAGGGGTACGTGGGCATCCTCGCTCTGCGAGGATGCATCTATGCCGTGTGGGGTCTCCCCGCATACTTGCTCAGTTCACTGAACATGGATGCTGGGATAAGGTGGACGGAAGGAGGAAACTAATAATAATAATACAATTTCATAGCATTCTTGATTAAAGCGGAAGCGGACAGCAGATTTTTGTTTCAAATCGTACACTCTGTGTATTATGGATTCTTTACAAATTCGTTTAAAAACAAATTAAATGATATAGCACAATATGATAAAACTAGAATGTGCATGCCGTTTTTGATATTTAATTTATTTCTGATACTTTTGATGGATGCAAACTTCAATGCATACTTTATTAGCTATTCAAATTAGTTTTGAGACTCTTGGGAATTACATAAATAACTACGTTCCGAAAATATAATTCAAATACGGATATATTTAACCAAAACAAAATATTTTTCTTAAATGACAACTTGTTCTTGACCGACTCTACACACTATATTAAAATAAACAAAGGTAAAACATAATATACCAGGGTGTATCAAATATAAACGGGACGTCCGCAAATGATGTAGGGAATTCACTGGGGGTCGGACGGAAATTCACGATGAAGAGCGGAGCGGAAGACCATCAGTTTCATAGGAAATCGTTGAAAAGGTCGAGAGCATACTGCTTGAAGATCGGAGGGTCACCATTCGTCAACTCGCTCTTCGGATACCTAAGATTTCCAACACCACAATTGAGGTTATTTGATTCTTGAAAGAACTGGCGGCAGAATTTTACCACATGGGGATACAAATAGCTTAGGTTTTTACCTTTAAAACGATGTGTAATGTTAAGGAAATAAAGAATGCTGTCTATTTTTTAAAACTATGGGAACCTTATTTTATGATCATCCCTCGTATTTTTTCAAAACTTAATCAAATATAAAACTGTATAGACTATTGCTCGGAAATAAGTAACAAGGTTACAGTTGTAACTATGTGAAACCAAATAAAATACGTCTAACTGTCAAAGAGCTATATTTACCAAATAAGTGCAGAAGAAATTTATGCTATGTTCTTTTTTGACACTTAGGACACAGGGACGTAAACTGTTTTATTACAATGGAGGGGTTGTAAATTAAATAAAACAATAACACAATTTTTCTTCTTCCACATAATCTCTCTTAAGCCCATTACACTTTTTGGGTCTTAAAATTAGCTGCTATACAACATGCATGTATCTTTGTCTTTAAAATGATTCGAAATTACCTTCTTCACTTCTCCATCGTATTTTATTCTTTTTCAGTAATTTTTTTAAATTTGGAAATAAATAATAATCGCTGAGAGCTGGATCAGAGCTATAGGATGGATGAATCAACTTTGCTTTTGTGAACCGGTGCAATTTGTCAATATTCCTCGCCCTTTTTCTTTGATAGTTTCTTTTAATTAATAATCCTGCATAATATTCTCCGGTTATGGTGACGCCTTTTTCTTTGTAATCAGTCAATAAAATTCCTTCGTAATCCCAAAAATTTGTAGCCATCAATTTTTTGGTCTACTCTGACACCTTAAGCTTCTTAGGGGCTACTACCTACTAAAGTGGCAAACCCAAGTTTCATCTCCTCTCAATATTCATTTCAAAACGTGGGTAGTTTCTTCTCCAAACAACTCCAAAAATTGGTGTGACGCTTTGAGTCGTTGCTTTTTTTAGGGTGGTGGGCGTGAGCGTTCTCGATAATCATCTTGCGCTGACTTTCGTCGTACCAAGATAATCATGTAAGATCCTCAAAATGGTGGTTCCAGATACTCTTATTAATGCAGAAAGCTGTTTTTTTCTGCAGGCGGGCATCTTCTAATATTCATTTTTTTACTTTTTCAACGATATTCGTTGTGGTGATCTTAGCTGGTTATCGCGAGCGGGCATCGTCTTCAATCGAGTCTTGGCAGTGTTTGAAGAGAGCATGCCACTTGTAAATCATTTTACTGCAGTAGTTAGGTTACTTAGCTGTCATTATATTACGCACCTATTACTAATCCTATACCTACTGTACTTGTATTGCCCTGTGCTTAAAGGTCTTTGGCTAAATATACCATTATTATTATTATCTTGTTTTCTTTGAGTACTAAGTCTTAGGTGTTTGACTGCAATTTTAAGGTTTTTCGGGACTTTAACTTTGTAATAATGTAATTTTTATGTTTCTTGTGTTATCTTTCAGTGATGTGGGCATATGTTATGTTCCTTTTTAGCAATTCCTTCTAGAACTTAGGACAATATTCTTTGCTGTTTATCTGAAAATAAAACTTTTCTAATGCTGCAGACCACTATTCTAAAATGCTTTTTTTAAAGACTTTATTTCAAAATACAAATAATTACCTAGCAATAATTAGCACTGACATTTCATTTTCATCTTCATAACTTCCTTCAGATTTCCGATCTAATTATAAGTTTATTACGTTTAATAAAAATGTATTGATGCGATAACTAGTTCAACGCTGATCCCTCATTTTTCTTATATAGTGCAAATACGTTTTGATTCCATAGAAACCCTATTACTTTCCCATAAATTTGATTTATCAGATATTTTCCTATAATACTGCTACCCCTCTTTCGATTCAAACGAGAAGCAATAACGGATATTCCCTCTTTTCTAGAATAGATATTGAAATCAGATATGAAAAACTCGATTGTCGATTGTGACGCTATAAAAATTTTACGAACCTTTGGACTATAAAGTCTAAAATGATATTGAAATCGGATAATACTTTTGGGCATGTAAATTGTTATTACGAAAGTTCACCCAGTGGTGAATTTATAAATATAAATAACAAGTATTTCTCGTTTTCAATAAGGTGAGAAATACGTGTTATACAGGGTATGAGATGCAACATAATGAAGGTGAAATTCAAGATTTCTTCCTTTAGTTTCAAGAACATAAAATTTTATTAATTCTTAACATAAAGAGGTTATGAGATTGTTAAAAACCCGCCTTGGAATTTAGTAAATATACTCCTTATCCGACACTACATACAATTTTAAGTAAATAATTGATATAAACGTAATTTCCTGACAATAACAATGTCAAATAGTTTTAGAAACTAGATCCGAATCTTACAGCGAGTCAGACAAAGGTGAATTAACTTTACGTGAAGCTGAAATTTTTTTCGTCCCTATGATATCAAGAACACCCCGGTATTTCTAAAGAAAACAACGTTTCCTTGTAACAGAACTCTACGATTTAGTTATTAATAGAGTAACCAAAACTTGCGGACTCGCATAGGCGTCGGTATTACGGGTTAATATAAGAATACGAAAAATTCATAAATAATTAATGTATATTCAACAAATTAGAGGCATCACGGATGTGAATTCTAAGTAAACTTACATCATTGCATATGTTTCCACAGTTACTTCTTTAAACCTTGTGCGTCGACAAGAAAAAATATTCTTATACATAGAAAACGATCTCTCCACATATAAGGCAATTGCATGTAGAAACTGTTTTTCAAAATCACTTAAAAGTTCACTATTCTTACACTTATTATAAACGGCCTCTAAAGTATTAAAATCGGGATTTTTTCTTAAAACATCTGCCAACTTTTGACTAGCGCATAATCCTGGCGTATCATTTAATGTGTGTAATTTATTTTTTACACTCTCTACTATGTCTAATGATTCCTGCAATGACAATTCAGTACATTGTAGTTTTCTGATGGCATCTAGTAATACTGTATAATCTTCTAAAAGTTGAGGAATTTGAAATTCTCTTTGACTTTCTCTAATTGCTTTGGATTGATTCCGATTAAATCGCATTATAACTGATTGAATTTGTTGAAAATGGATTCAAATAGTAAGAAGCTGCTGTTAGCCAAGTACCCCATCGCGTTAAAATTGGTTCAGGAGGTTCTGGAATACCTGGACAAAATTTACGAAATTCTTTTAAACGTTTAGGAGATTTACGAAACACTGCTTTAGTACTTCCAATCATCCGATCAACGTTTCCGTAATGTTGTCGAACAATTTCACCAACTAAATGCAAAGCATGCAGGACGCCGGCTACATGTATTAAGTTAGGAAATATATGTTTTAAGGATCGCCCAACACTTAACATCGTTGCTGCACTATCTGTCACAATCATCACAACTTGATCTTGGGCAATTTTAAACTTTTTCTAAGCGTTCATTATCACTTTTTGAATATTTTCACAATAAAATTTCCCAAAGAGTATCCAGGAACACTCCCGATCCCACTAAGAATTTAGAAATTTAAATTGAATTTAGAAAATTCAAATTTCTCACAAAATTCCCCATAGAAACACATTTTAATATATATTACTACATATATATATTCCTCAAGAGTAGGGGTAAACAAGCATGATAGAATTAGAATTTTCTCTCACATTCATTCAGCAATCCAGTTGATAATGAGGACCCAAGAGTCCTCGAAACGGCTGTTCCGAATTAATCAATAATTTATGTGATGCAGAGTGTGCCGATACCTAGAGTTGTTTGTCATATTTAGTAAACATTTTTATTTTTTAATACATTTTAAATTATTTTAATCATTTTCTGATACAACAACAGAGATGTATTTATGCATATAAAAGTAACGCACTTGTGTATACATGTACGCTACCGTAAATACTATCTCGTAGTTCTACGTTTGTTTTAAAAATGTTGCCTACGTCGCGAACACGACCACTATTGGACAAAGTTACAGAATTTCTAGCAGAAATGCCTGACCTAAATTATGATGGCGTTAAAATTCAATATGTAATTTGTAATATCCCTTTAATGTGTTGGTCCAAAAGGGATTGTCAACGTCACGTAAATAGTAAACAGCATTCTTCAAAAGAATTAAATCGGAGTTGAAAGATAAAAAACTGTGGTTATGTGTGGATGAAACAACAGATCGTAAAAAACATTCTGTGGTTAATGTAATGGTACGTACAATGGAACCACATCAATCGTCACCTTCAACTTTATTAGCTTCCAGACGAGTACAACAATGTACTGCCGAAGTAATTTCAAAGTTAGTGTTAAATACATTGGAAAAGTTTGAACTTTCAACAAATTAACTGTTGATGTTTATGAGTGTTGGTGTCGCAAACATGCTTTCTTAAAAAACATTGTGCTAACTTGTTACATATTACGTGTAAAATTCATGCTTTCAGTCATGTGGCAGATAGTACTAGAAAATGTTATCCTGAGGTAGACGCTTTAATAGCGCATACAAAAGCAGTGTTTGTCAAATCTCCAAAACGTATTCGCAAATTTCACAGACTGTGCCCCTGTATGCCTGAACCACCAGAACCTAGTCTTACACGTTGGAGAACATGGCTACAGGCCGCGTTTTATTATCATAAATATTTTGAGAATATTAAGAACGTGGTTTTACAATTCGATCCAAAGGAAGCTGCGGCTATCAAGGAAAGCCAGTCGAAATTTCAAAATAGTCAGGTTAAAACGAATTTAAAAACTATTCAGAACAATTACTTCGGACTAGTGGAGGCAATAGAAAAAATACAAAATCCTTCGGTGTCGTTAGTGGAATCTCTGCAAATAGTGCAACATGTTCACGCACAGCTATGCGTGTTTGAAAATGTTTTAGAGGAAGATTCTGATTTTGGCACATTAAGACAAATTTGTGAAGGTGCGTCAACAGAACCGTTAAGTTGTTCCAAAGATTATTTTAATTACGCAAATATAACGTCACTAAATGTAGAACGTTCGTTTTCTTCATATAAACACATTTTTTCCTCACGCCGCACTCGGTTTGCCGAAACAACTGTGGAAACATATCTAATGTTGCAGATATTTAACAGACATTATTCACTTTGTGATTTCACGGAAGAGTCTTAAGACGGTAAGTGTTTGAGCACGTATTATGTTTTATTTCTGACCATTTATTTCGTGTAAATTTTTGTGCGCCCGCCACTGGCTGTTGGCGCAAATTGAGCAACTCTACTGATTGAACTCGCAAGGCGCATGTGTATGCGCAACTATGAGAGCGCTATAACTTCATAGCGGCCGCTGTTACAAGTTGTCTATATAAACCACCAGGGGCAGTGCGTCCATAAGTCGGCAAGGTCGCATGCCCTCCCTGATGCATCGTTAAAAAATTTAATTCCATTAATAAACAAAATTATTCAAATTTATATTACGTATAGTCCGTTTCATTTTATTTTAATCTGACTAAATAGTAAAAAATTACTTTTATTGCACCTCCTCCGGTGAGGGACTAATGAACTGTAAACATATTTACGATATGAGCTGTAATAGCCAGAGTGGTATTAAAGAAATTGTATATAGAAAGGCGAACGTAATTGGTATTATTATATATATAAAATTTAAAAACAGTATGATGTTTGAGATATACATATGCACCCATATACTTTGCTTACGCTACACTGACGTCATAATCCGTTTACTAATTGCAAATCGTTCATAGTTATTTGATTTTCTTTGAATTTCAGTATAATTCCGAAAGTTAATTATCTTTAAAGTACAACGCAAATAGATATACTTCCGTTCATTATTTCTGGCATTAGAGCATAATATTTCTTCGGTATATATATATATATATATGCATTTACATAAATAATACAGCCAATTGAAATTTTCGATAGTATAAAATATAAATTGAGGTGTAAGGTGTGAAAGCAAATATTTTACAAAAAAAATGTGGAGACCTTAGAACGAACACAGGGAAGGCGAACAATATGACATAAATAGTGATAGTTCAAGCAAAGCAAATAGTATTAAATGTGTATCGTAATTTACGAGAAGAAAGTGCAGAACATACAGATAAAGACATAATAAAGCGAACGTCGAAGTTAACTGGTGTGTGCTACAGCACAGTTTATGATATGGCGAAACATGGTATTCAGAATAGAAAAGTTAGAAGTGATAAAGGATCGATAAGGAAAGTAGCAAGTTGAGAAGTTGACATAATCGACGAACAGTAATGTATAAGCAGGGTGAAGTCGCAACATTAGATAGCTTACAAAGAAATCTTAAAGAAAATACAGAAATACAAGCATCTAGATCAACAATATGGCGAACATTAAAGCAAAATGCATTCCGATTTGGGACAATAGATAAACGACGTGCTATAATAGAGTCGCCGAGGATATAAAAATTACGACAAGAATATTTAATCGAAATGAAAAAATTCCGAGATGAGGGGCGGTTTATTTGTTACTTAGACGAAACCTGGTACGACACTCATGATACCGTAGATAAAGGTTGGATTGATAATACACATGAGTGTTTATTAAATGTACCTCCATCCAACGGAAAAAGGATTATTATTTTACACGCTGGTTCTGATAGTGGTTGGGTAGGCCAAGTGTTCTTGCTTTCTGCAAAAAACATAAAAAATTGTAATCTTGACTATCACAAAGATATGATAGCCCAATTATTTGGAGAATGGTTCCAGAAAAATCTCTTGCCAGTGTTACCTGAAAGAAGTGTTATTGTCATGGAAAATAGCTACACAAAAAATCAATTACTCGAAGTATTTAAAACAAAAACTATTCGAAAGGAATATGTTGTTGATAGTATGGTCATCGTCGCAGGGCATACAGTTTTACGTTTGCCGCCATATTACTGTATACTTAATCCGATCGAATTAATCTGGAGTCAATTGAAGGAATACGTTCGCTGCACTAATGATCGTCTCAAATTTAGCGAAGTAGTTTTAAATCGAATTAGAGAAGCGATTGCCAATATAACGCCAGAAAATGGAAAAATTGCATTAACCATACAATTGACATAGAAAATACATATTTACAAGATGTCAATATTCATCAGGGATTCATAATTGATTTAAATGAAAGCGACGAAGACAGCACTGATCTTGAGGAACTTCAAAGTGACTGAAACCGTATTTTTTTAAGAATATGACATTTAAAATAGTTTATGCCAGCTACTTTTCTCATTGGGTTATAAACATCGCCAATTATTATGTATAATTACAGTTATTTTAAATGTTTTATTGCAGGGTATCAATTATTATTAGAATTATATTGTTATTTATTATGTGCAAAACATAAAAGAATTTATATCTTTTTTAAATACAAAATAAGATTAAAAATAATAAGTTCGTTTTTTGCTTTTTTGCTGAAGAATCCGAAAAATATGTATTTTTATTGTATTGTTGTTTAATTACACTTATATATATATATATATATATATATATATATATATATATTAACTATTATATTTAGAAATTTGAAAGTACACGAATACGCCCCTGTGCAAGTACTGCCCGGAGCAATTAAATCTCCTTCAGCTTATCACACTCCTAATTGAGAGATTTACATAAACGTATTTACCTGCCCATTAGTGAAATTAAAATAAAATGAAACGGACTATAATTATTACGAACATACAATTTGAATATCCCGTGGCTTCCTATTTATTCCGTGGTCAATATTGTGACATGAATTATATCTTATACCGTACAGCAGGGGTACCCAAACTTTATCAGTCCGCGGCGCAAGTTTAGTATTTTGCAGGTTTAGTATTTTATCCCAACGCCTTTTTCAAAATATGCGTACGATGACATAAATCAGACACAGAAATGAAAACAACCCTTAAGATAAACCTCACAATGTGAAGCTCACATTTATTAAAATTGAATCACAAGAACCATCAAACTAAAATATGAAAATACAAAAAAACATTAGAAATAAATTGTGAAAACCTTCAACGACAAGTAAGTTAATGTGATGGGTGAGCTTGCTGATGCCACACATTTTTTCAAAACGCAAAAGAAGGTTTGACACTGCCACTGTCATTTCTCGCTCCACATCGATTTTTGAACGTTATTTGCTTTTTATTGCAGCTGCAGCTGAAAATCCGACTTCGTATAAATAAGTTGTCGCAAAGGGAATGAGGATCCTTACAGCTTTTGAACTCAGAGTTGGATATTCATTTTTGATTGATATCCAAAACTCCACTAAATCGGAAGAAGCAAATTTTGTTTTCAGGGTGTTGTCGCAAGACAGTTCAATTAGACTCTCTTCTTCCTGCGAAGTCAATTCTGGTGGAGCTTGAGCAGGGAAAGGATCTTGAATCCACGCAAATTTCTCGACATTGTCTTCCTCAAAGTATTTTGCAAACCAGTCAGTGAACTTTGAGAGGGGTTCCTTGAAAAGAGACAGCAAGTCTTGCGACACAACGACTTTATTACAGGCCACGTATTTGTGAAATTCAGGGAAACTATGTTGGCTGCCATCCTCATTAATTTTTCTTATGCACAACTGCAGCTTTTTCTTAAACGCCGCAACCTTCTCCAAAAGTTTCAGAATGTGCATGTTATTGCTATGCAGAGACAGATTGAAGGCATTCAGCTTGTCAAATATACCGCATAAATACGCTAGTTTCAGGAAAAAGTCTGGTTCGGTAAAGTACCTGGAGTTTTCAATTTATAGGATTTTTCATATGGTGTCACGGTGTTGAAGAATACATAATGGCTACAGAGACCGTCGCTGCTTCAAGTAGAATGTTGCATGGAGGTTCCTGACGAAACAATCAGAAAAGCCAAAGCAAAATCAATGCGCATGGTACCTTATCTCAAACAAACGTAAAACGCAGCATTGAAAGGGTTTTTTTGTAGGTTATTTTAATTGCGGTTGATGCCGAACAAAACTGGAGGTTATTGAAAAAAATCGAACCAAAGTAAATAGGGTTAACGGGACCGATTAGAACTGAGCATAACTTATCACCATATTATTCTCCCTTAACGAAATGAGAGTATAGTTTGCTGGAGCGGGTAAACTACAGTTGGTATCTCTACGAGTATACAGTCTGTCCCTGCATTAACGCATGGATAAGTAAGGCAGACAGGAAATTATTGAGTTAAATTTTCATCTTTTAGGGGTTCAGTCATGCTTACACACTAAGTACTAGCATGACTTATTACTTTGAACATTGTTTTTGAATAAGCCTATTATCGTATAGATTTAGAAATTTTGCTGAAGTGGGCATCCTACAGCTGGTATCTCTATGAGTAGACTTAGAAAAATTGCTAGGGTAGGTAAACTGGAGCTGGTATCCCTATGATTAAACTTAGACAATTTGCTGGGGTGGGTAAACTTCAGTTGATATCCCTACGAGTATGAATCTAAAAAAATTGCTGGGGTGGGCAGACTACAGCTGGTATCCTTATAAGTATAGACCTAGAAGTTTTACAGTGGTTGGTAAACTGCAGCTGGTATCCCTATGTGTGTACTCGAAAATTGTTTCTCGCCCAAAGCCCTGAGGTTTGGGTTTTTCAGCTAGTACACTATAATATAATATGAAATACATATTTGCCTAAATTGCTTGTAACGTCAAGGCACTAATTCGTGAGTGGGCCATGCAATGCGATGAGCACTAAAAAACACAATTAAAAATATTTCTGAAATGGTAAATAATTCGTAAATTAAAAATACTCTTGTAAATAAAGTAGCCAGTTCATTAGAAAATTTTAATGCGATTTTAAGCCCATACGAGTTTTCACGTTGCCTTCAACATCAAAATTTATTAGCACTTTTTTTGATTTAAACGAATTAAGGATGGGCGGCGTTTACGCACATATTAAAAATAAATATCCTTCTGCACATTATATTCATTACTATACCCACCAGTGCAAGTGCGGGTATTTTTTAATAATCTGTTAGCAATTCCTTCATTTTTTGTTCAAAGATCATTGTAAGTTAAATATAAAATTTTATCATAAGTTTTTACAATTGCGCCCCACTCATCAAAAAGTTATGAACCGCCACAGCAAACCACGTTTCTTTTCAGTTTAATCATTCACTTAATTTGGCATAGAATACGTTCTCGCTAGTCTAGAGGATTCGCCCTAATGACATCAAGGTATACTCTTTATCTAACATGGTATTTCTAATGACGCCAGCGCAGAACACTTGTAGAGGTAGTGTTCCACTGTCTCGTCTTGAGATAGCAACCCCTGCATGACAGGACCCGATTAATCCCATCCTGAAGAGGTACTTGCTGAGCCGGCCATGCCCAGTCGGGATCTTAACACCCATGCATGTTTCTTCTGGACGGTCTCAGCTGTCTGCTTGTTCGGAAAAGTTAAAGTGATTTGTGTGGCAAGAATTACTTTCACAACTGACAAAAGTAATTCCTTCGCCAGTTGGATCGGTGTTAAGACGCATATCCTGATCAATTTGAACGTACCCCTAATTATTGTCATAGATCCATTCTTTTTATTTTTTTACTGCAATGAAGGAAAACAAAATTCTTTTTTAGATTTTGTCCATTACTCTGGTCTTTAAAAGGAATGATTTCTGGCGAAAATCACAAAATAATTTCTAAATGGTAAGTAGCAGATCCTACTGATGGGGCGTCGACATACGTCAAAAGGAAACTTATACTGGAAATTGGCGAAAAAGGAATTTCATTTACATTTACTTATTTCTTATTTCACTGAAGCCATCATCACGAACAAAAGCAACTATTCTGTAGTCTAAATATACACTACCGGTCATAATTATTTGCTCACCTACATTTTTGTTTGGATTTTAAAAAATTATTCTTTTATTTTTGTTTTCTGTTTATTGTTATTTAGGGGGCGTAATTATTTACCTACAAGTAAACGAAATATATCACAGTAAAAAGACTCCTCCGATACTTAGTTATCCATTGAATCACCTTAATCCGATAATTAGGGGTTCAGGTAGGGCCATAAAGAGACCGGAAATGTAATACAATTATCCTTCACTAATAAGTATTTAATGTGGTGAAGGTAAAGATGATTCTTATTTACCGGAACTAGAATTATGAATTTAGATTTAGTGGTTATTGTTCTTTTAAACAGTGAATATCCATAATAAAATCAGTATTAAAATGCCGAAAACAAGAGAGTTGCCGGTAGAAATCCGCACAATGATTGCTGTTTTACATAATCTTGGCCGAAGTAACAGAGATATCGCAAGAAAATTTAAATTAAGTCGCTGAACTGTTGACTATAACGTTAAAAAATATTAAGAGGCTGGCACATTATTAAATACAAAACGAACAGGATGACGGAAAGTGATAACGCTAGCGGAAGATCGTCAAATAATTATGACGAGTAAACGGAATAGATGAAAAACTGCACCCGAAATAACGGTTGAAATAAGTATTGAGCGTGAAGAACGAGTTGGTTTAACCACCGCGAAGAGGAGGTTAAGAGGGGGTGGTTTATTTGACCGAATAGCGTTGCGTAAACCACTCTTAGGCAAGCAAAATAAAATGAAACGGCTGCAGTGGGCTAGAGAGCATCAACATTGGATAGTTGATAAGTGGAAAAATGTTTCGTGGACCGATGAGCCCAAATTTGAACTCTTCGGTTCCAAGAGAAGAACGTTCGTTCGAAGGTCGAAGGAAGCAAAACGAGCAGCAGAATCATGTATAGTACCTACAGTCAAGCATGGGGGGCGGATCGGTAATGGTTTCTGGTTATTTTGGCGCCGCATACGTAGGAGACTTGGTTAAAAAGAGATGGAATTTGAAGAAAAGAGCGCTACAGGGAAATTTTTGAAACAAATGCTATACCATCTGGAATGAGAATGGTGACTATTTTATATTTCAACATGATAATGATCTGAAACACACCTCTAAACTGTGCCGTAAATATTTAGAATCAGTGGAACGCGAAAGCAATATCAAAATAATGAAATGGCCTCCTCAAAGCCCAGATGCTAATTCCATAGAGCTTTTGTGGGAGGAACTCGATAGGCAGGTGTAAATAGATCCTCCAACTTCCAATGCTGTTCTGCATGCTACTCTGACGGAATTGATAAAGAGAATGCCGCAAGTGTATGTCGCAATTATTAATAGTCGAGATGAGCATTTCGACAAAACTAAGATTTTTTTTTTGTGTCAAATAAATTTTATAATTAAATAATGGCCATCATTTTCTTTGTTTTAAGAGTAGTTTATTAAACGCAAAACTACAATTTCTTTTTGAGTTAGCACTGCCTTTATTTATGCGTATTTCTTTGGGTGGGCAAATAATTATTGGCCGGTAGTGTATACCGACCATGCGAAGTTATAAGCCGCTATCGCTTAAAGAACGTAATAACTTGGGCGGTTATGAAACGTTTCCGTTTAGGAAAACTCAAGCTGTCGACTGATTTTCCGATATACACAATACACGTTTACCTGAGCTCGCGGAGAACAAATTAACCAAGCGTTGGAATTTTTTATCGCCTTAACTACAATGAGCTTAATGGAGCAATTTCGTCGTCTACGTCCTGACACCGTACCACGCCGCGGTTTATTACGGCATTACTGTAACTTACCCTCCGTACTTTACTTTTATAAAGCGCATTAGCAGGTGGAGGAGTAGGGAAGAATGTAACTATTAGTCTTTTAGTGCTGGCTTACTTATATACACGTTTGACATTCCGCGCTATAGTTTTACGGTAGAATATAAACCTCTTAAGAGGTATCCACAACACACCAGTTACTGTCGTAAATTCGCTAGAGGTAGCGGAATTTAATATTTCAAACGTGTACTCTACCCGATACATGTTTCCTGTTTGTTGTTTTATTACGAATTTACTAGTTGTGTCTCCAGTTCGTCTCTTGTTTGAAAAATAAAAGAATAAGAAATACGTGTATGAAAGTTTCATCCTGAAAGCGTCAGGAAACTTAGTACTTATCTCGGAGTGACGCTTTGCTGTTGGAAAAATTTTGTAAGGATTAAAGCAATAAGTTACCTGCGGAAGGTATAGGTGTAGGAATTACGTTTACAAACGTGGTGGTGTCTACAGTTCTTGCAATAGTGTACTAGTTTCTAAAAATTATATACAATACATTTTTTATTTTTCCGAGGACGTAGCTTTAAATTAAAACATTTAGATAATTGTGGTGTCTGGCATTTGGTTTTTTAAAATTGCATATTTTCTTATTAGTTGATGTGCTTCTAGCTCAAGGGACAAAATTTTATTTGGATTTATTTAGTATCAAAGTTGTATCTGTATACAGGATGGCATACCACATTCCCGTTGGTTTACATACGAAAAACGGCAAAATATTTTTAAAATGATTTTATTAAAAGCTATGTAGGTTCATTGGGAGCAAGTTTTAAAATTGCTTTAATATACAGGGTGTGAGAGGTTCTAATCCCAAAAGTGAAAGCAGATGTAGATAATATTAAAAAAAGAGTATTTGTTTTAATTATCATTGTGTCACTCCATCTATTTGTGGGTTATTACAGTAACGAAAGACGGAGAGTCGGCAACAATGTGCTATGTGTGGTGGGTCAGGGAGTCCACGAAGGAGAAAGGAATTGTAATACAAACAGAAATGAGATCGGTGACAGCTGTAAATATTTATTTGAAATGTTATTTATTGTAAATTTTACTAGACCTACAACGGCGACCTTCGGGGAATAACTACCTCCCATATGTTGCTTATCGAACAAAAGAATGCAATGTCACGTTCGCTCTGGAAATATCTGGAGTGCAACGCGTATTAGTAGGTCAGGAGAGAATCATATGATTTCAATGTTGCCAAGTTGGAGATCGCTTTAACGGAGAACAAATATCAAATTTTAATTAATTTATTACTGGCAAACCGTTCTGATTATCAGTTTAATGTATTGGACTTTTTTAAAGATATTTATGAGTTTTACACTTTGTTAAAGTTATGGGACGTTGGCTTACTGGAGTAATTAGTGTTTCAAAAGTCGCACTTTTGAATTTTTTTGTAATGAAACGATTAGATTCAGAAAAAAAATCGTAAAAGGTTTTTTTCTAGTTTTTGTCTGTTCTACCTTCATACGAAATTTTGCCATAAGTTGTCCTCATATAGTGCATACAGGATGACTCAAAAAGAAGTTACACCCCAAAGTTGTGAAAATTTAAATGGAATACCCTGTATAGTACTGCACATTTTGATAGTGCGGGCTAAATAAAGGCAAGTGTTATGTTTCCTATACTTAACTCAAATCGTTTCTGAGACCTCTTAAATTTCGGTCTACATTTTTAAGAATAGTTCTTGAAAATGTAGACCGAAATTTAAGAGACGCGCCTGTCTTACGTATTTAAGCTAGATATTTCTAATTGTATTTATTTTTAGTTGAAGCATTAAACTTGACGATAAAATAAAAATTACCCCTAAAAATTATACAGAGTGGACGAAAATATACTTTTGATTTGGATTATCATTAACATCCTGTATACATTATCGTATTTTGATTCTAATTTTAACCGTTTATAAAATTGTATTAAGGTTTGCTATACGAATTTCGAATATTCATTTCTTGTTATTTATTTTATGAAACTTTGACGGACCTGACATTAATATTACTGCTGCAAGTTTTCCAAAGAACAGGTATGTCTTTTAAAAAAATGGGGCCGCAAAAGCCAATTACCGGAGAAAAGGAAAATAAATTTTCCGAACACAGCACTGATATCGAAATATGTACCACCCCTTTGACCTCTGTCTACGAGGTGGGCGCCATAAATACTCGGCCTGACAGGCTCATACAGGTTCTAGCGTGTTTAAACTTCGCTGCGTCAGAGATGGACATGTGCGAGGCCTATACTATATACTAATTCCTGCTCGAAGAGTAGTAGTTTTTAGTAGCAAGCTTAACAACATGACTAGTGCATGAAAATGTCTTAGGTAATGAAAATTGAGTACCGCGCGGTCGTTACATTTTTAACAAAAGAAGGGCATACGCCTAGTTATATTAAACAACGTTTAGACGTAAAAAAATGGGCAAAATGTTTGGGGTCCTTTGGGGCAAGAATCCCTTGATGATGATGAACGCTCCGGTCGCCCAATTGAACTGATAACGCCTCAAAACGTTTTAGTTATTGAAGAAACGGTATTACTTGCCAACAGCACACATTATGCGTCTTTGCTGCATAAATTGAGGGATAATATTCATGCAAAACGTCGAGGAAAATTGACCAAAGGTGTTCGATTGTTGCACGACAACGCACCCGTCCATACTGCCGCCATTTCACAAGTTGCCATCGGCGAATGCGGCTTCCAAGAATTGAAACATCCACCGTATAGTCCGGACATGACTCCAAGTGATTATTGCTTATTTTCTCATTTAAAGAAAGACCTTAGGGGACTTCGTTTTACGGACAATAGTGAGTTACAAGCAGCTATAATACAACATTTGGAGAGAAAAACTTATTATTTTTACAAGGGTATAGAATTATTAATTGAACGTTGTAATAAATGTATTGAAGTTAGGGGAGATTATATTGAAAAATAAAAATTGTTATATTGTACCAAGTTCATTTTTTCTATATCAGGCCGAGAATTTATGGCGCCTACCACGTATTTAGCATTTAAATTAAGTTTAATAAATCTAATAAAATTTAAAACCATATATTTTAATTCACCATTGTAAACATGAGAACACAATAGGAAAAGAGACCTGTAGAGATAGAGTTAGATGTTGCGATGTTGATTTATCGGAGTAATCCCTGTGAATCGGGGTGGAATTAAAAAAAGACGATTAATGATTAATCAAAGGGAAATAGTAGCTTATTTTTAAGTGAAGCGAGCCCATTAGGTGAAATTGGAAATCTATTTAAACAGTGCTATTCGTCAGCCGAATACATTATTAAGAGAACGTGAATTGCATAGTTAAATCCGCTTAATTGCGTAGAATACAGCCAGAAACGATTAATTTCCCTGAAAATTGATAGCAGAAATTCGTTTAAATGACAACGTGCTTAAAACGATTCGAAATTTGAAACTAAAAACGTGGGAGTAGATTAGTATCAATACTTTTCTTAAATGGCTTATACGGGGTGAGTCGGGAGAAACGGTTCAAACTCAAGGAGTGTATTATACACGTGGAAATAAAGTAAAGAAACTCATATATTTTTATTCGATTTTCATTTGTTGTCAAGTTATAGCGTAATTCAAAAAAAAATTAACTCGCGTCCTTATAAACGATTCAAATTTTTGCTTGTTTTCGAGTTAATACGTCTTAAATAAAATAAAAATATCCCTGCATTGATTACTAATGTAAAACAAAAAGCCAGGTACGTTCGACACTAGAGGTTTTTTTGGAGATTGGACGTTTCGCCGTAAGGACAGATCGCTGTAGGGCCAGTTCGCCCTCGTCCCGATTCAAAATTGTGATTTAACAGATCTTACAGCAAGATTTACTACAACTTCAGTGCTAATAATAATAAATTTATTACAACTTAAAAATAAATATGTATTTACGTGCTTTGCAGGCTTGAAATAATTAGCGACCGGCCCCAATAAACTCTTTAACTACTATTAGCAATGGCAAAGCGTGTTATTTAAGTTGGAGAGACCAAACATGTTAATCTAAGACAAAATATTTCTAACATTTTCTTTAAATGTGTAATCATTAGATATTTCGCTTAATAATTCATTCTATATGTTCTTTATGTTGTGTTAGTCATCTGTCATAGATTTCTCCATGTTGTTTTTAATATGCTTAAGTGTAGCCATACTCCTTCTATTACTTACAGTTGTAGCAGGTATTGGGAGCACGAATTTGAGAAGTTTTGTGGTTTCTTAGTAGCTAAGATCTAATTTATTGTTTACAAGCAGTCTTAAAAGGCAGTGAGGTAATAAGTTTTTTTTTCTCGATATGGAATATACTAGCAATCCACAATTTTGCTGTAATATCTGTAAAATCACAATTTTGAATCGGGTCGACGGCGAACTGGTCCTACGACGAACTGGCCCTACGGTATACTCTGCCTACGGCGAATCGGCGACGGCGAAACGTACTAGACCCTGTTTCTTTTTGCTTCTTATCACACCTACCAGCTATCTGAACCAATTCTTTCGGGGCTCCAAATCATTTCAATAATTTTGTTGTTCTGATGTGTCAGTGTCAGTTTATTGCGGCAGTGGTTTAAAGTTTTACTTTACTTTCTAGTTTGTTCATTGTTTTGTTAGAAAACACCCTTATTCAAATTTAGGTTGTAATGGGAATGTTTCAGCTGCTGTTGAAGAATATCGTCAACGGGTTCCACGTTAGAGAAATCCTGGTAAAAACGTATTTACCAGAGATTTCAACAAACTGTGCGAGACCGGAATGGTTCCCAGTGCTAACTCGAGCTACTCGACAAGGTTTAGAAGAAGTATAAGAAATTCTGAATTTAGTAGAAGAAGATGCAACGACTAGCTCACGAAGAATTGGTACACAATTGGGCATTCCACAAACAAGAGTAAAGTAGCGTTCACATAGGGCATCGCTGGGGTAAGGTAGGGATTATGAAAGTTCGCACAATGCAATTAAATACGAGCGTTCACACAGCGCTGTAAGGCAGAATTATTAATTGGTGTACGGCGAAACTATACACACGTCAAATTATGGCGCTACCATGGTGTTGTATAAATACAACCGACCAATCACAGTGCAGGTGGCGGTTCGTGTCAATTTGTATACATACTTTTGAGGTTATGATATTCTCTTGATCAATTTTGAACTTTTAATTTACCTGTAATAAAACAGCACCTATATCAGATACAAGTGAGTCCTGAAACTAGAGTGGTCATAGAGGCTCATGAAGAAGAAAAAGTATTTGACGTAATTATCTATATTTATATAGCAATAATCCAGCTTCAAGTGACATGGGATTGTAAATTAATAAAACTCAAATGTGGGAAATGTAAGCCCAAAATAGCTCTCGGAGCCGAGGCTTCAGAAGACTCCAACAAGTGTTCCTGTGATTTAAACATTTTATTCAACTATGTGACGTTGTTATCTCCTGAATTAGTGAATTAGCATCCTTTGTAAAGTTTCACGCAGAACACAAAGATGCAAAGTTAGGTATTTGCTTTAAATCTGTATTTCTTGGGACCAAAGATATACGAATACGTAAGCAATGTACTACATTTAGCAAATATGAGAATATTAAGACGAATGATTGTTTCAGATGGCGTATACTATTTTAAATAATCACCTATATAAAGAGGAGGCTCGCGCTGTACATTGTGTTTAGTTGAAGTGAGGCTAATTTACGCTATAACTTGAAAATAAATGAAAATCGTATAAGAAGGCATTAGTTTTTTACATAATTTTTATGTGTACAATACACTTTAACTGGAGTTTGGTACTTTCCTCCCGACTTACCCTGCATTTGCAATATTGGCGGAGGTGCCGGCAAGACTGGCTTTCATATATGTTTAAAATCATTTAAATTATAATTCTGGTCGAATTTAGCGCTAATACATTGTAACACTCCTAGGAGAATTAGGTGAGCTATGTAAAAATTACAATGAAAATAAATAAAAATATTGTATAAAGAATTTTTTATATAGTCAGCTCGGGATTCAAATTCACGCGCTTACCCGTCCATGTAAAATGCTGTCCACTTTAAGACACGTTTGTAATCTGAACTTTTTTTTCGACCGTGCAAAAACAACATAACTGTCACCGTGAACAACGAGAGAGGCGGAAAGAAAAACAAGACGCACAACACTCGGAAAAGTTCAAATAAAGAGGAGAGCCATAAAAGTTTAAGTTCTTAAAAGCGAACAATGGAGAAATGCCCTTCGGAAAGTTTGCGCGGTGTCCTTGGAGTCGTTGGCGAGGGGCGCAACTAGGAGCAGAAGTTTTATTTGTTGTATAAAAGATTCACGTTGCCATTAATACTAATCGGTACTTTTGCACGTCTTTTGGGGAAGGCGGGTATTCGGGTTCGATGTTGTTTAAGCGGACGAATGCTGTTGGGACACAGATCTAAGGTAATTTTAAAAATAATGATGCTATTACGAAGGGGGAGGCCTTTAAATGTAGGAATATCCATCAACGGTATTCACAAGCGATTTCCTGAAGTTGAGTCCAACTTTATTCAACGGACACCAGAAATAATACCAATTAACTCCATAATGCAAGACTTTCATTCAAAAAGTTCTCTATTGCTAAGAGTTGTGTAACGATTGTGTGATTTTAGCACATAATCATTTCGAAACCATGCATGTAGTAATTATTTGTAATTGTAGTGAACCACCCAGCAATTTATGCCTTTTCAAACTTTAAGAATACAATCCGTCCTAGGTTTTCTGTACGTGGTGCAGCAGCAATGGTACGCTGCTCCTGATGCCAACATTATTCTTGTTTTCATAATTTTTTTGATGAGTTGTATATGTACTTCTTACATCGGCGGCAGAAGTATAGGTTTTCATATAAATAATATACAAGGTGTCTCAAACATACAATGACGATTATTAAGTTGTGTAGTGTATTTCAATTGTGTTAAATCTTCTTCTTTTCCTTTTTCTGTTTTGCCTCATAAAAATTTACGCTAGAATGGATTTCGGATTTTTTGAAGAAAATATATTTATCTAAATTTAAGCGCTTGAAGACAAAATTGTAAATATCTTGGAATCTATTAGAAATAGATATATGAAACCTATATTATATTGGTTTTTTTCCAGATAGAGAAGCCAAAATACGCAATAATATACCGAGCGTTCCATTTAAAATAACAAAGCAGGTGCCCGATTCTTATCGACCACCCTATATATTGAAATATCTTTCTCAGGGTTTCTACTCTAAATTTTGTTAAATTTTCAAATTTAACTCTATTAAATGATTTTCGTAGGTTCGGGGGTATCCCTAGATACCCTTGTGGCAATTTTGAATGAATTTGTAACTTAGTGAAATCAAATTAACGAATTTTTAAGATTTTAAAATCAACTAACCTTTAAACTTTCGAACGACGCCAATGTAAATAAACACTCTGTTTAAAAACACACCACAGGAACTGCCTGTTCTGGATATTTAACCCAATTTGCTTTTCTAATAATGACTTTGAATACACCACGAACACTTATCTTTGGATTGGATTCACGACAAACTTTGATTCAACTAAGGCCGAATAAAGATTGATGAAAATTGAGGGCGTCGTTTCTCTTTCATTTATTTTAAATCGCGAAAGACCGGCGATTGTTTTCTTTCACAGCCAATTTTGATAATTTGCCTAAATAGTAACTAACTTTTCGATGATCAAATGATATTAGTATACGAGAACGAATGCAGTGGCTTAACCAGGAGGTTGTTTGTTGATCATTCTGTGATACGAATTGTCACCAACAAGCTTTAAAAGAGAAAATCCACTACTAATTTATGGAAACCGTTCAGATAAGAATTTAATTGACGAAATATTATCTGTTGTGCTTTGAAATTTACGTTGTTGCTTATTCCAGACGATTTTTACATTAATTTGGAAGAAATAATTGAATAGGAAATTGATAAATGAGTAGAATTGTCCATGATACCCCACACTCGTCGTTATCTGGACTTATAATTAAATTCTACCTTCCTCGCCCCAAGGACGATTGGCTGAGGGGGGAAATGGTAACGCAAAAATTACCAATTATCCCCGCAAGAGGGGTATTTGGTTGAAATGACAACCGAGAGAAATTGTTGTCGTCGTAAACACGACGTTGAACATAACATAACAATATATACGGACTCTGAGATTTTTGATTCTTCTTTTAATGTATATAGAAAGGATAGGAATTTTGTCAATGTTAATCGTACTATTGGCGGTGGAACTGCTATTTCTAATCATTTCCTATCTGTCCAATATAATATGGATCGTTATCGTCCTATTAAAGTTGGCTTTTCGTCTGAGGCATCAGTTCATACCATACCTCGCAATGTTTCTAAACTGAAGTTGAATCCAAAATTATCCAATATCTCTATTTTCCGAGATCGCACGCCTAAGCAAATTGAAATTCATAAGGATACTAAATCTGAGCTAGGTAATCGCCTGACGAATGGAGAGACCAATCTCAAAATTAAATATAATAGAGACATACCTTCTGTGGTATCGACTTTAAACTGAAAGAATCCAACAGTTTTCCTCGCAATATAAATATATACCATCAGAACACTAGGGGTCTCCTCTTTTACTAGTGCCTGTGAGTTCTTGTATGACGTCATCGTAGTCACAGAAAGCTGGCTAGATGATTCTGTTTCCAGTTCAGAATTGCTTCCAGCTAGATACAACACTGTTAGATGTGACAGACAGTTTTCTCTAATCAATCGAGCTTTGGGGGGTGGTGTATTTATAGCTTTTTCAAGTAGAATCAATTACATAGTTCTTAACACAACTCCTATTACTTCTATTGCCCCTTGTTGTTTTTTTTGTTGCCTGTAGATGTCTTTTAGGTTCTGTTCACTTTTGCATTGCAGCGCTCTATGTACCTCCTGACATTTCTCAAACTGATTTTGAGGTGTTATGCGATTGTTTAGAAATATTTCTATCGGATAAACCGGTTATTATGCTTGGTGATTTTAATCTACCTCTATTTCAAAGTAACTCCGCAAGTTGCCCGAAAAGCCGGCTTTTTTAGTGTTTCTGCAACTTACTAAATCTTAAACAACATAACTCAGTAGTTAATTGTTCAGGAAGACTTCTTGATCTGGTTCTCTCGAATGCTGAATGCAGCGTAGACGTTGAGAGAGACGACTTACCATTTGTGCCAATTAATCAATATCATCCCTTTCTTTCTATTGAATTAAGTTTTCTCACATCTTTCTCTCTTTCTACTTTTGCGTCGAACGCTAACCTTAGATATAACTTTAAGAAAGCTAACCTTCCGGAATTATACAATACTTTTCATAATTTTGATTGGTCTCTTTTGGAGAGCCTAGGAGACGTCGATGATGCGTTGGATCAATTTTACACCACCTTATATGCTGTTCTAGACACCTTTGTTCCCAAATTTTCTTCTTCATCAAATAAATTAAAATATCCACCATGGTTTACACATGAAATCATTGCTAATTTGAGGTTTACCGCCGCAGATGGATTTCCACTAGAATTACATACTATCAAGGCGAATTTAAAAGACTGTAGACTCTGTAAAACACAGATTGCTTCAGCTTATAACCTATATCTAAATTCCGTTGAGACATAATATATAAAATCCAACCCAAAACAAATATTTAAGTATATTCACGACAGAAAAGGCACATCTAGAATTCCAAATGTATTATCCTACGACGGTGTTACATATGATACACCTCAAAACGCTGTCAGTGCTTTTGCTGATAGGTTTGCCTCTATTTATGTAGTTAGTTCGTCTCCTTCAGCAGCTACTTTACATCGTAATTGCATTCCTTTTACGTTGCCTCCTGTAGCGGAAGGGAAGTTGGAGAGAATTATGACTTCATTTGCAAATAATAGCGTTTCTGGTTACGATTTAATTCCATCCTTTATGTTACGTGGAGCTGGCATGGCTTCTGCTAAACCGCTAGCTTCTATCATTAATTTATCAATTAGGACATCGGTGTTTCCTGCTTGTATGAGAACGTTAAATTGTTTATTTCTCCTTATCAACATGGCTTTATTCGTGGCAGATCAACTGTTACTAATCTTGTTCCAGTTTATTTGTCAAGATTTGGATAGGCAAGGTCAAGTTGACGTGGTTTACACAGAGTTTAGTAGTGCCCTTGATTTTATTGATCATGGTATTTTACTTAGCAAATTATCAGGGTTTGGATTAAGCACATCGTTCTTAAGACTGATTTACTCTTATTTATAACTGCTAGGTGCAACTACGTCCATTATAATGGATATACATCCAACTACTTCTTTTCGAAATCTGGTGTTCCTCAGAGGTCTAATCTGGGGCTCCTGCTATTTGCACTCTATATAAATGACTTACTTGAAGATTTGACTGGCCCGGTACTTGCATATGCTGATTAAAATCTATAAATCTATCTCTAACTGGGATGATATTATATGCCTGCAGAATAATATTAACCATATTATTGGTTGGTGCGACGAATTTAAACTGCGCTTGAACTTCAGCAAGTGTTGTTACATGTCTTTTACTCGCAAGCTCAATCCTATTCCTTCTACGTGCAGTATAAATAATAGATTTTTGAAGAAAGTTGAATTGATTAGAGACCTTGGAGTTTTGTTCGACCCTTCGATGAGTTTCTCCTCACATATAACCGATCTTTGCTTATCAGCCTCTAAGACCTTAGGCTTTATTATACGTTCATCTAAGTCACTTCGCGATGTTCAATTATTAAAGACCCTCTTCTATAGTTTCGTCATCAATAAGTTGGAATATGCATCACAAGTGTGATCTCCTCATTATGTTTGCCTTCAGCTTTCTTTGGAAAAAGTTCAACAGCGATTTCTGAAGTACCTTGCCTATAGAGAGGATGGCGTATATCCGGATCACAATTGTCGAGACGGGAATGTCAGGGAGCCTGCTTTGTGTGGAAACTAGTCCATGGTTCTATTGACAGTCTTAATTTTCGTGTTCCTCGATTCTCCTCTCGCCTTTCGTCTTCCTTTTCTTTGCCACTTTCTAGAACGAATATCTTGCATCCCTCACCACTCGCTACAATGTGTCGGTCAGCGGATTTTTATTGTTGGGATATTTTTTATAATAATATGAATCAATTGTTATAAACTATATGTATGCATTTATATATATTTTTGTTTTAGTCCTATTATTGGTTAAAAAACTGTTGGACAGTAAACTGATATTATTATTATTATCACATAAGTAATTTAGTCCCTTCTATTGATTTACTTATATGCAAATGTTCCCTTGATGTAATGACTTTGTTTATTGTTAATATTTATATACCCCCATATATTACATACGATGATTATGAAGTATTTTTTCACTCCTTGTGTCTTGAACTTCTTAACAAGCAATTATTAATATGTGGTGATTTCAACTGTCCAAATTTCAATTCTTCTAATTGTACCGATTGAAAGACATCCACGCTTTATCGTTTCTTATCAACTTTAAACCTGAAACAATTTAACGAAATCTTGAATTGTATTAACAAGGTGCTTGATTTGGTTGTCTAACATTTTATGTTTACATGTACGCATGAGGAAATCTAATTAGATATCCTCATTTGTACGTTTTTGTCGAGTAAATCACTGCAAACGCCTCTACAGAACTGAACAAATCGTATTGCTACAAATTCAGACGCGGCAGTAGTCCCAACTACTGGCTTAAACCGTCATAAGTTAATTAATTGAAAAGTAATGCCATCACCTATCCACCATCTATGGATGCGCGTTTCGATGTTATACATCTCGTCGGCATAGTTTTGTGGAAGGTAATGGCATTTCAATATTTTAAATCGTATATATACGAAGTAGATGTTTACATGTACGCATGAGGAAATCTAATTAGATATCCTCATTTGTACGTTTTTGTCGAGTAAATCACTGCAAACGCCTCTACAGAACTGAACAAATCGTATTGCTACAAATTCTGACGCGGCAGTAGTCCCAACTATTGGCTTAAACCGCCATAAGTTAATTAATTGAACTTTTCAATTAATTAACTTATTGTAGCAATACGATTTGTTCAGTTCTGTAGAGGCGTTTGCAGTGATTTACTCGGCAAAAACGTACAAATAAGGATATCTAATTAGATTTCCTCATGCGTACATGTAAACATCTACTTCATATATATACGATTTAAAATATTGAAATGCCATTACCTTCCACTAAGCTATGCCGACGAGATGTATAACATCGAAACGCGCGTCCATAGATGGTGGATAGGTGATGGCATTACTTTTCAATTAACATTCTATGCTTGATTAAAATAGACCATGATACTGATTCGCTCCTATCAGAAGATGTATTTCACCCTGCGCTGAATGTATCCCTTGACATGACTAATACAATATCTACAAGCAACTTTCCGTCTAACAATAATTTAAAATATAACTTTAAAAGTACAGATTTCCGGTCACTGTATGATAGTATACTGAAGACAGATTGGTCTTTTGTTGAGGCGTTTTCTAATGTTGATGATGCTGTTTCTGCATTTTAAGATCAACTGTTTAGTACCATAAGTCTTTTGTTCCAAGATGTAGAAGTTCTCAACGTAATTTTTCCCCGTGGTTTAATGCTGATATCAAAAGGAATATGAAAATAAAGAATTACTTCTACGCTAAACGGAAAAGAACCGGATCGCCTACCTACCGGGCAGAGTTTTCAGGTATAAGGTCTTTGATCAAAACAAATCAAGGCAGCCTCCAAAGAATATCACAAAAGAATTGAGAATGATATTGCTTGCGACTCAAAATTTTTTTTTGGAAATTTATATACACCTTGGAATTCTGGAGGAAGTCCGCTTACCTCCTCCAGAATTCCTGGATGTATGAAGATCAACAATGAAGTTCTCAAAAAAACTGCTGATATTGTACAGGCCTTTGTAGATGTGTTTTCAAATGTATTTATCACATTTCTATTACTTCCACTAAGGACAGATCAGGCTTCAATAGTTGCTCTTTCTTTCATTGGGTGCTTTTCTGTCCAAGTTGTTTTACTTACCTTAAATAAATTCAAAGCGACTATGGTTTGTGGACATGATGCACTTCCGAGTTTCCTCATTCATGACTGCGCCCCTCATTCATGACTGTTACTAATTTAGTTGAGGTTATTCAATACATCAGTGAAGGTCTTGACAGTCGTCGATAAGTAGGTGTAATCTACACAGATTTTATCAAAGCATTCGATACGATAGATCATTGCATTCTAACCGATAAGCTACCTGCTATTGGTTTTTCTCCTAACGTTAATACTCTAATTCAATCCTACATTCGCGACCGGTCATGCTATGTCCATTATAATGGATTTTTGTCACAAACATTCGTTGCTTCCAGTGGTGTACCTCAGGGCTCTAACTTAGGTCCGCTCCTCTTCAACATTTACATAAATGATTTTCTACTTTCTTTGGATTGTAATACGCTTGCTTACGCAGACGATCTAAAAATGTACAGTACCATCAGCTCTCTTTCTGATTCGTTAAGTCTACAGAGAAATATTGCAGTCTTTGACGAGCGAATCCAAAAGAGGTTCCTTAAATATCTTTTATATAACTTTAATGGCATTTATCCTCCTCGGGTTACGGATTATACCGATTTACTTTGCAGACATGACTTCGAATCGCTGTCACATCGTAGAGATGCAGCAAGCGGGAAATTTCTCATAAGATTATTGAACCAACATGTTGATTCACCCGCTTTGCTTTGTCAAGTTCATTTTATTGTGCCCCGATACAATCGTAGATCTACAGATATTTTTCTCACGCCTACGGCACGTATCAACATTTTATTCAAAGCACCATTGACACATGTATCTAGAAATGCTAGCCGCTTATGTAGTAACCCTTTCTTTCATTCATGAGAGTCTTTTTCTTTTTTTCTTTTCCACTGTGTTATTTTGTTTATTGTTGGATTAGATATTAACTTTAGCAAATGATTTTTTTATATATTATTTTTTGAGGGGAGAACCGACCGGGTCCCTTTAGTATCAAAAGAGCGAGAAAGAAGCGCATGGCTCCGTGGAGCAGCGGATTATCATCAAGTTTTTGGCCAAGGAGGGGGTGAACCTAACCGAAATTTTGCGGCGATTACAGACACACGAGGACAACATCCTATTAAGAACTCGTGTGTTTGCATGGCACAAAAAATTTTCTGGAGGGCGTGAAAAAGTCGGGAGCGAGAGCCATGATTGCCGCCCAAGGACAAGTGTGACCGAGGCCAACATCGAGGCGGTCCGAAATCTCATAGAAGGAAATCGGCGCATAAGTCTCTTCGAAATCGTTGCTGAAGTACTGGATGCCGCGAAATTGTCATTTCTAAGGAAAAGGAAGAAGTAATCGGCCAGAAGTGTCATTCTTCTGCATGACAGCGCCAGGCCTCATGTGGCTAACGCCACGATGTAAAAAGTGGATGCATTAGGATGGGAAACGCTGGACCATCCACCCTATAGTCCAGACTTGTCACCTTGTGACTTTCATCTTTTTGGACCCCTCAAAGAAGCGCTTGGAGGCCAGCGTTTCGACGACAACGAAGCGGTGGAAGCGTTTGTGCTCCAACGGTTACACGAACGTCCGAAGAGTTTTTTGCGATGATGGAATGAAAAAGCTCCCAATCCGATGGGAAAAATGTATTTTTAGGGCGGGAGAGTATGTAGAAAAATAATATATGTTTGTAAGCTTAGTTAAATAAAGTTAGAATTTGTTAAAAAACGAGTCCCGTTTATATATGCTACACTCTCGTGTTAAATAAAGGTAAAACAAGCACACTAAATTTGGTGTGTTTGTTAAGATTACCTAATATATTAATTACTTCGCTTAATACGTAATGATTAAAATACACTCTCTATGAAAGAATAATGTTAGTACTGTCTTTCAGAGACAGGTTTTCCATAAAACAGCAGCAAAAATATTAAACAACAAAAGAAAACAAGCAAGCAATACGGTTTTACACACTGTAGTAGATGGTACGTAATAGAAGCATATCTCCAACGCTAGTTCCTGCCTTTACTGCATGGTGACGTTCCGCTTAATGTAAATTTCCAATAACATTCCACCATTCCACTAACGTGGCACATTTCTGACGTCCTCATATTGTCTGAAATTTCCAAATAGACAGCACAACGTACGATAATTATTGTTTATTCCGCGTCAATCACCCATATCGATTAATTCGAAGGTAATAACCCAAACATCGTCCTATCCTTTCATGTATATGTCGCGTCGAGAATTTATTCAAATTTGGACGGACTGGTTTTCAACGTTTCGTCAAACTCCACAGCATAGGGATTCTTCACGTATGTATGTATGTACATACATGCATATCCAATTTAGGGCGTGAAATCCTCTACGTGATGATTTTGACGAGTCTACCCCCTGCCTCACACTATTTCTACACTTCATCCAATTCTCGATTGTCCTCGCATCACCCCACTACCCCGATTCGCGTCTACCCACTCTTATCGCGTACTTGGTGGTGTACGGGAAGAATAAATGTCACTGAATTGGATGAAATATTCATATCAATTGTGCCATTTTGCGTTTCGTTGAATGGAAGCCAGAGTTATCCGTTTGTATGAAATATTTATGCTTTTTTACCTGTGGCTGTGGAAGAAGCTTTGTGAGATTTTTGTTTTAGCTTGTCATGATATTTATATTTCTATTGTTATTTATTTATTTTAAAATGTTTTTGAAATTTCCTACAGATTATTTAAGTTAGTATACAAGTTAAAGTAATACTTAACACTTTTCAAGCTATAGCTATTGTTGAAAATGTGCATCAGTGCATAATTGACAGTGCTTAATCATTACTTGCCTTATATGTTCCAGAATTCCCAAAATTTTTCTTACCAAAAGTTGCTGTGGAATGCATTCTTTGCACTAGTACTACACTAGTTCTTGCATGTAAGGAATTGGATCAACGCAGCCCAACAATTTGAGATGTCCTCAGAGAAACTTCCAGTAACTCCAATAATTGTGCCTATAAAAAGTGCGAATTTCTTTTTCTAACGTGTAATGACTATGCCGGGCACAGAGAGCTTCGCGCCAGGTTAGAAGTGAGGTTGCTGCGCTCACAACGATTCCGTACGCGCTGTCGGCCGTGTTCCTTCGGGGGACAAGAAGACCCTAAATGAAAAAGCACAAGAGGCTCAACGCTCTATGCGTACACCAGAAAAAGTGGAACGTTTACGCCAGGCAGTGGAGGCCAGTCCAAGACGTTCATTACGGAGGCAAGCAGGTGTACAGAGGATGTCCTATTCATCTGTTCGCAGGATTCTGAAGCAGTTGAATTTCCACCCTTACAAACTCGCAATCACACAACAGTTGTTGCCCCGTGATTACGTTATCAGAATGCAATTTCCTCAAACAATGCTTGAAATGTTGAGAGAAGACATCGTTATCTTAACCAGTAACGAAGCCTATTTCCACCTATCCGGTTTTGTTAATAAGCAAAACTGTAGGTACTGGGCATCACGAAACCCACGCCATATGCATGAACGACCCTTGCATTGTGAACAAGCAATTGTATGGTGTGCTGTTGGAAGTGTTGGTGTAATTGGGTCTTTTTTTTGAGGACGAGCGTGGTGTAGCGGTCACCGTTAACTCTGCCCGTTACGTGGAAATGATTAGAACATTTCTTATGCCTGAGCTACGGAGAAGACGCATAAGTAGGTAAAGAATATGGTTCCAACAAGATGGAGCGACTGCCCACACATCAAGAGTGTCAATGACTGAAGTGCGCCACCTTTTTCCCGTCATTTCTTTGCGAGGAGATGTTGCCTAGCTCCCTCGGTTCCCTGATTTGTCCCCATGCGATTATTTTCTACGGGGATGCATCAAAGCAAAAGTTTACATTAACGACGAGAGATTGCAGCTATCCCTTGACAAATGACTCAGGAAGTGATAATTCGGGAGAGGCTCGAAGAGATTTTTGATTGCTTAATGGCAAGTCGTTATGAACATACTTCATTATTAAAGTTTTGAAAAATATTTGTCTGTGCATTTTTTTAAAGCGATGAAACTGTAAATAGGACACTAGACACAATCTGCAATAACCAATCTACAAACTGATCACGTGGATTAAGTAGTGGAGACTATAAGTAAATTCCACAAAACCTAAATATTAAAATTTTCACCACCAAGTCATAGAAAACGCTGTGTGGTGGAGCAGGCACTGGTACGTCTGGACCATGAGGGATAGGACGTAAAGCCGATTGCAATTTGGATAGACAATTTTCTTTTTATTCTTTAAATTGAGACCATGAACACCGGTTGAACAAAAGTAACAATCATTGCTGTGATTTTGTGGCTCTCGCCATACCATCCTTTTGACCATCGTCTAAGTCCTTCAACACACGTATAGCAAACATAGTGGGGAACGAAAGTTGCTATATTTATTTTTTGCCTTTCCACCATTAACTCACCACAAATGTAACAAAATGAATCTGGGGACTTTTTACAGCCACTTGGAGCCATTTAGAAAACTGTATGTTTGCTTTTTAGCGTATATCCGCCGACAAAAACACTTCTGATCGCGGAGGACACGTACGAATAAGCTAACGGTCGGGACAGCACTGTTGAGATTTACACGTTTAATGTAAATAGTGCTGCTATCTGCCGGTTTATGATGAAAATGTTGCATTTTCATAATAAACCGGCTGATAGCAGCACTTTCAATGTTACATGTCGATTCCACTTATGAATTAAGCAAAAATTAAGTATGTGTGTAATAAAATAGAAATTTAAGCTAATTTTGTGGCGGTTTTCATTAAATTTTTAGGTGCCAATGGGCTTTCTGTCCCCTCTTCGTACCCTTCAACTGCTTAGCTACAATATTGCATAGTACAAGCCAAAAAATTATAAATTTTATAAGAAAAAAACCATTTAAGTCTGTCATTGAGTCTCATATTTTCGATATTTTTCGAGATATTACATATTTTTAAAATTTCCATTTGCTAAAAATTCTGACGTGAAGGAAAAAAGTAAGGTCATTTTCGGACTCAGTGCAAAAAAGAGTGCAAAAAAAATACATAGGAGTCAATCATCAAAAGTTGAAAAACATAACCGTGTGTTATTATTGCCTCCATTGCCTTCGTATTTTCAAATTTATTAAGAAGTTTCGAAATTGTTGATATACTAGGAATTGGTTTGTTTTCACATTTTACGGAAAATAAGTCTCTTACTCTTCTGTAACTGTTATCATCATCATAATTTTTAATACTGAAGACACGTTCTTCGTTCGTATAAACATGTATTATCATTATTTTTGGACAGAATGGATAAAATATTTTTCGTTTTATTTCATTCAAGATTATAACTATTACTACTGAGAAAAAAAATTAATTTCTTTTTAAAATTTTGACAGAACTGAATAAAAAACTTAGAAAAAGTTTTGTATGCAACATTTGAATATCTTTACGCCCTACAGTTTTTGTCGTAAAATGAATAGAAGAGCAGGAAATCGTATAAAACTAAATTACATGTTAAATTCCTATATTCACAGCTGACCGTCAACACCTGCTATATGAGATGTATAAATCACGGAAAAGGAGACTTCGGTCGATGGCCCTTTGGAAATCCAATAAATATTACTTGTTATTGTGGACTGTTAAAGAATTATTTCGCCAAACATCTAGTGTACACTATTTGACTATTGTGATCATTTCACATATTACTTAATCATAGTAAGTAAATAACATGCACATTGGCAAAGTCCAAAGTTAATTATTGCAGTAATTGCGATTATTCAAAGCTTACCAAAGCATTCCATACGCGCAAGCAATTTCCTATTCAAAGTGGAAGCGGCGGAGCTTGTTTTCAATATTTTATTTAGCGTCATCCTTAGAGAGAAGTCTTGGCGCAGATTTCAGCGAGATTAACTTAAATTAGATTATCTGCGGAGATGGATTTCCACTCATTTATCTCGTTTAACTACCATCTTCTTAATTAAAGGACGTGTAAAATTAACTTCTTCATCGTCTCGTCATTCGAAACATCAGTTCAGCCCTTACACCCTTTAAACAAACAATATTTGTCGCCTCACACCAAGGTGACGATCTCCTCCTCTGTCCTACATACTACTTCACTTCGAGTCGACCGCATTCATCCTTAACCGATGGTTTTCTAGGCCAAGATGGATGAGGATGAGTTAGTAAAGGCTGGACTGGTTTGGTTATTAGTCTTGTCGAAGCTTTGGCAACCACTCCCACCGCCAGGTTTAGGGGAATGGGTGAGAAACGTTGCGTGAAGGGGCCGCTTTTTCGACTATAAGTCCCGGCATGCGGCGGAGATCCCCTAGCAGTGGTGTAACTTCATTTTCGAGCAATTATATCGAGATGGAAGATTCACCAGAGAGATCCATCAATTTGCGCGATATCCGCTTCGTTAACTTTCGAAATTAGGTTAGGAGGATCGACAATGGGTATCTTTAAGTATATAAAGGATAGGGAGAAGTGTTCCTTTAGAAACATGCAGTGTTAATGTAAAATATGAAAACAGACGATTCAAAAATCTAGACGTGGTACATGATAATTTTAAGTTACTTAAAGATTCACATAAAGGTACATTTTTTTTAAGTAATCGGGGAATGTAAAGTCACGAAGTAACATTTAATAACGAAAAATTCCAACAATTTTCTTTCGTAGAGAACAGTCCAGAAATCTAGAAAGTTCTTCTTCTTTTTTTTATTAATGTTTGTTTCGTAGACTTGACAGAGTGATTCGCAGATTGTACATCTTTGATCTACTACTTTTTACATCATAAACTCTGAACCTTTCCTAGATATAATAATAATAATAATAATAATAATAATAGTAATAATAATAATAATCTATATTTGTCCAACGAATTATCACTTACAGGACAATACATAAACAATTTTGAAGTTATATAGGAATACATCAAGACAATACATCACTGCACCTTGAATGCTAGATACATATATGCAATATCAATGAGGAAACATTTTAAACTTCTAAATTACATTTAATATGAGTGAACATAACTTTAAAACAGTTGTATACAGTCAGAATAGACGTTAATTCTACGAGTACATTTTATTGAAGTAATTGACCATATGGAACACGGGTGATTTGGCTAAGGTATTGTGTTTATACGTTACGAGAAAATCAACAGATCGTGTGTAACGTGGTGGTACTCGGAAATCCACATAATAATAATTTGAGATTAGAAAGAAAGATTAATAATTAATCTAATATATCAAGTACCTACATACGAGGTAGGCGCCATAAATTCTCGCCCTGATATAGAAAAACTAAACTTGGTAAAATATAACGATGTTTATTTTTCAGTATTTTGGTTTAACTGGGAAATAATTAATAATATTATACTTAAAGCATCAGAAATTTTGGAATTTTGTCCGCGATAAACGTGGCAATTCGCGCATACCTAACTCAATGTTTTGGAACGACGATAAATTTGAAGATCCTCAGAAAATAGTCAATGGTTTTGCCGCTTACTTCTCCAGTGTATGTATGCCTGGTATACTTGGTGATTACCAAGTAACTTCTCAATCGTATATTTCTTTAATTCATATTCCCACTGTAACCGGAACTGAAGCTTCACTTGCTATTAAAAAATTGAAAAACAAAATGATCTCCGATCCAGACGTTATTCCCAGCTTCTTGGTGAGACATTGTAGCATCATTCTGGCAGAGCCTTTAACGATCATTTTTAACTTATCTCTAACCGCCGCCGTTTTTCCTATCTTAGGGAAGGTGTCTAGGGTATGTCCGATACTTAAATGTGGGCCCGCAGCAGATATTACCAACTATAGGCCAATATCTCTTTTAGACAATTTTGCAAAGGTGTTCGAGAGCGTATTGTACTCACGGATCTATCCTCATATCAAAAGTTGTATCTCTCCCGATCAACATGGCTTCATGGAGAAAACGTCAACTGTTACCAACTTGATGTACTTCACCAAGGTTGTGTCAAATGTTCTAGATGTTCGTGGTCAAGTGGATACAGTCTATACTGATATTTCAAAGGCATTTGATAGAATAAATCATACCATTTTAATTAAGGAGTTGGACTTTTTTGGTTTCAGCAGTCATCTTACAGCCTTTCTTTCATTTTATCTTCACCAACGAATGCAATACGTCTTCTACAATGGTGTTTCATCTGTTCGACACACTGCAACATCTGGAGTACCACAAGGGTAATGTAGGTCCCTTGCTCTTTATTTTATTTATCAATGACTTGCTTGACTGTAAGAAGTGTATTTTCGGTGACAATATAAAAAGATTTTGTGAAATTAGTAGTGTAGACGATTGCTGTTACTTACAGAATCAGATTAATGAAGTTTCTCGATGGTGCAATGATAATAGACTTGACATGAATGCTTCCAGGTGTAATGTGGTATCATATTCTAGGAAAACAAACGTTCTTCACTATGCTTACAATCTTGATAACGGTCTACTTAATCGTTGCTTCTCGGTAAAGATCTAGGAGTTTATTTTGATCCTTCCCTTACCTTCACGTCACATCGAAATCATGTTGTTTCGTCAACTCTAAAAACTCTAGGTTTTGTTATACGAAACTCCCGCTTATTTCAAGTTGACACCGCTAAACTTTTATTCAATACCTACATTAGAAGTAAACTTGAATATGCTAGTGTACTATACATCTCACATGGCGCTGCTTGAGAAGATCCAGTGTAAATTTCTCAAATATTTGCATTTTAAAACTGAAGGGACGTATCCGCTTCGAGGCATGGATCGTAGTTTTCTCCTGTAAAAGTTTGAAACAGAATCATTACAAAAGCGTCGTCAACTTAATAGTATACAATTTTTATACAACATCATGAATAACAACATTGATTTTGCTTACACACAGTTGAATGTACTGGTACCTAGACATTCTGCCCGTTCAACCCCAACATTGTATATCCCAATAGTTACAACCAATACGACGTATCACTCTCCACTATTAACCATGACCCGAAATTTTAATTCGGTTTCTCAGTTCTGTGACATAAATTATAATTCACTGAATGAAATTATCGATATTGCTAGGACACACTTACAGTAGATCTTAATTAATGTCTAGTTAATGTTTAGTTTATGTTTAATTATTGTTATTGTCAATGTTGTCGAGTGTTTTAGAAGTTGTTTGCAACAATGTTTTTTTTTCTTTTGTAGTTATATATTAAGGTGTCTGCAATTGAATTTAATGTTTGTCCTTTGTTTGGATCTTGTAATCTGTTGGACAATAAAGTTGTATTATTATTATTATTATTAAGTATATGTAGTCTCCCCTAACTTTAATATATATGTATTACAATGATCAGTAAATATTTCTATACCCCTATAAAGATAATCTAAATCTTAAAACGACGTGCGTATGCCCTTGTCTTGTTAATATATATATATATATAATATAGTGATAAAATACATAGTAAAGTGTTTCATTACAATTTTCATTAATCCATTATAACATTATTTCAGAAATATACCTTCGATATTGTTGGCAAAAGAAAAGCGACCCCATAAATGACTTTACTTCAAAAAATGGTCCAAAAAGAGAAGTGTTCTTATTATCTTTTTTAGACCAGAGCTTTTGCAGATAAAAGTCTTATGATACTAAGAAAGTGCAGCAAAAAATATATTACGGTCTTAGGTAATAAAATCAACTTTTTTGCATGGTGATGGTGTAGAAACGTTAATGGATTTCACAAATTTCAACATACTTCTTTAGTTTGTATCAGAATTTATTTTGAATACTTTTAAGCATAAGACGGACTAAGCTGCGAAAAACGCAAAAAGATACATGCATATATGTACTTCTGCGTAATGGAGACTCAAAAGACCAGATGAAAACCTATAACGCATGCCTGTCCAAACAACATAAACGGCGGCTCTTATTTCTCCCTTAGGATGTCTGCGAATTGTTTAATGTTCAGCACTTTATAGTCGTTTGTAGTTCCTTCGCTTAATGCTACCGATTATTCACATTGTTGAAAAGGAAAAATTACTACTGTTAGGAGAATTTTCGGAAAAATGGTCTCTGTTGGTTCTTTCTAATTCAAAAAGTTGGAGGAATTGATACACAGAAATTACATAACCCTCTCACACTTTGTCTCCAATGATTTCTTGAATATCATCAATAACATTTTATTTGGTATAATCAAAAGTACCACATCGGTGGAATACTGTCATAAGGGAATGTACTTAACTATAAAGCTAACAAGAAACACTTATTCAAAATTATTTCTTAATGTGTTTTCCAATAGTAAGTAATTTCAAATCCATATACTAAAACCATATGCTAAAATTAACGAAGGGCAGATTGCTGTTATTGCAGAATTTGATGACAGTTTAAAACAATCCCGTTAGCCAACGGAATCTTATTTAATAATTATTTATTCACTTCTAATGTTTGAATTACATCGATTTAATTTTTCGGAATTGGTTTGCTTTTGTAGACAAACTTTGGATTTAAGTTCTGGAAATATTTATCTTTATTTCATCTCGTAGCATAACACATCTGAACGAATTACTTACTCGCTAACATTCCCAATATTTCATCTGGTGATATGGCTTTTCTAAAAAACGTGTTCTGCTTAACAATTTTTGGACTAGTCTTTTCTAGAAAAATGGCAAAATCTTGTTGGAGCATGAATCTCTTAAAAAATGTATCATTCAAGTCCGATAGTAAGTTCATATCGTCATAGCTATTTCAACTTCTGTATAAATCATTCATCCAAACAGTTCTTTGCTTTCACTCGAATTAGTTCTTCCCTCAATCTTCTATATACAAAACCAAAGAGTAGAATCAACTTTTCTCGAGAAATGGTAGCGAACTACTGCCAATTATTTTCAATACGTCCACATAGCAACCTTTCCTAACATTCATGGCTCAGCCGGGCACAATCCGTCTTCGCAACAGAATCGGATCAGTCGCATGGACCGCGGATTATAAATAGTGTATAACTCACAGCCGACAAAAGAGATATTTTGAAATCAATACCCCAGTGTAAAAAATAAAAGCTCACGCAATAAAAATGTTTCGTAAATAAAGCGAATACATGCAAACATTGAAGTGTTTTTTATTGCCATTATTAGTTTTTTCTTTTGTTTGAAAACGGCATGTCGTATATGTAATATAATAACCGTAAAAAGTAAACAAAGTAGTTTCTTCGAAAACCTGTTGTACTTAATACCGTAACAATAAATAATAATATAATAAATAAACGTAACTTCTTAACAGTGTGGATAGGATTGTTGAAAAACTTGCAGCATCAAGTATGTTTCCACATTTGTCTCGGTGGAGGTTGTTCGCTGTGATGAAAAAATGTTCTTATATTTCGAGAAATACCATTCAACATCTATGGAAGTAGCACAGGCATAATTGAAATAATCCTTAGAGTTAGTTAATGAATCTGCAGATGCACCACCACACATTTGTCTTAATCTCGTATAATCGGAATTTTTTTTTTAAACACTGTCGAACATTGCTGTAACGTGACCGTTTTTTGCGTCGTTTGTACCGTGTAGCAATGTATTAACTTCGTCCATGAATTCCACTGATTCTACTAACGACAACCCAGTATTTTGCAATTTTTCTTGTAATCGTTTATAATTGTTGCTAATACTTTTTAAATCTGTTTCAACAGAAGTATCTAGAAATCCTTTCTGCCTTTCTTTAATAGCTGTAGCTTCATCGGGGTCGAATTGTAAAATTACAGATTTTACTACAAAGCCCATGAAATGCCCGAAACCGTTTGGAAGATTTGAGAAACACGTTTTTGTATTTGCTATTAATGTATCCACCTCCGGGTAACGTTCTCGAATAGTTTGTGCCATAAGATGTAAAATATGAACTTTATATGTAACATGTAAAAGTCTTTCACACTTTTCTTTAAGAAACCGACCTACACTACACATTGTCACTGCTCCATCGCTCGTAAACATCAACAGTTGACCAGTGGACACTTGAAATTGTTGTAACGTATCGAGCACTACACCCGTAATTGCTTCGCCAGTACACTATTTTAGTCTTTTGCTAGCCAATAAGAGTGCAAATTTCGGTTTAATGGGATCTAGTGCTAATAGTATACTACGTATACTTGGCCAAAACTGTCGAAACGGTCCTTTATCGAGTAAGGGAAGTGGTGGACCATAAACAATAAACATCAAAAGTAAATCCAACTTAAATTGGGTTTGAGGTGGCACGCCATTTTTCGCATTTTTGTGCCGTGCACTAGTTATATGTCTCTTACAATCGCTTTTGTTTCAGCATATTAAGGTATTTTGCAAACTCTAGCCAATACTTTAGTTCCATTACAGTTAAGATCCGGAAATTCGCCGATAAATTTAGTGACTTTATTAGCCAACGGTCGTTTATTTTCCTTGCATGATCTGCATCGCCACCCTTGGTTTTGACAATTGGGAATTACCTAAATTTCAAATCTTCTCTTTTGAAGAGGATATCCATACGCTTTAATTGTTGAAAAAGGATATGATTTCCAAATTGGGCTTATTTTCCATTGACAAGCATTAATAATGAAGTCATAATTTAATTTTTAACTGCATTTAGTTAATTTTACAGTATTTTTTGTCTGGTAGTTTGCTAGGATTCTTAAAATAGATTTTTCACAACAACTTTGGACGATCAAAGTCACATGATTGTAGAGTGAAATAAGACATTTCCCAAAATATAAAAGAAAAATTGGACGTCATAAAGAAACAAGCAATTAAACAGGTGCAGAAAAGATAAATGTTTCCACTCTGTTTAACATAGTGTAATGACATTTTGGTAAATATGACAGACATATATATACTAACGCTGCGAAGGGTTGGTGAGAAACTGTTGCAATAAATCAATAATTTCATTCGCTGAGGTAGCCCGTGCCGATTCATCTGCGTACATACGTCGCGTCGTGGGCGCGGCAACCTCATTTTTAACCCGGCGCAAAGTTCTTTATGGCCGGTCTATTCATGGCTCACGCTTTTAATCTTTTTACTTTCACCGACAGACAATGGAAAACGTTCGTTCGAACTGTTGGTCATTCGAACCATAATTAATTTGTTGCAAACGATCGTCTACACTTGACGAACGCATACAAACAAACTTTCGACAACGCGAACGAATGGCAGCATTTGTTAGACGTATTCTCGGTCTAGTGTTAATTAAAATGGGTCTTTGGAATTGTTAAACTAGCTTAATTTATATTTCAACGTTTCGTCAAACAAATTGTTGCTAAATATTGATAAAACAAGTTGTAGATTTGTGTTCTCCAATGGTATTATTAAATGAAGTTGATATCTTGGAACAATTAAATTCTAAAATATTGAATACAATAAGTAAGTTAGACATTTAAAGGATATTACTAGAGTTTGTTAAAACGGTGGTACTGGATGGCAGTAGTGTAGCGGTAGCGGCGTGGGTAGGGGTAATTTTCAGCTCGTAGTCGATCTCGACAGTACCGCGAGTGAGTTCAAAGCAACAGTACGTTGCACGCCAAATAAGTACGCGAAGATGGGACGCCCAAAGGGTGTAACGTTCCCTTCGAATGTGAATAAATATCTCAGGCATTTCCCTGGATTAGAATATAGAAGTCCGCATATTTATTGCACAATATGCAATAGCGGATTGCTAAGTCGCGATAGGTTTGAATGTAGAAAATATTGTAAAAGTAAACGTCATGTATTGAATTTAAGAAACAGTATTCCATACTGGCAATTTTTATATGATTTTATTTTTATGTTAAGTGTGTGCAACATCCCACAACATCTAGTATCTAACTTTCGCCTTTCTAAGTACATTTCCTTATGGAAGCTGCCAACATCTATGCAGTTACGATACAATTTGCCACGTGTGCAAGGTACAGTAAAGGAATGTATAAAAGACGAGTTGAGAAATAAGAAAATCTGCTCATGTGTGGATGAAACAACTGATGCTCAGAAACACAGCGTCATTCATGTTGTAGCGCATCCTTTAAAACGTGATGATCCACCAGCTTCATTGTTGTTATCCAGTAAAGGATTCAGAAAACTAATGCAGAAACGGTTGTCAAGATAATAAAAGATTCGTTGGGAGAATTTTGTATCACAGGAACCCAAGTCACAATGTTCGTTACTGACGGAGCCGCAACAATGCTGAGAGTTGGTAGGATGTTGAAAATATGCTTTCCGACTCTTCTTCACGTAACATGCCTCATACATGCATGTCAACAAACTATCAGACAAAAAATATTGTAAAATTAACTAAATACACTTAAAAATTAAATCATGACTTTATTCCTAACACTTGTTAATGGAAAACGAGCACAATTTGGAAATCAAAATAATCTTTTTCAAAATTAAAGCGTATGAAGATCCTCTTCAAAAGAGTAGATTGGAAATTCAGGTAATTTCCAAATGTCAATACCAAGGGTGGCGATGCAGATCATGCTCTGCCTGCTGCCGTTTGAATTACTTACCGAAGAGGTAGCGCTATATACTATGGTACGGTTGCTATGCGTTGGTATAAAGAAGAACGAAGTCGTGAGATGAAATGAACGACAAAATCTTGGAGAATGCTTGCAATAAATTGCTGAGGGATGGAGACCTCCAAACATAGAATGAGAAATAAGGCACAGGCAGCGTTCGCCACTTTCTTGCGATCCTGTATAGTATAGTGCAACTGTGTAAATGCAATCTTATGGTTTTTGCAAATTGTGGGTCCTCCATCAAAATTGTTGTTCTGTATTTCTTCTATTCTTTTTGCATTAAAAATTATGGTTTTGTGGGCCTTTTTTGTGATTACATGTTTTAAATTTCGTCAAAATTGTGGTTCTCAAGGCAGTGAATATAATTAGTGAAAATCCAGTGAACGACTACGGATTACTTCCCCTGTTATGCTTTGTGAACATAAATTATTTGCAGAAATCAAAGTGTTATCGTTTCTACACGCCATTTCTGCTCAGACTTACCTGACCAAAAGATGCAATATTTAATTATTTGACTTTGACATCCTGATTAATTCTAAGCAGTTCAAATATATAGATCACAATGTAGCAAATTAATTCTCAATGCTTCGTGGGTTTACTGGTTTTACGTTGTTAGTCTGTCAGCCATGCCATATGAGAAGTCTGGTATCAAAGCAAGCAAAATCCATTTTTGCCGAGAATGAGATAGACATGGTATCTAGTGTAATTATTTGTTCTTCTGAACTAGCATGATGATTCGGAGCAAAACCATTTACAACCCATTCATTTCTTTTCCCAAGTTTAGCTTTGGGATCAAGCAACATCCAGGTGCATTAGGCTTCAGAGACAGCAACATCCACTTCAGCCAATCAGCATTGAGCTAATGAACATGGGATTTCATGCAGCAGTGTCTTTGCACTTCCCATTCAAGCAGTGCAAAAAGTTTTGTCTGAAACGTAGTAGCAGTGGAAACATTCTCGCCAGGGGAGAAGTGCACTATAAGCACAGCCTTGATGCCTTTAGATCAGCTACCAAGCGAGGCTATACAGCTAGATATCTAAAACCCAAACTAACATAAAAGGATCAAATTGCACTGAATGCGTTAAAATTAAGAGATGTACATACATTGCTTGGTAAGCATTATAGAAAAGGTTGGAAATCCATAGAAAACCTCAAGTACTATTGAATACTTCTTCCTGAGGAAGTCCCCAATCCAGAAGCTGGCGAAGATGTAGCCGGAGAAGCTGCCACATGTGAATATGCGGAAGAGTTGCCTGGTGCCATGATATAACTGTATCTATCTAAAGGTTAATGAATTTGTAAGCAAAATGGTTTTAATTTAGTTGTAATCTTGTTTTGCGTTACCTGATATTAATGTTCCTTTGTAACATATTGTTTAACTTGCTTTTTATTATCTTTAAGTTTGCGTTTATGATAATGTAAGGAAGTAAACTTATTTTATGTTGTTTTCCAAATCATTTTCTTCTTATTATATTTGAGGCTTTTATGTTTTAGTATCAAAAACTTCAACATCCATCATATAGGATCAATTCTGGTAACATCCAAATTTAATTAGCAATTTTAAGGGAACACGATGATTTTTCATTATAATTGATAGATGTTTGATACCAAGTTATTTTGGAACATTTTGGTATATAGTTCAGTTGGATACCTATTCATGAAATCAAGTAATCGTTTTTTAATCTTCTGAAAAATGACAAAAATGGATGTTGCTTGTTTTGATACCAGACCCCTCATATGTCAGTCGTGTTTTTGTAATATTACCTTAATTAATACCAATAATTCTAGCATAGTTTCATTTGCATGGGTCTTGGCGTTTAGTGAATGCTTCCTATAAGCGGTAATACGTTATTGAAAAGGTTTTCGCCATTTTACCTGACATCTCAACCAAAACTTATCTAAAATTGTATATTTGTACGCCCTAAATTCTGCATTCAAAACTTGACGTGTATCCTAATTGCACTCAACCGTGTTCAAATAATTCTCCGGAAAAGTACCACTTCCCGTTTTTCCGGTACTGTCAACTTTATATGACGTATACATTCGGCGAAGTAGTGCAGTAGCGTTAAAGTAAGGATCGTCTGCCATGGTTTACGTCTAATATTGCATTTTATTTACTCTCGAAGGAATAGAGTACGTCACGTTACGTTAGACGTAATGGATTGGCTTCGAGTTTGCAATGCGAATGGTTTGAGGGTATACCTCGCATATGTACATATGTCTAACGTTTCGAAGTTTATTGCTAGTTGAGAGTTGAAGTGAAAATATTCGCGAATAAGAGGAGTTTAACAATGAATTGTTAGGTGAATTTGGTTGAGTAGAATAATCTTTTAGTTTGGATGCTTGCAGATGATTTTGTTGGCAAAATTTGTATTTACAGGTTTTGTTCAATTTTTAAGTTACATTTATTTAAATTTGTGCCATCCAATGCACTTATCTAGTTGTGGTATTAATACTTTAAGTAAAATTATGATTAGATGTATGGTCGATAATAATTAGTATACAAGGTGAATTGACGGTTTGGCACAGTCCATTTATTCTACACACAAAGATGAAATCAAATTTCACGTATATGGACGTATGTAATCATTAATCATTATCAGTTTGAGGCGGTTGTTAAAAAGAGAAATGAAAAAGGTACACACTGATTATCAAAGAAAAGCTGAAAACAGCATCGCGAATGATCCCAAGTTTTTCTAGCAATATCTAAACAACAAGCGTAGTACGACGAGAATCCCTGGAAAAATTACCTGGAAAAATTTAGAACTAGACAAGCCCAATGATATTGTGGAAGCCTTTTGCGATCAATTTTCAGAGACCTTCCGATTACCCTCTCAAAATGCCCGCCTAATAGAAGAGGTTACACTCGCAAATTACTTTCATATAAGATTTTTCATTGAAAATGATGTTTTAGACGGAATTAAACATCTGAAGTCTAAAAGAACTGCTCGCCACGACTCTGTACCTAGTTTTGTAATACGTAAATGTGCTAATTGTTTCACTGTACCACTCACTCGAATTTTTAACGTATCTGTTAAAAGAGGAGCATTTCCAAAGTTATGGAAAATTGCCAGAATAACACCAGTCATTAAAAATAGCGAACTAACTCAGGTGGAAAATTACCGACCGATTGGTATTTTATCGAACTTTGCAAAGATTTTTGAGCACTTAATATACACTGAAGTTTCCAGATACATCAAGCCCTTTTTATCACCATTTCAACATGGATATCTTTCGGGTAGATCCACTATTACTAACTTAGTGACGATTACGCAATTTTTAAGTGAAGCATTGGATAAGAGACAGCAAGTCGACGTAATATATACAGACTTCTCCAAAGCTTTTGATATTATAGATCATACATTGCTAACTAAAAAACTTGGATGCTTTGGATTTTCAAATGGCTTGATTCAGCTTTTGTCTTCGTGCCTTAATCGATAGGTCTAGCTATGTCTACTTCAACGGATTCTCGTCCAAACTATTTCAAATTCACACCGGTGTCCCTCAAGGTTCAAACTTGGGACCACTCTTATTTAACATCTTCGTCAACGATCTGTTATCCTCATTAGACTGTAATGTGTTGGCGTATGCGGATGACTTGAAAATCTATAGACAAATAACGAATATTGCTGATGCAGATAGTTTACAAGATAGTCTGGAAAGCATACATAAGTGGTGTATGAACAATGGTCTATTACTAAACGTAAACAAATGTGCTGTTGTATCATACTCTAAGGTACGGAATCCTACACACAAAAATTACTACTTAGGCAACAATCTGGTTTCACGCAAATTAACAATGAAGGACCTGGGAGTAGTATTTGATGATCAACTTCTCTTTTCGGGACACATTTTCGCAGTATGCAACGCAGCGTCTAAAACCCTAGGGTTTTTGTTGAGATCTTGTCGTTCGTTTACTACCACAGCCCCGCTAAAAACATTGTTCAATGCATTGATAAGAAGTAAACTGGAATATGTATCGGTTGTGTGGTATCCGATTTTCACGTACTTAAACCTAACATTAGAAAAGATACAGAAACGTTTTCTGAAATATCTGTCGTATAAATTAGATGGCACTTACCCTGCACGAAACTCAGATTACAACTAGCTATTACAAAGGCATCACTTCACATCACTTTCTAGTCGTAGAGAACGTTATAGTGCACGATTTCTTTATAATCTATTAAATAACCAAATGGATTCATCGCGTCTATTGGCGCTTATAGCAATAACAGTACCTGAGCATAACACCCGCTTAACTGATCTTCTACGTATTCCTAGTTATAGAACGAACGCACTTCTTAAGGCTCCTCTAACGCACATGACACGTAACCTTCATAAATACTATCCTGATCCTTTCCACTAATACTTTCTTCCAGTTTTTCCTTCACTCACTCTTTCTTTTTCCTATTCACACTTTCTTGTTACTCATGTATATGTATATTCAAATAGTAGCTCTGTACTTTTGAAAATTCAATGTATCTATTATATTTGTCCTGTAATTGGTTTTTGACTGTTGGACAATAAAGATGTATTATTATTATTATTATCAGTGCATAACCTAAAAGCATTTGCAACTTCACACGACTATTATCTACAGTGTGGGACAACTTGTTTGAAAAAACACCTTACGTATTATATAACCTTTACAGTATACAGTGAGGTCCTAGTGTCCCCTCGCCCCACGCTAACTTTTGAACGACAGAAGCGTTTTTAGAAAAAATAGGTCGATTTCTATTCTTTGTGAACTAACTTTTGCCGTGAGTCTCGATCGAGCAGCAATACGGAATGGTTGTCTCCGTAATTATACACATTTACAGGATATTACGAGTTTTTCGACACCACGGGCGTTGTGTAAATTTCTGTGAAGCTTCGACAAATAAATTGTCTTTTAAATATTTAGAAAAATTAAAAAATAAACAATAACTATTATAGTCTAAATTAAATAGTATAGGTACAAACAGTGGAGAAGTAGTAAGCTTGATAAGAGGTATCGCCCCCGAACGGACGAAGTGGCGTGGCTCTTTCTTTTATTCCGATATTGGATTCTGGACACCACAGAAGCAACCCGGTTGACGATATATTGACATTGAGCTTAATACCGCAACAGAAACACGTCCAAATCACTAAATCGTAAAGATTAAAGCTAAATATCGTTCACTTGTGTAAAGTTTTAAAATATCTTAAGAATTTTTTTGACAGCACTTAAGAATTACCTTAACTCTATTGGTGACATCTATGAGCGGATGTACCAACTAACTTACCGAACCTACAAGTACAGTAACCTGTGAGTACATGCTATTTTACAGAACCTTTAAGCAGTGTTCTATATCCATCACCGTTATAAGAACAAGTTAAGTTAAATGAAAGAATTCACAATTTAACAAATTTTGAGTTCATCGAAATATCCCCGAAACAAGAAAGAAATAGAAGAATATCAAGGGGGTTTTAGAAAAGGAAGGTTAACAATAGACCAGATATTCACAGTCAAACAAATACAGTATAATAGCTACTCCCAAAACTTAGGATTACATATGCTGTTTATAGACTATAAGCAAGCGTACGACTCAATAGACTGAGAAAAATGTATTGTGCTCTGCGAATTCTCAAGATTCCCGAAAAAATATTGAGCTTGGTAAGAATAACGTTGGAAGAAGCGAATAGTAAAGCATTTATAGAAAGAAAAACGTCAAGGGCATTCAAAATCAAAAGGGTATTAAACCAAGGGGATCCCCTTTCCACGTTATTGTTTAACTTAATATTAGAAGTGATTATGAGGGAAAGTGGAATACGGTTAAACAAAATACTCTACTACAACCGACACCAAGTAACGGCCAATGCAGACGATAGAGTCTTATTAATAAGATCGCGAGAGGAGCTAAAACGAAGTTTCAAAAAACTAGAAAGCGCTTCAAAATATTATGGATTAGTCATAAATGAGGAGGAGACAAAGTATATGGAAACAAGAACAGGAGCAAATGGGGCAGGAAACAAACTGAGGGTGGAAATGGAGAATAAAGTGTATCAGTTTGAAAAAGTAAGCCAATTCGAGTACCTCGGCGTTACGCTAACTCAAACTGAAATGAAGAGCCAGAAATAAATAAAAGACTGGGAAGAGGAAGCAAAGCTGTGGGAGCTTTATTCAAACTGTTAAAATCGAAAAACGTCTCTAAAAATGCTAAACTGAGAGTTTATAAAAGAGTGATAAGGTCATCGATTCTCTACGGAAGTGAAATCTGGATAATGAACAAAAACATGGAGAAAAACTTAGACACATGGGAAAGGAAAGTGCTGAGGAGGATATTAGGAGGAATCAAGGATGAAAATGGACACTGGAAAAGATTGTACAACCGCGAAGTAGCAGACAGATACAAACATCCAAATATCACAAATGTAATCAGAGCTCAGAGAGTAAGCTGGTTGGGACATGCACATAGAATGCCTGAAATTAGACAAGCAAAAAAAGCGCTACTGGGAGGAGTAGGTGGCAAAAAGAAAAGGGGACGTCCAAAAAGACAATGGCAAGATGCGATCGAAAAAGATCTAATGCGGGTTGGTGTAGAAAACTGACAAGCAGTGGATACGGACAGATCCAAATGGAAGAAGCTTGTTGAGAGACTCAGAGACTCAATATATTTGTAAATTATTATTGAAGTACCATTAAGATGGTTGATAAATATCAGTCCTGGGAATCCCCTGAAGAGTATAAAACGAAATTTTCACGGCACAAATCAGCACTAAACGATCACAACACAATGTCATTATCAAATTTTCAAAAACCGAGAAGTTGGTGCAGCTGCTATCGAATAAAGGTCCGTACCAACCCTCATTCTCAAACATCTCGAAGATGGTGCGAGCATAAAACGAAATTTTTACGGCGCAAATAAGCATAGAACGGGCGCATAAATCAGGCATAGAAATGAAAACAACTCTTAAGATAAATCTCACAATGTGAACCTCACATTTATTAAAATTGAATCACAAGAACCATCAAACTAAAAAATGAAAATACAAAAAAATTTGAAATAAATGGTGAAAACCTTCAACGACAAGTAAGTTAATGTGACGGTTGAGCTTGCTGATCGCCACCCATTTTTTCAAAACACTGCCACTCTCATTTCTTGCTCCACATGGATTTTTGAACGTTATTTTCTTTTTATGATAGCTACAGCTGAAAAACTGGCTTCGCATAAACAGGTTGTCGCAAAGGGAATGAGGTTCATTAAAGCTTTTGAACTCAGAGTTGGACATTCATTTTTGATTGGTATTCAAAACTCCACTAAATCCGAAGAAGCAAATTTTGTTTTCAGGCTGTTGTCGCAAGAGAGTTCAATCAGACTCTCTTCTTCCTACTAAGTGAATTCTGGTGGAGCTTGAACACGGAAAGAATCTTGGATCCACGTAAATTTCTCGACATTATCTTCCTCAAAGTATTTTGCAAACCACTCAGTGAGCTTTGAGAGGTGTTCCTTGAAAAGGGACAGCAAGTCTTGTGAAACAATGACTCTATTACTGGCCACGTATTTGTGCAATTCAGGGAAACAATGTTGACCTACATCCTCATTGATTTTTCTTATCCAGAGCTGTAGCTTTTTCCGGTTCGACAAAGAACATGACCTTCATGACCTTCCTCTTGTAGAAAAGTGTGAATTTCTTCACTTAGCTCGAATGCATGGAATAAGACGTTGCCACGTGAAAGCCATCGTGAACTGCAGTAATATAGCGGGGCCGTGTGTTCAGCTCCCTTGTCTATGCATAGCTTTTTGAAAAATTACACGTTCTAATACGAAATTCAATTGAGACCGCACCTGTGATGGTATGAGGTTTTTTGCACTTCCCCACTCTGTATGAGACCCTGAAAGATGCTAACAGTGCTTTGCTTGGTACTGAGGCTTGTTTAGTAAACACACTTTTTTGCTTTTGTAAATCTTGCAACAAGAATTAGCGAGATTTTTCAGCCATGTTAAAGTAATTCGTCTCGAGATGTCACTTTAGCTTACTTGGGAGCATACGCTCAGTCGCCGGAACTTTTAGACAAAGCACATACTGCGGTCTCCCCTCATTGCTTATTTCTACTGAAGTAAAGCCAAAGTTCAAACAGTTATCATCGTATTTACGATATTTCCGTTTCTTTGCTACCCCACCACTTGTAGACGCTTAATCGCTCTCATTTGAACTGTCGACTTGCTTATTTAATAAAAACCATTCCATTTTCCTACGACTTTACGAAAACACAAAGCGACACACTGAAACAATGCGGACGCTCCTTTGGTAGCGGGCGTCTTAAAACTGTCTACTTTTCTTCTCAGATGTTTACTCTTCGATTGTTATTTAGGAACTGAACTGCTTCGTCAAAGTGGTGTCGTATTTATACTAGCCGCCCCACCTACTTAGAACTTTCTCGAAACTTCGACAATGTCCTATAAGCTTCACGAAAGTTCCATACTTTTCTGGAATATTCTACGTGCTTCGAGAATGTTCCATAGCCTTATAGAAAGTTCTACAAGTTACGGGAACGATCTAGTCCAGATGTTCTAGAAAGTTCTATTAGCTTCGAAGCCGTTTCGTAATATTCATTCTAGAATGTTCCAAACCGTTATGTCCACCCGCGTTCGCAGGAGTGCCTCGCGGCGCTCCTGTTGACTTTCTACGGCGCCCTGGAGCGCCGTGGCGCACACTTAGGGAACCCCTGTCATATGTGATGTGATAAGGAGCGAAAAAGCTGTTAACGTAGAACGTACCTGACTTTTTGTTTTACATGAGTAGTTAATGCTATTTATGTTTTATTTAAGAGATATTAACTCAAAAACAAGTGAAAATTTGGGCCTTTTACAAGAACTCTAGCAACAAATTTCTTAATTACGCTATAACTTGAAAACAAGTGAAAATCGGATAAGAACATATGAGCTTTTTTACATTATTTTTACGTGGAAAATACACTTTTGGAGTTTGGTTCATTCCTCCCGGCTCAGCCTGTATATAGATGATTATTTTTTTAATAACAAACTCCTTTAGTTTTAAATTTAAATTTAAAGGATTTTAAAGTTATCATTGCAATAATAAATAATAATTATTATTATTACATATTACTATTATAATCGTACGGTTTCCAACTTACGCAAAACGCCGGACCCTAGTTAAAAAACAAAAATTTTACGAGAAAGCAATTGAGCCATATGAAATTACCTGTCAAAAATGCAAAAAGGTTGTTTGTAAAAAGGTTAAGACTAATTTGTCTTGGATTGACCCAGATTTCAGTTCTGTTTGAGAGAAAAAGAAATGAAAGTCATAGAAAACAGACCAATTCCATTTCATCTGCGCTAAACACGAGCTCTTCAAGGTCAACACTAATGTTTACATTTCGTCCTTGAGTTTATTAAAGAAACCTAGCCGATGTTACAAATTGCAGTGAATAACGCCGATTAAATGACATTACTCTCCCATTATTGCGTTCTACATCACCACCACTTCCCTTAGTAAAGTGGAGATATCATTAAATACAAATAAAGCGTTCCATCGTTTCCCTCTACCATATAGCACTCCTGCCAACAGACCGATGAGTGAGATTCGAGATGAAATAAGATATGCACAGGGTGGGCGAACAACCGATGAAGCAACACCGAACCCGAGAGTCGTTTCTGCCCTGCCCGTTAAGGGTAGGTACGGGGAGAAGGCGATGGCTAGATTCTCCGGTTTCTCATGGATATGGTGGTCTCCAGCGATCGGGCGGGTTGGTCTGGAATTGAAAAGTAATGACCTGTTATTAGATTGCACTTATTGGCCTCGTTTCGTTTAGTAGCGGAAGGAAATTGATGTGAAAATTTTCGACTCGATTTGCGTTTGGAGAAAAGCACCCTTTACGTTGCTACTATCTTTAGAACGGGTTGAATGGTGTTTGAGTTTGTTTTTTTTTGAACGAACAACATTTATAGGAATTGTGTTGCTTTAATGTCTGCTCGTACAGTGGCAGTTAAAGAAATAAAAAAGGAGAGAACGTAATTTGTCTGTCGAATTGAAAAAAATTTAAACATAACACTTCGTTTCTGTTTAAATCAAGGTTGTTAATTGATTAGAGCATATAGTGCAAGCCATACCGGGTCCTTTTTTCTTTATTACACATATATTTTTCCTATGTGTAACTTTAAAAAGAAAATTATCAATGCATTAGTAATATACTGGGCAACCATTTACACACAAGCAATCGATTTACCCATGACTTATTAATTTTTAAATAATCAAGTTGCTATCGAAGGAAAAAAACATTTCTTTATGTCAAATATTTCATACATCAATTTCAAATAACGTGATACAAGAGGAATGATAATTGAAGAAGAATTAGAGCTATATTATGTGTCAATTATCCTGAAGGCCTATATCCTTTGCGAAAACTATTCTTAATATTTTTAACAAATTCAAAGCAGATTCTGTTCTAAGTTCCTACAAAAAGGAAATAAAACCAATCATGTTTCAACAGAACACATGAAATTGAATATCCCATGTAATGTAGAAGAACGGTCTGTAGGGTCACTTTTAGATGTAGCCAAATATTTTGAAGTGTCGTACAGTTCGGTATGCAAAACCCTGAAAGAATTCAATTATAAGTCATACAAAATATTAAACCATCAAGAGCTTTTCGAGGAAGATAAACTAAAAAGAACAGATTTTTGCGAAACAATATCTAGCATGTTAAATGAAAACGTACACATTTTAAGTAAAAATACTTTTTACTGATGAAGCTACCATTTGCGATAAAAATGGTAAGGTCAACTCTCAGAACTTCCGGTTTGTATCCTACATTTATCCATTGAAAAATGCTAAATTTCCTTTCCATTAGTCCACTTTTTTGGTTCCGTGCAAATTCTCATTCAAAATCTGACCGAACGCAATACCCTCAAAAGGTCAATATCTGGATTGGAGTAAGTGATAGACCTATTGACCCATTTTTTATTGACGGAAACTACTAGCAGATCCCTTGAAATAAAAGGGGCCAATTTGCAGAGTATTTATTTTATTTGCACTAAAATAGATCTGTTACGAGAGTAATAGCACTGACAATGCTGTGTTTTGCTAAAAGATACGCTCCTCGTATCGTAAAATATAACTGGTATAACTGGTTGCCTACTAATATTAAAGTTACACATAGGAAAAATGTATGTATAATAAAAAAAGAAACTGGGTTACCATGTGAAAATAGACGCCTGGTGTGGGTCCATACAATATTTTTATGGGCATTTGCTTTATAATTAATCCACCGCACCCGAATGAATAATAAACCAATTAGCACTATGATTCCGAGGTTTATTCAAAATAAATAACGTTATACACAGGTTGTTCAAAGTTATCGGACCACTATTGCTAATCCTGTTATTATTATAGCAACGATGTTGGTTAAATTACCTTAAGATGTAGTAATTTCTTCGCTGATCATAGTGATGTTGAGAAAAAAACAATTGCTCATTGCATTTCACAAACTTGAATTATCTAAACGTTTATCCGTAAAATATCCTTATAGTACTATAAAAAAAAAAGATATGATGAAATTTAGATACAACAATTGAAATTGTAATAACTTCGTTATTAGAGCAACTATTAAGATAGTCGAAGCGTGAAAAATATGTAATTTATTTCGCCCAATAAAATGGTGTAATCAAAAGAAATTGCGCATCGTATTTCAGCGATTGGTTAAATAACTCCCTATTTTATTAAACACCCTATATATTTTTTCACAAATCGATAGAAAGTGACATTTCAAATTAATTACTCTTGTAATGCAAAGGCCTCAAATTGAGAGCAAAAAGAGATTTGATAAATTGTAAGATGAAAGATTTAAAATATGAAGCAAAGTAAGCAAGCGCTGTTTTTTTGCAAATCCTGTTCGGCGTTGCGATCAATTATTTAATAGCCTTTTGCCTCCAGTTTCTTGGTTTTTTGAACTTTTGTGTTGATTATGCATTTTATAGTTGTTATTATTGTTACTAACTGCGAAAGAGCCCTGCAGTGTTACAGGGAAAATTTCACGAGAACGAGAACAACAAAGGCTAAACGATTTAATAAAAGCGTAATCATAAATAAGCTGAACACCTTGTATATCTTATCAACCGGATTAATGTCGGGAAACGTGTATCAACTGTAATGACACTAATTAATGACAATGACGACTGCACCCGGTAAAAAGAATAGCCAACAGTAATGACGGCATATTCAAAGGAAAGACGACCAACAGTAATGCCGGCATGTCTCATCAGGGAAGCGGCCAACTGTAGTGTCAGCATACTTTTTGGTAAAGTAACCAATAGTAGTGCCGATACACCCTACGGGAAGGCGGAGGAGCAAAAGCAATGCCGGTGCACTTCGCTTGTTACCGGTGGCTGGAACCCGCTTATGTGCTTGCCGGCGATGATCGTGCGCATGATCTTCTGAGAAGCGCATGACACGCGGAGCCTTGTACGTTGACATCGATAAGGATTTGGAATTTGTATGTTCCTGAATTCGAAATTAATTCTAAGCAAACGCAGATACAACTCAAACGTAACTAATGAATTCGTTAATCACATATCTACATTATACATTATATAAAAAATTATAATTTGCTTACGTAAGATCTCACGTGGAGTTCTTTTTTAATAATTTCTCCGTATAATTCACATGATATGAGTAGGCCGGGCACAGAGAGCTTCGCGCCAGGTTGGAAGTGAGGTTGCCGTGCCCAGGACGCGACGTATGTATGCAGATGAATCGGCACGGACTCAGCGAATGAAATTACTGATTTATTGCAGCAGTTTCTCATCAACCCTTCGCAACGGTAGTCGTAATTACAGAGATAAATATGTACGTAAATATGTCTAATTTACGCAAGGAAAATAAACGACCGTTGGCTAATAAAGTCCCTAAATTTATCAGTGAATTTCCGGATTTGAACTATAATGGAACTAAAGTATTGTGTAGAACTTGCAAAATACCTTTAATGTGCTGGAACAAAGTCGACTGTAAAAGACATATAAATCGTGTACAGCACAAAAATGAGAAAAATGGCGTGCCACCTCAAACGCAATTTAAATTGGATTTACTTTTGATGTTTACTGTTTGTCGCCTACCGCTTCGCTTGCTTAATAAAAGACTGTTTCGACAGTTTTGGCGAACATACAATCCCTAGTGGAAGTAAGGGAAAGAGCTACTAAGTATACGTAAAGATATCGAAAATGGGATCAAAGCAGAATTAAAAGATAAACAGCTGTGGCTATATCTTGATGAGACAACAGATTGTAAAAAAATTATGTTTTGAATATTATAGTACGAGTACTAGATCCTGTTACAGCAAAATTTGCAATCTTACTACATAGCAAAAGACTAAAAAAATGTACTGGTGAAGCAATTACCGGCGTAGTGCTCGATACGTTACAACAATTTCAAGTTTTAACCAGTCAAGTGTTGATGTTTATGAGCGATGGAGCAGCGATAATGTGTAGTGTAGATCGTTCTCTTAAAGAAAAGTGTGAGGAACTTTTACATGTTACGTGTAAAGTTCATGCTTTACATCTTGTGGCACAAACTATTCGAGAATGTTACCCGAAGGTGGATGCATTAATAGCAAATACAAAAAAAGTGTTTCCCCAAATCTCCCAAACGGATTCGAGCATTTCACAGGCTTTGGTCCGGTGTTCGCGAACCACCACATCCGATTCTTACGCGTTGGGGAACATGGTTGCAAGCGACTTCTTATTATTATGAACATATCTAAGAAGTAAAATATGTGATTTTACAATTCGACCCTGACGAAGCTACAGCTATTAAGGAGAGCCAGAAAGGATTTCTAGATACGTGTATTGAAACAGATTTAAAAAGTATTAGCACTAAATATAAACGATTACTAGACGCAATAAAAAATTGCAAAATACTGGGTTGTTGTTAGTAGAATCAGTGCAAATCGTGGACGAAGCTAATACATTGCTACACAGTATAAATGACGCAAGAAACGGTCGCGTTATAGCAAAGTTCGACAGTGAGTACAAAAAAATTCCGATTATACGATATTAAGGCAAATGTGTGGTGGTGCATCTGCAGATTAATTAACTAACTCTAAGGATTATTTTAATTATGCCTGTGTTACTTCCGTAGATGTTGAACGGTCTTTCTCGAAATATAAGAACATTTTTTCATCACACCGAACATCCTTTACCGAGACAAATGTGGAAACATACTTAATGGAGCAAGTTTTTCAACAATCCTATTCACACTATTAAGTTCCGTTTATTTATTATATTATTATTTATTGTTACTGTATTAAGTACAACAACAACAGATTTTTGAAGAAACTACTTTGTTTACTTCTTACTGTTATTACATTACATGTACAACTGATGCCGTTTTCAAACAAAAAAAAACTAGTAATGGCAATAAAAAGACTTCAGCTTGTGCATATATTCGCTTTATTTACCAAACATTGTTAGTATGTCAGCTTTTATTTTTTACACCAGGGTATATATTTAAAAATATTACTTCTATCGGCTGTGAGTCACGCATTTGTAATCCGCGGCCCATGCGACTGATCCGATTTTGTTGCAAAGACCGATTGTGCCAGGCATAGATATGAACTTAAGTTTATTTAAAATTAAGTGCTCGTAAGAAAGTATTTAATTGTTGCATATTTTATGAAATTTTAGATGTAATTGTCAAGAATTAGTAAAAGAGGTAAAATTCTAGTCCCTAGATTATTTTCCAGACAGAACGTCTTGTTTTATTTGAATAGGATCCTATTTAACCCTATAGGACAAATGTTCCAAATTTACAATATACTGCTAAACGAGGTAGATATCCTGATTGGTTAATTCGATGAAAACTCCAACATTTGATGTATTGGTGTGGGTACAGTTTCTATGCCGTGTTAATCATTTCATGTGACCTCTAATTTCAGATGTGTATCATGTGTAGGGTTTGTTAATGTTCTTTATTACGAGGGAAGATAGTAAAATAAGGTTCCCATATTTTTTTTAAGTATACAGCATTCTTTATTTCCTTAACATTACTCATCATTTTAAAGGTAAAAACTTAAGCCATTTTTCGACATAATCGCCATTTCTATCCAAGCATTTTTGCAGAAGGTGCTCCAACTTCTGTATCCCCATGTCGTAAAATTCTGCCGCCTGTCAAATTTTTTCAATTGTGGTGTTGGAAATCTCAGGACTCCGAAGAGCGAGTTGACGAATGGTGACCCTCCGATCTTCAAGCAGTATGCGCTCAACCTTCTCAACGATTTCCTCTGAAACTGATGGTCTTCCGCTCCGCTCTTCATCGTGAGTTTCAGTCCGACCTCCAGTGGATTCCCTACACTATTTGCGGACGTGTTGAACAGCTATACACTTCTCTCCATAAACTTCGGTTAATTGACGATGAATGTCTAAAGGTGAAACCCCTTTCGCGTTTAAAAAACGTATCACAGCGCGAATTTCGCACCTGGCGGTAGCGGCGATCGGGAGTTCTATCTCGGACGGCTGCTTAGCCAACACTGAGCGGCGTAGTGAGAAGGGAATGGTACGTATATACAGCGGGAGAGCTGCTGCATACGCCAATGTTGTCGGATTTCGCCTAACACGTCTTATTGCTGCTGTAGGGCTTTGGGAACCTTATTTTACGATCGTCCCTCGTATAATTATATGTATTTTTTTGTTTTAACCCGTCAGTAGAAGTGTCACCTGTGGCTTTTCCCGATTAATAAATCGATAAATAAATAAACATCTGCAATAATTGCATCTTTCCTTGCTGTTGCTTTCGGATTTTATGTTTCTGAATTAACTATAAAAATCAAGCAAAAACAATAAAGGAAACATGCCCATCCCACACTTATTTTTCTTCTACTCTCTCGAGATAGCGCTTTTCCGTCGTGAAACTTTTTTATTTTACTAGGATAGAGTTTCAATTAAAATTTTAATGGCTATAGTGCAATCTAGCCGATTCAGATGGTAGATTTTCCTAACGAAGAGCTTTTAGGTGTAAGAAATGCCGGAAAACCATTACGGCGAAATGCTGAAATTAGACAGGTTGGACACAAGTCGGACGTGTACATAATCCTGTAATTGTAGAATGCCCATCATGTTGGTATCTAATTTAAAGGGCTTAAGAAGGAAAATATAAGCTAGCGCTGGCTCCTTTTGTTTTATATAATTTATGAAGCGAGTTAGAAGTAACTCATTTTAATTCACATAAGTGTCAACAAAATTGTTCTTACGAGAAATCTATTTAGAATACAAACCTACACACAATATTAAAAGATAAAACTACGATTCTTTCGTATACCATACATTTTCCAATGAAACATTTTCATTTAAAACAACACTAGCAGCATTTTCCTTGTTTTTTTAAGCGATGCAATGTGTAAGCTTTCGGAAGCGTATATTTTTTCACAGAAGCTAGCCTAACCCAGGCTGCTGTGTTTTCACGGTCCATTCTTTTCCACTCTTTTTTTTAACCCGAACTGCTAAAAACACACAGAATAATTGCAGCAGTTGTCAGCCCAATTCGAGAAAATAAATTACCTGTTTAGTGGGTTTGCGAATGGTTAGGTATTTACGTACAGGGTTGGAATTGGTGTGTTTTTAACGTTTAAAAATAAGTACTTCAATATATTCTTTGCCAACACTCTTCATAGGTATACAGAGAGTACTTATCAATGTTTGTCGGTTATCAAGGATTTTTACGTTTTACATTTCTTTAGAATAGCTTTAGTAAAAGTCAATCTATACTATTTCACTCATAGACGTCCCAGTACCATTAACATCAATTTAATATTTCACCGCAAATTTTGCAAATCATATTAAGCGCATTCTATCAATTAAATCACACACTCCACATGCGGTAAACTAATTCATTTATTGACGATTAATTTGGGGCGTTATAATTGTGAATGCGGCGCATACAACTCTATTTACTGCAACTAGGAAAACTACCACTACAAAGTTGTCCGTCTGTTTTTGCAACTTGAACCACGTTTAATTGTTTAGGTAAAATTTAAAACTTGCGGATGTTCTGCGCAGCTACTTGCAGCTATTGCGTTTGACAGTAAGTGGAACGCCGAACGAACGATCGGTAGAAGTTTGATAAATGCGGCGCTTCCACCAAAATCGTTTATTTTCTATTTCTAAGGAAAGGTAAGTTAGAATTAGCGTGAGTCTTCCTGCTATTAACCATGTTCAATTTGCCATTGATTTTATATTATGAAAGCGTCTTGGTAGTTAGCAAAGTACAATGGTAAAAGTGATGTGGGGTATTCATTAACCTCTTCAAGGACACGTACACATTTGTGGGCGTTTGTAAAAAACTTATTTTTCAAATTATACAAATGCGATACACAACTGGACAACAGCACATTCGTTGCTACATACGTTATACTTAATCTATTAGGTCTTAGATGGCGCTAAATTTCCGTTACAAGAGCACTGTGAAAAAAGTTAGTTGTTTTGTTGAGGTGACGTTTTCTACAACGAAATTTAAAACTATGAAATTTTTTGTTCAATAATATAATAATTTCCAAAATTAAAAATATTGACGTGTATAATGTAAGTATTAACAACTGTTTTTTATTGCAATACAAACCTATTTTATATATTTGTCATTGTTTTATATAAAAAATCGTGATCGTACACATATGTGTAAAATGAACGGATTTTGTGTAGAAAATCTAATTAGAATATAATAAGATGTGATTGAGAAAATCACCTAACCTCTCTTGCGTTCTCTGTTATAGGCGCGAGAGAGACGGGAAAGAGCGTCAAAAGGAAACAAGTTGTATAGGACTTGCGAAAAACAGCGAACCCCCTGAAGGGTTGCAATCTAGCTAGATAAAAAGAGGGCTATTTTTCCTATAAAATAGGTGTAATTTTGTTCGAAACGGCCGCCCGCAAGTATATTAACCGGGCCTCTGTATTTACAAAATTTATCATCGTAAGGAAAAAAGGAACCAGGACCTCATACTTTAAATACCTTATCGGAGAGTAGACATAGATAAATAAACAACTTTTGATTATCATAAGGGTAGGTATCGATTAGTAAGAGAGTGAGATAGCCTCGCCTAGGAAGAGTAAATAGCATGCAATGGAAACACAGCTTGCACATACGTTGAAATGTTTTTATTGCCATAATTTGTTTTTGTTTTTTGTTTAAAAGCAGCATTTGTTATGTATGTAATATGATAGCCGTAAAAGTAAACAAAGCAGTTTCTTCATAAATCTGTTGTACTTAATGCCGTATAGGTATATTGTAAAAAACACTTTTGTTTTTCAAAGACAACAAATATATGTATTTCCATTGATTGCTTTTTAAAATTAGGGTTGTGTTAATTTTAATACGCCACATAAGAAATTTCACTTCAATAAGCCCACCACCAGTCCCAACCGGTCCGAGGGCGCTGCGACGTATAGTCGCTTCACTATAAAATCACTGACATTACTTTTCGGACAAACCCTGTACATGCACATTTGTACAAATTGTGGCGCAAATGCTATACGTTTCTTGAATAACTAGCAGTTTCCTAAATGTATAGGTGCGATAGAAGGCACGCCCATTCATGTAAAACAACAATTCTGGCTCTTTATATTACAAGCATAAGAAAACTTTTAGTATTTTATTTAGTGTATGTGATGCAAATTATAAATTTGTATGTGTGATGGAGGAATGAATAACAACAAAATCAAAAAAAATTAAACCAAGCTATATAAATGACAACGATGTAAAGAAAGCATTTTCAATATGATTTCTGTTTAATAGCACATTATCATAGAAAGGAATAGAAATGAACGCGTACACGCAAAACGTAATTTATTTCAATTTTGTGTTTAAAAAAAAATAATACTATGTATGTAATTAGAAAATCAAATCAAAAAGATATCAAAGAATTATAACATTTTATTCATTCTTCAATGATACAGTAAATGTTTATTAAATTGCTTATAAATTCAATTGCAACTCTTACATGTCAGTATACTTAAATACAGTTTCTTCGTAAAATGCATAGTACAATGTATGTACCTACGTACTAAAGCTGGTATCATGCACAAATCTGCTTGGAATTATTTTATATCAGATAACCAGATATATAATGGAAAAAAGAAAATAATTCTAACACCATATATTTGAAACAAATCAAAAATTACAAATGTCTTAAAGTAAAATTCTAAATCGTATGAAGAGTTTTAATAAATATTTCACTAACATACATGGTGGATTAGAAAGTCACCAAAGATCTGACGTACAGATTAATGCCTTATAAGTACAGTTTGTTAAAAAGGTGGTACCGGATGGCAGTAGCGGCGTGGGTAGGTGTAATTTTCAACTCGTAGTCAATCTTGACAGTACAGCGAGAGAGTTCAAAGCGACAGTACGTTGCACGCTGCACGCCAAATAAGTACGCGGAGATGGGACGCTCCCTTCGAATGTGAATTCTCAAATCTCAGGCATTTCCCTGGACTAGAATATAGAAGTCCGCATATTTATTGCACAATATGCAATAGCGGATTGCTAAGTCGCGATAGGTTTGAATGTAGAAAATATTGTAAAAGTAAACGTCATGTATTGAATTTAAGAAACAGTATTCCATACTGGTAATTTTTATATGATCTTATTTTTATGTTAAGTGTGTGCAACATCCCACAACATCTAGTATCTAATGAACACTTTCGTCTTTTTTGAGCTAAGTGCGTTCCCTCATGGAAGCTGCCAACATCTATGCAATTACGATACAATTTGCCACGTGTGCAAGGTACAGTAAAGGAATGTATAAAAGACGAGTTGAAAAATAAGAAAATCTGCCTATGTGTGAATGAAACAACTGATGCTCAGAAACACGGCGTCATTCATGTTGTAGCGCGTCCTTTAAAACGTGATGGTCCACCAGCTTCATTGTCGTTATCCGGTAAAAGGATTCAGAAAACTAATGCAGATACCGTTGTCAAGATAATAAAAGATTCGTTGAGAGAATTTTGTATCACAGGAACCCAAGTCACAATGTTCGCCATTGACGGAGCCGCAACAATGCTGAGAGTTGGTAGGATGTTGAAAATATGCTTTCAGACTCTTCTTCACATAACATGCCTCATACACGCATGTCACCTCGTAGCAGAAACCATTCGAAAGAAGTATCCGATGGTGGATAAGTTAACAGCATCTTCCAAAAAAGTGTTCATCAAATCTCCCAAACGCATCCGTGTATTCAAACAATTGTGTTCGAAATTACCACCACCACCAGAAATATTTTTCACAAGTGTCAAAATGTCATCTTAAAACTTGATTCAAATGATTCTGCAGCAGTTCGAGATAGCCAGCAACTTTTTTCTAATTCGGACGTTCAACAACAAATAGATGAAATTTCCATGAACTCTTCTGAAGTTGCACAAGCTATTGAGCAATTAGAAAACAGTCACTTATCTGCACGAGACGCATTAAATTGCATAAACAATTTACAAGCCGCTCTAGAAAACTTGACGAACACTATAGGAGTCGATGTTGGTTTGGTGCAATTTCAACGAAAAATCCCGATTTACAGGACGACAGGAAAAGCTAACAATATTATTTTTTACTTATATTGTATATTACGTACCTACTTTTATGCGGTGCGCCACTGCCGGTACCACCTTTTTAACAAACTCTACTTATAAGGCATTAATTGTGTTGTCTAACACCTCTAAATCTTTTTCCAGAGTAAGCGTTATGTTTCGAAAACATATCCCATTCAGGTTGTTTCCAATTTATATGGATTCTTTTACGAAAAGCACCACAGCAAAGTTTTAAGGTTAATGTCATATACTTCTTTCTTACGAAACACTACGATTCCATCTTTCTGATGCGAAGCAAATTAGCCTCTCTTTAACTACACACAATATATATCTCGCGCTTCCTCTTTATTTAGATGAATATTTAAAGTAGTATACGCCATCTGAAACAATCATTCGTCTTAATGTCCTCATACTTGGTAAATGTAGTACTTAGATTTAAAGCAAATACCTAATTTTGCATCTTTGTGTTCTGCGTGAATCTTTACAGTGAATGCTAATCCACTAATTCAGGAGCATGTCACTTGTAGCCGCATTATTGTAATATAAGTATATATAATGACACCAAATATTTTTAAATCTTCTTGATGAGCTTTTATGACCATTCTAGTTTCGGAACCCACTTGTATCGATATGTTGTTTTGTCATAACCTCAAAAGTATGCACGAGTATGCATAAAAATTGATAGGAACCGTAACCTGCACTGTGATTGGTTGGTTGCATTAATACAACGCCGTGGTAGTACCATAATTTAACGTGTGCATAGTTTGGCTGTACATTAATTATTAATTCTGCCTTACACCGCTATGTGAACGGTCGTGTTTAATTGCATTGTGCGAACATTCTTAATTCCTGCCTTACCCTGGCGCTACCTTATGTGAACGTTACTTAACTCTGCTACAAACAAAACTTGGCCCTCTTAGAACTGGACCACCGAGCCCTACCAATTCATATTCGGAGTTTCTGCTAATAATTCAGCATAATAATATATAAAATGGTGCTGATATTTCAATAAACATCAGTACAAAATTACTTAGGATTTTGAAACAAGTTTTGATAGTCGAATTATAAACGTTGCAAGTATTTTTATATTGCTTTAAGCAGAAGATAAGATATTGTCCGTTTTCTTGAAGCATCCTTCCACTTACAGCGTTGCAGTTAGAACACACCTAACTGACCTTTCCCGTGGCACAAAAGGAGATCCGACAAAGCGAATCCGTTAAGACTTATCACGTGCGACCCATACATGTGCTAGAATGTAATCCCTTTGAAACAATATTTATCTAAAGGCGCTGGAAACGGATTACGTCGAGAAGAACACGACGCGTCAGAAATTTACAAATCCTCTTAGAGCTATCGCAAGGTGCTTAATGTTCTGGAAAAGATTTTCCTCGTAATGCCGTCTGAATTCAAGATCCTTATTCACTTCATCAAGAGGCTGTGGTGTTTTGCTTAACATCTCCCGGAAATATTTATTTTACACCTTGTTTGTAAACAGAAGCTGTATTTTAGTAAGGATCTTTGTTGCTAGGAGAAGAGGTTGGGTTACTTACCTGTTGGAGTTATTTATGTAAGAGATCAAGTTCGTACTTTAATTTAAATTGTATCCATAATTGTGAAATGGTAAAGCTATTTTTATGAAATACGTTTGAAAAGCTTCTACGGCAAGTTTATCTTAACTTCGTCAGTGCTGCTAGTGCAGTCTTAACTCTCAAGTCATTGGAGATAAGAACAATGTTTGACATCACCTCATAACATTGGCGTAATTTCAAATTAATATTTGAAAAAATCTAGGTAGGTGGTGGTTTCAGTATTGGTACAAATTTATGTGATATAAATTACAACAGTAAAGAATCTATGGAAGAGGTAAATGCTTCCCACGAGAGTTGCGAATTATTACTTACTCTGAATACTTCATTCTCATATGCGTAGTTAGTGGCTTATGACACTTTCAATAGCACCACTAATAAGCACAATTTAAGTGTGACAAAAATTCACATACGATTATTATTATTATCATTGAGCCGGGCCATGATACTAATGCTTTCATAACTAATATTTGAATAAATCTATTGTTACAGTGCCCTTAAGTGGACTAGAATAGTTCAGGGCTTTGATGAACTTTAATATTAATCTAAGGATTTCTTCCTTGAATTCAGTAGGTGTTAGGAATGGCCTACTGAAATGTTGCGACTAATAATTAGTAAACTTGAGGTAGTATTGGCGAGCCTGATATGAATGCTTTCGCCTGATTTTGTCCTGATTCTCTATTTTCCTGTTTTAGGTGGCTCTTCTGTAGGCCACAGTGAGGATTTGTACAAATGAAAGACATATTCGATGCCCCTTTGGTCAGTTTATCATAGATACGTTTAGGTGGTAGCTGGGGAGAGTAGTGCCTATGTATGCCTATGTATCATGCCAAAGTTCTTCCTTGAAATTGAAGTCAGCTGGTCATTCATTCAATATGGTTTTCAATAACTGCCTTATATAGCTGATCAAAATTGTATTGGATCGGGATCGTCTCATTTGCAATTTGCATCAAATAATTTATGTTGGGGTGCTCGAGTATTTTGAGATGTGCCCTGACGCCCAGGGCAGTTGCTATAGGTAGTTTATGTGTGTAGATATGGAGCGGCATTATTCCAAGCGAAACTTTCAGCGCTGCAGTGGGACAGATACGCATCGCTACCTGTAATATTGAGACATGCTAGCTTCTGTCGAAGCTTCTGGGTCGCTTTTGGCTACCATATCAGTGAGGTAATCATGGGTCTAATTATTGCTGTGTGTGGCCCAAATATCGTTTGAGGTTTCAGAGCCTTTACAGCGAATTAATGATGTGGTAACGGCCTTCTAAAGTTGACTCAGCAATTTTGCAAAGTTCCTGTCAAAGCTATCCTAAAGGTAACAGCATAAAAAACAGTAACAAAACATATTGTCTATCAAAAACTGATAAATTTAAACAAACCTGCCATAATTAGTTAATTGCAATAAAGTTCGATAGAGTGAAGAAAGAACCATTAGTAAAAGGAGTAAAAATAAAAGAAAGTAGTAACGACAACAAAGAAGGAAACCATGAAAAGTGCGGGATATAATAATAAATAACAAGAATAGTATACGATTTTAGATTTAAAATTTAGCATCTGGTACGCAGGCTTGAAACCGCGTCGTTGTCGTAGCTTTTGTCGACGCTTCGTCCACACTTTTATCTTCAGGGCTATTACTGCACACTGACTAGGGATTATTTATTCTGGAGGAATTTGTACAGGGCTTGTTTTGGGTCAATGGAGCGGCAATGTTATGTATCAATGAAGCGGAAATGTCACGCATCAATGAAGAGTGGCGGTTTAATCAGTTGGGATTTCCACGTGTGATGTAAGGGGTAGCAATCTTCGCGATTTAAATTGTTGGGATATTTGAAAATCTATTGATTCACGGATTTTTCTACCATAGTAGTGAGGATTGCGTGATAAGATGCGGGTAGAGTTAAAATGGATTTGGTGGCCAATTTCCAATCTATGCTCAGCGGACCTGGCTTTCAGATGATGGCGGTCTTTGATGGAAAGGTAGTCTGATAGCTTGAAATTGATAATGAAGTAACCCTTTGGATAAGAGAATTGATAACACTGCGTTTTTGGGGTGTTTGATGGTGTGAAAGGCCATTGAGATATCTATTCGTGTGCGTGGATTTTCGGTAAACGGAATGTCTCAGCACATCGGCAGGACGCCGGTGTACGAGAACATCTAAGAAAGGAAGGCAACCGTCTGATTCGATCTCCATGGTGAAGGGTAGTGGATCATGTTGGGAACTCAAAAACGATAGGAAATTGTCTAAGATTCGTGTCTAGGGGGCCAGATGACAAAGGTGTCATCAACGTACCTGTACCAACACATTGGCTTAAGGTTATAAGATAATAGAGCTTCTTGTTCGAATGCTTCCATATAGATGTTTGCGACGAAACTTCGATTACTTCTCTAAGTTCGTAAAAATATGCAGGATATTCTATAAGAAATGAAATAAGAAAGTTATCATTACTTCCGGTGACACAAAGAATATAATTGAACTGCCCATAACGCCAAAAGTTAGTTCACAAAAAATATAAATCAACATATTTTTTTTTAAAGACCAGCTTCTGTCGTTCAAAAATCAGTATGCCTTAGGACCTCACTCTATGAATATCGTTTTCGTTGAAATGGTTATTTAGTTGCTACGCATACTCACTTTAGTCAATACTCGTTTATTTCACTATACTATCTAGTAGCGGGTTATTTAAACACAATTAATTAGATCAGTGTATTTGTAAAATTTCATGCTTACACCCCAACGCTTCGCCAATTACAAGGGCATCGGCCGCGGATATATACCTGGCCTAGAGGTCTAAATTTTTCCTGGTATTCGCAAATTTTAAGCAGGGAAAACTACGAAATACCTTATCTGAGGTGCGAGCCCGGGTTCGAACTGTGCCGAGACTGATACTCGCGCGTAGCGTTACCAACGTATAAAGAAGGCCCCACCTTACGCAGTGACGTGAGTATTATTAAGTATTAAACGGTTTACACACTAGCACCCGGTTTAATTGGTTTTCAATTAATTGTTTTATTTAAAAAAATACTGTGTAGTGATATTTCCGTAAATTGTTGGTGATAAGTGCAATGTTTTTGTGTTGTACAAGCGATAAAACCTTTTCTGAAGTGATAAAAACGTGGTAACCTAACCTAAGATGGTGTCGGTTGTTTTGTTTGTGAGTTACACTGTGTAAATAGTAGAAGATATTCTTTGTTATTCAACTGCTGCAGATCCAAGGACCGGTGAAACTATAACTGTAAGTTTAAAATATCCTAGGCTTAAAAAAGATGCTATTCCAACTCAATTCCCTAATGTCCGTTGTATTTGACAAAAAAACTTGAAGAGATTATTGTTCAAATAGTTTTATATTCTTACGTTATATTTAACAAAATCATTTTTGAACACGAAGAGATGTTTTTCAATGAGTATAATAACTGTTTTAATACAATATATTTTAAATTATATCACAGAACGTAGCCATTTTGGATACTGATATATGTAAATGTCATATTCACAGCAGTGTACGCATTGCAACAATTATAATAACTTGTTCTACAAATACCCTAGTTAAAAATGATTGTGGGAAAAGTAGATAGATTAAGTATAACACCACATAATAGGAAAGACCCTGGTTAAATAGCATGTCTGTAAATGTTCTCCTGAAATTGAACAAAATTTCGAAGAAAATTGCAATTACTGTATCATTTCAACCTTAATTTCGTCTAAATATGTACATGTACAATTGCAAATAATAATAATTAGTCGATTAAATATCCACCACAAATACATCTTTCACGGAAACGGTGCTCGGTTACGCGTTTGGTCTTTGCTTTGAAAGTTCGTTCTTCCAAAATAAAATCGAATGGGATGCGAAAAAGGGATCAGTTGACGACTGGCATCCTCTTTAAACCGGAAGCCCTTCAAAACTAAAAAAAAGAAAAAAATTAAACATTTCTTTACCGCTTAGGCTAATATCGTGCATCAACAGCTATCAAACCTTATATATCGGTGGTAACGGCTAGGCACTGTGCCACCAGTCTTTTATAAATTGTAAGATATTCAATTTTTCGCCTTTATAAGCTTAAAATGATATTGTTTTAGCACATTTCCTAGAAATACCAACTCCAACTTCTCGAAGCTAACATTTAATTATTTACCGGCTGCAACTAGAAGATAAACATTCACCCAAATAAAATGTAAAACAAACTTAAAGTTTGTGAATATTATTTCTCTTCCTGTCTACCTATCCAAAACTCCACTTCTAGTTAATTCTACAGCTCTAACAAAATAGAACAAAGAGAAATATCACTTTTCGTGTTGGATATACAACTATTCAATTTAGTTGTTATTTGCCTGAGATTTAAGCTCGTTTAGTATACTAGGAGCGTATTCTCCTAGACGTTGTTGCTGATATCGGCGACCCGAGTTTATATAAAACAGTTGCTCGAAAACAGAGAGCTATTTTAATAACTTTTCCGAGCGGCTGGGTATTTCGTCTAGCGTTTAGTCGTCGGAGGACGGGAAATAAAATCTCGACGTATAATATAGTATTAATAAAGCTCAAGTCCTTTTCTGGATCCCAAACCTAGCAAGGGAGAAGGCAAGGTTCGTTCTGAAACAGCGATTATAACTTTTATGAATTACAAGAACGAGGACGACTATTGAAAGGCGTTAGAAAGAGAAGCATATTCAGGAAAAGCAAAGGATATAGAATGAACGTGACTATTATTAATGCTAAGTCAAATTTATACGTTAATTATTCGCAACAACTGTTGCTTACTGTTTATGACATTAGTATTAGGGTGACCTTTTTTCTGTTTACCCTTTATTTCGCAGAAATGGCAAGGTTGTAATAAACAGCTTTTTATGAATCTGGAACTTGTAGCCTCCGACAAATTGGAATAAACGCCTTTAACGCAAAGTAAACTATACTGACAAGAAGATCTATTGTAAACGCCGATCCTATGGGGGAAAGTGAGCTAAATAACAAAGGAAATATAACTTATAAGAACTACCAAGTGGATCTAATCTTAATAGTTGGGAACGAATAAACGTTGAAAGTAATTATCGGTAGTCCATAGAAAATGTGGGAGAAATGGGACTTTAAGTAAACAAGAAGAACAGTAAATTTATGAAAATGCCACCTTGTGAGGATTCTTAACATTTTAGTTTATTTTTTTTTGCCAATAAATTCGTTACTTCTGTTACGTTTTCCTGGTTTGAAGAACGATGGTGAGAGAGGACCAATTGCTTACGCTTGGATGTAAATAATGCTTATATATTTGTTCGCTTACTCGGTTGCTTTCCAAATTAAACATAGTGCGTAGGTATAAAACATAAATTTATTATATAAACAGTCCCTTTGTACATGAACACAGAAACCTGCTATTTCTCATATACAAAAATACAAATACATAAGTATTGTGTAGTATATTAATTCCTTGTACGCATTTATATGTATCTCAACGTTTCTAAATGCTCAGCCCACCACCACAAACCTCCGGAGCCTGAGTGTCTGGTCGGACGACAGCAGCAAAGAAAGCCGATCACTACCGCAAAAATATGCTATACAACTCACGGCTCCCAGATGCTCGTGTTATTTCATATATTTGTATGGTACACCACCTCTAGTATCTATTGCTCTGGCTGCTGTCCCTATACGTAAGTGAAAAAATGCGAAACCAAAGATTGTGCGATGAATAGACGTTAAGTTATGCGTAAGCAAAGGAGTGACGATTGACAACAGTGGTATTATGAATTCCTCCTCGGCGGCAAATGCATATCGGGCGCTCGTTTCCAATATATATGCTAATGGTAGCTCCATCGTGGAAGTATGTATGTGACTATTAGCCAAATTTTAATTTCTGCGTTGACGATTTTGATAATATTTACGTATGTTATAAGAAATAAAATATATTTTTACATTGAATGCGTTAAAATATAAACATGTAATATATGAATTCATACAAAATAAAACAAGTGAAATATTGAACCTACGAGAAAATAAAACAAACGATTCACAAATAAGGCACATAAAATGTCGAGTTTATAAAATAGAGCAAATAAAATTATAAATTTACAGAAATTACAAGTAAATAAAATGTCAAGTGTTCTTAACTTCATTTACTGTATTTTGTAAAGTCATAATAATCCCATTGTTTTATTTTGTAAATTTAATATTTCCTTTGTACTTGTTATTTCACCACATCATTTGTTTTATTTCTTATAAACCCATATACATATATATATATATATATATATATATATATATATATATATATATATATATATATATATATATATATATTGTTAATATATTTTGGCTTCCGTCGGTGAATTATGAAATCTATAATTTTTCTTGGAATTTCCGACGTAAGTAATTAATGAAAATTAAAATATGTCCACCGCGAGGAATCGAACCTCGCATCTCCTGATTGCCGGGTAGGCGCGTTAACCACTACACCACGAGAACTATGCAAGATTCGTCCTCTCTTTAATACCTAGATGTTATATTTATCTGCAAATATATCACAATATTTCGACAAACAAATTTTTAAATTTACATGCCAAGTACACTAATTTAATTAATATGTTTTGGTTTCTGACGGTGAATTATGAAATCTGTAATTTTCTTTAGAATTTCATTTTAATTTCTTTTGGAAAAAAAGAAACATATTGTCAAAAACTGATACAATTATACAAACTTACCATAATTAATTAATTGCAATAAAATGCGATAAAGTAAAGAAATGACAACAATTAACAAAACAAGTTAAAAGGAGAGAAAATAATAAGGAGAACAAAGAAGGAACGTATGACAAATGCGGGATATAATAACAATAAACAACAAGAATAATTTACGCTTTTGGAATTGAGATTTGACAGTTTGGCAATTGTTATGATTATTTTACTTAGCAACGAGCTCTTTACATCAGTCTGGCGTCACAAGAAGCAATTTGGCTCTTCTTCCTAGCCAACTTTGCGTAACAACAAAACAGATTACCAAAACTTTTATTGCTGCATGTCGTAATATTTCTTAAGTAAAGTATAACATATGTGGTATCGTTCAATTTACCTTTCGATTACCTCTTCAGAAACGTAGAATTATACAGAGGGTTCTATTTAAAATAAGAAAGTTGACGTCATTTCCGGTGACACCAGAAACGCAATTGAACTGACGATAACGGTGAAAGTTAGTTAATAAAATATAGAAATCGACCTGTGTTTTCTAAAAACTCTAGCTTTTGTTGTTCAAAAGTTGGCGTGGAGGGGGGGACACTTTAGGACCTCACTGTACATAAATTATGAAAATGGTTGATGTTTCACTCCTCCATCAGCATTATAATATTCAAAAACTTTAGAAACGTTTTCACGACATAGTCAGCCAGTAACCTTTGACTTTTTTATTTCTTGTCTTTCTACAAAAATTACACTATTTAAAAAAAATACAAAGTTCCGTCCAGTTGAACCCCATTTTATAGAGTACTCTATTCGTAATTCCTACATGCGCGCTGTTTTGTTTTAAAAATGTAATGAAAGATATATTTATGTAAATGAAAAACAGTTTACCATTTGGCAATGACAACCTGGACCTATACACAACCGCAAAAACAAACATTTACCGCATTCTTAAACAACCTACCGCGTTTAACCGCAGATATTTAAAACGTTTACCATGTTTGCGTGTGTGGTGGATGAATTATTATACATAAACGTAGTCGATTTTCGAGCCCAGATTATATTTTACGATTCAGTTTTGGATCACATTAAGTGAGATGTATGCGTATAATATACATATATGAATGTTTTGCATTGCGAGGTACATTTTACTTATTCAATAGTAGTGCATTACGTAAAGGATCTAATTTATAGATTCCAATTTTGTTGTTAGCGTTTTGGAAAAGTTTTCCCATATATCTAGAATTGGAATCGTTAATCAATAAAGCTGGCCACGAGCGGTACCGCGCAGTAGCGTAGAGTCGACCAGGCCTCGCGTTCCACTAGAGTTATTCTGTTAATAGAGATGTTTGCTGCCACAAATAATTTCGCTCATCTTTTAAGTAAAAATTAAATAACACGTCCTCAAACACTTACCATTTTAAGAGTCCTCCGTGAAATCACAAAGTGAATGTCTGTTAAATATCTGCAACGTTAAATATGTTTCAACTGTTGTTTCGGCAAAACTAGTACGGCATGAGGAAAAAATGCGTTTATATGCAGAGAACGAACGTTCTACATCTAGTGACGTAATATTTGCGTAAGTAAAATAATCTTTCAAATAACTTAACGATTCTCTTGACGCACCTTCACAAATGTGTCTTAATGTGCCGAAATCAGAATTTTTCTCAAAAACACTTTCAAATTTTTCTAGAACAGAAACATTTTTTGCGTCTTCAATCGCGCATAGCTGTGCGTGAACATGTTGCACTATTTGTAGAGATTCTTCTAACGGCACCGCAGGATTTTGTAATTTTTCTATTGCATCTGCTAGCCCGAAGTAATTGTCGTGAATGATTTTTAAATCCATTTTAACCTGACTATCTTGAAATTTCGACTGGCTTTTCTGGATAGCGGCAGCTTCCTTTGTATCGAATTGTAAAACCACGTTCTTAATATTGTCAAAATATTTATGATAATAAAACGCGGCCTGCAACCATGTTCCCCAACGAGTTAGAATAGGTTTCGGTGGCTCTGGTATACGGGGGCAGAGTCTGTGAAATTCGCGAATACGTTTCGGTGATTTGACAAATACTGCTTTGGTATGCGCTATTAAAGCGTCTACCTCAGGATAACATTTTCTGATACTATCCGCCACAAGATGAGACCATGAATTTTACACGTAATGTGTAACAAATTACAGAATGCTTTTTAAGAGACCGGCCTACAGAAAGCATGTTTGCAGCACCATCACTCACTAACATCAAGAGTTGGTTTGTTGAAAGTTCAAACTTGTCCAATGTATTTAACACTAACTTTGAAATTACTTCGGCAGTACACTGTTGTATTCGTATGGAGACTGATAGAATTGAAGGTGCCGATTGATGAGGTTCCAATTTGCGTGTCATTACATTAAGAACAGAATGTTTCTTTCGATCTGTTGTTTCGTCGACACATAACCACAATTTTTGATCTTTCAACTCCGATTTTATTTTTTGTTCAATATGTTCGCGCGCAGATGGCACAATTCTTCGTAACGATGTTCGACTTGGGAATTTGCATCCGAATAGTTATTCCAAAAGCAGATAAATGGTTCCTTGTCTAGTAAATTAAATGGTATATTACATGCGATAAACGCAACGCATAAATTAAATATAAATTTTCATTGTCTCGTGCGCAATTTCTTTGAGACATGCTTTCACTATTACGTGGTCGTAGACAATGTTGTCTGAACCAACACATTACGGATTTTACGATTACACATGTAATTTAGCACCTTCATATATTAAGTCTGGAATTTCTGCAATAAATTTTCGAAGTTTGTCCGACCGCGGTCGTTTTGCTGACGAAATCATAATTTTTCTAGGACAGATAAACAATTGCGCAAATGACCGGCAGCGAAAATGTCCGTACTGCTCCGCAGACGAAGTAATACTACCGTTCCTCTCGGTCCGAACTGATTCTACGCCGATGCGCGGTACCGCTCGTGGCCAGCGTTATTAATCAATCAGAAAATTCGTATGTTATTGCTACTTATTTCGCAGCTATTGGCTGTTGAAATTAATTGGGATAGAGTATGAGACATCACAACATTTTTCAAAAGGAAGGTGTTTAGCGTTTGAATCAGAAAGGTTGCATTCTTTCTGTTTGACAAATTCCAGGTTGAAAATATTATTTTTAACTTGCTTTTGACGCTTGAATATATTTGTATAGCATTGTGAGTATGACACCTTGGTTTTTAAGGATGGGAGAATGTTATAGCTTTGAAAGGGGATACAATCAAGCAAAAACTAGGAATAGGTTGATGATTAAAATACTCTTTGTACTTAGTCAGTGGATTATTCGATACACCATCACAAATTTGTTTTAGTGTGCTAAAATCGGAATTTTTCTGTAGCACACTCTCGAACTTTTCTAAAACGCGATTATATTTTGCGCCATATATAGTCAGTATCTGTGTATGCACTCCGTTCATAATTTGCAGAGACACCAATAATGATAACGATCTATTTTGTATTTGGTCTACTGCGTCAGCTAATCCTTTATAGTAGGTACGAATATTTTTTAAATCTGTTTCCACCGAAATATCTTGAAATTTCGACTGTCTCTAACTGCAGCTTCGGCAGGATTGAATTGTGCAACAACAGCTTTTACTATTTTGAAATGTTCAGCATAATAAAAAGCTGCCTGCAACCATGTTCCCCAACGTGTAAGAATTGGCTCAGGTGGTTGACGAATACCAGGACACTCTGTGTGAAATGATGGTAGGCGTTTGGGAGATTTCAAAAATACTTCTTTTGTGCTTGCTATTAATGCATCTACCTCGGGAGAGCATTGTCGAATGGTTTCTACCACAAGATGTAAAGCATGTACTTTAGACGTAACATGTAAACACTTGCAACCATGTTCAAGAAGAAAACGGCTTACCGAACGCATTACCGCTTTATTTTTTGAAATTTGAAATTTTTTCAACGTACTAAGTACAACCTTCATAATTGCTGCAGCAGTACATTCTTGTAGTCTTCGGCTAGCTAGTAACAGTGGTAATGTAGGTTTACTAGGGTCTAGTATGCGTACCATAATATTTACAATTGAATTTTTTTTACAGTCTGTTGTCTCGTCAACACATAACCAAAGAAACTGTTTTTTCAATATGCGTTTCATTTTCTTTTCCACGTTATCGTGTACAAATGCAATATGCTTGCGTGCCGTTTTCTCCATTGACAACCGCAACTCGGGATTGTATTTGTACCAAAAGTGCTTAAACGGTTGTTTATCGAGTAAGCCTAGTGGCAAATTACAGTTTATCAACATAAGGATTACATTAAAAAATGCACTTCTCGGTGGCATGCCCAATTTTCGTTTTCTATGCTGTGCGGAATTTACGTGTTTTGTACAGTTCCACTTCTTATTTGACATCAAATGTATTTTGCACACTTTACAAACTCCCGTTGTAAAACAAATCGGGAAAGTCAGAAATAAATGATTTTATTGATATAGATGTAGTTATTAGTTGTAGTAATTATTTAGTGTAGTGCGTTTCGATTTTATTGATACAGACGTAGTTATTAATTGTAGTTTTTAGTGAATATGTCGAAGGCTAAAAAACGACCCTTTCAAGACATAGTAAATAAGTTTATTTCTGACTTTCCCGATTTGTTTACAACGGGAGTAAGATAGTTTGTAAAGTGTGCAAAATACATTGATGTCAAATAAGAAGTGGAACTGTTCAAGACACGTAAATTCCGCACAGCATAGAAAACGAAAATGGCAGACCACCGAGAAGTGCATTTTTTTATGTAATTCTTATGTGATAAACTATAATTTGCTACTAGCTTACTCGATAAACAACCGTTTAAGGACTTTGGTACAATACAACCCCGAGTTGCGGTTGCCAGCGAGAAAACGGCACGTAAGCATGTTGCATTGTACGCGATGACGTGGAAAAGAAATGAACGCATTTGAAAAAATAGTTTCTTGGTTATGTGTTGACGAGACAACAGACTGTAAAAAAAATCAATTGTAAATATTATGGTACGCATACTAGGCCCTAGTAAACCTACATTACCACTGTTACTAGCTAGCCGAAGACTACAAGAGTGTACTGCTGCAGCAATTACGAAGGTTGTACGTTGGAAAAATTTCAAATTTCAAAATAAAGTGTTGATGTTTATGAGCGATGGCGCAGCGAGAATGCGTTCGGTAGGCCGCATGATTTACATCTTGTGGCAGAAACCATTCGATAATGCTCTCCCGAGGTAGGTGCATTAATAGCAAGCACAAAAAAAGTATTTTTGAAATCTCTCAAACGTCTAAGATCATTTCACACAGAATGTCCTGGTATTCGTCGACCACCGGAGCTAATTCTTACACGTTGGGGAACATGGTTGCAGGCAGCTTTTTATTATGCTGAACATTTCAAAATAGTAAAAGCTGTTGTTGCACAATTCAATCCTGCCGAAGCTGCAGCTATTAAGGAGAGACAGTCGAAATTTCAAGATATTTCGGTGGAAACAGATTTAAAAAATATTAACAGATTTAAAAAATATATTGATATATATATAGGATTAGCTGACGCAATAGACCAAATATAAAATAGATCGTTATCATTATTGGTGTCTCTGCAAATTATGGACGGAGTGCATACACAGCTACTGACTATACATGACATGCAAAATGTAATCGCGTTTTAGAAAAGTTCGAGAGTGTGCTACAGAAAGATCCCGATTTTAGCACGCTAAAATTTGTGATGGTGCATCGAATAGTCCACTGACTAAGTACAGAGAGTATTTTAATCATGCATGTATAACATCGGTAGATGTTGAACGCTCTTTTTCAGAATATAAACTAATTTTCTCACCATGGCGACCACCGCTCACCGAGACAACTGTGGAATCACATCTAATGGTGTCAACTTTTTGCCACTCTTATCCATATGATGTTAATACTGATAATGGTGTTTCTAGACACTGTAAAAGGCTTTTCTCTTTTTAATTTTTTCTAATTTTGCATTATATTTTTCTTTTTCCCTCTTTAGTAGTAGATTTCAAATATGTATCTGCCTAGAAAATATCCTTTGTCCAATAACTTTTCAATAGTTTTTTCGTTAACGTGCACATGTGTACTTTTGCAAGATATTCGTTCTGCTGATAAGGAATAGTTGTGAATGTAAATAAGATAGTAAATAAAAAAAAGGTAGAATTTCACAGTTTATATTTCTAGATTTATAGGTTCTTGATTGCTGTTATAAAATTAACAAATTGAATTGCCATTATTTAAAGTAACTTATTGAAAAAATTGTAACGATATTTAAAATACCGAAGTTAAGTGAGAAGTTATTTTTATATTTTGTGAATAAATACACACTTTTATGCAAAGAAATTGTGTTAATTAATAAAAACAGTCGAAACAAAATTGAGTTTTAATCACCGGTCAATTTAACCGGGGCGGCGGTTTGAGGTATGAGGAATTCTCGGCGGTTCTAGTGTTAACCGCTTAACCGGGAAATATTTCTAAAAATAAAAATTTACCAGCTTAACCACTTCAAACGGTAAAACTACAATTTAATACCTAAGCTAATTCTACACACAATATGCCCTTCGTATAAACCTAGCTTGATTTCGTAAGTTTTCTCCCTAATTATACACTGCATCGATTCAAAACTTATAGTTCAACAACTGGATTCCACTAACTAACTACAGATTATAACGTGCTTCGTTAAATGTACGCTTCTTTTTAGGCATTCAAACCCATCTACTTACGTTCAATATCCGCGCTTACATTTCACATACGCCTCCATTTCGTATTACATTCAAATTTAATTAAATCAGAACCCGTGACAGCGAGAGATGGAGTTGAATGGTAGTAGGTAAGCTACTAGCGGTAGTAATGGTGGTACTTGTATGCTGAAATCCGCGGCACCATGTAATTTAGAATTTCTAGACGTGTACGTGCAACATCCGTACGAAGTTCTGGGCGTAAGCTTTCAACCAGCTCATAATTGCAGCGCAAATTCGAATTATTTCGATTTGGTGTGTCATTTGAAGGATTTGTAGGATTTTGAAAGGTTGCTCGCTGATCTAAACTTAGTTTTAATCGTAGCAAAGTTGGATTTTGATAAAACTTCCTTGTATTCAACTGTATGTTTAACGCAGCAATAATAACTGGATACAAGCGTTCGAATATAATTGTTTGGACGGTTGAAGCTAATTTCAATAAGTATGGGAAAGTGAGGCATAAGCAATATAATGTAATGTTATACTTTGAATTTTATAACAATTCAATACACATTTTCCTGCCGTCGATTCGGGAGCTTCAACTAGATACTTTTTCGACACTTTAAAAAGGTATATTGAAATAAGTGAAATTTTTCTAACGATGAAATAATGATCGGAAGGAAACTAACCATAAAACTATGACATTTACGTACCCTTTCTATGCTAGCGTTCTTTCATATGACCGAACTGAAATCAAACTTAAACTTGAAATCAAATTTAAACGCCATTAACATCGGAAATTACTTTGAAAATACAACATTCAGATAAACACGTCCTTTTTCAAGCACAATTTGAGCTAAAGAGCCTTGTCTTGGCGTCTTTTCGCTTAACTGTTACTCATAGCTTGTTAGTTGTCAATAAAAACTAAATTTGCTAAAGGAACTTTTCTCACTCTGTATGCACAATTTTGTGTAACGAATGGCGGTTGCTATATATTTCAGCTACTATCTGACGTAGGTAACATGTCGAACCGATGTTTTGTACACCGTGATACCCGGTGCCCCTATGATGGATATCAGGCTTCCCAAATAAACATTGGAAGTTATCCAATTTGTTGTTGCCATAAATTCTCGGCCTGATATACGAGGTGTGTTAGAAATATAATGAGACTGGCACCATTGCGAGCGATCTGGCAACGCTGTAGTTGTTCTCCCTCACTAGGCATGTGTGTTAGCCCGCTCCACACGCTCAGTCCGAGTTTGAACTTTCTACTGTTACCACGTGATTTTTGAGAGTATTATCAGTTTGTTGTGTGTCGCACAGAATGGAACAGCGGTATTTGGAGTAACGTTATGCCATTAAGTTTTGTGTCAGACTTGGGGAATGCGCGAGTGTAACTTTTGAAAAGTTGAAGCAGGCCTTTGGGGAACATTGCCTAACAAGAGCACAAGCTTTTCGCTGGCACAAATCATTTTTGGGTGGGCGAGAACTGATGGAAGATGAACCTCGCTCACGGAGGCCTTCAACTTCAAAAACCAATGAAAACATCGAACGTGCTAGGGCTCTTGTGAGGTCAGGCCGTCGTTTAACAAAAAGAATGATGAGTGACCAGTTACAATTGAACAATTTCACCGTTCATCAAATTTTAACTGAAGAATTGCACATGCGAAAGGTCTGTGCCAAAATGGTGCCTAGAAACCTCACAATTGAACAGAAGGACATTCGAAAAAACGTGTGCTTTGATCTTCTTGAAAGAATTGCCAAAGACCCCGATTTTTCACTCGTGTGATCACAGGTGAAACCTGGACTTTTGAATACGACCCTGTGACAAAACAACAAAGCCAGAAGTGGCACACTGAGAATTCTCCTCGAATGAGCAAAGCAAAGATCAAATCAATGCTGATTTGCTTCTTTGACAGTAGGGGTACCGTTCACAAAAAATTTGTACCTCCAGGGCAAACTGTCAACCAAGATTTTTACAAGGGTGTCCTTGAAAGCCTCAGAAGAAGGGTGATTCGTGTGAGACCAGGCATTACAGATAAGTGGATGCTCCATCATGACAACGCCCCATGTCACACGGCCACCTCCATCACGGAATTTTTGACATCAAAAGGCACCCCTGTGGTCCCTCAGCTCCCCTATTCACCTGATCTCAGTCCTTGTGACTTTTTTCTTTTCCCCAAACTAAAAAGTGTCTTAAAAGGAAGTCGTTTTGGGACTTTGGAGAACATCCAAAAGAATGTGACGGACAAGCCATACCGGCTGAAGCCTTCCAGCGCTGCTACGAAGACTGGGAACAACGACTCCGCCGGTGTATAGCTGCCCATGGGATCTACTTTGAAGGGAATAATATTGTTATTTGAAAAAAATAAAAATTTTGGTTAATAAAAAATCAGTCTCATTAATTTTCTAACACCTCGTAGAAAAACAAAACCGTAAAATATAACAATTTTTATTTTTGAACATAATCTCCCCTAACTTCAATACATTTATTACAACGATTAATAAATAATTCTATACCCTTGTAAAAATAATATCGTCTCCTAAGGTCTTTCTTTAAGTGAAAAAATAAATAGTAATCACTTGGACCCATATCCGAATTATACGATGGATGCTCCAATTCTTGAAAATCACATTCGCGGATGACAGCTTGTGAAATGGCGGCGGTATGTACGGGTGCATTGTCGTGCAATAATCGAACACCTTTTGTCAATTTTCTTCGACGTTTTGCATGAATATTGTCCCTCAATTCATGCAACAAAGACACATAATATGTGCTGTTGGCAGTTGCATTGCGCTCTTCAAAGTCAATGAGTAAAATACCCTCACAATCCCAGGACGTTGTGGCCATCACCTTTTTCGTTGACTTTCGCCTTTCTGGGACGAGGTTCATCGGGTTGCTGCCATTCTATCGATTCCTTTTTGGATAGAGGATCATAATACAGAACCATTGCTTCATCTCCTGTGACAATGGACTTCAAAATCGGTTTCGGGTCGTCTCCACATATATTTAAAAGCGAGCGCGCACATTCGACCCGAGGGCGGCGCACAGTGATCGAAATTCCCCAATTAGCCGCTACTTACCTCACGGACTTTAAAAATTATTATTTTTAAAGTCCGTACTTTACGAGTATATTAAATGTAATGTAATGTATTTGTAGTGTAATTGTATTCTTTAAAATTACTGAATGTCTTATTGAATAAAGAATATTTTAGTTTCTTTGTTCTTTAGTAGTCTAAATTTTTTAGCAGAGAAATGCAGAAAATAAATTATACGGCATTACATAAGCAATTTAATAAGTTTTACAAATATGTAGGCTTTATTGCCATAAAATACCATATAAATAAGAACATTTGGTTTTAGTGAACGAGGCTTTCGTTACCAGGAGAGAATTGTTTGAAATATGGCGAAATGAAACAAATAAAATAAAGAAGACAGGACTTCATGCATTTTTACAAAATAGGCTTCATTTACAAGATCACAAAGGAGATATACTCAGTGACATAGAAATTACAACAGCTAGAAGGGGTTGGAATTCCCGGATGAAATTAGGTAGGAATATTCACCTATGTAAAAGTAATAAATGATCAAAATTTGGAAGGAAAATCTTTATTAGTTAAACAAAATTTTATAATAATTGTTAATAATGTATGAGGCCGCCTCTCTGATTTACACATTCATTTACACGCCGTGGCATTGATTGAATAAGGTGGTTTATCTCGTCTTGGGGTATTGCCTCCCATGCAAGTTGCACTTCATATCTCAAAGCCTCCAAAGTCAAAGGAGGACGCTGCAAGTTTCGCAACCTTCTACCCATTATGTCCCATACATGTTCGATGGAAGAAAGATCTGAAAATCTTGGAGGCCAGGGCAAAGGATTGATCTGGGACTCAGAGAAGTTCAAGGAAAACCTTGCTACATGAAGACGTGCATTATCTTGCTGGAATAATGGATCTTCGAGTCCTTGTAAGTATGGCAGAAGATTTGTTCCAATCACCTCCGCAATGTACTGTTGTGCTGTCATATTGCCTCGAATGAACACCAAGGGGGACCTGCTGCCATAAGTAATCGCACCCCAAACCAGAACACCCACAGTGCGGTGCACGCGCCTCTCAACGGTCAATAGAAGATCCCGTCATTCACCCCGCTTCCTTCTGACTCTCTGACGACCGTCGTGCATTCCTAAACAAAATCTTGATTCGTCACTAAACACAACACGACGCCATTCAAGGAAGCACAAGTTGCGGACGATATAATGTTGACCCAAAACTTCGGCGATAAACTGTAGAGGGTTACATGGCGACCTTCTTCACCAAACCATTGGTCACCAATTGCCCGAGTAGAGGAAAATCGGTCTCTAAATGCCAGTTGTCTTAAGCGACGATCTTGACGCTCATTCGTTCTTCTTGAAGCCCCGGTTCCTCTTCTACGACGTTCCTGGCCATCTTCAAACTATACACGCCACACTCGCATTACAGTAGACCGATTTCGATTTACACGGTTAGCAATTTCCCCAAATGAAAAACCAGTTTCGCGCAAACCAATAATTTGACCTCTGTCGAATTCGCTTAATTGTCGATACACTGCTCGTCTTCTTACTCTGGCCATAGCTAACACTTAACTGAACCGCAGTTCAATGAGAACAACAACACAAATCGAGAACACCGCAAACAAAAAACATTAAATATCAGTGCTGAGAGAGAGGTAAAAACCTCAATAACAACTTTATTGCTTCACTGAGAGGATTCAAATTTTGATTGTTTATTACTATTACATAGGTGAATATTCCTACCAAATTTCACCGGAAATTCCAACCCCTTCTAGCTGTTGCAATTTCTATGTCACTGAGTATATTACCAAGAAATTAAACAGAAAAGATGATAGCATTGCCAAACAGTATATCGCTAGGTGGAAAAAAAGAACATTATTCAAAGTTTTTACTTATTGCAAATATTCAAGCTATTTAAATAAATAGCAATAATTTATCTATCCTTAGTTATGTATATTTTGTTGTTTTAGCAGGTAGTATTTTATTATTTCTTACCCTGAAAAATGTTCTACCAGTTGCAATAATATTTGTCTTTTACTAAGTTTCGTCTAAATATGTTATTTCGACTACTGTGCGGCGTTCACGTTAGAGAGCAGGAAGAAGATGCGGTACCCATCTTGCACTAATCTTATTCGATCTCATTTTCTGTTTTCTTTTTAAAAATGTTAAACTTTGAGCTTCAGTAGGTTCAAATTCTCCACTTAATGAGAATAACTTGCTTTAGTTCTGAAGCGCATCATTTTTCCAGCTTTAAGCTTTCTTAACAAGATAACAGTTTTAATTAAAATTTTAACGATTATCTATCCTTCACTTGCATCTCTGTAGCATTTTGGAGCTATTATGCTGCTGTTACTTACATCATTACAATATTTGGTTTAGAATACGTACCTCTGGATTATATAACGGCAAGTGCAAAATTGTTCTATCTGCGAAAGAACTAGAGTTGGTACTAAATGAACTGAATCGATTCTTGACAACCCGTGTTTGCAGGGACATTCTGAAATTTGGAACCTACTTAAAAACAACATTTTACGTTTTAGGAAAACTTCATCTAATTCAATTTTTTACACATTAATTAACAGGGTTGAAACTTCTTAACCATAACCTACATAACATTCATCATTCATCACACGTGGTCCAAATTGGAAAGATTTTGCGTCAATTTTTCTGAGTTTAGCTCGGAGTCTGCTCCTCAACTGATCCCCAGTTTAGACTTCTCAACCATTCTCATAAACCTTCACAGTCAATAAAGCCCAAATTGTTTTAATAGGCCTAGCTTGAGGCAAGTTTGGTGGATTATGCGCGAGGCACAAAAGATATGTTGTTTCTCTGGCGTAATGACTTGAAGCTAAGCCTGACTAGAACAAAATTTCCTCATTTTAGTGATGCAGAGTAATAAAATCAATCAATTTCGGCAAGCAACGTTCACAGTAAATGCTGGCGGTTACTGCTTCTCATCTCGCATGCCCTCTGTTGGGCGTAGAAAACCCTCCTTCCGAAATATCTCATCAGATTAGCACTTTTTCTAAGAATTTGGGTTTTGAAATACCCCACTAAAACCCTTACCACAGCACTTCACTAAAACTGAACGCACGTTTTGGTAGCTAAAATATCATCGTCAGCAGCACAAATGAAGCAAAAAACTAACTTAAATATGCAATATTTGTATATATTTGATTTTGTTTGGTATAATGTTGTAGAATGGGACGTTAACCATCAATCAACTCAAGATAGTGGACTAATACAAGTACATGACTATCCCATCCCCGCCACTATTTTCCCAGCCGATGCTTCGGCTTTTTGGGAACCGATTCATCGTTCTCAGTCCATTATTTCAACTGTGCCTTGGTTACAGGGGCGTACTGGTATATCCAAGTTTCATCTATGGTTATCAATCAACGCCAAAACTTCGACGTATTTCGCTTAAACTGCTTCAACATACATAGGTTTGGAAATATCTATTCGAATGCGTTTTTGGCTCTGAGCGAGCAAGCGTGGCACCCAACACGCGGTTAGCTTTTTCATGCCCAAATCTTTAATCAATATATGACAAATACGTTCTTTCGAGATGCCCACAGCCCCTGCTATCTCGCTAACCTTAGTTCGATGGTCGTCTGGCACCATATGGTTATCTTTTCCGATGTTATTAGTAGTGGTTGCAATTTTTGACCGTCCCGAACGTTTCATCGTCGACCAAACTGGTATGACCACGTTTAAATTCAGCTGCCCATAATTTCACTGTGGCAAATGATGTTGCAGAGTCCCCGTAAACAGCGTTCATCTCGACTTTAATTTGCGTAGGCATATTGCCTTTCAAATACAAGAATTTAATGACATTTTTACAGAACAACTAACATCAACTGATACAAACCACTGTTAAACAACTACTGAGTGTCCAACATGGCTGAAATTTTCCAAAGTATCTTTCAATGCACACGCAATTATATTGCCAGAATATTTTTGACGAGTAAAGCCATATTTATGTGGTGGCTTTGAAACTTTTCAGACTACAAGACAACAGGAAACTAATTTCTGGGGAATGCAGTCGACCAAAAAAGCCTTTCTTTCTACTCCGAGCTTTTCATTTGTTTTAAATTTTTTTCAAATAGAAACACTAAAAATATATATCAAGTAAAGTGCATTAAATTCTAATGTAAAATGTATTTACAAATAGGATGATGGGTTATAAGTAAGCCTGGCGCAATCGGTCTTCGCGACAGAATCGGATGTACGAGGAACACGCTATATATTTTGAGATGCCACAAAAGTGGAGAAGTTAGAGCTGGCAACACTGCATTTCTAAATACTACCATCCTGAAGTAGTAAACTCTGACTGTCAGTTGAGTCGCTGCTGTCATAGAGTAAACGTGGTAGGTACGATTTGTCATCGAAACATGGACTTGTCAAGAGAACATGTACGCGCAATGATTTACTACGATTTTAAGGTCGGTTTAAGTGAACAACAAAGTCTTGAATGATTGCAACTCGTATTTGGTGATGAAAGTCCTTCACGTGCAACTATGTTTCGCTGGTATAGCGAATTTAAAAGAGGACGGATATCGCTTAGTGATGAGGAACGTACCGGTAGGCCTTGTTCTTCAGTTACCGCTGGAAACATTGAGAGTGTGAGACGTATGATCGACGAAGATCCAAGATGCACCTATCAGGTCATTGAGGCAACTCTTGGTGTTGGATCCGGAACAGTAAATTCAATTTTACATGATCACCTTCGGATGAAAAAAATTGTTACTCGTTGGGTGCCACACACGCTTACCGATTTCCAAAAAGCAGAGCGAGTAAGAATCGCTCGGGAAACATTGGAAATGTTAAATAATGGTGGACATCGCATTCTATCAAAAATAGTAACAGGTAATGAAACTTACATCCCATTTTACGATATTCCTACCCGCCAGGAGAGCCGCGTGTGGATCCACGAAGATGCACCAGCACCAACAATGGCCAAAAGGCAAAGGGCTGTCAAGAAAGTTATGTACGCAGTTTTCTTCCGTAGTAATGGTTAATGTTGCATCACGACAATGCATCGTCACACAGTGCACAGCAGACAGTTGAATTTTTACGTGAAAATAAGGTAAAAGTCATTGAACATCCACCCTATTCGCCTGATTTGGCCATGTGTGATTTCTGCTTGTTCTTCAACCTAAAGAAACATTTACGTGGTCGACGTTTCACGACGGAGGATGAGATAGATGGAGCAATTCATCTATTTTTTGAGAGCATTCCAAGAGATGACTGGCTTCACGCTTTTACGTTATGGAAACTTCGGTTACAAAAGCGCATTGATGCAGGAGGAGATTATTTTGAACGTAAATAAAATCATTTTCGTAAAAAGACTTGTAGTTTTCTTGTATCTCAAAATATATAGCGTGACCCTCGTATGACTCACATCTGACAGAACTGAAATTTAGAAATCAGTACCCTATGCTAAAAAATACAAACTGATGCAATAAAAATATTTGGTAAATACATCGAATGTGTGCACGCACTGAAGTGTTTTTATTGCAATTTTTTGTTTGAAAACGGCATTTTTTATGTATGTAATGCAGTAGCCGTAAAAAGTAAACAAAGTAAATTGTGATTAAATACTTGAAAAGGCCTTGTCTCGGTAAGTAATCAACCCTGACACCTCCTAATTGGCGGATGGGCGTAGTGTAGTGCTAACTACTACACCAAGAGGACCTTGGTGCCAGGAACGTTCACTATTTAATACCTAATTATTATTTTTATCTGTAAATATATCACATTTCGACAGAAAATTTTTAATTCTTGCACGCCAAGTGCACTAATTAATTAATATATTTTGGCTGTCGTCGGTGAATTATGAAAATCTGTAATTTCCTTGGAATTTCCGACGTAATTAAATACTTGAACAAATCTCGTCTAGGCAAATTAAAAATTGTCTGCAAAAATATTATGATATATTTGCAGATAAAAGTAATAACCAGGTATCAAAAAGTGAACGTTCCTGGCATCAAGGCCCCGTAATGTAGTGGTTAGCACGCCCGTTCGGCAAGCGGGAGGTGTCAGGTTCGATTCCTTACTGCGACGAATTTTTTTCAAGTATTTAGTTAGAAATTCCAAGGAAAATTACAAATATTCATAATCCACCGACGGAAGCCAAAATATGTTAAGTAACAAAGTAGTTTCTTCAAAAATCTGTTGTACTTAATACCGTAAAGGTATGACCAGCTAGTCAAATTTTTTTATTTATCTTTTTAATGTACAAATTAAAATTGTAGAGAGGCAATGATAACAACAACAGTGCTACATATTAAGAACAATTTAAATTTATAATGTTGTTTAAAACATGATATTTGTTTACTCCTATTCAAACATAGATTTTAGTTGAATTAATTATAATTTCGTTGACTCAACGTAATGGATCTTTCAATGTACGAACACGAGATTTTGTCGCGTTATAGAAGCACTTCTTCCCTATTAATATTGTGATAGCTTAGTGATACCCCCTCCTTCAACACCGCTGTATTTTGCACCAAAGTGCTTGTATACAACGTACGCAAGTACCTATGAATATATAAACGACGTTTTCTGCCGTTCGGCAAATCATTTGTTCTATCCAAGCTCAAATAATCATACGAAAATGCGCACTGCATGTGTATTCTTGATAGTTGTAGTAGTAGCTGTTCTAACTGAAAATTCAGCAACAGGTAAGGAATACTCTTAAATTCAAAAAAGGGTTATTTATCACATAAAGTGCTTAAATTAATTACAATTAAGTGTGAATCATCTATTTTAATTTAAATCAATTAATTTTCTTGTACAATAATTTTAATTACCCTTCATTTTCGTATAAATTAAAAACTACAATTGCCTTTTTATGTAACATGCAATAACATTCGCTAAAAAAATTTTAATTAATTAAAAAAATTACTAAAATATAAATAAAATTTATTGTAACCCATGTACAACGTTAACTTTATATATTGAGTAGTATAATCTTAAGAGTAACCAAATTTCTTAGACTATATTCAAGTATACTTCAAATGCATAAATTTTATCAAAAATCAACATTAAAAAATAATAAATTACGCTTGTTTAAATTTAAATTTTTATTTCCTTCCTTTTTTCGAATGTGATCAAATTAAACACCATAAATTGAATGAATATTTTGTAAAATAGTCCCAGCAACTGATATATTTGAAAATTTGGTGAACTGTTTTAATATATAACGTGTCCACTTAGTGCATGGGTGGACGATAATTCTTTCCTTCTGCAATTTAGAATAAATATTCTCAAAAAAAAAAAAATTGAAAACAAGTTGTACACAACATAGGATAAAGCTCAAGTATAGAAGGTGCCTAATTTCTACGAACGAAACAAGTTTGGTTTTCTAAGTGGAACACCTGTTATATTACTACGTTTTGGAAGCAACTGTTCAATTCATGTCAACTTTCTTCAGTGTTTCATATACCCATCTACATAACAAACAATACAGAGTATCGGCACACTCCTCACCACACAAAATATTATTAATTAATTATCAAACGTCGTGAGATGGAGATGATTATTCCGAAATTGTCAGGTACAGTAAATTAGAATGGTTACCATGAAAACATACAATGCAATGAAATAATTTTGAAATTAAGAAATATAATTAAACTTTCCGTTTGTGAATTTAGTTTCTTACACCAAAACTATTTCCGGACTGCTTTTTTTACACAGAAATACTTCTTCTCTACATGACAATGAAGGAAAGTGGATCTGGGAAAATTGGAAGGAAGAGGTCACTAACACTGCTTCGCCTCGTAACAAAACTAACTAAATGCAATCAACATGACAAAAGAATATACTTTTAAACGTGAGTAAATGAATATCATAGCAATATACACTCGCAGACAAAAATATTGCATATTTTATTTTCGGCCTTTATTGTTTTTCTCTTTAAAACTTTTGTGATTTTTGTTGCTAAATCTTGTACACTGGAGTGTTTTACGTTATTAATAATGACATAAATTACTTATGGAGGATTTATAGCAAATTCGTGGAGGAATTATTAACACAACTTGTTTTTGGCCAAAAACGTTTAATTGGAAAAAGCAACATTAATTATCCATAAAGATAATAACAACACAACATAATAACACTTTAATACTTAGTATTTCCTCCTCTTGTTCTAACAATATCCTGCAACATCCTAATCATGCTGCGTAAAAGATCTTTGATGATGTCTTGAGGAATTCGATCCCATTCTTGCAGTGCAGCAATTCTTAATTCTGCAATTGAGTTAAGAACTGGATTTCGTACTCGTATATTTCTTTTTAGAATGTCCCATAGATGTTCCATAGGACTTGCGTCCGGACTATTTGCTGGCCACTCAAGCGCCGCAACCCCGAAATCCTCAAAGTACTGGATCACTATCCTTGCGGTATAAGCTCGGACATTATCATGTAGTAGCATAAAATTATCACAGCCAATAAAGCCCGCATAAGGTAAAACATATTCTTCAAGGATGTTGTGTATGTACCAGTCAGTATTCGTTCTTAAATTTACATCAACTAGTTCCGTGCGACTCTCCCAATTAATGCCGCCCCATAACATAATGGAACCGCCACCAAAGCTAAGATTTTGTGCAAGATTATATTCTGCAAAACGTTCTCCTGACTTTCTGTTTACACGAGTACGTCCATCAGGCTTCCATAATTGTATTCTTGTTTCGTCTGTAAAAAAAATCTTTTCCCATTGATGTTCATTCCAGTTAGCATAAGCTCTTACAAATTCTAGAAGTCGAATTTTGTAACGTGGTAGAAGCCGAAGAACTCTGGTGGGACGTCCCCTTATTACTGTTTTGACGGATATATTGACTTGTCTTGTATTCAATAATTCATTTCTAAGATGCGGTGCTGTAAGTGCGCGATTTTGTAAAGATTGAAGTCTCAAATATTGGTCATCTCTTGGCGTTGTACATCTTTTACGTCCTTGACCACGCCGCCTTTTGTATTCTCCAATCTCATTGTGTGGTATTACTATACGAGAGACAGTCGATTGATGGATATTTAATCTCCGTGCAATATTTTCTTGTTTGTACCCTTCATTGGCTAAACAAACAATTTTAACACAATTTATAACACTTCAATGAGGCATCTCGTTAACCGAAACTACACACTTGTACATTAAAGCTCTGGAAATGTCGTTCAGACAACATCGATTGGAGATCAAATCAGTGTTTTGGTCTCTAAGGCACATTACGCTAATTTATAACGTTTTATCGTTATCTCTTATTCACTCATAAAAAGCTATATTAAAATATTATTTTTTTTGCAAATTGCATAATACGTAGAACACTCCAGTGTAAAAGATTTAGCAATAGAGATCACAAAAGCTTTAAAGAAAAAAATAATAAAAACCTAAAATAATATATGCAATATTTTTGTCTGTGAGTGTATTAGTGACTTTATCAAAAGTCGTAAAACTTGTAAAAAATATGGGAGAATGAAGATGACTTGGTTGTGAACTGGAAGGATTGATATGATTGACATTTTTTTCTCATGAGGTTTAGTGTTTAACTGAGTTGTGAACGGCAACAGGCATTTAGAACGGTTCTCAGAAGTGAACTGAATCGTTCTCATCGGCTCTGTAGACTTATTAGTATCAACTCTAGAAAGAAGTCGATATTACTTACACTGAAGGGTCGTTGGATTTTGGGAACGATACATTAATATTTTGAAAAGCAATACGACGTCTCCCTATATCCGTATCGGAAAAAAATGTTTACCTTTCTTTTATTACGTCTGCAGGATGTATCGCTTGCCTGGAAAGAATAAATAACCGTTGCCAAAACGAGACATCTAAAAACGATTGAAATAAATGATTATGTATGGATATGCGTGAGCTTTACAAGAGAAAATTCTAATTTATTAGTTACTGCTTACGAAAATAGATTTTCTTTACGAGGATACTAATTTAATTGCTTTTAGAAAGAAAATCCTTTGTTTCGTATACATTAGTCCCCAAATAATGCGAATTGTGGGATATTATTTGGCCCAAGGGAGTAATTTATTTGGATATCTATTTTTAAAGCACCCTTCTTTAAATTCATCCGTACATACTTGTAAACATACAATGTAAATATTACCCCTCAGTGGCAACAAATTTCCTCCGATAATCGTACAAAGTCGCAACCACGGAACGTTAAATTTATACCTATCCAGAATAATACGCCGCCCGTGTAAAACTTTTCTTGTTCGTCGGGTTTTATCGTTTATTTAGGCAAAACAAAAGATACATTCCAGCAAGGCAAATTCCTGGACGCGGCTTGGCAATACCTTGTTGCCGATGTTAATCACGGTGCTCTAGAGAAACGCCCCCCAAGTGGAAACGACCGACAAAACCGCAACCAGAGGGCTCTGCAATATAGCTGGTACGAATTGACCCTATTCCAATATAGACATTTAAGATACATGTGAATGTGGTATATACTTGCATTGAATTGAGCATGAAATTATATTGTCCTTAATTATTGAATTTTCATAGCATATTTCTCAAATTTAATTCTGCACGAATAGTTGATTTCAGAAATGTTAGAGTGGAGTAAAAGCTCTTTCGTTTTTTGGATTCGTAGAGGTTTTAGATTAATAAACCTGTCAAAAATAAAAGTAAAATCGTTGCCATTATTAATGCTGTAATATCATTGTTGTGTAACTTTATTGTTACATTGCGCACTTGTGGGCACAAAATGCTCAATTCAAATTAAAATATTTTGGTAATTTTGTGTCATTACTGGAAATTAGGCGGAGCGTGGCTGTTGATGCCGCTTGTATACTCTGTGAAGTTGAAGACCAATATTAATCTCAGATCGGACTGCGCAAAACGAGTGTAAACAATTCAGGAATGGTCAAACAAATCTTCGAAAGGAAAGACGTTCTGGAAGACTTTTTATCGTTGTGCAAGAGGTTCTTCTCCAAAGAATTGAGGCCACTTCGGCTTCCAGTACGCGACAATTGTCACAGGAGCTTGGCCCTTCGCTGTGGACAATCGGTCGCCATCTTCACAAACTCGGGAAAGTAAACAGACGATGGAGAGAAGTGCATCATGGATTAATTGCAGAACAGGCACAACGATGGATGCAAATCTCTAATCAACTTCATGCCTATCCCAAAAGTGTATCTGCCTTCATAATTCATACAAATCAAATCAGTAGTTAATCCGTTGCCAATATGCAAAATCTGTAGTCTGTGTTTGGTGAAATTACGAAGGTGTTGACATTGGTACCAAAAGAGATAATGCTAAGCCACATATTGCCCAAAGAACTCTCCAGAAACTGGAAGAATTTGATGGGGTAGACTTGTTCTCACATCTGGCGTACAGCTCCAATTTACCACCTTTTTAGGTAACTGACACACTTTCTTGCTGGGTGTGTTTTTGACAATGTCGTGAAGGTACGAGATGGATGCCGTGACTTCTTCGCCCTTAAACCACCGGAATGGTACAGGCGTGGAATCGAAAATCTAGAGAACTATCGAACACAGATTATTGATAGTAATTTCTTTTTATGGAACAGTATAAAACCTTACACAACATAATGTATGACGCACGTTCGATAGCAATATCATCATCACAGCAGATTTTTTACATCATTAAATTGAGTTTTGTCCAATACCATCCTGAGTAATACTTTTCGACCATAAGAAGGAATAAGAATAATAATAGTAATGATAATAATAATACTGTAGAATAATCTTCCGAGTGCTGCCATGTAGTTTTCAGAAGGTTTTTAGAAATTATCACTTTCCACTTCATTTTGGTCACAATAACGTCTTGAATAGCTTTTAGTTTTAATCTGAGACCTAGTGTTAAGCAAAGAAATCTACATTTCCATACTTCGAAAACTCTTTCTATCACACTTCGAGTTACTATTTGTCACTTGTGAGTCTTCGCAAATTACTAAGGATGTAGCGTGATGAACCAGACAAAAGCAATAATCCGAACTGAATGTACAAACAGCTGAAATTACGAAATTTTTCCGATTACGGAAGTGCTCGGCTTGTCCGCCTCCTGGAGACTCCATTTTGATATGCGTGCAATCAAGGATCAACAAAATACGGGGAAATGACGAAATCTTATAAAATCCTTAATGCATATTGATATTTCATTTGTAGCATGAAGTAGCAGATGTGTCTCTCATAGCGAATATACCGCCATAGAAAGTTGTAGTGGTCGCGAAAATATAAGAGCACAGTTGCAAAATTTGCCCGCTATAAAAGTGCTTAGGGATAAGGGCGGGGAGTCGCGAGATGCACGACAACCGGAATCAGTTGGTAATAATCTAACTGCTGCAGTGAAAGATCGCACTAGACTCTAATCGTGCACTATACCCTCAGTTTGTTTCTTTAATTGTTTATCCTTGCTTCTTTAGATCTTTTGCTCCTTTGTTGTTTTCGATTTGCTTTGTTTGTATCTTACAGTTATACAATGAAATACTGTTCTCTTAGTTACGTTCTTACGAACTAGTAAGAAGATGAATGCTACTACATTAGTAGGAGTACTGCAAACGATTGCTTATTCTAACATCAGATCTATTGTAATAATAGGTTCAGTTGAATTTTTACACATACATTAATTAGATTTAGAAGACATGTTTTTGCTTTGGAATTAAATTTACTTTTAAAAATGTATGCATTTGTTATGCACTTGCTATGATTTTAACGCTTGATGTATTGGATATTTGAAAATGAAAATAATTAGTCTACTTATTTTATGAGAGGTTTGTTTTTGAAATTCATAATTTTTTCTTTCAAATTCAACTTCTTTGCTTCATATATGACAGTATAAATATTTATTTGAAAATAATCAACGATCGTTTGAGTCCATTAATACGATAAAATCTGCACTGATGTCGAGTACGCTCGATAGACGACTAATCATAATTTGTGAGTGTGTGGGGTTGTCTAGGGAAACTGGAGCGTTATTCGTAATATGTATGGGAATAGCGCTTCTAGATGTGCACTTTCCAAAGCGGTATGGCATTCGTTATCTTTTATATAATTTTAGAAATTGATGACTTATGCACTCAATCGAAATCGCCAACTGTCACTAATATATTATCAGATGCATAAAACATAGCTATAATTGCTGTAAAGCGTCAATAAGGTATACACACCTGTTAGTGGGGAACGAATTAAGGGATCAACATTTTTGCAATATATTTTGCACAATCTGCTGCTTTAATCTAAATCAAACTAAAAAATCATCACAGGAGAAGGATAACACATATTTGAAAGGACAAAGGACTAATTTAATATTCCTGCTAGTAGCTAGGAGATTCCAAAGATTATCTTGAGCACAAGTTACATAATATTCTGCATAGTATTCTCTCATTCTGCATAGTATTCTCTCATATACATAAATGACAGTATGCTAAGTTCGTTTAGCTAGGTCGCGTCGTCCCACTTAAACGTTATTTACATCGTATCTTTGCATTATACGAAATTTTATTAAATTCTATGCATAAAATACTAGACTTGTAGGATCGCAGATAGCGCGGGTATAAAGGAACGCTGAAAACTATACTTTTTGGTCGCTTTTGGTCGGTAATATAGAGATACAGGTTTTAATTAAATCCATGCTTATGCAGGTAACATTATAACTACTACATTCGTGGATATAATCGCTCTTGAAATCACATTTTCGCGACAATAATTCATAGGGCGTGTTAAATTTTTGCAGGTGCACTGATGATATCTATTGGACGCCATGAATAAAATATTATATGGAGCGGAGTGTATGATATGCTTGTGAAAAGTACGATTTTTAGCTTTTATGTATTATAAATTGTTTACGTTTTGCACTGGAAAGTATTTCATCGATCATTTTTAAAACGGGAGGTGGAATAAGGCTGTGTTTTGTAATATTTGACAGTTTTGATTTTTTTAAAGGTCATTTTATACAGTGAGGTCCTAAAGTGCCCCCCCCCCCCATGCTAACTTTTGAGTCTGGCGTCACAAGAAACAATTTGGCATTCTTTCCTAGCCAACTTTACGTAACAACAAAAACAGATTACCAAAACGTTTATTGGCGCATATCGTCATATTTCTTACGTTAGAGTTTAACACATGTGGTATCGTTAGATTCGTCTTTCAATTACCTTTCCAAAATCGTAAAAATATACAATGCGTTCTATTTAGAATAAGAAAGTTGACGTCACTTCCGGTGATACTGGCAATGTAATTGAACTGGCAATAACAGCAAAGGTTAGTTCACAAAAGATGGAAACGGACCTATTTTTTCTAAAAACGCTAGCTTCTATTGTTCAAAAGTTAGTAGCCATGACATTCCAAACTGTCAAACATTTCAATTGTCGTTCATTAGTAATAAAAAACGTTGTACACCAATGACGAAAACGAGGTATGTTAAGTATTTTTTATTGTTTCTTTTACATATATGATGTAAATATAAAATTAAATTATTTAGCTCTTCGTTTCCTTTGAAACACTACCTCGGCACTAAATAATAGGGATTTCAGCATTATGATTTCATTTAATTACCATAACTACAGGCTGTCTCACCGAGAACTGCATCGATCGATATATGAAAGAGTATACATTGAAACATTCTGAAAACTTGTAACAATATACTATAGCCTACATGTACTATTAAACTAAAATATGTTTAATAATGTGACACATCCGGTTGTACTGGAAATATCTGGCAACTTTGTTGTTTTAAATGGAACATTCTGTATATTATTACATTTTTGATTTATTCATTCAATTTTAAGGTTTGTTTGATAATACGACTATGTTGCTATTTCTAACTATATTTGAAATATTTGCATTTTTTGACAGATGGGAGTGCATGTGAGCTATTATAAATGTGAAAGTGTTTAACTTGGAAAATTGAAATTTTGCATAACTATTGACTATATAGGGTAGTATTACAATCCGTATCAATTTTTCAAATGGAAAACGTGTCAAAACTCAATTTTTTAAATACGACTACCTATTTGTATCTGTCTTATCAAATTGCTCTTACAAACATACAAAACAAATTTCATATCAATTACACATCTAAAATTGATACTTTTCAAAATATTTAGGAAAATGGATATTATGGCACCATTTCTTTAAAGTACCCACCAACCTGGAAACAATCCAGCATTGATGTAATGTCACCAAATGTTCAATTATAAACAATGCCGGTACGTTTACATTATACGAACGAAGGTTATTTAAATTTGTTCATTGCCTATTGAGAATGCAATAAAGTGATATCAAGAACATGCGATACATTTGCCGCTCGGTATCCACAAAAACAGAAGCCATCACCAAACAGTTTCTGACTTTCCGTTTCCATCTTTAAACTGTTTGTGTGAACATTTCTGGTTCCCGAACCAAACAGCCAAATAAATATTTGACAAATTTGAGGACAGTGAGTTTGTCAAATAAAGAACAAATTGCAAATATTCAGAAAAATGTACAAATATTCATGTATTTGCCCAAGTGTAGCGTCGGCTTAAAATGAATAATATACTCTTTTGCCTTGCGATGAACTGTCGCATGAATGTTAAATTGCTGATATGTCAGAGATACAAAACGTCATACATTTTAGGCATATGTTACGTTAAGTTAGTTTATAATGTCAAAAATGACAGTATGAATACACTTTTACCAATGTCAAATAATGAGGTGTTTGCAAGTTCCACCTACGTTTGAAATGACAGATTTATCTTTCGCTCTTTATGACGGAAGTAGACTGTTAATAACAATTTATGATATATCAAAATTCTTCGTTTCTAATGTGCTTTCTTATTATCATGAAATTGAAAAACGTGCAAGTTCTCTATTGCATCGCTAGTTTTAACGTTAATATTACGAACTGTTAATTTTCGACAGGTGATTTCGCAACACGGTGGTATATCTACTTAAATGAACTAATCTGTATTATATAGCTATATGGGAACACATTCAAATTACGCGCCCACAGATTACTGCGTCGCTCTCTGAAGATATATTCATTAACCAATGAAAATTTTCTCCAAACCAAAATGCCCAGGCGTTTAACTCATTTAGTGTGGACTTTTTTATCTCTACAGGAGTTATATTTGCTTATAAATATGAAAATTATCGAGAACTGTCGTTGCTTGTTAATAACAGACCTTAATTTTTATAACAGCACAAGAACTGTGTACCCACAAAATATAAATATATAGGTTGGTATACTGTGTATCCAAATAATAAGATCCTATCATCACTTCTATACTATAGCGCATTAATTAATGATGTAATTTATTTCTATTAGCTTAATTTTAAATCTTGATTATAGCGGTTAATATAATAATAATAAAACCATGTTTACGTTTCGACAATTTTATTGTCTTCTTCAGGATATGTATATTTTTTGTTTAATTTTCTTTAATAATAAGCATGTCACGGCATAAACACTTTGAAAGAAAACAACTATGTACTGATTATGATATTTGATTTAGCATTTTGTAAAAATCAACTTTTCACTAGCTGGCGAAAAGGCAGATATGAGAATCTCGACGTCGAGAGAGACCATGTAGATGAGTAGTTTGTCTACACCGATACCATCTTTTGTACATTGCATCAATATAGAAAGTTCTTCAACCAAGATATTCACCAACTGCAAGTTAATTTTTGATATATCACGTCGACCAAAGTCACTGGACAAATTGTGTTTAGCAAGACTAGATATATTTCATTCAATAGCTATAGTTCCCCAAAAATCAACTGTTTGAAGGTGGCGATGTTTGTCAATAGAACTGTCACTATCTGAAATCATGCTGCTTGACACTTCACCATCCACCTAGCCAAAAAAAGCATCACTTTTATTTACTTTTGCGGCCCAGTTCCCCCTAAAAATTACCAGTAAAAATGCAGAAGATTGCATTCAACAAGAACAGCAAGGTGCAGCAGCTAGTCCTCGGCTCTGTAGCTGGCTTTGCTACCGGATACTTAGCGATGAAAGTCGGGAAGAAGGTCGCCTTCCTGGTTGGCGGAGGCATAATTCTGTTTCAGGTGGCGCAGAATCAGGGATTGACCAAGGCGACCTGGGAGGATGCGCATTCGAAGTTCCAAGACCTGTCAAAGACGGTTAACACGTCGAACGGGAGTTGGAAGGAAAAGGCGAAAGCGTATGCTAAGGGAAATACATGTTTCGCAGCCAGTTTCGTTGGAGGATTTTTAATCGGAGCGTCTTGTAAACATTGACACGACAGCATGCTGCCTCATCAGTTATTAGAAATTTGTGCGTGCAATATCATTCGAATAACAATACCGTATGAATAAAATGCTACTTACGAATGCTAGTTGTTAGACTTTTACGAATAGCTTTTATTAAGTTTTAGCATGGCTGATTTAAAATGTAGTTTCAGTTAAGAAGATTATGAATTACTAAAAGAAACAGAAGCAATAAATAATCAAAATGGGAAATTAAGAACTGTTTATTACAAGTTTTAGCTTACCATTATCGATAGCTATCTATATTTGGGAGGGGATGTTATCGACAAACAGCACATTACTAGCAAATGAATTGAATTATGAGGGACCACTGGGTCTGAGAAAGTACCCACTCACAAGGACTGGGTTCTGGAGCATAGCGCACGACTACTAATTGTGAGAATTATCCTCTACAAAAATGGACATCTTTCTAAGATTCTCAATTTACTACATTTTCAATTTTGTTCATGTAAAATACATACTTTAATTCAATTGGCTCACATTTGAGAAAAAATTGTGATTTCAATCTATGGACAGCTCAATGCAAGATAGGTTGGTGTGAGTTACTTAAAAAATTGCGGAGAAGATGACCTTTGGGAATGAATATGGTACTGGTTTACATTTTAAATCCGGGTTACTCTACTAGAAAGTCCTTTTAATTACTTGCGAAGGCTATTTCGGAGATAATAGTGTACATACGTTTGGTAGCAGTTTTAAGAAGATTTATACGTATTTTTAAATCGATTACAGAAAGTTGAGTTATATATAAAAAATATTACTCCATATATGCGACTCTTTCTAATTAGCCTGTTGCACAGAAAGGCTTATTAAAATATGGTATAATATATCGACCTACACTTAACAGTAAAATAGCAGCCATCAACAACCCAATCAAATTCCTCACGAAATTTGATATTATCCAATTCACAAATGATGTACACACAAAGCCCCATCGTTGAACGTTCATATCAGATAACGTGTAAGTGAAAACCGTTAAAAAGGGAAAAATGTTATAATCGTTGAAAAAAGAATTTATTCCACTGACCTGACAAAAAAACAGATTGAATGTGGATGGATTTTATCGTAGTTTAGCGAAGTTTTTTCTGGTATTATTTACATAAGTCTGCCTACTGGGTGTCACCAGCGTTGCTCCGAGTGCCTTTCTATTTCACACCCCCATTTGCCTCTCAGCTTGAGTCATTAATTTCTAAAAACAGCAGCATGCGTTTTTTCGGGCACCATTTAGTCCCGAGAAATACAACCATACAGATACCAAGTCTCTAGTACTTTCTGTTTTTTTAAATTCAATGTAGTTTGAATATTAATACAGCTATGGATGCTTCTTTTTAGTATTGGCAGAATTGAAATAGTACTAGACAATCGAGATTATTATATATTCGGGCCATGGCACATATGCCTTTAATCACTGCGATCTTAACAGATCTATTGCAACAGAGTGCCCTTATGTGTGTTAGGATAGTTGAAGGCTTTTAATAAACCTTAGTACTACTCTAGGACTAGCTTCCTTCAATTCAGTAGGAAGAAGAAATGGCCTACTGAAAAATTGGTGTCGTGTGCGACTAGTGGCAACACATTTACATAGGATGTTCTGCTGTCTCAAGATCTTCTTGTTATAGATGACAGATTTGATCTTCAGCTTTTCCTAGTTTAAATAGGTGATATTTTAGGGCTACATGGCCTGTCAGAAATCTTGCCAGTAATCTAAGATCCCCTTTGCTGAACGATAGCGCTATTTTTGCTGTTTTTAGCGAGCCTATGAGTGTTTTCGCCTGTTTTTGTCCTAGAACGCTTTCCCAGTACGAAGCCTTTTGCTTGTCCTCCCATGTCTTAATAGCTTCTTTTATGTGGAGACCACAGAAGGGGTTAGGACCAATGAAAGGCATCTTCGCTGCTTCTTTGGCCAGCTTATCTGCCTTTTCATTTCTTCGATCCCTTGGTGGCTTGGGACCCACCGCAAATAACGTGGTTATTGCGTCCCCATTGCCTTAGATTGTGTACGCATTCGTGTATCAGAGCAGATTCATATGTGTAGGCCTTAATAGCCTTTAGAACTGCCTGACTGTCGCTGAATATATTTATAGTTGCGCCTCGTATCCCTCGAGGTCCTTTATGGCGAACAGGTTTAAAGCAGAAATCTCTGCTTGCAATATGTTGGTGTGGGGTCCTATAGGCATTTTTAGGTGGTAGTTAGGACCACTAATGCCTATACCTGTTCCGACACCTTCTATTCTCCAGCCGTCCGTGAACCATTCCAGGGAACCCCTTTTGCGTTCAGGCTCACCGGATACCCACTCAGTGCGGCTTTCAGTGATCACCTTATACGGCTGATCACAATTGTATTGCATAAGAATCGTGTCCTTTGCGAAATGCATCAGATAGTTTATGCTGGGATCTTCAAGGATTCTGAGATGCCCTCTAAGATCCCCGGGCTGTAATAAGACAGACGAGATACAGTAGTCATTATTCGTTAAAAAGACCGATTTATTTTCTAAAATTATCCAGGTATATTGTTTCTGCAATATAGTCTTTCGTGAAATTTCCACTTTTTCTTTTTTAAACGCTCACTGTAAATACTCATCAAAAACATCAAATTTTACGAAAATAATAATGTCAAATCTCAATAGACCCATCTAGTAGTCGTTTATAATAACTTAAGACGCTACCCTCGTATGTTAGAGAAATCATATAATAGAAAGAGCAATGTACGAAGGTAGACAAACACCAGAGTACGAACACTCCTGTTATTTCCTTTCCTAGGACGTAGGTGGCCCTCCAACATACTCTAATGTTATAATACCCCAGATACTTGAGACGAGGACCACTTATCAGGCCAGAGAAAACGGCAACCGAAGCAGATAGTATATCAGCTACCTTTGTCGTCGTTTAATACTTGGAAAAAGATGAGAAATTGGTAATACATTTTCTTCAAATAAGAACGAATTGCATTTAATAAAGTTTTAGCAATTTACTACTGAATTAAAAGGTAAAATATATAGGCAATTTCATCTTTTTATCTGATATTAAATAAACTTCTTGACGCAGTGAAGTAACTAATTCTCAAGAAATGTACTTCTTCATAAAACTGGCATTTCTTTTGGACGATGTGTGAGGATTTCTTGCAGAAGCATAAAGTCTAATTTGGAGGATTGAATTGTAAAACTAAAAAGTTAAATTCCGTCAAAATTTGTATTTAGACATACATATGTATAGAATTTATTGTCTGTAATATGAACTTAATGGATTCAAGCAGAAATGGTTACAAAGATTAACAATTTTTGTGATAATAATAATAAAATAGATGTTCGTTTATTTCAAGTAAATGGCGGATGCTGCATAAAAACTACCCTAATTTGTATCAATCCACTATCATCTTGGGAGTTCTGCATCACAAATGATGTTCAGATGATTAGAAAACTTTTTGTTCTTGTACCTATGAGGAAGCTGAATGTAAGAAAGGATAATCTAAAACCTATACAATCTATACAAAACAATATATACAGTGCGAGCATAAATGATTGATTGAGTTGGTAATACTTGGAACCAAACTTAGGTTGGTAACGATTTTAGTATCACTAACAATTTATATTTGGGTAGTTGACAGCGGCGTGTATTTATTTTCTTTCTATCTTGTCTTTATCCCGTACCAAACCTGTTTTCTTCAAAACAAACTCTATAATAAAAATCTGGTCATTGAGGTAAGTTACTTGACGTTGAAATTATATCATTTATGTATAAATATCATACGTAGATTCCATTAAAGATGCCTTTCCCAACGGGGCAGAATATTTTTATTATGACGACATATTTCTGTAATGGTGTTCTAAACGAAGACGGTTCATTTTCCGTGTAGAAAGGTACTTGAAAAAGATGTGCATGTGAAGCCGTATGTTGTACAACACTTATTTCCTGTCGACTACATAGCTCGTGATCAATATTGCCAGTGGTTTGAACAAAATATAAACGACAATAACATCTTGGACAAGACATTTTTAACTGATGAAGCGCATCTTTCTGCATATATAAAAATCCAAAACTATCGAACTTGGGCGCAGTTAATCCATATAATTTTGTAGAGAGTGGTTTACATCCGATTAAAACTGGTGTATGGGTTTCTATCTCTCGTCGTTGTATAGTAGGTCCAATTTTCTTCGATGTGACAATTAACACTTAACGATATAGAGAAATAATACTGGAGCCATTCATAAATGAATTGCGTTAGGATGAATTACGAGAGGATTACGTAGAGGATTGTGGCCAGCACGATCACCAGACCTTACACCTCCTGATATTTTTCTATTCGGCTATTTAAAGAATAGAAGTTCTCGTAACCGTTTACATAATTTGGAAGAGATGCAATAAGCCATTACGAATGAAATTGCAAATATTCCGGTAGAGCGCCTACAAAATTTCAAAAGTTTAAAAAGAAGAACAAATTTGTGTTTACAAAATCAAGGCCAGCATTTCCAGCAGTTTTTGTAAACGCTGGGAGGAGAGACTCTTATTGAAAAGCTATTGTAAGCAATTTAATGATAATCAATTGCTCAATTTGTTGAAAAGTTTCTTTAAATTAGCAACATTTATAATTTATTTATATTAATGTCAAGATATATAAATACATGCATTTCTAATCGTAAATGTAGTGTAATTAGTAATTTATGCTTGTAGCAAAACATGCAACAAATAAAAATTAACAAGTGGTGCATATCTGTTTTTAAAATGGCTATATTTAACTATCTTGTTTTATTTTTACCCTAAAGGTAAAAAAGAATACTTCTGTAAACAAGTATCAATTAATTACACAGTGGCCAAACCATTAGTTGCTGTCTTCTTGCAAGAAATAAACTAACATACATATAACCACAAAGATGTTTCATAAAGAAATAATAAATATCTACAAACACGTTAATTGTTTCCAATGTTAAATTTTAATCTCGTACATATTTTGACATGTCGAGATTATGTTTATTTATACATTACATATCACTATTTATGCGTAAATAGTATATTATACAACGATCATTTAATGATAGCCATTAAGGCACGAGTATGAGAATTACGACACGAGCCTTGGCGAGTGTCGTAATGAATACGAGTGCCTTAATGGCCATTAAATGAGAGTTGTATACGTTATTTTTTCTACGACCAATTACAATAATGAAAGACCTTTATTTTAAAAATTTATTATTCATAAGTTACAACTAGAAATACCAAAGGAAATAAACGAACTGAAATATCAAAATATTAGAAGTTTAACAGTAACAAATAAATGTTATTCTTTTTGCTAAGTAATGACATTCTGGATTGTACAATTATTAAAGTGCAATTGCATGGGCAATTTTGTAATATTATGAGTGGATGTCGTTGAATTGGGAATAAAACTTTTCATGTCTTCCGGGATTTTGACGGCAATAAGTCTGTCGTCCTGTTGGCGTGTTCGGTAATTTCAGGTGGTGTTAAATTTTCACTATCGCTTTCATCAAGAGACATTTTCACTGATTTTAATTATTTTAATAGAACAAATTAGGAGACATGTTGCGAAAATGTTATCGAAACTGTTAGATTGACAAATTTTTTGTCTCTCGGATGTGCATGGCAACTTTTATGGGTGAAAGCTGCATTTCTATTGGTTATGAACTTGTATCTTAATGAGAACTTGTATCTTATGGCCAATCTCACCGATCAGTCTTATGTCGAACCGAAATTAAGTTTTACTTTAATTTAAGTAGTTCTTATTATTTTATTTAGTTGCACCATACCATTTAAATCGCCGATTATTTTATTTTTCCCTTAAATTACGATGCCACTATTTAAAAAGGCGGCACAAATTTATGGAACTGTTTCCCCAAAACTAAAATAAACAGTGCTTATTATCTAATACGTTATAATGTATATAGGTGAAATAAGTAAGAAATATAGAAAAATTTCTTCAAATGTCGGATTAATTATCAATACTGTAATTTGCCACTTCATTGTTTGTGCGAATTCTTATTTGTCTCATTTCTAACGTCAAAATTAACGAGTAAAGACAAATGTAAAAATTTACGAGTAAAGACAAACGTCAGGACAACACGTATTACATACTACTACGTTATTAATAGTAAGAAACAAGAGGATTCAACTACACTTCAGAAGAGAAGAATTTGTTAATAATGTTAGTGAATAGCCATAAAACGGTGATAGAAACAAAAAAACAAAGCGGATGGGATTGCAAATAAATTTAATTCTTTATTGCCGACAAACACTTACAGAGATGTTTCTTCTTAAAAAATATATATTCAAATATGAAAAAGGCAATAAGATAGGAAGCAGCGAAAGAAAGGCTAGAAATCTGTAAAAGAGGTGGTGGCCCTGAAAATGCTGGAAAAATTCGAAATCTAACAGTGTCAAAATGATAATTTCCCTTATGTATATATCCCTATCTTTAAACAAGAACAACCAATGTTAATATTTTGAGCTTCGAGGAAAAGGCTAAAGAAAATTAACGACCATTGTTAGTTTAACTGTTCTTGCATTGACATTCTCTCATAACCGTGGTTGGCATTGGGGGATGACTTTTGCAATAACTCAGAAAATGACAAAATTACGACATTGTCATTAATAATATCTAGGTATATTTAAGTGTATTAAATTGTAATTAAATTGCAACAATTCTAAATCTTGGTTCATATTTTGGAGTTTAACACTATAACAATACAAGATATACATCGCACCATTCAAAATTTTCAGTTACACAACACACAGAACAGATTTTATAGGTTAAGATCCGATTTAAGTTGTCAATGGCCAGGACTTACATTTAGAAACCTTAAATGGAACTTAAGTGGGCCGTCCACCATAATAAACACTACTTAATATTATAAGTTTTGCTTAAAATGTAAGACCGATTGGTGAGATTGGCCATTAATGAACCTTCTTAAAGTACAGGTAGTGCACATGTAATGCGTCAATTAAAGTATGGGAGTAGAAAAAAATTATTTGCACACCACTAAATATGAACTGTACTGAATTTAGCACATTTAGTGACCTACTAACTAACCAGTAATTGCCAACTCAATCAATTATTTATCCTCGTACTACACAACGATGGTATGAGAAGTACTCGTGATTGCAGACACATGGCACTTTGTGTCAAAATCTGCATTACCGACCGATTACCGACTTTGAATACTATTTCTTAGTTGACGTCTGTCAAAATTTCTGAAAGATTTATCGAGTAGTGTTGTTTTGAGAGCTGTTGAAAATGACCAAGTTTATGTACTTGTGGAATCTTGGAGGAAGAATAATACCGGACAGTGATTCCATTTCTTTTTTTGGATAGGAAAGCGTGTGCAGAAATCAAAGAGAAGTTGGATGAAGCTTATAAGGACCATGCATCTTCGATGACTACCATCAGATATTGGTTTAGTGAATTAAAGCGTGGCCGAACATCCGCCTTTGATAAGGGGCGGTCAGGTCCCATTGAAGTGACTACGGACAATATGACCAATAAAGTTCATAATATCGTATTAGCAGACCTCTGAGTGAAGATTAGAGAGACTGCTAATGTGATAAACATTTCAATCGAAAGTGCGAAAAACATCCTTCACGAAAAATTGTGTATGAGAAAGCTATTGGTGAAATGGGTGCCGCGTCTGCTGAGGGACGATCAAAAACGGATCGCGTGATAACTTCAAAGCTATGTTTGGACATGTTTAAGCGCAATACGAGTAATAATGTAGAAACCAAAGATCAGTCGGGTTTTTCCTTGCGAACGTACACCAAAGAAGGCGAAGACGATTCCATCAGTCAGAGAAGTGATGGCAACGACTTTTTGGGATTCCCAAAGCATAATCTTAATTGGTTATTTGGAGAAGGGAAGGAAAATCACGGGACAGTTCTATGCTGATTTATTGAACTGATTCGACGCTGAACTAAAGAGAAAAAGGCCCCACCTAGCGAAGAAAAAAATGTTAACCATTGTGATAATGCCCCGGCCCACTCATCGACAATTGCGACAGCAACACTAGTCCAGTTACGGTACGAATTGATGCCCCCTTCACCGTATTCGCCAAATATGGCCCACCGTGACTTATTTCTTTTTCCAAACTTGAAAAAATGGTTTGGCGGAAAGAGGTTCATGTCAATTGAAGAGGTCATTGCCGAAATAAAGGCATATTTTGTAGAATTCGACAGAGTTGGGTAGCTCAAAAAAGTTGAAACATCGCTGGACTAAGTGTATGAAGCTACAAGGAGATTATATCGAGAAATACATTTACTAAAATGCAAAACAATTGCGTTGTCTTATTTATCATACCACCCTCGTATATAACGCAGTTACCCAAATATCATTTAAGAACATCTATAGTACGCAAGAGGTTTTCGGAAAATGTTTTCAAAATTAAAATAACTAAATTTCATCAAAAAACACTTATTTTCTTTGGAATAATATCGCAACGCTGGCGTGACACTTTTTAAATTTATGGGAATCGATTCGAAAAACGAAATTGCATAAAATATATTTAGATTTCCAGATGTGATTCATTAGTATTCACAAAGTAAATGTACGTTTTTTTCGTTAATCTTTTTTTTTTCGATTTTTTTTCTTTGCATTTTATAAAACGATTAATCAAATGTATTCAAATAAAAAATGCGAATAATTTCCTATTCGTTAGCACTGGAAAGAATTTATTTAAAGGAATATATTGCCTTTTATCAATAAAATGATTCTACACAAGCGTTTGAAACTCGAATCAACTGCTCAATATTTAAAGTTGGTAAATCCCAGTAACTGAAGACTATTTTTGGTATTTTACATTTGCATTGATAATTTTTTTTTGGTTATGTGTAGGCCTGTAACACATAACTAGGCCTGGCATAATCAGTTTTCAAAACGCATGCGTGCAAGTGTTTTTATTGCCATTTTTCCCATAAATAAAGTAAATTGTAACTAAATACTTAAAAAACCTTGTCTCGGTAAGGAATCGAACCCGACACCTCACGCTTGCCGGCCGGGCGTGCTAACTACTACACCACGAAGACCTTGATGCCAGGAACGTTCACTTTTTAATACCTGGTTATTATTTTTATCTGCAAATATATCAATATTTCGACAGACAATGTTAATTCTTACATGCCAAGTACACTAACTAATTAATATATTTTGGCTGCCGTTATTGATTGCTTTTTAAAATGACGATTCGTCTGTGTACATACGTCCCGTCGTGGGGAGCGCAACCTTACTCCTAACCTGGCGCGTAACGCTCTGTACCAGGCCTAGTTATATGTTATATGGGTGAAAAACATCACCACCTTTAAATATTTTGGACATGAATATTGGTTTTTAACAAATTAGCTCTTTAAAAACTCAAATCAGAAACATGTTTCATAATATTACAAAAAGTCCTCTATTCTCAAATCTCATTGCAAAATACAATCAATACCATTAATACCACCCATTTACACCAATAAATACATCTCCGTTTTCCTTCTGCGAACTAGTTCCCCCAAGAACAAAGACGTTATTATCCTTAAGCAAAACAATGTCCAGAAGATGGGATCGGTCTAGCCAACTGCTTACCATATAAATCGGTATAATGGCAAAGCCTGTGTTAATCGACCTTACACCTGAACGTGTCAGATTTGGAATATTAGTCGGGGCAGACAGTCTTTAATGCTCGAACTGAAGAGGCATTTCCATACAAATTGAATTATTCTCTATGTAGAGTACCGTCAAGGGATGTGAGAATGTTCCGTTTATGTATCAATAGAGAGACAAATTGGAGTGTATTTGAAAATTATTTCTGATGTGGCAAAATCTAGCAAGTTTTATACAATATTCTTGTAAAAAACCAGAATTGATTTGTTACTCGTACTCTTCAATTGACTTATATTCTTTTTTGAAGAATTCTAAGAATTATTAGCTTCTTAAAAATCATGAAGCTTGTTCATTAAAGGAACGATTTTGGTTTCCCCAGTAGTAAGTAAAATATAATTAGAAACTCAATATTCCCATAAAAAGAAATTGTTATTGATTTGTTATTCTCGCTTTCCAATTTAATTTAATGAATGGAATGAATAACCATGTTCCGAAAATATTAAAAGAATACTAATTGAACTTTATTTTGCTTGCTTTAATTATTTGCAAACATATAAAGCACTCAAAGTAGATATTAGATAAAAATTCTAATGCACAGCAGAAAGGATTTAAGGTTAGGTATGAATATCTATATTTAATAAGAACAATAGACTTACGTGCCAACACGTTCAAACACCTTTATCACTATTAACTATCAAGAGTGCGTTGCATGTTTATCTAACATACGTATACAGATTCAGCAGTATTTCCGCGCGACTCGTGCATATACCAGAAAGAGATAGTTGCTTATAACGTAATGCGAGCGTTTGCATGGTTACCGTCCCACTATTCTACCGCCTTGACTTTAATTCATAATTAATACTATTGACATTTTATGTAAAAACTCTTTCATCTTGTGAAATCTATCTCTTTTTCAAAACACAAAGCCGAAAGTTCTACAATTCCTTGAAACAGTTTTTTATTCTTCACGTCTCTAACATTGTAACATAAATAAGGATACCATTCATCAATATATATTCGTTCGTCAGCAAATCTATGCATCCGCCGAGCCCCTTTATGGGGGTAAAAATTAATTTTATAAGAGAAATGTACCTTAACAATAAGGAATCCTAATATGTCATAGGTGAAAAATATTTAAAAAGTTAAAAAGATGTACAAGAACTAGTAGTTAAAACCATTAAGATTAAAATAAACTAAGAAATCAACAAATTTTTAGGTTAAAACTTCGTTTACCTCAAACTGCAGTATTCAACAATTTTTGCCTTGTAATTATAGCTTGCAGAGGTAAAATTCCTGATTTTTACAGAGTATAGGAGCGTGATAAACAGTCGTGTTTGAGACGGGATTGAGATATTTTCTTACAAAAAAAACTAGACCGTTTGTGTAACCCGCTTGTTTACAATAGACCTTCATTAGAATTTTATTTTTCTTAATGATTCGCTTATGTATTTAATGCTTTAAAAACTTGCTACAGAGAAAAAATATGCTGCTCATATTTTTTTTATTCTCTTTTACCACTTAGCTTACAAATTTGGTTCCTTCTCCAAAATTTTCTGCATATTATTTTAGTTTATTGTTATAGAATTTTTCATTTTAAATACATTTATTTTTATATATTCTAGTTCAATTATGTTTATAATATTCATGTTAAATAAAACATTGTTTGCTTCTTTTTGGTCTCACAAAAGAAGTAGTCTCTCAGACTACGCAGGACCGTTTACGTAACCAATGTGGTACCAAACCAGTTAAGGGTTAATGCTGTCAAGTAACCAGATGTTTTTGACTGTCATGGCCTTCATCCCAAGGATGCTGTGCCAAACAAGATTTTTTCGTTTCCCCTTTGCTTACTAGTTTCCTATGTTCTTGGATTGTCGCCTACAGAGGTCTGTTAGTTTCTCAGGTGGTTCGCATTCACAAGCTATTTTGTACAGAGTTCTTCGTTCGTTGGTTTACGTTGTATGGCTTGATTTTTGTCAGGATTGATCTGGTTGTGTTAGTCGTCTTTATGGCTGTCTTAATGTTGTATTGGTTGCCTAGCCTTCTCATATTTTCTGAAAGGCCTTTCACATATAGTATTATTATGGTGTGGAATCTGTCTGCAAATACAATATTAGGACGGTCATAAGGATATAGAGAGTGAATTTGATATCCTGGATAATACTTTATGAGCACTTAGTACTTACTAGCGATGGTTATCAAATTCCATAATTCATTCTCCTAGATCTATCTAAAATAGGTAAAATATAGCCTCTGAAGCCTATAAATCAGAGCGCTACACGGTTTCTGAAGCGCATCTTTCGCATTATTCCTTTTAACCCATAATTCGAGAGTTTTACCGCTTCCTCACACAAAATTACGATGATACAACTGGATATAAAACGAGAATTCCGAAGCACTTCTCTTTTCACGTTTATATCTACGTGACCTATTGGGGAATTTTACCTCCGGCTGCGGCTAACACGGAGAAGAACTCATTATTATCCGATATTAGTAGAAATTTATGAATTTTCTTCCGCTATGCGAGGGCCGACGTCTTTCGATGCCGACGATATCGGCGGAATTTCGAGCGACCGAGCCCTCGCGCTATCGTTTATGAGTTCGAACGTCGAACCTGAAGCTGAAGCTCCGGCGGCTTCGGTTGAATGCTAACGGCGAAGTTCATTAGAGCTAACGGCGACTGTTTCTGAATTTTAAAGCGGGATTTGAATGGTCGGTTCGGAGGACGTAAGGCCGCGCCGTGCCGATGAAACGTCGAATAAAAAGGAATCGGTAAAACGAGTGGGAGCGGCGAGCATCGCCTATTGTTGTTTGTACGTTATTTTGCAACGACAATACGCTGGCTGACGCCATAAAAAATAATGAGCGTTCGAGGTGGTTTTTTTTCTTTAAATGGGCGATGGAGTGAAAAATTTTATGTGACAAAGAAAAACATAGTTATTTATGTGTTTAGAAGAGACACTAAAGATATTGATGAAGAGAATAAACAGCGAAGAGGAAAAGTCAAATTAGTTTTTGTTATCTAAACAATTAATTATTCACTGCAGAATACGATATCTTCAATGCCAAACAGACAAATTAGCTTTACTTCGTTAACAATACAAAGCTTGCACTTTACATCTTGCATAGTTTTTAAGTTTTTTTATTAATTTTTGTATGAAATGCGGACGATTTCCTGATGAATTAAAAGATTAATTCTTACCTCCATTTTTAAAAGAAATGAGAGATTGGTAATACCCAAGATCTTTGAAAGGGTGCACGCAGAGAAACGTTTACTTGTATCAGGACTGTCTGCCTCAATTAGACAATTACTGTTTCCATTATCCACAGTACAATAACTGTTTTCAATCAAAAGAAATATTTTCCTAGCGTTTTTTCTCCGCTTAAGGGAAGTATGTACTTGTAATGAAATAACTGTATTTCTTTGTTTGACATTTGTTAACTTAATTCAAGAAAATATAACTAAGCGGGGCACAATCGGTCTTCGCAATAGAATTGGATCAGTCGCATGGGCGGCGGATTACAAATAGCGTATGTGTGACTTACAGAGCCGACAGAAACGATATTTTGAAATCAATACCACTGTGTTAAAAGTAAAAGCTGACGCAATAAAAATGTTTGGTAAATAAAGCGAATATATGAAGTGTTTTTATTACCATTATTAGTTCTTTTTTTTTGTTTGAAAACGGCATTTGTTGTATATGTAGTGTAATAGCTGTAAAAAGTAAACAATGTAGTTTCTTTAAAAATCTGTTGTACTTATTACCGTAACAATAAATAATAATATAATAAATAAACGTAACTTCTTAACAGTGTAGATAGGATTGTTGAAAAACTTGCACCATCAGGTATGTTTCCACATTTCTCTCGGTGAAGGTTGTTTGCTGTGATGAAAACATATTCTTATATTTCGAGAAAAACCGTTCAACATCTACAGAAGTAACACAGGCATAATTAAAATAATCCTTAGAGTTAGTTAATGAATCTGCAGATGCACCACCACACATTTGCCTTAATCTCGTATAATCGGAATTTTTTTTAAACACTGTCGCTATAACGCGACCGTTCTTTGCGTCGCTTATACCGTGTAGCAACGCATTAACTTCCTCTACGATTTGCACTGATTCTACTAGCGACAACCCAGTATTTTGCAATTTTTCTGTTACATCTAGTAATCGTTTATAATTGTTGCTAATGCATTTTAAATCTGTTTCAACAGAAGTATCTAGAAACCCTTTCTGGCTCTCCTTAATAGCTGTAACTTCGTCAGGGTCGAATTGTAAAATCACCGGTTTTACTTCTTGGAAATGTTCAAAGTAAAAAGCCGCTTGTGACCATGTTCTCCAACGCGGGTAAGAATCAGCTGTGATAGTTCGCGAATACCGGCATAAAGCCCGTGAAATGCTCGAATCCGTTTGGGAGATTTGAGAAACACTTTTTTGTATTTGCTATTAATGCATCTACCTCCGGGTTATATTCTCGAATAGTTTGTGCCACAAGATGTAAAACATTAATTTTATATGTAACATGTAAAGGTCCCTCACACTTTTCTTTAAGAGAACGGCCTACACTACATATTGCCGCTGCTCCATCGCTCATAAATATACCAATAAGATTGCAAATTTCGGTTTAACAGGATTTAGTACTCGTGCTATAATATTCAAAATGGAATCATTTTTACAATCTGTCGTCTCATCAAGACATAGCCACAGAGCTGTTTGTCTTTCAATTCTGCTTTGATCCTATATTCGATAGCTTTACGTATACTTGGTAGCTGTTTCCGTAACGCTGAAACAGAGAGATTATGGATTATGGTAGCGTCCTTTCGCGCCTTTGTTCACGATAGCATTTGTCTCTAAATATAACATATTACAACGTCTAATATACCATGCGAGTTCGCGATCTAAAGCCCAACTTTATGATATTAGCGAATACCTGCAAGTGTAAAGAATAGGCATTTCTCACCTGACTTGACGACTTATTACCGAGTGGTACGAATATTTACACCGTAAAGAAAATGGAACGAAGGCGAGTGGTATTACCGTTTCCCTGGGATTAACGTTGAATGGAGATATGATTTGCTAATAAAATGCCAGGGGCAAGGAAAGGGGAACCCGAGGCTATATAAACGGCTAAAGAATTGAAAAGGGGTCAGAAATAAGGATCGCTAACGTAGGTGGGTAAAGGTGAACGCCATTCCAGACGGCGATAATGATAGCTACCTTCAATGTTGTAATTTATGATATTGCAACGATTACTTAACTACCAACATTTTTATTTCATCCACAGTTGCCTCCTATTTTAATCTTTACACACAGGGGATTAATTTTCACCCATTTGAGTGTAGACCTATCTTCACTCTGTATATGTACAGGTGTGCATCTTTCCATTGCGGAACCGTCAAAACGACGATGATAGGAACTTTCTCGCTTTTCCCTTGAGAGTGGAAGCGAAATTTATATTATTCATAATGGAATCGAATCAATGCAACAGCGGTAGAACGGAAGAAAATGGACGACCAGTTAGAAAGCAAACGTCAAGCGGACGGGAAATGCGGCCCCGGGAATAGTCGGGAAGAGCTAATTCAATTCCCGATTCGAATTAAAAGATTCCTAACGCAGTGATGGCGTAAATTAATGGAAGAATTTATAATTTCCTGGCTCTTCGGCGTGGCGTGCTCGCAATTAACACGGATTGTTCTTCTTGGGATTGAATTTCTTTCTTTTGGCTGATTTACTCGGCGTTCGTGTATAGATTGGTTTAAGCTTCTGATTTATTATAACCGGTTTAGTGTAGTGTAGTGTATAGATTGCGAAAAGGGTAAACAAACAAAATCACTTGGTAATTTAGATTAAAACCTAAAACGCTGAAATTAAACTCATTCTCTTTAATTCTTGAGTAAGCTTTAACTCTACGAACGTGCAAATGATGCTCAAGAATTGTTATACTCTGCCACATTTGCTCGAAGTTAATTAATTCTATCCAATGATTTTAATATACCAATGAAAATATAATTTTAGGTACATTAAAATTTCTAGAAAGCTATTTAATTGTAATTATTTACTTTGTTAAGTTACTAATAGAAGATATTTACTCGTTTTGCTATTTTGAGTAATGTAATTAAATTTTGCAATATTTAAGGGAAAATGGAACTACTTCGAGGATATATTCAGAAAATCAAAATAAGTAAAACAAGACAATATGTTTTAAGTCCGGTTTTCAACTATTATAGAAATACTTTAATTTTTCCTTTTCATTGTAGCCTTGAAATAACAATATTAGTTAACGTTTGACAATTTAGTTTAACGCTTTCTTAGGGCCGGAATACACGGGCAGCAACGAGCTGCCGCAGTTCGGCGGACCATTGTTTCCAATGCAACCGCGCACACGGATTGCAACGAGCTGCTGATTTAAGCAGCAGCTGTCAACTTGCTGCTTAACCCCACCATGCAGTTAACAAATGTCCATCGCACACGAACTGCTTTAAACTGTTGGGAAAAAACACATGCATGCGTCTCCCGTCAATTGTGCAGCATTCATAGAAAACCCTAGAGAATGAAATGTCATTAATTTGAAAGTAAGACCATAATGTCGCCATCTAGTGTTGCTGGCAAATGTAACGGAGGATAACAATATTTAGATTAAAATTTTTTTTTAACCCTAGAGTGGTCGCGTGGATGACCGTTGTCATCCAGCAGATTTAAAAATGCCGCGGAATTTTTATGCAGAATAGTTGCACATTCGTCCCTTTCATTACCTTCCTAGAACAGTATAACCTCACTTATTTACACTTGTGTTTGTGAAAAATGTGCAAGTTGTAAAAACTGTTACGGAAAGGTTTGATTTATTAAAAATTTGTAACCGGTCTTTACGTTAAGTTGGTTATATTTGCTAAGAAATTTGCAACGACGTCGTATTCTAAGAGAACCAGGGTTGGTGACCTGATCCTGCTAGTGATGCATTGCTATTACGATGGATGGAGGGTGCAGAAATAAGTGATAACCAGTTATTAGAGTCCGAAGAAAGCAATCACGAGGTAGACAATTGTGAATATAGCAATCACAATTCTAACTCCGAACAAGATATGAGTAGTGACGACGAACAAGCGGAAGAAGAAGCAGAAGAATCCAATCGTTTTTATTTAGGAAAAGACCAAAGCGCCAGATGAAAGAAAGAGAACTCTCCGGCCAACGTACGTACTCGATCACACAATCTACTAGTACATTTTTCCGGTACTAAGGGAGCTGCCAAAAACGTTAAAACGGAAGTAGGTTCTCCAGAATTGTATTTGGATAATAATATTATCAGAACAATAACAGTATGTACGAATACTTACATTACTAAGTTAAAGGAAAAATATGCAAGGGAGAGAGATGCTAAATTCACCGATATGACCGAAATAAGGGCGCTAATTGGATTGCTCTATTATATTGGAACTTTACGATGCAGTAGACAGAACATCCTACAATTATGGGATAACTCAAAAGGTAGCGGAATCGAAGCATGCTATCTGAGTATGAGTTCTCAAAGGTTCAGGTTTTTGATGCGTTGTATAAGAATGCATCCTATTAGAGAGGTGTTTGAACTATTTGTCAACAACTTTCAAAAAAGTTACTCACCTTCAGAATACCTAACAGTTGATAAACAACTATTAGCCTTTAGAGGAAGGTGTAGTTTCAGGTAGTATATGCCAAAGAAGCCGGTTAAGTACGGTATAAAAGTTTTTGCTTCAGTAGACTTAAAAGCTTCGGCAATTTAGATGAACTTTAAGATCAACAAATGAGATTTTAAAGAAAATGATAACTAAAAATTGAGACTAACCTAAATTTTATGACGATGTCAATATAAACTTTAAGTTTATATTAGGTACATTTACAGGAAAACTGCCTGTTCTTAACCATCAACTTTCACTTCTATTTTGAATTTATATTACGATTCAAAATATTAACACTTTAAACTGCGAGCACAGCCAAAGTACGAGTTAGATCGATGAAAATTTGACTTAAAGTGAGAAAATCAATTGGCGTGCCTCTCCTCCTTCATTTTAATCGCGATGGCGATTGTTTCATCCACAGCGAATTTTGATAATTCCTTTCCAAATACGAATTGACGATGAATTTTTGATGAATTAAGTTATTTTTAAATGTAACATGATGAAGTGAATGTAGTGACGCGACTAAACGACTCAAATATACTATTTTATGACCTACGATACCATGACGCGACATATTTAATTTACGACATTATGCTAGAAGTACCTCTGAATTTACATTGTTGAAGGAATGTTTTTTACTAATTTTGAAGAATTACGAAAATAGGGAAATGAACTGAAAATGAGTTTCTTCCCCGTTATCACACGTTTGTCGTTGGCTCGAGTTAAATTAAATATTTAGTACCCCCACTCCAAAGATCGGAGGCTCGGGGAGGAGTATAAGCTATTAAAAAAGAACTAATATCCGCCAGAGGGAATTTCACATTGACCGAGTCGTCATACCGAACATACTATACGTGCTGGAATGACAGCTGCATTCGACGATGTAAATTTTACAACACTTCAATATATATATGTTGTTATGTTCAACGTTGTATGTACGACAACAACAGCCTCTCTCAGCTGTCGCTTCGGAACGACTAAATGTCAGGTTGGCTACTCGTTGGTAACTAAATATCCCTCTTGCGGAGAAAATGGAAATTTCATTGTTACCATTTCCCCCCAGCCAACTGGCCTTGAGACGTTGATGTAAAATATTAAATATAAGTCCAGATAACGACGAGTGTGGGGTAGTATGGACAAATCTACTCATCAGTTAATTTTCCCAATCACCTAATTCATCCAAATTCATGTAGAAATCGTCTAAAATAAGCAACAGCGTAAATTGAAAGGTATTTTAAATAATATTTCATCAATTAAATCTTTATCTGAAAGGTTTATGTAAATTATTAGAGGATTTTCACGTTTAAAGCTTGTCAGTAACATTTTGTATCAGAGAATCCTCGAAGTACAACCGCCTAGTTGAGTCACTGCATTCATTCTCGTATGCTATTTGCAGAAATAATCTCATTTGATCGAAATTCATCGTAAAAGTTTCTATTTGGGTTAAATTATCAAAATTGGCTCTGGAATAAAATAATCGCCGGTCTTTCGCGATTCAAAATAAAAGAAAGAGGAGCGATGCCATAATTTTTCATCAATCCTTACCCCCCCCCCCCCCCCCCCCCCCCCCCCCCTACTTTTGAATCTAAGTGTTTCTTAACTCCGATCCCCATTTAAAGTGCTCGATTGTGAAATCAAAGCCTTTATTTGAAAATAATTGAAAATTTAACAATTTTCCCAAAATCCCCTGAGAAAGACATTTCAATATATACATATATATATATAACTGTACATTTGGTTTGATGTAGGCTTTCAAGAGTCAAACTCGCAACATCGAACTGTAACTTTCATTTGAATAACCCTATACATTAAATAAAATCAATGTAAATTCACGAAATACATCTTTGGAAATTTAAATATCATCTGCAACTGAAACGAAGAAATTGTATTTAACAGTTAAGATTGCAGACGTAAGCTTTGACATCATCCTAAAATGTAACAAATTTCAATCAGCTAAGAGCAGCTGTTTTTCTTCTCGTCGGAAAATTAATTTATATGAAAGCATTGCACTCAATATTACAATACACCCAATAATACAACATATATTTCCGTTTAGAAGGCCATGGAAATCGTACTACGAGTATTAAAAGCAACCGAAATGGAAATAGTAGCGTGTTTTCATTCGTCGTTTGTCTCGGTAATATTACTAAAATTAAACGTACGTTCGTTTTGTATGGGTCTAAGTGAAATTAACAAAAACAAAAAGCCAGGTGTAGCGAAAACATCTAACGAAGGCAGACGTTGATGCGAATTAAGGCACCTCCTATAACACGGTGAAGGTGAAAATTTGAATTACAAACGATCATCTTTGCGTCTCTTACCTTAAACAGTACGGTTCAGTAGAGCGTTCTAAAGTTTATTCTTGCTATGTACGCTTCTCCAGTTGGTAAGCTAAGAGTGGGAAACATCGTCTTCGTAGAAGTTAGAAGTTGCGATGCATAACATTAGCTTCAGTCTTACGAAAGGAGGTTAGAAGTAAAGCTAGATTAAATGCGATGTTTGGCTTGGCCGCGAGTTCACTTTAGAACGCTCTTGAAGCTGGCACACGTCTAACTTGAAAGATAATTAATTATTGTGTTAATTGATTGTTTTTCTATAAACTTTCAAGTTTAATGAAATCTGTAATTCAATTAGCAATTAACGTCTGGGTATCAAATGTGATTGAGATGGCATAAATTACCCTTTGGGAAGCATTGATTTAATACTCCACTATGGAGAAACAAATTATTAAGGTTGTATGAAAAATTCGCGCCACCTTTGTTGATATCCCATTAGCCTTGACGAACAAATGCGTTAAATATATGCTACATAGTGTCACCATATCACTTTAAAGAACTGTTTCAAGCGTTTTGGTATCTCGCGTGAAATGTTTATCTGTCAAATTTATTACTGTAAGGGCTGTCTGACATATTAATATTTTTTATTGCAAATTTATTATCAAATGAGATAGAATCACCACGTAAACCAACAAACACTTAGGATGGTACTCTGTCCTTGTTAGTTTGTATTAACTTTGATAAAAAAATTGTCATCATATCAGACGGCCTTTATAATAAAAAAATATGCAATTCACGCTTTAATTTGACATTATTAGAAAAGAAGCTGTAATCCAACGACTACAGAAAGAGACATTGTGCGATTAAAGGTAAAAACATAATCAATTTGAGCACTTTTCTGATGGAGACATGAGCTTGGAAAATAAATCGCATTCAGGCTAGCCATCCATCTTGAACAAAGAGCAATCCCAACTAGTAGTCGCGAATTAACAAGGATATTGGTGTTTTCACAAGACACAATCGTTCGACATTTACATCGCTTTAGTTTTTTAGTTTTAGTTTTTCTTCGAAGTGATAGTACCTGTCGCCGGTGCCTGATTTTAACTCCATATAAAAAGTGAATCTTTTGTAACAACTTTATTGTTACGCAGTTTGTTTATTTTGAGCATCTTTGTATGCGCACGGATTTTTATTTCGATTTGTTGCAACATTGAATTTTTCTTCTGTTTTTTTTTGCGTACGATTTTTACGCGCGTCTTGGGTCGAATAGAAATTTCCTTCGTCCCTTTCACGAGCAGTCAACACGACTAGTCGTGAAGTGCAGTTTGTACTTAGAGAAAAAGTTGCTAAATTGCCTTGAATGGGTGAGTACTTTTGAGCGATCTTTTCGTAACATATCTGAATTGGTGATAACATTTTATTGCAGTATAAATGTAAGTTCTATCTTATCGCTTTTAACGAATTCTATCTTTACCTTATCGCACGTCTTTCTTTTCGTCGAGCCGCGTGCACGAATTCAGATGGCTTTCTCTTGCATTTTTTTTTTATAAAGTTGCTCGAAAATTTACCTTTTTTTGAAGTAGAATGTTACTTCTGTAGTATTTACAATTAACGGCTTATTTTGAAAGCTTTATATATTTAACAAATATTTTTGGCAAATTATTGAAGATCCTTCTTTTCTTATTTGAATGTTAAATGTTTAGATTGTGTATCTTGTGTAATATTTTTTTTGCGAATTACTGGACGCTATACTATTAGTGGTAAATTACTAGTGAAATAATTTTTTCTTCTTTTCTCTTAGCTTGATCATCGTTTTCCCCTCAGCTTCCGTTTTTGCTATCTCTTTTTGTACTTCTAGGTACTTTTAAACCCAGTAACAATTATTCTGTGGTAGCAGACCCTTACCGAATTACGGCCTGAGAGCCGGTACCGTGTCAGAGCAAAGCCAGTCCACCTGCCCGAGGACGATGCCCAGGAGTCAGGTTTTCAAACAAAATATCTAGAATGACATTATTATTTAAATTTTTATTAAAAAAATCACATACAACTAAAATTTGGAATTATTTGTTATGTAAAGTTTTTCCCTTTTTTTCTAAATTCACTTGTTATAAATATTTCCACTTATCATGAAGAGATGCAACAAAGTTTTTGGCGTTTTCTTAAAAAAGCTCCTGGCGCCCTTATTGTACCTATTATATATCTGAACTTTGATGTACCTCTGCCATACCCGGCTCTGAACCCTGCCCTAGCTGGAAGTACAGTAAAACACTCTTTGGAGGGTTATACTTTCTTGTCAATCCTGATAAGTGAAGTTAGCGAGTCCCTATTGAACAATAGCCCGATTCGATGGTTGGATAAGATTTCTTTTGAAAAAGGATTACGATTGGAAAAGGTAGAAAAACACTTATACAACTATAGTTTCACAATATATTATATAATAATAATAATAATAATAATAATAATAATAATAATACTTTATTTTCTACAGGATGAACCCAAGTACAGAAAATTTTATAATTGTTTAATGTATGCAAATAAAAAAAGAAACAAATAAACGCATAAACGTGTAAAACAATGAAAAGGAAAAAAATAACTAAATAGATAACATATTCTTGGTACCACCTCTTCCGCTATTTCAGTTGCGAGAGTATATCTGTTAAGGAATCAAAATTTATATCAGCACTGACAGAAATAGAGTTATAATTTGTACACATAATGTTTATGGGTGATTTTAGCATTATATTAGTTCTACTTGCTTGAACATAGAAGGTAGAGTGATTCCGCGATTCCAGACTGGGTATGTTGCAACTTATTTGATTAAGCAGCAAAGGGCAATCAATTTGATTATTCAAGATGCCATAAAGAAATTTTATGCTTATGACCTTCCTTCGTAGCTGTAGAGATACCATGTCGAAACGATTTAGCATAATTGCATAGTCATAGCCTCTCTCCGGATATGTACCGTCTGTTAAAAAAATCAAAAACTTCAAGTACCGCCTCTGAATATTCTCAATATTTCTTATGTGCGTTTGATAGATCGGGTACCCTATTAATGCTCCATACTCTAGTTTGGATCGTATAAAGGCGTTATATAATGAAATCAAACAACCCATATTCCTGAAGTCGCGACAATTTCTATATATAAAACCATACATGCGGTAAGCTGACGCAACCATGTTGTTGATGTGAGAGATGAATGTAAGTTTGCTATCAAATGTAACTCCAAGATCTTTCACTTCACTGCATCTCACAAGCGCCTCCCCCTCGAAAACATAGTCAAAGTGCAATGGTTTCAACTTCTTTGTGTATGTTATAATTTTACACTTGCTAACATTAAGGTATAAATAATTTTTTTGACACCAGGTTCCTATGCTGTTGAGATCGTTTTGAAGTAAAGAACAATCACTTCTGCTGTTTATTCTATAGAAGATCTTTAAATCATCAGCAAAGAAGATATTCACAACGCAAACAGTCGACGATGTTATTTATAAAAATCAGGAACAAAATGGGACCCAGATTAGATCCTTGGACGACGCCCGAGGTAGAGATGTAGGTATTAGATGCGGCACCATGATACTCCACATAGTATTGTCTGTCTGTAAGGTAGGATTTAAAAAGGTTGTATAGACTCCGTGAAAATCCCATTTGCGCCAGTTTGGCCAAAAGAACGCAATGATCTATTTGATCGAAGGCTTTGTGAAAATCGGTATATATTACGTCTACCTGACCCTGACCATCAACAGCTCCGGAAACGTATTGCGAGAAACAGCTTAGATTTGTGGTCGTTGATCTACCACGAATAAAACCATGCTGGCTTGGAGACAGTACCGTTTTCACGGATGCATATATGTGACTGCATAGTATTGACTCAAACGCCTTCGAAAAATTGCACAAAATCGAGATAGGACGGTAATTTCCCACATCAGCAGCATCCCCACTTTTAAACACGGGACATACTTTCGATATTTTCCATATTTCTGGGAATTTGCATTCCGTGAGCATCAGGTTGTAAATATGACACAATGGACCAACAAATATCGCAGCACAATCCCGAAGAAGTAAGCCTGGGATTCCATCAAAGCCCATTAATAAACTGTTCTTAGATTTTTTAAAGCCATCAAGACCTCATCCTCAGCAATGTAATTTACTACAACACTCACTGTAGCCCCATCCTCGGCCATTAAATCGCTAGGCTCGCGCCCATCAGATACGGAGTATACACTTTTGAAGTATTCAGCAAAAGCTGTCATGATTTCTGAGGGGGTATTGAGTTTAGTACCGTTGTATCTCATATTTCCTGGAATTCGTGTACACCTACGTTTTCCATTGACAAAAGACCAAAATCTGATAGAATCCTGAGCAAGCGAATCCTGAACATTCAATATATAATTATCGTAAGCGTCCTTTATAAGTGTCTTACATAATGTACGGAGATACCTGAATCGTTCATAATAGAAGCGAGATTTGTATTTTGTGTAATTCCTATGAGCATTACTCTTATCATGGAGGTATCGTATAATAGTGTCATTAAACCAAGGTGGATACGAACGTTTCGGTTTCTTACATGAATATTGAGGTATGCAAAGTTCAAATGTACTAAATAGAATGTCATACAGCGCATTACATGAATCATCCACAGTATTAACATTTAAAACAGGTGACCAGTCAGTTGCTAATAGCATATTATACAATAGAAGAAAATTAGCTTTTTTAAAATTAAACTGCAACATTTCGTAATTTTGTTTAAAACGATTGGCAATGTGCACATTACAGGCCACTGACATATGAAGCGCTGGGTGATGCTGATCCTCAGAGACCAGTGGTGCAAGGCTTCTCCGAACATAGCAAGTCACATTTGTAAATATTAGATCTAACAGTCGATTACTACAGTTTGAAATAAAATTCGCTTGTTCTAAGTTACAGAATTGTTGAAAATTATTAATTAGAACTACTTTGTTGTCATTGAAATTTAAATTGTATGAGGGAATATCAAAGTCACCCACGACAATGACATTCTTATCGACAAACCAATTGCCAGCCTCGAGCAGGTGGAGGAAGTTTTCATAATCCTGAATTAAAATACCAGGTGGTATATAGACAACAAATACATATAGCGAATATACACTAGTTACAACTATCCTACAGCCTACAATGTCAATAGTAGGTACAGATTTTTGGATGTAACTTAAGTCAAGTTCAGAAACATTAGGGCATAAATCATCACGCACAGCAACGAGTACACCACCACTCTTAGAAACACCATGCGCACGAAAGTTGCGATCACTTCTAAACACTCTGTAGTCTGCAGGAAAGATTTCACCATCTAGAACATCTCGCGACAACCATGTCTCAGACAGGCAGATCACTCCAAACTGCTCAGCTGCAACTGCATTATAAAATGTCACGACCTTAGAGTTTAAACCTCGTACGTTTTGGTAGAAAAAATGTAGATTGTAGTTGGGTTCAGTATCTAGTTTAAATTAACAATACGAGGTGAGCCGCGCACAAATTTAATTTTTAAATTACGTTCCCCATTAGCAGCTCGTTGGTTCAACTCCTTCTTTAGCGCCTTATAGGCATCAAGCTGCCCCGGTATTTTATCGAAAGCGATGGAAACAGCAGTATATTTCGGTATAGTTTTTAATTTATGAGCCTTTTTAGTAATAGAATGTACATCGCTCTCCGAAGATAGAGTCACTTATTATGAAACTATACCAAGTGTTTTTCTACCTTTTTCAATCTTACTAGAATATTTCACCAAGACCTGACAGTGCGTTCAATTAATATTGTAAAAAGGATTATGTTGCGTGTATGGTGAAGTTTTGAAGAACTGGTGCATTTTGAGTTAGTTCCAGATGGCAGATGGCAGATGGCAGATTTTAAAGCCAGTTGTAATATCAACAATTGGAAAGATGTACGTCTCTTTATAGTAAAAATACTCGTCATTGATGAAGAGAACTTATGTTTGATCAAGAAAAAAGCAGTTTGGATACAGCCCTAATAAATACAAGATATCTGCCAGAGCTTAATCTTTCGCATGCCTTTGATTTGGTAAATTATAATATCCTTTTGGAAAGAATATCTCATTAAGAAGTTCGAGGAAATGCACTGAATGTTTTTGGGTCATATTTATGTCGGCGCAAGCAATCCACCGAGATTAAACGCAGGAATAGTGATGGGTACTTAGAATGTCGCAGATTTGAAGCCATTGATAATTTTTATAGAACTCCACAGAAGTCCAGTTTAGGGCCACACTTGTTTGTGGTATTTATAAATGGCCTGTTACGGTTTCTTTCCGACGTTGTTATGATGTATGCGGATGACGCTGCGATTCTAGTGCCAGGGAAGACCGGGGAGAGGTTGCTGAAAAACGCCCGGTTAGTCAAAGTAACGTTTTTGCTTTTGTCTTCGAGTGTAAACTGTTGGGTCTAACCATAAATCAAGATTTGAATTAGGATAACCGTATTAATTCAGTCACTTCCAAGTTAAATAAATCTTTATAAGTTTGAAGAATAAATGAGAGAAAACTGCGATATTATTAGCACTTTGAAAACATATATCTTCAATATTTTAACATACATCTGAATTATGCTTACTACTTTAGGGCAAAAAAGAATAATTCTTATATTACAGAAAAAACCTCTTTGTATTATTTACAACCTAAGAACAGATTCTTGTGGAGTGTATTGACAACGGTATTAGAAGATGGAAAGAAATACATATCCTGGGGATAGCAGCCGAATAAAATAAAAACTCCCTTTTATGAGATTCTAAGCCTTCGCATACTTTATTTACGCTTCTTCAAAAAATATCAGCTGAAATAGCAATCCACTTAGATAACGTACACAGTCAAATCCATATGTTACTTACATAGTTATTTTATTGAGTTACGCAGCGTCCTGCGTTTATAACAACAGATAATTTTCAATTGAATTCAACAGTACATTCTTACAATGCACGACAGCCAGATTTTATTCCATGTGATTTTTCTGGATCAGATAAATTTCACTCGCTACACATCCGTAACGTTGCTAGAGTTGAGTAACAAGAATTATTTTCGCTTAGATAAATATTTCGTGGCATGAGATGATGGATTTGGCCATGAGCATTGATATAGTGCTTTAAGTTTTTAGACATGTTTACTGAACAATTTTATTTAATACTTTTGTTGGATTCAGTTCATCTTGGAACACCCAAACAGTTGATTGTAGCTTTGTTTCCGCCTCGTACAAATACATCCAAGTTTCGTCATCTGTTGCGATGTTGTACACGGATTTTGAACATCATTGCAAATTGACACGAGCCTTTTCTACGCTTGGGTCAAATTATGCGGAATCCGTCGGGAACAGATCGTTTTCACACCAAAATGTTCATGCAAAATCGAATGTACTGCGCCGCTATCTCACTATAAGTCACATACCGATCCTCTTCAATCATATTTCACACAGTATCGATGTTTTTTGGAACAACAACCGATTTTGGTCAATCTTCACGAAATTCATCACTGACGGAAGCACGACCACGAAATTTTGCAGACCAGTCTTTTCTGACGGTATTTCATTACTAAGCCGGCAAAGTCGGTCTTCGCGACAGAATCGGATCAGTCGCGTATAGTGTATGTGTGAGTCACAGCCGACAGTTGTGATATTTTGAATTCAATACCCCAGTGTAAAAAATTAAAGCTGACGCAATAAAAATTTTTGGTAAATAAAACGAATATATGCACACGTTGAAGTGCTTTTATTGCCATTATTAGTTTTTTTTTTGTTTGAAAACAGCATCTGTTGTATATATGTTGGCTCAGGCTTCACCGGACTGCGAGATATATTGTGCGTAGCGCGATTTGGCATCCTTGCATTTATCCCCGCCGGACAGCCTCGCCGCGTGCAACTGCCGCTTTGTCTTTCTATGCGCTCGTAGAGTTCTAACAAGAGATCGTGGATTTCGAATACATTATGTTAGTTTATACAACCGCAGAGATGGTACAGATCATCAAATGGTATTTTGGGAATTGCGGTAAATGCCAACAAATAGACGAACAGCTCCAAATCCTATTAGTGCATCCCGAGGGGAGGGGAGAGAAGTGAGGGTTTGTTCGTTAGTTGAAATGGCGAACCTTGCTCTAGCCGGCAAATTGCGGATGAAATCGGTGTTAGTAGAGGTACTGTGAAACGTATTTTGAAACGCAACAAATACAAAAGTTACAAAGTTCAAAATTGCCAGGAGATTTTTCTCCTTAATAAGGTAACATTGTTAGAATTGCAATTTATTTTGTATAATTACCGAATTTATTTTTCTTTAGCATTTTATAAGAATCGTTGTTTATTTTCCTACTTAGAATTACGTTTTCGTTCTCCTACATCATATAGCAGCAACAAAATGAATATAAGAAACTGCACTTTCTAATATAATTTGAGAATACAGAAAAATTACACAGTAATTAACACATTTTGTCAGAAGGCGTTGAGTTATAATATTACGTGATTGAGCGGGTATGCATGCGTACCGCTGCTCGCTTTATGATATACTACGATTGGATGCGACCTATCAGTGAGACTTGAATGCTCTGTTGCCATTCACAAAGGCAATATCCCATTCGTATCTGGACCAACGTGTATGTAATGTAGTAACCGAAAAAAAAACAAAGCAGATTCTTTAAAAATCTGTTGTACTTAATACCGTAAATGTATGAGTAACTATGGGTATGTAGTAAAAAACATTTGCTTTTCAAAGATAATGAATATATGTATTTACATTGATTGGCTTTTAAAATTAAGGCGATGTTAATTTGAATGTACTACATAACAAGCTTCACTTCAATAAATAATATAATAATAAGGATAATAATAATAAGAATAATAATAATAATACATCTTTATTGTCCAACAGTATAATATAATAAATAAACCTAACTTCTTAAAAGCGTGAATAAGATTCGTGAAAAGGCATCAGGTATGTATGCCAACAGAGTTGAAACGGTTCTTTATCCAATAAGCGAAGCGGTAGACCACAAACAATGAACATAGAAAGTAAATTCAACTTAAATCGGGTTTGAGACCATTTTTCTCATTTTTGTGTTGTACACTATTTACATGTCTTTTACAGTCGCCTTTGTTTCAGCACATCAAAAGGTGTTTTGCAAACTCTACACAATACTTTAGTTCCATTATAATTCAAATCCGGAAATTCACTGATAAATTTAGTGATTTTATTAGCCAACGGTCGTTTGTTTTCGTTGCGTACATTATACATACTTACGTACATATATTTATCTCTATAATTGCGACTAACGCTGCGAAGGGTTGATGAGAAACTGCAATAAATCAATAATTTCATTCGCTGAGGTAGCCCGTGCCGATTCATCTACATGCATAGGTCGCGTTGTGGGCGCGGCACTTCTAAACCTAGCACGAAGCTTTCTGTGCCCGCCCCATTCATTACCAGAAGTTGAACGAAGCGATTCAAGGTATTGTTATTGTATTAGGCCTTTACTAAGATCATAAAAAATCATCAAGCAGAAATGTTTTCACAAAATTGCTTTTTTTAAACGCTTACTCTAAACTAACTACTCGGCCGATTTCTGTGTTGTCACCGCTTCAATGACAAATGTCAAATTTTACGAAAATAGTATTGTCAAAGCTCAATTGTGCCATCTAGTGGTCGTTTGTAAAAACTTATAGCGTTACCCTCGTAATTTTACAATTAACATTCTTTGATATTTCAAGTGATTAATTATCAATGTTATATTTAAATATAAAGAAATAAACGATTAACACCCTTACCATAAAAATTGCTGTCATCTGCCATAAACTCCAAGAGCTATTTTCTACAGGTGCATTTGCATTCCAACAACACTCTTCCCCTTCCTTTCTTCTTTTTTTCATTTTTCTCCGTGATTTTCTGTTTTGTTTTAGTGAAAATCTCATCTGGAAGGCCGTTCATTCCCAAAATCGCCGCGATTAAGGCTATATTTAATTAAAATTCCAATTAAAAAAGGTATATATTTGAATTTCTCAAGCGCACTTGAAATATAATTAAAGATCTCGTTTTATCTCCTAAAATGTTCCTCCGCGGCGTGCCTGAATCGCGTGGTCACGGCTACCGCAGTACCATTAGGGGATAATTAGAAAATGATGGATTAATTTCAGTTTCGTAATCATGTAACAATGTTTACCTTGATAACACCTAGATATTTTTGTAAGTGCAGGCACATTTTTCGACGGTTTACGTACTGTACATGTATTTGTTGGTTCATAATTGCCAATGGTATGTTAACATTAACTAAATTTTCATGCTAAAAATATTAATAATACGAATCCTATAATTAAGTAATTTTGCACAAGAGATCGATATAATATATGAGATGGTAGCCATAAATTCTCGAAATATAGCGACAAATGAAATTGAAGAAGACTACGATTTTATTTACCTTCTTCACCTGCAAAGTAGTTTCCTTGGAAGCGTAAACAGAAGCGCATTCTAGAAATCTTGTTTTGTTAATTTGTTGTAATAAATAAAGTTTCATATGGGGCGAGCAAGTTATTATTATATAATATTATTTAAATTCAAACAAGTAATATGTAACGTTGTAGACAAATTTTGATCTACTTAAAATAAAAAAAAAATTGAATAAGCTAAATTATAGTGCCTTGTAAAGCAAAAGAAAAGAATAGCATATCTTGATCTATCTAAAAATATTAAGGTAATGGAAGTACTGAAAGTGTTTCCGTTATCTTAAGAATCAATCAAGAAAATTGAAACAAAATTCACCCGTGAAATTTCGTATTCCAACGTCGAAGTAAAATGTACTCGATAAGGTAAATATCTGTAATTCAACACCATCTTGTAAAGAACAACACAAATTACACAAAATAATTGTCAAATTTGGGCTGCGTGCGATAAAAGCAATATTAAGGAAGACATGATAGATATCAAGATAACGATATAATATTTAAAGTAGATGACATAACATGGTGGCTAAGAAAAGATGATGACAACTAAAGGAAATAAGAAACATTCAACAAAATACATTATCATAAGCAATGCAAGATCTAAATAAATTGAGAAATAATAAGAAGAAAAGTGAAACGCTATAATTAACTTACCAAGTTTCAAGTCTTAATTTTGGCCATTTCGTCGATATGCTGACTCCAGTACTGCTTAAAAGGAAAAAAGCGAGGAATTCGAAACGGGAAAGAAGACTAGAAGTGGGAAAAAAGAGCGGAAAAAGTCACGGACGAAAACGCCATGTCTCTCGTCAAAATTTAATTACCTGAAACGCATGTCTGCGTTATGGAGAACCTTCGGCCTCTTCTCCGACTTTCCTTCACATATCCCTAACTTAGATCACGACTTCCATTGTCGCCGGCCTGAGGTACACTCTTGGTATCCAATATCGAAAAGACAGCTAGATTGATTGCTTTTGATTACATCTTTGTAATGATGGCCTCCTTCATTGAAACTTGTGTTCGACAAATCCTTTTTATTTTAGAGTCTACTGATCAAAATATTGAATACCTATATATCTAAACTGCTCTTCTAATACTCATTTCTCAACCAAGAAACTAAGGAAATTTATCGGACTTATGAATGCTCTTTGAAATAGAAATAGTAAATTAAATTGAAATTGTAAATGTCTTCCTTTGATAATATAGCTCCTTATGGTATTGATGGAATCACTCGCGGCAAAAGCAATGCGAGGAGAGAAAAAATACTAATCAACGGACATGTCTTCGTCTACCGTGCGTCATCAGCGTTGCTGCGAGCATTTTCTCTTCCTATCACCGATGTTTACCTCTCGGCTTATGTCACTATCCTTCGAAACGACGAGCAAGGTATTTCTTGACGCCATCTAGTGCCAAGAGATACACGCCTGTCGTCTAGAAAGCAGTAACAAAAATCGGGTACTGTTCTCCAAAACCAACTCTCGAGTATTACTTTTGGTTACTGTTTCTACTCATTTTCATGTGTTTTTTATGCATCATGGTAAGTCTGTGGGAATCATGTACAGGTGCCCAAAGCGCTCATGCACACACCTTCTCGTGTTAAGCAGTCACCTGCCAGATAGCTCATTTTTACCGTGAATGATTCCATCAATACCATAAGGAGCTATATTAACATTATTTTTGGTTATTGATTCTAGGCATGTTTTTTATGTCTTCTTTTAAATAACTGAATGATTTTCGAACTCCCGCAAGAAACGTCAGATTGAGCCGGTAGTACAGTTAGTTTGGTTCAACTAAGAATTTAACTACAACCGGTCCTTGATTTTGATTGGACAATTATCTAGTAGTATTCGGTGAACCTTTATGATGTCTTGTATGGTTGAGGCTCAGGATACCCACCATATTTTAGGAAAACAAAGGACTATTAAACATATAAGTGCCAACAATGGCTGACATTTTCAGAGGTGCCTTTCGAAATATGTAAAATTTAACTAACTATAAGAATATGGATTATGAAAGATAAAAAATAATATGATAGCAAAAGAAAAGAGATTTATCCTATTTGCATTTCAAGAACCTATAATAATCCATGGCTTTGCACTCCCTAACAGCTTACGCCAATTACAGGAGGCATCGGCCATGAGCTATTACTACGCTTGCACCCATATCTTATGATGACCAGCATAAGGAAAACTACTTAAAACCTTACTCTAAGAGTAGCGAGCTCAGGGTTCGAAGCCGGTACCCCGACATCGAGCGCGCTAGGCGCTGCGCCATCAGTCCCTAAATAAGTTTCTCTTAAGAATTGCATCGTGCATAGATAGGTTGCAAAAACGTGGACGGTCTTTCCAATTTTCCTACGTAAATCTACGTTGCATTCGACTTTGTAAGTTTATTTAGTACGCTTTGGCGCTACAATCGATTACCCGGTGAGCGGTGGCCGTCTTTGAACTCGATCGTTGCCTTGCTTTTCGAAATTCAAAGCTGGATCTTTGCGAGATAGATTCTCTAACGCTTCTACATAAAATCCTATTCGAGATTCTTGCTTTAAACCAATCACTCGTGAACTTTAAACTTCGTCGCGCTGGAATGAAGTCACTAAATAACCAGCAGCTCGTGTAATTTTTGTTATAAGCACAGGGTGAGACAGAAATAGATTATGTACGTAAGTTTAATGTTCAAGTAACACAAACTCTTTTAATTAGCATCCTAGAATGTCATTACCTGGATAGTCCTGAAACTTCTCAAAACAAAACACCAACAGCTTTACCTGCATATTTCTAAAAAGCGGAGAAATAATCCAACCGATAATTCTAATTAAATACGAATACAGACAAGCTGAAATTTTAAATTTAATGACAATCAAGAAGTAATTGAAAATTGATGTAGTATATACTCTGTGTGCACGTGTGATTGACATGGTGGATTCCGGCAATGAAAGTACTTCTTATTTCTTGTAAATACATGGTGAGAATAGAGAACAGTTGGTGGAACAAGTAAAGATTGTAATGGACTATGAACGATATTAATGCTTGGCGAAATTGGCGACTAAAACAAAGTTCAGGAAGATAGCAAAAATTTTATAAACATTTTGTAAAATGAGTGCCTTCGCGATCTAACTCTGTTTTGCATTTGTTTTAGTCACTAATATTTCTATTTTATGTCGGGTTACTTCTTTTTGTGTATCATTCTTGAGTATACACTTATTTGATTGCTGAAACCTGCTTCTTTTCAGTCTATCCGGAAATTCCTTAATTAATTATGATGGAAGCATTCATACTATGTGTAATGAAGCAAGCCTAGCACTTGGGAGTTATAGCGGTTTTTTTAATTGAAAAATAGATGGATTTTATAATTTTTTCAAATAATTTGGAAACGAGTGAATGCAGGTATGGGAGATAAGGTATATTTGGTCTTAATTTTTTTGGATTTGAATATGTAGAAATGATAACAAATACGGGTAGCTATTTAAAAAAAATTGATTTTTTCCTAGTTGAACATATCCATGCTTGGACTGGATTTTCAGAACAGTCTCTACAACATTTATGATATTTATTTATAACTACGCATAGAGCTGTTTGTGTAATTCATAAGAATCTCAAAACGGATTTACACAACCAGTCCCAAAGGAATTTCCATCCGTCAAATTTTCAGAAAAAAATGATTTCTCAATGTTTCTATATCCCAGAACTGCATCGATCACTATATTAAAGAGTATGCATTGGAAAATTCTGAAAGCTTGGTAATATACTAAAGCTTATATGTACTACAAAAATAAAATATTTTCAATTATCCAAGACTTCCGGTTGTATTGGAAGTAGCTGTCAACTTTGTTATTTTAAATAGAACGTCTTATACAGGTTCTTAAAAAAAACGTTTAAATATTTAAGGGCATATATTACGATCAAAAACAAGTAAAAAAGCCCAAATGAACATGGGTCCGCAAATCAACCGTTTTCGTGATAAGTGCAATTGTCTCTTTTGAAAATCAACGAATGCTACAATTTTCATTATCAATTTAGTGTTTTTTTTCTTTTTTGGTTGCTTTAGTCATAGAAACCACGACTTTCTCTAAAGTAAAACAATTGTTTTCATAAATTTGATTATCAGTTCGCAGTGCTATGCATACGCTGTTTTCCAAATAAATGCGACATTTGCTTTATTAATCAGTTCGCTGTCAATTCATAAGCTGTTTTCTGGTAGTGAATTTATTTTCGACGCAAGGGAAATTAGTTTCCGATTTACAGTGCCTTATTCAAATGCTGAGATGGCCTATATGGTTTTCATGTATGGTCGTGCCAATGGGAATGCTTTGGAAGCACGTCGCCTTTATTACGAGACTTTTCCCAATCGTCAACGGCCTTCGCATGTGATGTTTGGAAATGTTTACCAGCGGTTGAGGGATAGTAGTTCCATCAAAAAGCGCGATTAGGAAAGCGGACGTCCAAGGTCAGTGCGTATGCCTGAGGTTGCAGAACAAATCTTGGCAATAGTAGATGAAAACCACGAAACTAGTGTGAGAAAAATTTCGGAATTCAAGACGGAAAAACCACGAAACTAGGGGTGGAAAAAATTAGCGAGCGTATGTTAGAACAAAAACCATGCAAAAGATATAAATTCGTACTTACAGTGCCTACCAAATGTAACGACACAAGGATATCGTTACAGTGTTCAGCATCACCCGTGATTCAACTTTAATCTCCTTTATTTTGTCAAATCATCGCCCTTCCAACATAATTCTCATATTTGGAAAGTGGAAAGTCACAGGGACGGGGAACAACGCCCATGTTGCTCTTCGTCAAAAACTTTACTTGACCATGAAAGCGGAATGTGACCTTGCGTTATTATGGAGAACCCAGACGTTTCCTTCACATATCTCCCCTAAGCCGTTTTAGGACGCCTTGACAGAACTTCATATTAATCGTCTGGCCTAGTGGTACGACGTCTTTGCGGATAATTCCATTAATATCGAAAAGGCAAATCAGTAAGGATTTGATGTTGCTTTTGACTTGATTATCTTTGGTCGAAGTTGAAGTTCCATTGATTCGAATTGCGGGAACTTTTCTTTTGTTTCAGATCAGAAGTTTTTTATTAAATTTTAATTTTTCTAAAGTCCACATAAAAACAAAAAAATATTTTATATAAGTTACCTTACATCTAAACTGCTCCTCAAATAGTCATTACTCAACCAAGAAACTAAGGAAATTTATCAGACTTATGCTCTTTGAATTAGAAATAGTAAATTAAATTGAAATTGGAAATGTCTTCCTTTGATAATATAGCTCCCCATGATATTGATAGAATCACTCACGGTAAAAGCAATGTGAGGAGAGAAAAAACACTAGCCAACGGACATGTCTCTGTCTACTGTGCGTCATCAGCGTAGTTGCAAGCATTTTCTCTACCTAACACCTCTCGGCTTATATCACTATCTTTGAAACAACGAGCAAGGTATTTCTTGACGCCATCTAGTGCCAAGAGATGCTTCTCCTTCTTATAAAATTGCTCATACAAAGAGACAAAAAATTACATATTCATTATGCATCCAAAATGGATACTTTTCAAGATATTTAGGAAAATGTGTATTATAACACAATTTTTTTCAAAAAAAAAGAGTACTCACCAGTGAGAATGTAGCTTTTGTAGCTTTTTAAAAATATCTTTGAACTTTGAAAATGTTCAAGTTAGTTATAACCATTACGGAGCAATTCAGCAGACAACCTGTACAGGGTATCCTGTTTGAAATAAGAACTTTGATATCCTCTTCTGAATTACTCAAAAGTGCCATGAAGTTGAAAATATTTTTAGAAGATAGATTCCCATAATATCCTCCACCAAAATTTCAAACAAGATATTTTAATTACTTTCAAAGATACGTTGTGAACGACCTATATATATATATAGCTCGGAGGTGCTAAAACTGCAATTTCATGATGACAAATGATGATTGAAAAACTGCGAACAAAGAAGTACTGCCAACACCTCATAAATAATCGCCACCAGTCGTTTCTCTCGCTATTAGAAATAAAACATTAACCTGAATAACACCGTAGTCCATTATTCGCACGTGAAAAACTACTTCTGCTTGAGGAAGTTTTCCAGTAGTTACCGCGGAAAACTTTTAACGTTGAGAAGGGAGCTATTACAACGCACATAATTAGATTTTGAAACTTTAAAATTTACTGGGTTTTTTGGTTTGCTACGGTAATCTATGAAAGTTGTTCATTAAAAAGGCTATTAGAGGCCGAGTAACAACATTCATTCAATAAATTTTAAAGAAGTCTTTATTAATATTAAGACAAGGGTTCCATTTGTGCAGTAATCTACAGGCGCCCTACCGGTGAAGTCTCCAAAACCATTATTAACTAATGTTAACAGCCCATAGCCTAAAATCTGAAATAAACCGTAGCACTATGGAACCTATCAACGAATACCGTCTCAAAAATCTATAACCTTTTTGTTTATTGATGTCATTCTTTGCAATTTGGTATACGTACACATCCAGGGGGAGTTTTTTCCGACGTTTAATATGGAAATTTCGGAAACTAGTGGAAATAGAGAAACGATCAAATGGGAAAAGAATTACAGTTTTACGAACTCAATTGACTGAGCCTTTTATTTTTTGGAAAAAATGCACAACTAGCTAGATAGGTACCACTAAAAAACTGTTTTTGTTATTTGGTTCGGTGCCCGTAGCTCTATAATGACAGCAAGGACTGTGGAGTAGTATGGTAAACAACATTAAGTATTGGCACACTCCGCACTTCACAAATTATTAATTAATTCGGAACAGCCGTTTCAAGGACTCTTGGGTCCCCATCTTCAGCCGCATGACCGAATGATGGGAGAAAAATTCTAATTCTACCATGCTTGTTTATCCCTACTCTTAAGAAAAGTATTTACAAGTACCTACTTTTGCCGCTTAACACTAAAACATGCGAAACATACGGAAGAATAGACGAAAGGATCCCTGCACCAAATGGAATAAGACAACGGTACGTTCCTTCTATCCGTATTTCTTCCCCCTACACTCTAAATCCAAAATATGCGAAATACACGGTGAAATATAAAAGAGTCTCTTGTCATTGTACCACGTTACTCGAACCATATGACCGTTTTACCCTAATAAACTAAACAGGCAGGAGTAATATAGCGGTGTATTTTCTCTATTCAACAGATTCGTGTTTCTTTTTATGTAAATAGTTTTGTACGCGTCTAATTCCCGCGGCAAAGTTACGTTCTTAATCAATTTCAGGTTCTCTAATTTAGTATTATGTCGGAATTTATAGAATTGCATGTAATGACTGTGATAAAGCCTATATTGGTCAAACAAAACCAGTGGTAGGTACTAGATTCAGTGAACATATTAGGTGCTGCAGGTATGGCAAAGTAGAAGCGCCAAGTGTAGCGCAACACATAACGAAACCGGGCATAGTATTAAATTGGAAAACCTGAAATTGGTTAAGAACGTAGCTTCTCCGCAGGAACTAGACGCTTACGAAACTATATACATTAAAAGGAACACAAATTTAATCAATAAAGAGAACGGACCATTACATTACTCCTGGCTTTTCGATTTATTATATTAAGGCTGTCATTTGGTTTATGGTATGTGCTACAATAACAAGAGACCCTTTCGTCTATGTATCTTTTCGTATATTCCGCATGTTTTTAGTTTTTAGTTTTAGCGTGTATAGGCGGAAGGGACACAAATTTGACGGATAGAAACAATATAACCGCTGTCTCACTTTATTTTTATTAGGGTGGGAAAACCACATGTTTTGCGCTTTGTACTGACCATATCCTTTCGTCTATTTCTCCTTATCTTCGCTTACTTTAGTCCGAAGCATCTAAAGTAGGTACTTGTATATATTTTTCTTGAGAGTAGGGACAGAGCGGGTTTGTTAGAATTAAAAGAATTTCTTGCATCATTCGGAAGATGAGGACCCCACAAGCCTTCGAAACGGCTGTTTCGAGTTAATTAATAATTTGTGTGGTGCGGAGTGTGCCGATACTTAGTGTTGTTTCCCGTAGCTCTTGTTATTATTGAGTTTAGCAACAAAGTGTAAAGAAGAAAGACAGACTAACCTAACCTTTTATTTAAAACTATAATTTTTGAGGTATAACAAAAGATATATGTTTTCTTAATGAAAATCATAGACACGACTTCATAAAAAGGTATTTTTTCAACGATTACAACAATATAACCCTTGACATAGTTATTTTTACAGATAAATAAATTACGGCAATTTCCTCCTTTTAATTTCCGAACTGTTCACGTAGTAAGTTAATGAAACAATTGATAGATGCAAACAACAGTTGTTGACAGGTGCAAATAACCTTAGTTTCCAATTAATACTGATTGAGGTTTCGTAAATTAGCTACATGGATCTTTCTAGAGAAGGTATTAATGAACAGACAGAGGTAAACGTATTGACACAAGTAATGCAAAATCCATCGATTTGAATCCGACAAATTTCAATAGAAGCATAAGTTTCATCCCTGTAGATTACCAGTTGCACGAACACTACACCCCGAACAATAAGTATATTGAATTTTGTGCTTAGTTTACCAACGTGTGTGAAGGCGACGCACAGTTAAAATTTAAAGTTTTGTGAACGAATGAAACACGACTTACAAACTGCAGCATGTTTAATAGACATAACGAACGTTTACGGATGCAATAAAAACCGCATCATGTTGAACAGAGGAGACTCCAAGTGAAGTTCGGATTTAATGTTTGGTGCGGCGCCATTGGCTCAACAATTCTTAGTCGATATACTGTTGATGGTACATTAACTGGCGATCATTATCTTCACTTTCTGCAGAACGATTTTGATAATATGTGATGAATTACTCTTTCAGACACGTGATATGCTCGAATGGTTTCCGCACGATGGGGCACCACTGCATAATCGTTTAAGTGAAACATTCCCGAACTCGTGGGTAGGAAACGCCGGTTGCATGGTCACCTCGATCCCCCGATTTGTCGTCCGTTTTAGGTTTCTATTTATAATTATAATTTAGAAATTAAAAGAAAAATTTTAGTAACTGTCTTCAATTTTTTTACCAAACGCGATGTGCATCCCGAACTTTACACTGCGTGCTCTTCTTCCTTAACATACTTAAGAGAAAACATCCGCGCTATCTATACAACAAAGTGAGATTTAGGTATCAAGAACACGGTCGTAATACTCGTACTGCCAATATGTTATGCGTACACAAGCATAAGTTAGAAATCTTTAAAAGAAGTTTTACTTATAACATCAGCAAGATCTTGAACACTTATGTATTGGCCGCGGGAATGAACCCTTCCTCTTGCTATTCCATTATTAAGAGACGAATTAGCACAGCACTAATTTTGACATAGTAAAATACATATGTCCACTGTCCGGTAGTTTCTTTTGTAGCGGCGCAGGAGCGTTCCACTCTCTTTTTCATTGGGTGCTCTTTTTGGTGAAACATACTGTGTATTTTCACCAAAATTATTATATGTGTATGTTAGTTATTTTCATTTATACATATATATTCTTTGTTTATTATTATTATTATTTTCTTTAAAAAGGCAGAACGCTGATAATACATGTGTGTCGTACACATATATTGAGGCGATTTAGTCTATTTGGCTATAATCTTTATGCAATATTTGTTACATTTAAAATATTATTATTATTATTATTATTATTATTATTATTATTATTATTATTATTATTATTATCTATCGATTCTATACTTACTACGTGAACAGTTCGGAAATTGAAAGGAGAAAATGGCCGTAATTTATTTAATAATAATAATAATAGTACTTATCTAATATACAGCATAAATTAGAATTCTTTGATAATCGCAAGGCGAGATTCAGCAGTGACCGAAACGAAACAAAATACGGCCGCCCTATTCTACCATCTATAAAATAAATGCCTAACGTATAACCCAAATTCAATGACATAACTACGAGGTAGGCGACATAAATTCTCAGCCAGATATAGAAAAAATAAACTTGGTAAAATATAACAATTTTTATTTTTCAATATAATCTCCCCTAACTACAATACATTTATTACAACGTTCAATTAATAATTCTATACCATTGTAAAAACAATCTAAAGTTTTTCCCTCAAAATGTATTACAGCGGCTTGCAACTTACTATCGTCCTTAAAACGATTCCTTTTTGTATAGACGATCATAATACAGAATCATTGTTTCATCTCCTGTGACAATGGACTTCAAAATCGCTTTCGGATCGTCTCCACACATGTTTAAAAACAAGCGCGCACATTCTACCCGCCATTCATCCTGGAGAGCAGAAAGAATTAGTGCATCTTACACTAATCTTATTCATTTCTTCTTTATTCTTCATTATGGAGAATTCGGCGAATACTTGTTTCAAAAATGCTAGACATCACTGCCAATTCCTTCACCTTCAAACGGCGATCTGCTAATACAATTTCTTCAATAATTGAAATGTTTTGAGATGTTATCAATTCAATTGACGGACCGGGGCGCTCATCATCATCAAAGGATTCTTGCCCCAAATGGAAACATTTCGCTCACTTTTTTACAATGGAATACGAAGGATTTAAATCACTGTGAAGGCCGTCTAAATGTTCAATGTGATTAGGCGTATGCCCTTCTGTTAAAAATTTAATAACTGCGCGGTACCCAATTTTCGTTACCCGAGACATTTTCATGCACTAGTCACGTTGTCTGGCTTGCTACTAAATAGAGTTTAAACACGCTAGAACCTGTATAAGCCTGTCAGGCCGAGAATTTATTGCGCCTACTTCATATATAGAACATATGTATATATAGAATGATATTCTAATTCCGTAATGCGCTAGCCCCAGTCCACCTTGTCGCACATCCAAGCATTGCCTTCGGAATAGCACAAGAAAATAATTTCTGTTAAAAACCCTACTATCTACATCAAGGGAATTTCGTAAAACCTGGTTATACGATTTATAAATGTGGTATGAAAAACTTCTTTCAAAGAGAGTTAATCTGTGTTGCGGGGTGCAGTAAGCTGCTAAAGCGTGTGATAGGAACGTGAACGTAAACCTGAAACTTGAATCGTATTTTATCGTTTAAGTATTTTGGCACCTTTGCTTGTAAAATTTTGTAATAAAATCACAATGTCTACAATTCCGGTCGATTTATTTCTAAAAATAACTATGTCGAGTGTTGTATTGTTGGAATCGCCGAGAATGTGTCTTTTTTATGAAGTCATGGCCGACAATGGATCCCATTAAAAAACATAAATCTTTTGTCATACCTTAAAAATTATAGCTTAAATAAAAAGTACGGTTAGACTGTCTCATTAAGCATATAACTGCCTACAACTTTTTTCTTTACACTTTCTTTCTAAAGTCAATAACACCGAATGAAGAAATAACAAAAAAAAAAACAGAGATATCTAGTTAGCCGTGCATTTTTTTCAAAAAACAAAAAGCGCATTCTATTGAAAAAACTGCAATTCTTTCCTCATTTGATCGTCTCTCTATTCCCGCTAGTTTGCGAAATCTCCATACCAAACATTGGAAAAAACTCATCAGATAAAAGCAGAAGATAGGAAACTAGAACAAAACGGACGACTTGATGACGAAACAGATATGAAAGGATATTAGCGGCGGGCAAGTTATCCAATGCGACAAAAAACTAGTTTTTAGTAGAAAGTGAAGTTCTAAGAAAAATAAAAACTGGAATGGTTAAGAGTGTGGCCAGCCCAATCCTAACGTATGGTTTGCAGAAACATTTCAGAAACATGGACTTTAACGCAAAAAGTGTAGTACAAAACGTTGAAATAAGGTACCTGAATTGAAGGAAACAACAGAAAATAAGAAATGTCATCCTCAGGAAGAACCTGGAAATAAAAGCAACCATACAAACAATTGAAGGAGGGCACATGAGATGGTTCGGACACATAAAAAAGATGGGAGAGAAGAGGGTAGTAAGGCGAGTATTCGAATGACTTTGAAAAATTAAAAGAAAGGATGATCCAGAAGAACATAGGTGGTGTAAAACAGCGGCAGGAAAACGGGGCATCAACTAGAGAGAAGTGCAACAAGTTTCTTTACCTCTCTCCCAGAATGAAACCTGATATGTACAGGTCTGAAGTGTAAAGTGAAAGACGTCTCCACTTGTCGTGGATTTTGAACATTTTCTAGTATGTTGCAGTGTGTACTGCCTGCATGCTAACATTTTAAGGCAATATGGAATCTATGTATCACTTCATTTCACAACACTTCATCAATTCCAGAATATCCTTGCAAAAAAAAACAATATATGTTCCAATCAAATGTAGGTATCATATTTCTGTTACGAATAAATCCAACATGGGAACCATTAAGTCCGACAAACGGCAACAAACCACTAAAATGCAGATTTTGATAGCGCATGACATTGTTGGCGATTGTATTTAAAAAATAGATCCGTTCGAAATGCTGCTAATCGGTAAAACCTTAGCGACAGTTTTACAATTGTATCGTCGTATATACTTTTATTATTTATTCACATTCTCGCTATATGTATGATATTTAAAAAGTGATAATCGTTTTATAAAGTTTATTAAATGCTATTGAGATTAGTATTTCCAATAACGTATCAGCAGAAAATTTGCTCACTTAAGGTTGACTTTCGAAAAAAGGTATGTTTCTGTGTTACAGAACTTCTCACTTTGCAGGTCTGTAGCTTTGTATAGGTAACCGTAAATAAACAAGACAGACCGGGATATGCAAGCGTAGTTCATTTACTGCTATATTTTAGTGATTCTACTCTGCTCAAATATTTGTTTTGAGAAAGTGTCCCGTTAATTGAGTTCATTATTGTAGTTTTATTTTGTTGTGTACAGTTGCAAGTCTGCGAGGCGCAGTATTGTTGGCGGTCCCTTCCTTGAAATTTCCCTAATTTATTTTTGTGTTTCTGTCTTACATAATATTGTAAGAATGCTGTTACTGTTAAAAAAGGTTAAGTCAACAACAAACATCGGATAAAGTGAAATTTTATTTTGGTCTAAGGTAATCAATACATATATTCCTTTCAATAGAATTTATTAAATTCACTTGGTGTGCAAATATGTAATTCCATTTACATTTATTATTTGGAACTTTAAATTAAAACGGAAACCATAGTATTTTTCCGTATTTCGAAATTAATCTGAGTCGCTGTGGAAACGTAAGCATTTTTAGTATTCGAGTTGGGAACGTTATTTAATTGAATGGCGGACATTGGATTTGAGAAACAAACGAAGTAATGAAAATTTGAAATTTTTTGATAAAAAGTAAACGATCTAAATTTATAAAATGTAATTTAAAATGGAAAATAAGCTTGAAATGGTATTCATCAACACAACACGTGCTTTTGAAAATTATTAATTACCAAGGAAATACATAAATTTGGAGGAGATTCCGCAGTATCCTTAGGATTGGAGTTCGGAAAAGATCTCTTTCGACAAACATGTTCTGAAAAAACCATTGTGATTAGAATTTATAAACGTTTTAAATTTAAAATGTTGAAAAAATATATTTAACATTATAATTTTAAAAATCAAAATTTTGTAAAAGCGATATAATTATTTCTTTGATGTAATAAATTTTCTCACTTGGCATTCCATTTCTGTTTCCTTTGACAGCTGTAGGAATGGTAGGAATTTCTGCATCTCGCTGAGTGTTGATATTCGATACTAGGCTTTTTATCTAAGAATACACCGTGGCAATCAAAAATTATGGTCACTGTAGTGTATCTTAGCATGAGTAAGTTGGTATGTAGCTAGGGCTTGGCGTATGACTCGGTTATTTGGTTAATTGATTAATCGACTAGTCAATCGTCATGGTTTCCAAATTTCAATTAGTTCATTAACCGATTATCCCTACCAATCAAACAGTCGACTAGTAATAGTCGACTAATTGACTAACACGGGCCGGTATTACTGGTCCTATGCATTCGAGATTAGAGTTATCACTTGTTTCTGTCGCGGTTCTCATTCCTCTTGTGTGAATCATATATCTGGGTGATTACCCGATTCGTCTTTTGTTATTTCTTTAGACTTTAGGTCGTAGTTGGGTACTTTAATAATACGCGCGTTTGTATATTATTCATCTTGTTCGTGCTGTATTTTATCCATCGTAAGCATGAGTGAAGTTTGGAAATATTTTCGTAAAACTGGTGACAGTAGATACGTTATATGTAAGATATGCAAAGACAAACTTAAGTTTAACAAGAGTACATCGGTAATGTGGAATCATATAAAATTTAAGCATTCCACCAAATCCAAAAGAATAGAAACTAAATCGAGCTGCAAGGAATCTTCGCCTGGTACACAGAGGTAAATACATATTCTTATAGCTGCATACAGTGTCCCAGTGTGGGTACTGCATGTAATTTATAACTAATGTGAGGGTGTTTTAAGTGATAATCAGAAATTGAACGCGTTAGGTGTTTTGGACACACGCTTCAACTCGCTGTCAACAAAGGTTTGGAAATAGAAGAACTTAAACACCTTCTTTCAAAGTGTAGTAGTATCGTCGGGCACTTCAAACATTCAACACTTGCATCAAACGTGTTGCAGTCGGTTCAAAAGGTATGGGCCTCCCTACACATAAGCTAATCCAAAGTGTGAAAACCCGCTGAAATTCAACTTTCCTTGTGATAGAAAGATTTCTAGAACAACGTCAAGCAATAACAGCCGTAATTAATGACAGGAATATAACCACAAGATCTACAGCATCTACATTAGAATTGATAGAAAGTCACTTGCAAATCCTCGAAAGCTTAAAAGCTGTATTGCAACCTTTTGCTTTAGCCACGTAAGTAATGTCATTCGATGTCTTCCCTACAAGCTCTATTGTTGTTCCAATTGTAAAAAGTATGTTAACACCGCAGTGAAATAGGCCACCTTGTAATAAAGGAATTTAAGACAGTTATACGAGGGAAAGTCATGAAATAAGTCACAAACTGGTGTGGGAAAGCTGAAAATAGCAGAGAGCTATTTTCCGTATCTGTCATTGGGGAGCAGTACCATCTAGCTTAATGATAATCAAGTGACAGTTGACGTGCGCGTACGCAAGCAGTGTTAAAATAGTGACCGTGCTCGAAGAGTGTACTGTAGAAGAACAGCGTGCTGTTGTGCGTTTTTTCTAGGCAAAAGGACTCCCTGCAAAAGATATCCATAAGGAAATGTCTCCTGTTTACGGTGAAACGTGTTTGTGACGTAAAGCCGTGTATAACTGGGTCGAGAAATTCTCACAAGGGCGCTCAAAAGTTGTTGACGGTCAGCGAAATGGCCGCCCCGTTCAGATTGCGACAGATGCAACACTTCGAAGGGTGGAAGAGATGATTCGAACTGACAGGCGGGTAACAATAGACAGCATAGCAACTGCAATAGGGTGTTCTCTCGAAAACGTACAGGCCTACTAACGAGAGGAATATTGCTGCATCACGATAACGCCATGCTGCATTCGGCCCAGTTGACCCAGGAGAGAATTGAAGAATTAGGGCGGGAACTTCTTCAACATCCGGCTTACAGTCCCGACCCAGCCCCAAGCGACTATCATCTGTTTGGTCCACTAAAAAAGCATCTTGGCGGAACACATTTCGAGAGTGATAATGATGTTCAACAAGAGGTACGCACGTGGTTCAAACGGTAGCCCAAACACTTTTATGCAGCAGGCATTGGGGCATTAATAAAGCGATGGGATAAGTATATCAATGTAGATGGAGGCTATGTTGAAAAATGAACCTTGTTTTTGGCTAACTATTTCTCTTATTACTTTTATAATAGCTTTTTGTGACCTACTTACTGACTTTCCCTCGTAGAAACAGATTTAAAAAGTAGATTCAATATTGAAATAACTTGAGGTGCGAAACGTTAGATGTGTGTACGTTTCTTGATCATCGCTACAAAAACGTAGAAAGGCGTTTTGGGCTCCCTGTTTGCACAAAAAGACACTGCTGTAGACATTTTGTTTCACGAGGGTGCACAAAACAAGGAGATATAAAGTGAAGTTGATAGGTACTGCGTAGAAAGACCTATAGACAAAAGCCGATGTCCTCTTCAGCGGTGGAGTCAAAACGAATGTCGCTTTTCGTCGTTGGCCCTATTAGCTAAAAAATATTTAGCAATACCTGCGACTTCTACACCGGCAGAAAGAGTGTTTTCTACAGCTGGAAACATTGTAAACGCAAAGAGTAGTTGCTTAAAAGGAAAAACGGTGGACGCATTAGTTTTTTTTTAATAACAACTTAGAATAAGTATTACAAAATTAAAATGTAAATAAAATGTAGATAATTATAAAAAATGACGGTTTCTTTGTTTATATACGTATCCCGCTTTTCTGTCCATGGTACATTTCCACATAAACAGCTTTTTGCTGTAATTAACTAAAAATAACTAATGACTGTCTCTACTTTCACTTATTCGGCCACTTCACTGTTTAACTTCAACCGATTAGCAGGTTAATTGAATAATCGCCGTTAGTCGACTAATTGATTAACCGCCGTTGGTCGACTAATCGGTATTACTTGATTAATCGGGTACATCGGTTAATGACTATTTTGTATTTCGACTAGTCAACTACGATTACCAGTAAAAGTCCGAGCACGTACGTCAAATAGGCTAGCGACTAACTTCTGACTATCAGAGTAACTGTCATTTGAGCATCTTTGATTAGCGTATAATAAGTAGTACACTACCAAGGAAACTGCTCCAAACCGAAGACATCGATTTGAATAAAACTTGGCTAAAATGAAGGGGGTACAACGGGGCACTGAAAATAGGGATGATTTTGGTTTTTTCTAAATTATTCCGCAATTGCTGAAGATAAACAATATTGGTGTGTGCAGATGCATTGCGTTATAAGAGCGCTATAGAAGTATGCACAAAAGCAGCATTCTCGGTGAGAAAAAGTCACCCCCTTCCCACCGCCCCACCACCGTTACGGTGAATTTCCTTTTTATCAGGTTTGAAGACGCTATAGAACTATGGAAAAACCCGATGGCCGTTTCTTCTTAAAAATTCTTGAAAGGGATAAAATGGGGAACTGAATGTAGGGATGATTTTGGTTTTTTTGTAATTATTCCACAATTGCTAAAGATAAAAAATGTTGGTGTGTGCGGATGTATTGCGTTATAAGAGAGCTATTGAAATGTGCACAAATATCAGCATTCGGGGTGAGAAAAAGTCACCTCCTTCCCGCCGATCCATCACCGTAACGCACAAAATGTTTTTTTCTTATTAGGTTTGACGTACCTGTAGGACTTGTAGAAAACACCCTTTTCCGTTTCTGCTAAGAAACCCGTTAAGGGGGTAAAATGGAGCACAGAAAATAAAAAAAGATTGGTGTGTACCGATGTATTGTATTTTAAGTGCGCCTAAAAATCGGCAGCATGTAATAAATAATCTGTAGAATACAGGTGTTTTAGTGTTTAATATATTTATCTTATCCAAAAGAGATTTCGTTTGTGGCTGTTTGTTAGTATAGTTTTTAGTAGATAATGTGTACATATATACATATCTAATATTCCTGTTTTTGTTTGATATTACTATATTATGTCAAGTACATTTGTTTTGCTGGTGGTTAAAGATTTGTATATTATCAGTTTCTGTTAGACAGGCCACTGTCCTACTTCATTAAAACCGGCCAATATGGATGTCCAAATATTAGCAATTCCTAAAAAACCACTGGTATGGTACAACCTTTAGACGTATACGGTTTTCGTGTCTGGAAAGGATTTATAAGAAAATTTTCAGATCTGGTTATTCTCAAAAGCCACAATATTGATTTGCGACAACGGAATCATATTATAAAATTATAGTCACTAATACATAATCAATTATCTGCAGCCAGGTACCAAAATTTATTTGCATATGCTTGGTATAAATGTGGATATCTGGATGAGAGACCAGGACATTTCGAACATCCTGGTCAATTTGCTTTTTCTGCAGACAACGATGGTTTTCGTCCTCATTGTAAGGTATATGATGCAACCGCTATTATCCGATATTCAAGGTGTATACAGTATTTGTGTTTCCAACATTTTTATATAGAATATCATTATCATCATGATGAATAGGATAAATAAGTAAGTTTAATAAAAACGTAAATAAACTTTGTAATTTCACTGTATTTAGAAGAATATACTAAATGTAGGTGAATATAGTTTCGACAAGTTTAGTAAATGAATAATATTTAAAGGAATTATAATCACCATATTGTAACTAATTAACTACACTCGTGTGATTGAAAATGAAACTGAATATTTGACAATTCATTTTATACCCTATATAATTACACATCTCCTGCAATGGACAGCAATCGTAAACAAACTAGTAATTTACAAACCCCCCAACACCGGTGGTGCATTTTACCTCCTTAAAAAGTATTTTAGCAGGAACGGGGCATAATCTTCTAAACAGAGTTATAAGGCCTTCAAACCCGATAAGAAATAAACATTTTCTCCGTTTCGGTGATGGGGCAGAGGGAAGAGGGTGGCTTTTTCTCACCCCGAATGCTAATGTTTGTGCGTACTTCAATAGCGTTCTTATAACGCAATACATCCACACACACCAATAGAAAAAACCAAAATCATCCCTATTTTTAGTGACCTGTTCCCTATTTTTAGTAACCCGTTTTACCCCCTTTAAGGCTTTCTTAGCAGAAACAGATAACAGGGTTTTCCATAGTTCTATAGGATCTTCACTTTAGCCAAATTTCATTCAAATCGACGTCTCCGGGTTGGAACAGTTTCCTTATAAGTCATATTGTATATAAGTTATTGTTAATAAACATTTAGAAAAATAACCGTGTGTTCCGGCTACCCAATACATAACAGTCACCATTATACGAACATGCTCTGGACAGGAAAACGTTTTAGTTCATTGAAGTTAAAATAAACGTAATTCAGTGGATTTTATGTTCAATTTTAGGTCAGAATGTACCAACATTTTAATCTCAACATTCCTCAACAAATTTAAATGTACTTAATTTAGTACTTTGATTGATTGTTTGCAAGATTTCATTAACAAAAGTTCAATTCAAAGTTTTTAAAATATCTTCATTACAGGAACACGGATTCCTAAGAAGTCAAATAATCGAAAATTGACGTTCCAGTCCCATTAAATTCCAAACCAAGTATGTTTGTGAATTTATTTCGAGTATTTTACCAAATACAAATATCAATAAAGATATATTAAACCGATTTGTTGACTGCGACATAAATGGATTTCAAAATGAAGACGCATAGATTTGTTTATAGGGGATTACAGACAATGGCTAGATGAAAAAATTAATCTTAAAGATATGATTATTTCTACTTATGAGTCCAAAACCTGTCGGCCTTCAAAATCTACTGTTCAAAGTGCAGATAAAACTAAGAGAAAAAAAGTTCGTGATTTATTACAGAACATTTGCAGCAACAGCGAATGTTTGAGCTTCTGGCAAACGTGTTTGTGCTAAACCGAATTATAAACATCTTCAGCAAAAAGGGCAAACAAATACAAAAGGGCATTAAAAATACCACTTTGCAAGATCAACGCCCATACACACCTGAATAAGCTTTAACGAATGCATGATTGCGAATAAGACAACTTTTCAGTACAAAAATTTACGATAAGATAAGGGTTCCTTATACCTATCTGTCGTCGTTTTAAAGATATTTAACGAAACACCTTTAATTAAATTAAAAATATATATATATTATTCAAAAAGTCAGTAAATAATAATAAATAAATTTAATGACAACCAGAATACGCAATCAGCATAATATACAACACTAAAAATAATCACAAAAAGAGAAAAAATAATAGAGCGCTACAAGGCCTTTTTAAATAACGCAAACTGAATATCAAATAAAATTACGAACAACGAAAAGTAAGTAAAAAAAAAACAGGAGGAAATTACAACGAATATACGAAATGTTGCCTATTCCTTTCCAAACATTTATCTATTCTACCCAAAAATTCTCTTTGGACCCTATGAAAAATGTCCGCTGTTACACTTCGAAAGGCGTTGACAATTCTTTCGCGCATATTTTGTGCTGTTGTTGGTAATTCCTTAAAGGCCAATCCTTTTACATAACCCAGGTAATCAGGCGATCGAGCTATCCAGCTGATGGTATAATTTCTACCAATCACTTTCTCGGGATAAACCTGACTCAAATAATTTCTCACTTTCTGTGAGCAATGAGCTGATGCATCGTCATGTTGCAACCACATTTCCTGATCTACTTCCAATGGAAGGTGGGCTAGCAAACCTGGCAAGTGATTCTGAAGAAAATCTAAGTATATTGAACCAGTTTGATTTCTCTCAAAAAATAGGGACCGACGATGTGTTGACCTACAACAGCTCCCCATACACTTGTGCTCCATCGATGCTGATTATTAACTTCTCCTACAATATGTGGATTTTTTGGAAAATAATAATGAAAATTGTGCCTGTTCACTAAACCAGTTTTATGAAAAGTTGCTTGGTCGGAAAATAAAACCTTATTAAAAAATCCTCTATTTTCCTGTCTCTTTTGCTTGTCCCAATTGCAAAATTCTATCCTTCTTTGAAAATCTACCTCATATAATTCTTGATGTAAATGAATATGGTAAATGTGATACTTATTCCTTTTTAATATTCTTTGGACAAATCTTTCACTTATATCTGTTGCTTCATTAATGCTCTTCTGACTGCTGTGAGGATCTTCAGTTACTTTCAATACATCTTTTAATTCATTTTCTTCACGTGTAGCTCTCTTAATTCTAACCTTCATTGGATATGCAATGTTCTCCGTTTTCGAAGATGTGTTTAAAAGTTTCCGAAAGCTGCTCTCATCTGGGTGTCTTCGTTCCGGATAGCGTTGATGGTATATTCTACTTGCTAAAAAACAGCTTCTGAATGCTTCACCCAGCACAAAGGTTATGTCAACAAGTTCGTTTTTACTGAAATTCATCATTAATTACAAAAAAGCTGTTAGTGCAGTGAGATATTTTAAAAATTACAGCAGCGAACGATTGTAGCAAAACACCGACTACCACAAAAAATGTAAATAACAGTAATTTTTTGTAAGCTTAAATAAATGTTATTAAATATCTCTAAAACGACGGCAGACTTGAACCCTTATACTAATTGATGTGGAATTTAATGTGGCGATTTTTCAAGTGGAAGTATGAAATACCCAATTTTTTTCTTTTTAATATTGTAACTTGGCAACCTATGATTGAATGTCGCTAATATTTTCAACATAAATAGACCATCGATAGGCTTAAAAAAACTGCAAAGATATATGGGGTGTTCCATTAAAAAAAATTAGTTGATTTTTTTTGGGACATCCTGTGTAATTGAAAATAATTTTAGAATGTGCATATTATTTTCTTAAATACTTACTGAAAATTTTAACCTCATATCTTCAATAGCAACTGAGAAACAGAAGATCGACGCATTATTGCAGGACCCTTTGTAGTTTTACTAAGCTAGCGATCCATCAAGTTATTAAAATCTTCCAAAAAAAGAACCTTGAGGTAAAATACTATTATAATTTTAAATTACTTCACGGCACATTCTAAATACCATCCTCCCCTGAACCGAGTTTCCAACCTGATGCTTAACGAGTTCGTAACTACTTTTAAGTACTATTCAACGGTGTATACCGCCAACCCTTTAATGTAAGCTATAAGTGTTCATTATATTAACAACGTTTCTTGAGCGGTCGGTCGAGTTATGAAGATGTAGGCCGCCTATGCTTGGTTGTTAAGAAAATTAATATACTGCATACGAAGTGGGTGTTAGATTATAATTATGCGAGTTACCTTGAGCGAATGTGGTTCGTATAATTAGAGATTCTAGCGTTTTAAACGTAAGATGCGACTTTACCAACTCGTGTCATAGTCGGTAGGATTTACTGAATCGAAATGTTTGTGCTGTTGGACTGCTAGCAAGTAAAATTATAAAAAAAATCGTGTTATTGTTGTGATAAACAACATTGCAATAAGTCCGCATATTTATTGCACAATATGCAATAGCGAAACGTCATGTATTGAATTCAAGAAACAGTATTCCATACTGGCAATTTTTATATGATTTTATTTTTATGTTAAGTGTGTGCAACATCCCACAACATCTAGTATCTAATGAACACTTTCGTCCTTTTTGAGCTAAGTACGTTCCCTCATGGAAGCGGCCAACATCTATGCAATTACGATACAATTTGCCACGTGTGCAACGTACAGTACAGGAATGTATAAAAGACGAGTTGAGAAATAAGAAAATCTGGCTATGTGTGGATGAAACAACTGATGCTCAGAAACACAGCGTCATTCATGTTGTAGCGCGTCCTTTAAAACGTGATGGTCCACCAGCTTCATTGTTGTTATCCAGTAAAAGGATTCAGAAAATTAATGCAGAAACCGTTATCAAGATAATAAAAGATTCGTTGAGAGAATTTTGTATCATAGGAACCCAAGTCACAATGTTCGTCACTGACGGAGCCGCAACAATGGTGAGGGTTGGCAGGATGTTGAAAATATGCTTTCCGATTCTTCTTCACATAGCATGCCTCATACACGCATGTCACCTCGTAGCAGAAACCATTCAAAAGAAGTATCCGATGGTGGATAAGTTAATAGCATCTACCAAAAAAGTGTTCATGAAATCTCCCAAATACATCCGTGTATTCAAACAATTGTGTCCGAAATTACCACCACCACCTGAGCCTGTAATAACGCGATGGGGAACATGGCTCCAAGCAGTATCAGAAATATTTTCACGAGTGGAAAATGTCATCTTGAAACTTGATTCAAATGATTCTGCAGCATTTCGAGATAGTCAGCAATTTTTTTCCAATTCGGACGTTCAACAACAACTAGATGAAATTTCCATGAACTATTCTGAAGTGGCACAAGCTATTGAGCAATTAGAAAACAGTCACTTATCTGCACGAGACGCATTAAATTGCGTAAACAATTTACAAGCCGCTCTAGAAAACTTGACGAACACTATAGGAGTCGATATTGCTAAAAAATTTGGTGCAATTTTAACGAAAAATCCCGATTGACAAAAGGTTCGGTCTATAACTGAAAATCAAGAGTACCCAGATGAGGAAAAGGAATATCTGACATTTGCAAATCTTACTTCACTGAATGTCGAACGATCATTTTCGAAGTATACAACAACGTACTCACAACACCGTCGACGGCTGAATGAATCGATAATGGAAGCGTTGCTGATGTTGCAATTCTACGCAGCTTACCAGGGCGGTTGCCAATTGCCACAGTGGACATCAAGACAACAGGGAAAGGTAAAAATATTCTTTTCACTAATATTGTATATTACGTACCTACTTTTATGCGGTGCGCCACTGCCGGTACCACCTTTTTAACAAACTCTACTTATAACATATTATAACACAAGTCGTATTGCTACTAACTGCGCCATGTTTAGAAATGTGGCATTTCCAAGAGAAAATCAACGTTGCGTTTACATAAAGAGTTCATAAACCGTCACGTTTACGGCAATATTTACGACTTCAACTGCTGTAACTATGTTTCTGTTAGTTTTGTGTTCCTCTGGGGACTTTATACCCAATGTGTTGCGCATCCAATTACTTTTTAGTTCTATGTAGCTAATATTATTTTAACTTTTGAGCCTTTTCATCTGAATTTCAATGAAGTCACATATGCAGTTCAAGTTTTATTACGAATTATTTGAGTTGTTTTATGTTTTATAGTGGCAAGTATAGTTTATATGCTTTATTAGTATACGTGATACTTAACAAGTGTTACGTCCAAGAAATACGCCATATTGTGACTACTTGAAGAATTAATAAAATCTTGAACACAGTAGACACTAATTTGAAGACAGCAACATTCAAATCTCTTCTTAAATCTATTGTAGTGGGATGTTTCAACGTGAAGAGCGTATGTTAAATTCATTATAATTAATATTATATCAAAACTCGCCGAGATTAGATTTTAATAGAGTTTTGTGCGGAACTTGAATTATTTTCGATTAATATTCGAGTTCCGACATTATTGATTATTTATATCTTCAATCTTTCCTTAAAAAAAAAAAAAAGACTCGGTTAATGACATGTTACAGGGGAGAGTCAAAATCTCAGCGTATTTTAAGTTATTTATATATTAAAGACATTATTTGTAAAAATGACGCATACACACACAAAAATCACATTGTATTTGGAAATGACCGTTAAAATTCCTTATGTTACCTACGACACCGAGTTGGAAGTTCAAAACATCAAAATTTTAATATCAAGTCGTTAGATTGGCAATGTTAGGGACGACGAGAAAAAACAGAAGTCAGCAACGAAAAACAATTCTGACAGATAACAACATCTTCCCGATTAACTTTTAGAAAATTGAGACAAAAAAGTTAAAACATCGTGAAAGTCACCAGTGCAAATATATAAAAAACATTTCAAGTGAACTATAAATGATATCCAACGATTGTTAACGATATTTAATCAGTTACAAAATTTTAAAAACCATTTGAAGATAGTTAATTGAAGAAAACCATCAGAGGGCTTCCAAACAAGGGGACTTTACGAAGAAGAGGGAAAAAGGAACCAGGAACCAGTAGAATTTCACACACACACACACACATATAAAAAAAACACGCCGCAATATAACTGTAAGTAATATTAATTAGATTAAATTCATTTTTCCTTTGTAAGTAAATACCTAAAATAAAAAACAAAACAGATTATCTTCTCAACTCAAATCTTTTAATTAAATTTGTCACATAACAAATTTGGCGATCCTGCCAGGATATTTCGATCAAGTCGGAATATTCAATTTTTCAAAATTCAAAATTTGTTCTAAGAGAATTTAGATTCATATTTAGACCACATTGTAATCATTTTGTTAGTATTTACATTTTAAAAACTGATAACATAAATAATCATAATGACAAAAGCTCGCAGTGATTCTGGAGATTGTGTAGAAGACATAAAAGGTATGTTACAACAGATTACATTAAAACTTGAAACGCTCGTTTCGAATCAAGTAAATTTAGAAAAAAGAATAGAATTGGTAGAGGGAAAAATAGCTCATTCGGATGTATCAATGCCATGTCGTACAATACCTGTTAGTAATGAAGTTTCATCTAATCAAATTAATCATTTTCCTGGCTTCAAGCTGAAGGAAATTATTCCTAAATTTAACGGACGTAATGGGTAACCTGTGGCATATTTAAATGCTGTTAAGCGAGTCATCACGGCAAGAATGACGTTCCTTGACATCTGCAATGTCATAAGATCTTCTTTTACTGACGAAGCAAGTACATGGTTTTCAATAGTTGAAGTTTTATTCCAAAATTTCGAAGATTTCGCGTCTCACTTTTTGTCTAAGTTCTGGTCAGAAACGGAGCAAAACAAAATTAAAAGCAATTTATTCATGGGAGAGTTTAACGCACAAAAGGGATGTTCAAGGGAAAACTATTTTATCAATTAAGAAAATCAAGAAAATAATATCGAGGTGGTTCTTGACCTATCCCACTGCGACTTTTTCAGATCTATTGTGGTTCCTCTATCATTAGATCAATTGCGCTAGTTTTGCCTTTTTCACCAGACCTAGCAGCCTTGTGAGTAATCCCTCTGCATAGATTTCGGCTTTTAGATATTCCGATCTCACTTCTAAGAACCGTATTCCTGCTAGTGCTGTACAATCGCATAGCACGTGGACGGCAGTTTCTTCTTCCGTCTGGCAGAATCTACAGGCTGTTTTCTCTGTCAGGTCTAAGTTGCTCATATGCTTCTTGAGCATACAGTGTCCTGTTAGCAGGCCTACCATTGTTCTGACAGACTTTCTGTCTCTGCTTGGTAGGTCTGCTGTAAATTTAGGCCAGTGTTCAATCAGAAATTACTTGGCCTGTCGCTGACCTGGGATACTCTTCCACCAGTCATGAGATTTCTCATTTTTCCATTGTTTAATAGTTGCTTTAACTACCGTGTATGCTAGGCCCACCGAATGTGTTGAGTTTCTATCAGCATTTAACTAGCCTGCTCGAGCTAATTCGTCTGCCTTAACATTCCCTCGATGACCTTCGCGTCCTGGTACCCAGACCAGGGTCACCTTAGAACGGTTGGCCAGCCTATTGAGGGCATTCATGCATTCCTACACTAGTTTCGACTTTACCTGTGTGGAGTCCAGTGATTTTATCACTACTTGACTGTCTAAATAGATAGCAATAGATCGATAGTCACTTTCTTGCTTATCTAGTTCTTCGATACACCCCAGCACTGCTGCTATTTCGGCTTGAAATACTGTGGCGCTTTGAATTAGACTTGGCGACTTAGTTATTTTTGGTCTAACTCCTAAAATTCCGGCTCCGACTCTAATTTCCGTCTTTGAGCCATCCGTGTACGAGATAGATTCGGCTTGGATAAGCGGGCCTTTTTTTCCATTCTTTTCTATCTGGTATTACCGTTTTATAATTCTTCTCGAAGCTGTATTTGGAACTAATGGCGTCACTGGGCCCACTTGTTACCGGCCCCGCCTTAAGTTCCTTTAACAGTTTCTGATGATCTGCACCATGCAATTTAATTATGGGAGGTTGACTATTCATTAGCATGTAGCTTGTTAGCCTGGCCTCTCCTTGAATATGTAATGGTTCTAGGTTATGGATGACCTCCAGAGCAGCTGTCGGCGTGGTTCTTATGGCTCCCCTGGCACACAGACATGCTAATCTTTGTATGCCACTTAGCCGCCTTGTTGCTTCCACCTGCAATGTGTTTGTCCACCATACCACCGAGCGGTACGTTATCATTGGTCTGATGACTCTCTTGTATAATGACAGCATCACCTTTGGGTTTAATCCCCACGTTTTTCCACACAACCTTCTACATCTGCCTAAGGCAATAGTAGATTTGTTGATGGTTTAATTGATGTGAGGATTCCATGTAAGACTTTGATCAAACCATACATACACCAAGGTATTTTGTTTCCTTGACCAATGGGATCTCCACTGCTCCTAGCATAATTAGCTTTAAGCCTCGAATTATGCGTTTCTTTGTGAATAGGATGATTTATGTCCTTTGTCCATTAACTGTAAACCTTTCTAGTTTACATCAGTTATTTACTGTATTTAGGGCATTTCGCATTCTTTCTGATACTACCCCGGAAAATTTGCCTCATACTACTATTGCTATGTCGTCGGCGTATCCTCGGCAATAGAGGCCTTCTTTGGACAGCTTTGTTATTAGGTCGTCGACGAGAGACGCCCATGACAGGGGTGACAGTACACCTCATTGAGGGCATCCCTCCTATAGAATTACCTATACCTAAACTCAATTGTTTTCGAAATATTTACGAAAAGTCGTATTTGCAATGCTCCGCAGAAAATGCTGTAATTTGTATAATATTTGACATTTTGCTTTGCACATTGGGTATTAAGTAGCCTATAGAGCTAGGGATATTTCCACTTAGAACAAAACAATTTCTTGATCATACACCATCTCTGACAACAAGTAATGATTTAATTCTCCGAGCAACGTTTTCGTCGTTATTTTCAATAAAACAGCCTGTATATCTTTTAATTTTTGAATTGCTGATAATATTTTGCGTTAATTACGTAAAACTTTCCCTATATCTAAAGTTAATCGTTTTTGAGGTATTTTGTATATTCGACTTATTGTCCCGAATTAGTGTAATTAGGTAACAAAAATTTAAATTTTAACACAATTGCGTTCCTATTTATCTATCACCTCTCTCAAATATACAGTTTTGAGCTGTTTTAACAGTTCCTAGAAGTTTAGTAGTCCTTTAATCCCATTAGCTATTGATTTTTCGCCTCCAAATACCATTTTGATATTTCTGATGTTATTTTAATTAGTAGGCTGGGATTAAAAAACAGGTATAATTGTTATTGTATTAAAAATTAATTGACCTACAAAATATATAAAAAACCCAATTACGGGTTTGTATTGATCTCAACAGGTAAGTGTTTATTCAACAACGAAAAACAAACAAAAACAAAGTATTAAATACAAAATATAAACAACAATCAATAAGCAGATTAAACAAATAAACTAAGGAAGAGACAAAAAAACCAATAATAAAACACAATTCTAAAAAAAATTATAAATTTTGTTCAAAAATATTCCTGTCTGACTCTATACATAGTTGTAGTCTCTACCTTTACGACCGTGGCACGTTGGTCAATATATAGGGTGTGATACTCCGAAAGGCGTTTATTGTACGTTCTTTCATATTGTCTACTGTTGTAGAAGTAGTGCGGAACACTTCATTTGTTTATTGGGGTAAAGTGCATTTAAAAAGTTATCAGCGGTGCGTGTATGATATACTGGCGCTCCATCATGTTGAAACCACATGCCTTTCTACGTATGTTTTTACACTAACAATTATCTCTGACATAAAGGAACATTTGTTTCTGAATCCTAGCCTATTACAAATTAAAGCAATACCCGAAATATTCTAAAAATTATATTTGGGCGCGAAAAAACCATAGCTAATAGGATTAAAGGAATACTAAACTTCTAGAAACTGTCGAAAACGCTCAAAACTGTATATTTGAAGAGATAATACATAAACAGGAACACAATACAAAGGTGCTATTCAAGAATCTCGCATAATTGCCCCACCTTGTATATATAAAATCATTTTAAATTTTCCGCCTGGTTTTGGACCCAAGATAGATGCAAATTGCGGTGTTTCCATGCACCCTCATGCATTGTTATCAGTCATGGACTAGGCAGGACCAGGAAAGTCGCCGAGAAGAAACCAGAGGCCAAAGAAGAACTAATTAGGTGCAGCATCGCCACCATCGCTTAATGGCACTAAGAGATCGATTCTCCAGTACCTGGTCAATTGCTGATCTATAGTTGGGTAATGTAGGTTGTCCTGTGATCCTTCGAACCGTTTATCGCCGAAGCAGGGTTTTCGGCTTGCAATCCTCCCGACCACATCTTGTGTTACCACTTACGGCTCAACTCAGTCAGCAACGTTTGGAGTAGGTTGTGAATGCACTTTAACCTGGAGTGGCATAAGGTAGTGTTCAGAATCTCGGTTTTATATTGGAATACATGATGGCCGCATGAGGGTCAAAGGAAGACGTGACGAACGTCATAATTTTCAATTTTCTGTTGAAGAACGTGTGTACCCAGCCCTGGGAGTTATAGTATGGGGTGCTATAGCATATGGGAGTAGGTCTCAGTTGGTGTTTATCCGAGGCACCATGAACGCCCTTCTCTAAATCGGTTCGAAGAGGCACATGTCAATATCTTGCCATGGTCAGCCAGATCTTCCTAACTCTCGCCAATCGAACACGTGTGGGACATTATGGGATGAAAACTGAGGAACTTAGCGAATCCTCCGCAAACACTGGAAGCTCTCCGGCATGAATTGGAGATTGCTTGGGACACCATACCCCAAGAGGACATCGACTATCTATTGGAATCAATGCCACGAAGAGTAAGGGAGTGTGAAAGTTGTAGGGGGCACCCAACACATTATTAATAAAAATAAAGTTAAATTGTGTTGATATTTTCTATTTTTTTTTGAATTATAATCAATTATTACCTTTAAATAGTTATACGTTTCTGCCAAATTTAGTAAAAAAATTCGCACCCCTTCTTGGTGTTGCAATTTCCATGTCATATAACATATATATACCGACTTTAATAGACTGGAAACAGCCGCAGCGAAAACCAGACATCTAGAACTGTTGAAGAAGCTTCCTGCTTCGTGGATTGAAAAACCAGATTCAAAATTCAAGATGCAGATAAGGAGATATTTTTTAGAAAACAGCTTCTATACAGTGACTGAACTTTTACAAACTATCAAATCAGTCACAGACAATTGAATTAAGCCAGCAGTCATGGTGCATCGACACCACGCACATGCATACTTTGCACATACATAGAGAAACACAATACAAATACACACACGTACAAACAAGCACACTCACAAACAGGCGTCACATACACAAGCATACACACCCGCACAAACACACTCATATTTTGTTTTTGACGTTACCACTATAATATTATCAGTCCTAAAGTATGCCCCCCCGCGCTAACTTTTGAACGGCAAAAGCTAGTGTTTTTAGAAAAAATAGTTCGATTTCTTAAGCTTAAAAAGTATGGTTTTAAACAAATTTATTTGCAATGGTTAAAATCATATCTATCGAATAGAAGAGTGGCCAGGTGACATTCTGAAGTGACATTTAAAGTCCGAATACCGTTGCGTCATAGTTGCACATGTGCGAGGCCTACACTATACAGTGCGGTCCTGAAGTATCCCCCACCCCCCCATGCTAACTTTTGAACGACAGAAGCTAGCGTTTCTAGAAAAGATGGGTCGATTTCTATTTTTTGTGAACTAACTTTCGCCGTTATCGGCATTTCAGTTCTACTTCCGGTTTCACTGAAAGTTTTTGGAAAGGTAATCGAAAGGCGAATCCAACGATACCACACATGTTATACTTTAACTAAAGAAATATAATGATATGCAGCAATAAAGGTTTTGGTAATCTGTTTTTGTTCTTGCGCAAAGTTGGCTAGGAAAGAGCGCCAAATTGTTTCTTGCCGCCAGACTGATTTAAAGAGCTCGTTGCTAAGCAAAGTAATCATAACAATTGAAAACTGCCAAATAACAATTCTAAAAGCATGAATTATTCTTGTTATTTATTGTTATTGTATCCTGCATCTGTCATACTTTCGTTCTTTGTTCTCGTTACTATTTTCTCTCATTTTAGCTTGTTTTGTTAATTGTTGTTTCTTCTTTACTTTGTCAAACGTAATTGCAATTAATTAATTATGATAGGTTTGTTTAAATTTGATAGTTTTTGTTGAACAATATGTCTATTTTTTAGGTTTTCTCTGTTGTTATGCTTATGATGGCTTCGGCATGAACCATGTAAAACTGCTGGGTCAATTTTAATATTATTTAATCTGGCAACAATTATCACTTTACTTGCCAGGGTTGCGCAACAAATTGTGCAATAATGTAAATCATATTATCTTCTTTTAAAGCAGTTCACTCTGTAAATTTTATACTATCCTTACTCATTGTTAGTGCAAAGTTTAAATATTTCCGGCTGTACAAGGGCAGTGTTCATTATGTTCCACTTCCTGGTAATTGCTACCAAATTCACCGAACATTAAAATTAGGTACTTGAAGTTTATCTCACTCGGTCCATGCGGAAGCCATTGTAAAATCGACAAAAACCGAAACTTAAGCACAATGCGTATCAAAAACTAACAAATTTAAACAAACCTTCCGTAATTAATTAATTACAATAAAGTTCGATAAAGTAAGGAAGAAACAACAATTAACAAAACAAGTTAAAATGAGATAAAATAACGAGAACAAAGAACGACGGTATAAATAACATTAATAATTCATGCTTTTGAAATTGAGATTTAACAGTTTGGTAATTGTTATGATTACTTTGCTTAGCAACGAGCTCTTTAGATCAGTTTGTCGTCAAAAAAAAAAAACAATTTGACGCTCTTTCCTAGCCAACTTTGTGTAACAACAAAAACATTTATTGCTGCATATCGTCATATTTCTTAAGTAAAAGCATAACATATGTGGTATCGTTGAATTCGTCTTTCGACTACCTTTCCGAAAACATACAAATATGTAAAGTGTTCTATTTAAAATAAGAAAGTTGACGTCACTTCTCACCGGAAATACAATTGAACAGCTAATAACTGTAAAAGGTATCTCGCAAAAAATAGAAATCGACCTATCTTTTCTAGAAAGGCTAGCTTCTGTCGTTCAAAAGTTAGCATGGGGAAGGGTGGGGGATACTTTAGGTCCGCACTGTATAGTGTAGGCCTCGCACATGTGCAATTATGACGCAACGGTATTCGGACTTTAAATGTCACTTCAGAATGTCACCTGGCCACTCTTCTATTCGATAAATATGATTTTAACCATTGCAGATAAATTTGTTTAAAACCACACTTTTTAAGCTTATAGGTGTTGTATGATCTGACAACTCAATATTTTTGGATAAATCTAAGAGTATACTTATACAATGCACAAGAAAACCATGTTGGTTGTTGAATAATGTTTGAAATAACAAGAAATACATAGTTCATTGGCCTAATGGAAAAAAAGGAAAATATGTCTGCTTTGCATAAAAAATCGTCCTCTGCATTTTCGTTCCTTTTTTCATCATTCAATTCCCTGCCGTTAGAAAAAATTCCGAAGGGTTCGAGAAGACATTTCTGATGATTTCTCCGACTTCTCAGTTCGTCGACGTTTAAATAAAACACACCGAATCCACCCGGGGTTTGTAAAATCTCATTATGTTGATTCGATTCGATTTAATCTAACCTTGCCATGTCATTTGTCGGGCAAGGTCTGCTATCAGTCGCGCAACGTATGGTTGATACTTGGCAGGTCTTCTCGAATAATCTGCGGTTATTTTAGGTGCGCTTTTAGTTGCGCCTTTCATGCTACATTGGCTAATAATTAAGACGGAAGAATAGCAAAGCAAGATGTAATCGATTTTCAGGGATTTGGAGCATAAAAGCTGCGTTACGGTAGCTAGGTCATCATGTTGACGTTATGCATTGATTATTACGTGGTAGCGTGTTAAGTAGGTATTCCAGGGGGTTGTTGCTTATTAAAATATCCTTGAGAGTGATTTGTTTACTTCTTGAACGGGGAGATATCGGAAATTGGTTTCAAGGTTGTTGGTTTAGATCGATATTTCATCTAAAGAGTGTGTGTAGTTTTGTAGTTATATTAACTTAACCAGTAAGAGGAGTCCCTGAAAAATATTAAGTAATCAACATAATTTAAGGAAATGGGTATGGGTATCAAACACTAACTTAGTTCCTAAGCGATATGTGGCGTATGACAGTAGTGCTGATAATCAAAATGTGAATTGAAAACCATAGAAGTCACAAAAACGTTATCCAAGTTTTGCAAAAATTCGGCTATGTTAAGAGTCAACGCCCAAAAAGCACTTTAGCAGTTAAAGGAACTCGTCTTGACAAAGTAGTCAACCTAGTAAAGAATATCTTGATTAAATTTAAAGAAAGAACAACTATTACCAATACACAATAGATAACAGTTTACAAAAAAAGAACTATTAAACATAGAGGCTCCGATATTATGACATGGGCCAATTTTTTGGTATGGTCTGGGACTAATTTTTAGAATTCCTAAGACTCAAGATGTTTATTGACCAACATCATGTTACCTTCAGGGGAGAAGATGCCGCGTCGTCGGATCTATCAGCAGGATAATGACTCAAAACGTACGGCGAGAAGGGTTAAAATTGGTTTAACGAAAATAATATTGGATTGGCAAGAAAGTAATTTCCGTTTTGTAGTGTGAAATAAAACTATTTTGTTTAATGACCTTTTGTCATCTTCCATGTAGTTTCATGATTCCGCGGTCATAGAAATGTTGATACTTATCAGCAAAAAACTGAACCAAGTGATTTAAGCGATTTAAGGTCATTATCATTTTTGAAAGGACTAAGAACCGTCTAATTTTTGTTGAGTATGTCCTATACCCATCTTCTTATTTTCTTGTATTGAACGCCATGAAAAAAATATATCGTCAAGAACAATCAAAATGTACTAGAAAGCAATTTTCCTACTAACTAGAACAAAATAAATAAATTAAAATAACGCAAAAAAAACATACTAGTTATATATCTAACATATTTACCAAAGGAAACTTAATGGTTAAAATAATTAATTTCTTCTTAATAAACGTTCAAATAAATGACCTTCTTGTTGAACACACATATTTATTCCTTTCCTTATGTCGTCTCTGGCTCCTGACAACATGTCTTCTCTTGTGGTAGGTTGATTAACATATACCCGGTCTTTTATATAACCCCATAAGAAAAAATCTAATGAGGCAATATCGCAAGATCTTGGTGGCCACTCAATATTACCTCCACGCCCAATTCATTTTTGTGGAAATTGTTGATTCAAAAATTCTTGAACCTCACGGCGGTAGTGCGGAGGCGCACCATCCTGTTGAAGCCACATATTTTCCTGCTGATTTACATCAAGTGTTTCAAGTAATGGGGGTAATTCTTCACTTAAAAAGTTTAGAAACTAAGGCCAGTTAAGGACTGATTACAAAAATATGGACCAATTATTCTGTTGTGCTAGATACCACGCCAAACATTCACACACCAATGGTTTTGATTTTGTACCTCCCGAACTCAAAATGGGTTTTATGTAGCATAATAATGCATATTGTAGCGATTCACGACACCATTTAAACGAAACTTCATCGGAAAACATTATGTTACACAAGAAGTTTTCATTTAACTGTAACTGTTCAATCATTATGGCAAAATTGGACTCGTCTTTCAAAATCATGCCCTGGTAATTCCTAATGAAGTTTGATGTGATACGGGTGATATTTGTACCTTCTTGTTGTCCGATTCGCAGTTGATCGTGAGGTATTACATAACATTGCTAACTCTCTACTACTTACTTGAGGATTTTCCAGAGTATTCATTAAAATTTGAAGTTCCTCATTTTCATTAGTAGCTTTTCTATTCACAACTTTACGTTTAGGATAATCAACACTACCGGTAGAATCAAATATTTCTTTTAGATTATGAAAACTGTGCGAACTAGGTGTCCGGCGTTCAGGAAACTTCATTTTATAAATTCTTTGTGCAAAAACAGTTTTTGTCAGCTTCATCTAATATATAAATCATGTCAATTAATTTAGTTTTTGGATAATCCATTTCAAACGCAATAATTCACAAAAGTTGAGCGAAATAATAAAATATTATATTACTGTCACAACACTGCGCTTTTCTATATTGACATTTCATGGATTTTTAATGTGACTATTATCTTCCATGGCAATTCGATTGAAGCAATAATAAACTAGAAGGCAATACAGGGAAAAAAAAATATCTCAAAAAGAATTGAAGACAGGTATAGGACATATTCAACAAGAATTAGAAGGGTCTTAGTCTTTTATAAGGTAAAATACAAATATACAGGGTGTGCCATTTGAAAAAAGTGCTTTTTTTTACATTTAATTTTTTTCACGTTTGGACAATTATATTCAACATCCTGTAGCCGATATCTCAAATGTTTTATAAAGTATCTATTAACTTGACATTTGCCTTTCCACTTACCAAATATTAACGTTTTTCTTATAGAAGCGACGGTAACATTTTCAATTAAATAGATGATTGAAAATGTGAGCTTTTACCTTTAAAGCTGAATATTTCGAAAACTGCAAGGTTTCAACATAACGAATACACAACAAAAAAGTTTTAGAATTAAGCGTAGAATTAAAAAATTAATTCATGTATAGGATGTCCCGTTTAAAAAAATACAACTTTGGTTGCTCTACTTTTTTATCGCACCCTGTATACTTTTATATATTTTTAAAATGTGTGGACTTAATAACCATATCATATATATAGTTTTATCCCAAATTTTACCGATAAATCATAAACTTACTTTGCTCTATCGTTGACTCACCCTGTACAGGCATTGCATGTCATAATATAATAAAAAAAATTAAAGTAATGAAATTAATGATGGGAAAAATCGTTATTTTAAAATAACAGTTTCAACCGTTATCGTTATTTTGAAATAACGGTTGCAAAATAAGTCTACAGTTCTACACGATAACGCATCGTGATTCCACATAGCACATGTGCAACTGCTGATCTTGCAGCACGCTAAAATTTAAATTCAGAATTTTTTTTGTAATATAAATATTTTATTGCGTTTTTTTGCAGATAAATGATAAATTGGTTAATAAATTAAGTGATAAACTGTTCACTGTTGTACTATCAGATTCACTGCAATCATTATTACAGCAGCGTTTAATTTCCACCATTTTGACCGATCCTACTGTTATTTTTCTTATATTTAATCTTAGTTAATCTTCGAAATGCGAGAATATCCATGTGCTTAAATGCTATATAATAAATGTAACGGTTTTATTTTTAGTTTTATAAGTAAATTTTTTATATAACATCGGTCTTTTATTTTACATTTGATAATTCCAATACATACAATTATTTAGCAAAAATGTCCATAATAAACGTCCGACTCGATGTCGACTACCGCCGTAATAACCGTTCGAGAGGATGTTTATGTAGGTACGTGATCTGATAAGTTATTTTTCTAGAGGAGTTGTAACTATTATCTGTAATAAACAGCGGCTTCGATCAGCCAGTCGTAGCGCCACGCAGTTGAGTACGCCGCAACGGTGGTCGATGATATGTTCACAACAGTCCGAGAGCAACCGTGCTATACCTGTTATTTTCCCAGCGAGATAACAGTTGCAACCGTTATTGGATCCACAACGGTTATAAAATAACAGATAGTTAAATAACGGCAGATCCCTAAATGAAATACATTTTATGTTTAATGTGATATATTAAAGGTTTAAAAAACCTTAGTTAAAATTAGTTAAATTACTTACATATTTATAATGTTTTATATGAAGTTTAACGTAATTAATAAACATTGTAAGCACAAAAACTTAAAATGCCAATGTCCGTACAATGTTATTTCTATTTAACGAGCATGTTGCTATAGATTCATAAATCAACTAAATGCATTTGTTTGCGAGTGCAAACATACATCCATATGGACTAGTTATTGTAGATAGTTCCATGAGGACTATTCATAAATGGAATTGATGGGTTTGGTTTTGGCAAGTAGTAATTTAGGTGATAATTACCCCAACAACTCGAGTATATTAGCTTGCTTGTGTGGAATAAATTGTTTGTCCAACGACAATTTCAACAGATGCTCTCAATGATGGTGGATGCATAAACTTTAGTGCCATTCGGCAATAATTACAGCAATCTAAATATTTGACTACTGCTAAATTTACTGTTCTCCCGGTTTTTTTAGAAAGATTTACGAGTTGGAATGGAAGAATTAAAATTGGAATGGTGTTGGAAAAGTGGAATTGCATACGACGCACAGTAATTCAGATTTAAAAATTGAGCGGCCAAAAATGGTTTTCTTGAGTCTCTTTATATTAATTATCACATAGCAGTGTCTGTTTAGCATACACCAGCGATAAAGAAAATAGATATTTCACGTTTGAACTATTTATGTTTAACTTTAGGTATCGGTTTGAAGTTGTGCGTTTCGTATTGAAGCTTTAGTTGTTGTTTTCAAAAGAGCGTAAAAGGTGATGTAAGTTGAATGAAGTTGAAAGTAAACTAAAGGAGTGATATGGAGCAAACTATTAAAGGTTAGTACTTTTATTTTTGTTATGTGTAATTTAATATTTTGATGTACTTCATATACTAGACAATCTGAAATTTGTTTAAAAAAGGTGTACCTTTTTAATATTTAGTTGAGTAGAAAAAAAAAGTTGCAATAGCTTGACTATATTACTAGATGTATTTACTTCACAATACTATATATTTTATTTGCTAATTCGTGCCTAGAATCTAAAAATTTGTGTTTTTGTTCGGTAGGTGCAATTCAACCCAGAAAATTAATTCAAAATAAGGAGTTATTTGAAGCAATGAAAAAGTCAAACTGTTCGTTGAATATTTGTACTAAAGAACACCAAGATACTCCTTTAAAGTACATACAATCTGCATTAAATGATCAAAGAGATTTGGCAAAAATTGAAGTTTGGAATAGAAAAATAGCTAATTTTATTTTATCCTTAAATCGAAAGCGGAAATCTTCTAATCTGACAACTTCATTATTTATTTCTAAGCACAGCGCATAGCTAAATGCCACTACTAACGTTTTTGCTGAAGATACGGAAGATATTGACCAAAATGTTCAGGCACGGTCTATCTTCCGCGTTTAGTCGCGGCGAGTAAACGTTTCGAGAAAACGCATCGAGTAGTCGCTTTGGCGTGGTGTATTTTGCAGGCGATTAGCGGACGCGACTCTTATTAGTTAATATTTCTGAAAGCAGTTGTCTTCTGATAATTATGTGGTATTGAATGTTACAATATTTATTTAATTTTTAATACAATACAAAGTTATGAGAAAAACTGTGTTAGCTGCCGTTATCTTAATGACTGAAGAAGAAGAAGAGGAATCTTTAGTAACAATACTGTGTAATTACAGGGGAAAGAGAGGTAGATAGAAGGACAAAAGGATGTTTCACAGCTCTGATGACACTAAATTTAAAGAATACTTTAGACTTACCAAAAATCAGTTTTTGGATGTGCTTTCGTACTGGTTCTGTGTATTTCAAAAATATTTAAAATAAAAACCAAATCTTAGTATTGACCAAAAAAGACATCCCCGATTCTAGAAAAGATCTTTCCAGTAAAGAATATGCTAATAATAATCAAATTACTTGGACGAACTTCCATGTTAAGGAAGAACTAGCATGTCTTGCATATTTTGCATGTCTGCTACATGTTTAGATATATGTACGCATTAAAATGATAATGACTTTGTTCTTCTTTTTTCTAATAGTTTTCGTTTTAGGTTTATTTAGATTAGTTTAGTACAGCATAGTATATTGTGTTTTCTTACATTTTGCAAATTTCTTAAAATTATCTAAGTGGCTATTCTCTTCTTTGAATATTGTAGACCAAATTCACTATCGCGACTAAACGCGTGCGTTTAAGTTAGCTTCAAAGCGATTCGATTAAAAGACGCGTCGTCTTCCTGCGACTACTTGAAATTTGACGCGCAAGATAGACCATTCACATGCATATTTCATAAGCGCAATAGACGCGAGTTCTCGAAACGTTTACTCGCTGCGACTAAACGCGGAAGATAGACCGTACCTTTAGTCCTACAATCAAAATGGGTAAACCGACAAAAGAGTTTCAATTGTCAAGGAACGAACGAAAAATATTCGTGAGAGATTATGGCAAGAAATTGGTATAAAGGTCGATAAGGTAATTCAAGGAAAAGGAACATCAAATACTGGCAATGTTGCAAAGAGATTATTTAAATTAGCAAAAAGTTGAGTTATTGAAGCGGTCCCGTATCAATCTAATTGTTTTATCAAGCGGTCACAAAACTAAGCATGAAATATCTGATAAGTAAAGCTGGCCACGAGCGGTACCGCGCAGTAGCGTAAAGTCGACCAGGCCTCGCGTTCCACTAGAGTTATTCTGCTAATAGAGATGTTTGCTGCCGCAAATAATTTCGCTCACCTTTTAAATAAAAATTAAATAACACGTGCTCAAACACTTACCATTTTAAGAGTCCTCCGTGAAATCACAAAGTGAATAATGTCTGTTAAATATCTGCAACATTAGATATGTTTCAACTGTTGTTTCGGCAAAACTAGTACGGCATGAGGAAAAAATGCGTTTATATGCAGAGAACGAACGTTCTACATCTAGTGACGTAATATTTGCGTAAGTAAAATAATCTTTCAAATAACTTAACGATTCTGTTGGCGCACCTTCACAAATCTGTCTTAATGTGCCAAAATCAGAATTTTTCTCAAAAACACTTTCAAATTTTTCTAGAACAGAAACATTTTTTGCGTCTTCAATCGCGCATAGCTGTGCGTGAACATGTTGCACTATTTGTAGAGATTCTTCTAACGGCACCGCAGGATTTTGTAATTTTTCTATTGCATCTGCTAGCCCGAAGTAATTGTCGTGAATGATTTTTAAATCCATTTTAACCTGACTATCTTGAAATTTCGATTGGCTTTTCTGGATAGCGGCAGTTTCCTTTGTATCGAATTGTAAAACCACGTTCTTAATATTGTCAAAATATTTATGATAATAAAACGCGCCCTGCAACCACGTTCCCCAACGAGTTAGAATAGGTTCTGGTGGCTCTGGTATACGGGGGCACAGTCTGTGAAATTCGCGAATACGTTTCGGTGATTTGACAAATACTGCGTTGGTATGCGCTATTAAAGCGTCTACCTCAGGATAACATTTTCTGATACTATTCGCCACAAGATTGAGAGCATGAATTTTACACGTAATGTGTAACAAATTAGCGGAATGCTTTTTAAGAGACCGGCCTACAGAAAGCATGTTTGCAGCACCATCACTCACTAACATCAACACTAACAACACTAACTTTGAAATTACTTCGGCAGTACACTGTTGTATTCGTTTGGAGACTAATAGAATTGAAGGTGCCGATTGATGAGGTTCCAATTTGCGTGCCATTACATTAAGAACAGAATGTTTCTTCCGATCTGTCGTTTCGTCGACACATAACCACAATTTTTGATCTTTCAACTCCGATTTTATTTTTTGTTCAATATGTTCGCGCGCAGATGGCACAATTCTTCGTAATGATGTTCGACTTGGTAATTTGCACCCCGAATAGTTATTCCAAAAGCAGATAAATGGTTCCTTGTCTAGTAAATTAAACGGTATATTACATGCGATAAACGTAACGCATAAATTAAATGTAAATTTTTCATTGTCTCGTGCGCAATTTCTTTTTGAGACATGCTTTTCACTATTTACGTGTCGTAGGCAATGTTGTCTGGGCCAACACATTAACGGGATTTTACAGATTACACATTTAATTTTAGCACCTTCATATATTAAGTCTGGAATTTCTGCAATAAATTTTCGAAGTTTGTCCGACCACGGTCGTTTTGCTGACGAAATCATAATTTTACTAGGGCAGGTAAACAATTGCGCAAATGACCGGCAGCGAAAATGTCCGTACTGCTCCGCAGACGAAGGAATACTACCGTTCCTCTCGGTCCGAACTGATTCTACGCCGATGCGCGGTACCGCTCGTGGCCAGCGTTACTGATAAGTATGCTAAGGATACTTCGACATTATATGTCCAGTTACGATTGGTACCGTATGCGTCCAAGCGTACACAAAATCGGAAGAGCCTCAGGAATCGCGTAACAAAGATTATTTGCAGTTTCGCGAACACCATACTCGAAAGTCTAGTCGACAAAATACATATCTAGACTTATTGAATAGACTACCAATATCGTCAGACCCGATAACATCATCAGCTTCCAAGTCTGAACTTCTGCAAGAAGCGTTAAATCTGCTGCAAATGGTAGTGGTTCAAATAATTTAAGTAGTTCCGAAGAAGACTAAATTTGTACTTGACATAAATGTGTTTTCTATTTGTTTTGTAATTTCTGATGTATGTATGTACATTCACACATGCACATTTATTGTAACCGATATATTATTTTTTATTTTTAATTATATTATTTTTATAAAAATTACATTTATTTATTGTTGTTACATTTGACAATATATGTATAAATTTCACATTTCTAAATGAGAATTACTTAATTAATCAATATTATTACTTATAAGTAAGCTTAAAAAGGATTTTATCAAGTAGATGATTTTTTTGGCCGGTTAAATTCCCAATCCGGACCACTGTGCGACGTGTACACTTTCACTTATAACTGCACCATAATTTCATTTCAAATGACTCCACCCAAAGTATCATTAAACTAGACTTAACTCGACTTTATGTGTAAGATCTGCAGAATCCAGCAGAGAATAGATAGAGACAGTCAAACTAGTCCTCTTGCCCCAAACACAAATACAATACCTCTAATCTTCATTTCCTTCGTGAAATTAAATATTTGTTCGAAGATAGCTGCGGGCGTTGTACTTGGCCTTCCGATAAGCTCAAGTGTAAGCTTAGATTAAGCGTTTGACTTTGAGGAGACGTTTTGTATTAAGAAGAAGGATATTATAACTATGCGTTAGTTGAGAAGTGTATTTTGTAGCGTTTCAAAGAGATTCCTTAATGTTTTAAGATCTTATCTATTTGGAAATCTATCTTGAAACTTTAAACTTTAAGAGAAATGCGGACTTGTCTGAAATATAATTCGAGATAACATGAAATATTATAGTGCGCCGTAGCTAAGCAATTATTCGTAACTCGTAAGCATTTATGTATTTCCCTACAGAAAGAAACGAAATTATCTAAGTTGTAGATATGCTATCATCTTACAACGACTTGCTACTTGTTAGATAGGAGTTACCTAGCTATACAGCGGCTTACTTAATAATTATGTGAGGTATCTCAAACTAAAAGGGATACAATTTTATAGCATCTTATGACTTGCAAGTGGAGGTATTAAGAATTTTATACGCTTTGGCTTCAATTTTTGCATTTGTTTCATATTTTGGATTCCAACAAAGGAAAACAGGGTCATGTAATTTATGATTTTCACTTTGAAATAAATGTTGCTGCATTTTGAACGAACATTAACCCTCACAATACCGCCTCATTTTAATGATACTTAGTACGAGTGGAGCCTTTGACTCCGAAAGCTTATGTCAAGAAGAATATACTGTATTTAAACAATTTATAGCAGAAACAAATACTCAAAAAGTTTGCAAGTAATTTATTCCAATAATAGTAACAATAGACATAAATTTATTATGCCAATATGCCGTGACGCACGCTAGGCCCTAACAAATAAGCTTTTTTCTACATGCATGTTACAGTATACTGAAATACCCATTAAGTGAGTCAACTAAATTATATGTTGAGATGCAGGCAAGCAAATCTTATGTTGATTCAGACAAAATATTTAGTTACCTTAAACAAATGTCCTTTAACAAAATCAATTTAGTTATTCCAACCATATCGGTTCTTCATCGCAAGTATTACTACACTGAAATACTGATATGGTTGAAATAACTGATTTAATTTGGTAAAGGAAATTTGCTTGAGGTAATTAAATATTGTATTGCATCCAACTGTATTGTTTGAATCAACATATTATTTGTTTGCCTGTATTCAAATATATAATTTATTCAGTAATTGACTCAATCAAATGAGTTTTTCAGTGCACAGCGAAAGCTCTCCATTACAGTCCCCGGCCATCGAATTAGGATCACATGAAAATATTATGATTTTGGGGTAAAAAAGAGCAGTTGGTAATGTTGGCAATATTATAATAACAATATAATTAAATATAATTACTTATAACATGCAAGTAAGTATAATTTGAACATATATTTACTAATATTTGCTTGTGCCTCCTCTGTGCTTTATTATTTCGTCAATCCTTTTTGGCATAATGCCAATGCAGCTTTTTATTGTTTTCTTAATTCCATCGCTATTATGCCATACATCTTCAATATGTTGTTGTAATTCTTCCTTTGTAGTTGAGTTTCGTGTACTTACGATGTTTTTCAAGACATTCCACACATTTTCAATTGGATTTATGTCTGGTGAATTGCCTGTCCAAGATAGTACACGCAGATTTTTAGATTCAAGTGTCGCATGACACTTTTTGCCTTATAAGACGGTGTATTGTCTTACATGAAAGTATATGGTCCTTGAGTCGGATCCAATGAACCAGTATATGGTATTAAATAGTTTTGTAAAACTTTTTTATATTGTTTTTGTTCCATTGTTCCGTTAACGAAATATGGTGGTCTCGGTCCTTCTGTCGTAATACACGACTAAACTTTTAGAGATGGGGGGTGTTTAATAGATTTGATTGTGCATGTTTCTTTATAACGCTCTGAAGGACGTCGACGAACAAATTGGCTCCTTTCCTTTAGCACTTCTAGACGTGGTTCGTCGCTATAAATAATCTAGGAAGAAGTAAAAAATGTAGAAAACCATTAAGTGAACTATGAGGATGAATTTGACCAAAAATAGAGATGATAAATGAAATTTACCTTTCCCCAATCTTCGACTGTAATTTCATTTTAGATGTTAGTCTTGGCTTCATTGCCAGACGTCTGCATTTCAAGCTTACTTCATAAAAACGTCTACGGACTGTTCGAGCTGATATTTGTATACCTTCTCCACTAAGAATGTTATGAATACCTTTAGTGGATGACAAACGATGTTCTGTAACCACTTTTACTTACGGTTGTTTTGCGTTTGCTGGCACAGCATCTTCTGCCACTACTCGTACTAGGAATATTCTCCTTAATTAATTTCCCGATTCCCAGAACAGTTTCAAGTGATACACCCTCTTTTTGTGCAACTTCACATTGGGAGAACCCTCTCGTCTCAGAAATTTGTGCGTTTTTTTCTGTGGTTATATCCTTCTTCTTTCCCACTATGATAATAATTGACCGCGAAAATAGACGCACACAGATAAAGTGAAAACTTTTTGACGTATAAGTTCTTTGGAAAATCGGTAAAAATACTGTTTTTATTTATATTTGCAATGATACGAACTAACTAATGAACGACACAATTCAATTATTGTAGGTACGAATGGCAAGAGGCGTAATTCATAGCAGGTGGATAATCGGTTTATTGCATCCCTAAGCATTATTTTTATAACCAGCAATTATCTGTGGCCATAATGTATTAGGGTATTACTGAAACAACAATTATACTTTTATAGATTTTCGAAATTAAAATTATGTTTAATAAATATTCTTATAAATTTAATCTTTTTAAGTGGTCCTATTTCCATGGCCAATGACTGTATCTTGGCCAGCTCTTGGAACCAAACTCTAATCTATTTTTCATATGCAAATAATATTCCTTACAGAACGAGTAACTCCAATAACCGGTCAAATACATGCTTATTTTCGATTTAAACGGTAGCTTTTTTGGAACGATGCTAAGGATGTTGCAGATTTCATCATATATAAAAAACAATTGCGTGTTAGTGACAAAACTACTCAAAAATCCGAATTACGTATTCCATACCGTGCCCTGTTACTGCAGCGACAAACTTGGCACATTATTATATTATCATTGTGGCTTCAAGCTTCCCCATCCTACTCTCGTGTTTTGGGTAGCGGCTTTGCCCTACGTTCCCTCGTAGAAACCCCGTTTAATATGCATTAAAATGCAAATGTCGGCCACAGTCGTGTTTATGTACTTCGATGGCGTAACGTGTGGCACACATTTGATACTACACATACGCTAGACGCTCCGTGTTTTTCTTCCGCCATTCGTTATTGTTATCTGCTGCGAATAACTCAATTTATCCTTCGCCGGTCGCTAAGTGGAACCGATTTTCAATGTGGAATATAGACGTTTGTTAATACAAGTGATTTATTAGAGAGGGAGGAGGGGTATAGTTATTTCTAGAGTATACCTATGCGAACTCGCTATGGTTTACAATCGGAAAAACGCGAACGAAATTTATATTTTTTGAAGTAATTGTCAAATATTTTCCAATATCTATACATGAAAGTTCAACATACTGTAGGTATGGTATCAACGGAATATGTTTATTATTATTTAATTTCATATAACATGCAAGTAAGTGTAATTTGAACATATATTTACTAATATTTGCTTGTTCCTCCTCTGTGTTTTATTTGCTCAATCCTTTTTGGCACATTGCCAATGCAGTTTTTATTATTTTTTTTTTGATTCCGTCGCTATTATGCCATACATCTTCAATATGTTGTTGTAGTTTTACCTTTGTAGTTGAGTTTCATGTACCTAATTTGTTTTTCAAGACATTCCATACATTTTTAATTATACAGTGTCCGACAAAAAAAAACTCCCTAATTTTTAAAGGTAGTTACAAAGAAACTAAGAAAGATACAAGAAAAATACTTTTATTTGTGAACAATGAATACTATGCCATTTTACATTACTTGGTTTTAAAAATTATATCCGGTAAATGACGTCCTCCATTGTTGATACATTGACGAAGTCTTTCCCGGAAGTTGTCCATAGTTCTTCGTGCCATTTCTCTTGGAATGACTGCCACTTCCTGGGTGATTGCCTCCTTAAGTGCTTGCAGAGTTGTTGGACGATGTTTGTACACTTGACCCTTTAAGTGTCGGTATTTAAGGGACCTAAAACCATTGTATTCTACATAGTTAGTCCGACCATCCAGGTAACTATCAAACACCTCAATGAGTTCAAGGGAAATGATAGTTTTCGTATCAGGAACACGATCATGTCGGCCAAGTTGGAATCGAATCCGAAACGCTCGCTGCGTAGTTATTACAGAACCACCGTTACGAATAAATTCCTCCACAACAAACGCACGGTGCTCACCGAACCAAGCCATTGCGCACACTGAAAATGGCACGTACACCACTTTCAAACAATACCCCCTCCATATAAATACCCCCACTACAACTCATACAGCGGCTTCTTCAATTACGGGAATTTTTTTTGCCGGACCCTGTATTTCAAAGATTTTTAATTTTATTTGTGTGCGTCTATTTTCGCGGTCAATTATTATCATAATGGGAAAGAAGAAGGTTATAACCACAGAGAAAAAAAGCACGAATTTCTGTTCTTCTAGAGACGAGAGAGTTCTCCCAACGTGAACAACATGCACAAAAAGAGGGTGTATCACATCAGCTATTCTGAAAATCACGAAATTAATTACGCCGGTAAACGCAAAACAACCGTAGGAGATGATCGTCGTATAGTAAAAGTGGCTACAGAACATCGTTTTTATCCACTAAAGGTGTTCATAAAATTCTTAATGGAGAAGGTATACAAATATCAGCCCGAACAGCCTGTAGACCTATTCGTGAAGCAGGCTTGAAATGCATACGTCCGGCAAAGAAGCCAAGACTAACATCTAAAATGAGAGTGACACGATTTCAACGGGCTAAAGAATATAAAAAAATATACAGTTGAAGATTGGGGAAAGGTACGTTTCATTTATCAAGGTCATCCTCATAGTTCGCTTAATAGTCCTCTACATTTTAAATTTTTTGTAGATTATTTACAGCGACGAATCATGGCTAGAAGTGCTAACGGAGAGAAGCCAGTTTGTTCGTCGGCGTCCTTCAAGGTGTTATAGAGGAGCTAGTGGACGTTATGTACGATCATATCTATTAAACACCCCCTTCTCTAATGATTTGGCCGTGTATTACGACAGAAAGGCTGAGACCACTATATTTCGTTAACGGAACAATGGAACAAAAGCAATATAAAAAAGTTTTACAAAACTATTTTATACTTTATATTGGTTCATAGGATCCGACTCAAGGACCATATACTTTCATGCAAGACATCATAAAGCAAAAAGTGTAATGCGATACCTTGAATTTAAAAATTTGCGTGTACTACCTTGGTCAAGCAATTCACCAGACGTAATCCCAATTGAAAATGTGTGGAATATCTTGAAAAGCATGTTAAGTACGCGAAACTCAACTACAAAGGAAGAATTACAACAACATATTGAAGATATATAATAATAATAATAATAATAATAATAATGCATCTTTATTGTCCAACAGTCAAAAACCAATTACAGGACAAATATAATAGATACATTGAATTTTCAAAAGTACAGAGCTACTATTCAATATACATATACAAGGGTAACAAGAAAGTGTGAATAGGTACAAGAAAAGGGAAAGAGTGAGTGAAGGAAAAGCTGGAAAAAAGTATTAGTGGAAAGGATCAGGATAGTATTTATGAAGGTTACGTGTCATGTGTGTTAGAGGAGCCTTAAGTAGCGCGTTCGTTCTATAACTAGGAACACGTAGAAGATCAGTTAAGCGGGTGTTATGCTCAGGTACTGTTATTGCTATAAGCGCCAATAGATGCGGGGAATCCATTTGGTTATTTAATAGATTATAAACAAATCGTGTTCTCTACGACTAGAAAGTGATGTGAAGTGATGCCTTTGTAATAACTGGTTGTAATCTGAGTTTCGTGCAGGGTAAGTGCCATCTAATTTATACGACAGATATTTCAGAAAACGTTTCTGTATCTTTTCTAATGTTAGGTTTAAGTACGTGAAAATCAGATACCACACAACCGATGCATATTCCAGTTTACTTCTTATTAATGCATTGAATAATGTTTTTAGCGGAGCTGTGATAGTAAACGAACGACAAGATCTCAACAAAAACGCTAGGGTTTTGGACGCTGCGCTGCATACTGAGAAAATGTGTTCCGAAAAGAGAAGTTGATCATCGAACATTACCCCTAGGTCCTTCATTGTTCATTTGCGCGAGACCAGATTGTTGCCTATGTAGTAATTTTTGTGTATAGGATTCCGTACCTTAGAGTACGATACAACAGCACATTTGTTTGCGTTTAATAATAGACCATTGTTCATACACCACTTATGTATACTTTCAAGACTATCTTGTAAGCTATCTGCATCAGCAATATTCGTTATTTGTCTATAGATTTTCAAGTCATCCGCATACGCCAACACATTACAGCCTAATGAGGATAACAGATCGTTGACAAAGATGTTAAATAAGAATGGTCCCAAGTTTGAACCTTGAGGGACACCCGTGTGAATTTGAAATAGGTTAGACGAGAATCCGTTGAAGTAGACGTAGCTAGACCTTTCATTGAGGTACGAAGACAGAAGCTGAATCAAGCCATTTGAGAATCCAAAGCGTCCAAGTTTTTTAATTAGCAATGTGTGATCTATAATATCAAAAGCTATGGCATAATAGCGGCGAAATTAAAAAAAAAAACAATAAAAAGCTGCATTGGCAGTATGCCAAAAAGGATTGTGAAAATAATAAAACACAGAGGAGGAACAAGCAAATATTAGTAAACATATATTGAAATTATGCTTGTTATATGTAATTAAATAATAATATTGCCAACATTACCAACTATTGTTTTTTAATTTTACACCAAAATCATAATATTTTTAAGTGGTCCTAATTCGATGGTCAGGGATGTACTTATTTGGTCTATTTGAATGTTTTACCACTTCATTAGGCTTGGTTTCAAATAAACTCTTTACGCAGAGGGATTTCGGCATCATTGTAACTTATGGTAATCTTACACTGAAAGAATCAATTCAATAAACCGTGGTTCATTGTTTTCGTTTTATTAAAGCAACAAAAATTATTATATTAACTAATAAATATATTACAACAATGAACTACGTTTATCAATTGATACCTGTTTTATCAATATAATAAACACCTGGTTATTAACTTATTTGTGAGAAGCGAAACAATAATTCGAGATTTTTCATTAGACATTAATAAATGTATTCTTTAGTTTAATTGTTCGCGCTAATATTTAAAATGATTAAATTGATGGTATTTACTACCACATCCATAACTTTCTTCAGTCGAAATGGATTTAGAGCACAAGTTTTGCTGGTAAATAATGCAATGCAAAAATTATTAAATCCACATTCTTGCACATTCATAGCAGTTGCTTTTTCCCTTCGGAATTCCGAAAAAAACCTTTTCGTGGACCGACCATTGAAGGCGCACCATCTGTGCACACTCCAACTAATTTACCCAATGCAAACCATATTGCTCAAAAGTACTTTGCACCTTGGCAAAAAAATCTTTTCCAGTAGTGGTCCCTTTGTAGCGGCCGTTAAAGCCAGTTAATTCCTCTGTCACTACAAATTTTTTCATCAACTCTCTCGATAAAAATAGCTAACTGGGCTGTGTCAAGTAAATCTGTATTCTCATCCAAGCAATCGAAAAATGCTTGAAAACCAGCTAGTCTACAGTCAATGTTTTTCTGTATCACTAGACATCATATTATCACGTCGAACAACAGTAAAGGGGGCGCGATAAGCTCACTTTCTCAAACTCTTTTTTCTTTTCTGGACACAAAAGTTCTGCAACATCTACTAGGCACTTTAACAACTCTCCCTCAGAATATGACTTTGATGTTTTCGCTATTTTGGAACTAACTAATAAAAACTAGCTTTAACAACACTGTCTAGATTTGATCTTGTGAATGGAAACATTTCTTGCTGTTTCCCTAAATCGTAATGAGTTTTTTAATTTATCCTTTCTTAACTGGCCCGTAAGTAATTTATATTGAGGGGGAAATGCTTGCTGGAGTAATGGGCCGCTTCAATGTATTCTTTTAAAATAGAATTGTTTCATTTCACAGCAAACACTAGGTTTACCACTGTGCATGATAAAAAAGTATTCTTCAGTCCATTTGTTTTGGAATTGACGGCGTTCTGTGTCCAGTTTCCGCTTTTTTAAACCAGACATCTGATAGATTTTTTTTCTTCTTGTGCTGAATTTGTTTGAATATTTCCCGCGTCTTTCTTATCAGTTGTTAAGAAGTAATGAGTTGACGACACGCTGAGCGGTTTATATATTACCCGCAATAAGCAACTAGAATACTCTCGATCGTACGCGAATATGCGATGCTAGCCGCGTTATGAATAACAGTCGGCTCTGGAGCGCTTCGAAGTCATCGGGCGGCTTCCCGAATGTTTATTTGTTTGTCTCTTTCTAACGACTATTTTCTGACTCGATCTGTGGCGTTCCATTTCGTACGCTTAATAATATTATTTATCGATTTAGTCCATATGATTTGAATTAAATACAGTTTTGGTTGACGGTAATTACAAATAAAACTATGTGTGCTAAATTTTTAATTTTTTTGGCGCGTTATTTGAATTTCTCTCGCGGGCCGGATTGAAGCTGGGAGGGCCGGATCCGGCCCGCGGCGGGGGTTGCCATATATGGTATAGAGGATGCTAAAGTTTCAAAAAATATCATCCTTTTCAAATTCAGCATCAAGGTTTACAGATTTTGAAAGGAGACTAGGATTCATTGCTGTAATACAAGTATTGTCAAACGATGATTCCACGATTACCAATAACATTTTGTGAACTGACTTATCAATTTATTGTAACATGAACAAATTCATCTATTGTATATAGTGTATGCAAGTTGTCGGGCAACTATTGCTAACTTTGTTATTATTGTAGCTACGATGTTCGTTAACTTACCAAGGATATAATCATTTTTTCGCCGATCACAGTGGTGTTGAGAAAAAACAAGTGCACATCGCATTTCAGCGCCAACTTGAATTGTTTATATTTTCTATATTGAACAGTCTGTATACTTTCTAACCATTCGATAGGGAATGGAACTTTGCGTAAGATATTCTTGCAGTACCCTAGCACTAAAACGAAAAACAAAAGAGATACGATGAAATTTACAGTGGACAAATGAAACTGTAATAACTCCGTTATTAGAGCAGCTATTGGAATAGTCGAAACATGAAAAAATATGTAATTTATTCCGCTTCAATAAAATGGTGTACTAAAAAAATTCCACATCGTATTCTAGCGTTTGGCCAAATAACTCGCCTTTTCGTTAAACAGCATGTATATTTTTCACAAAATCAATAAAAAGTGACATTTCGAATAAATTACTTTTATGACGCCAAGGCTCCAAAATGAGAGAGAAAAGAGATTTGATAAGTTTTAAGATGAAAGATTTAAAATATGAATCAAAGCAAGCAAGCGTTGCTTTTTTTTACCTTTTGCAAATCTTGTTCGGCATTGCCATCAATTAGAGAATGTATTAGTAAAAATAATCACTTTTTGCCTCCGGTTTCTTGAGTTTTTCTTTTCACTTTTGTGCTGACTATGCGTTTTACAGTTGTTATTATTGTTACCAAGTGTGACATGTTTGAATAATTTGCATGCAGTAGGAACTGCGAAAGAGACCTGCAATGTTACAGCGAAACGGATAGCGTGCTTTCGTGAGAACGAGAGAAATGACTTTATTTAATAGATGTAGATATAATACTTCCTGTTTCTCCTTGAATTAAATTGCTAAATGTATTCAGTCTACTAGAATACTTGGTGTACTAGTTGATGAATATATCAGTTAGGCAAACCATAAAGACGTTTTGTGCGGTGATTCATAACTTATAATTTAAAGAGCAGTTGCAGCTTTGATATTTTAAAAAGTTTCTACTGTTCCAATTTTTATCGCCAAGTGACTTATTCAGTTACTCATTGGGGAATGAGCACTACTGTAACTACAAACTTTTTTTTACAAAAGAGAGCCATAAAATTACTGACAGGGCTTAGCTGGAGAAGTTTCTGTAAAAGCGCCTTTAAAGAATACATGCCAGAAAAAACGTTTACTTGTATCAAAGCTGTCCGCCTTAAAACAATTACTGTTTCAATTACCCCCTTAATATAATAACTGTTTTAAATAAAAAGAAATATTTTCTTAGCGTTTTTTTTTTCCTCCGTTTAAGAGAACTATTATGTAGTTGTACTGAAAAAATTTTGTTTTTTCTTTGTTTAAGACATTTGTTAACTTGATTCAAGAAAATCTTGCAACAAATTGAAGAAAGCAATTTTTTAGTATGTAGATGTAGATGTAAATGGCCATTATAACGCACATAAAACAATATTTTCTTAAGGATAGTAAATAGTCTTCTTAATTCCAGAAAGCGTTTAGGTATTGCTAATAAATCAATAGTTTACTTTTCTTAAAATAAAGCATTTTTTACCTAGAATTCTTGAAATGCATATTATTTATATGCACATTATTAATTGCGTTTGCCTTATTTAAGACAGTACGACATATCCGTACATAATGCAGTAAGTTATTCACATTGCTTGTGTTTTTAAAAAGGCTAAAAGTGGTAGTTATCTACAGAATAATGTTCAAACAAAAGGGAACCTAATGTAGAAGTACACATGAAAAAGGTGCCTACAAACAAACAACCAAGATTAATATGCTAAAAATAAAGCTCCTGGTATTGAGGGAAAATCACTACCGGCAAAAACAATTTGAGAAGAGGAAAAGCATTAAAGCTTTTTGCCCCTGGCCACATTACTCTTACATCTCTCAGTTTATGCCACTAATCTTCAAAAGCACCTAAAATATTTCCTGGCGCCACCTAATGTCAGTAGCTATAATCATGCCGTCCTAGATAATAGCAACGGAACCAGAATACAGATTACCCATGCAATGATAATAACTTTTAAGATACAACGTTTCATAAACATTTTCAAGAGATACCGGTTAAATGAATATTTTTTTTCCTTTTATTAACCCATTTACCAGTGTACTAATTTAACTTAAATATATAATAGATAATAATAATAAAAAATGAGATAAATATCCTGAAATTTTGTTTCTCAGGGTAAATTTTTTGAAAAAATTGGAATTCTCTAAATTAATTAAATTTCTAAATTCTTGTGGGATCGAGATATTTTTGAAACTCATTGGGCAATTTCTTGTGAATTTTGAATTAAATTAATTGAAATCAACGAATTTTAGAATTAAAAAACAAACTAGCCTTGTTTTTTTCTATGCAGCTGTCATCTAAAACTTATGTTTTCAAGGACCTCGGTGCTCTAAACTCAAGCCTTTCCTTCTTTGAAATATACTTTAATTTCACTATCGAACACTTTTAAATTGAGACCGTAGTTCAAACTAACTAGTTTAACTTAACGAAAGTCCCTAACCCAGAATTGATGAATTTTCTGGGCATTCCTCTACTTCTTTATTTAATCGCGATAGCGGTTGTTTCATTCCACAGCAAATTTTTGATGATTTTTGTCCAAATATAAATTTTGTGATGCATTTCGATGAAAGGAAGTTATTTATAGAAATAGCATGCGAGAAGGGAATGTGGTGACGCTACCAGATGGCTGAAATTTAGAGGACTCTATGCTCAAAAAGAACCATGACAACATAAATATGACAAATTTTTTAACTGACGATTTACTTCATAAAATGAGGACAGAGATTTAATTTACGAAATGATGTTTGAAATACCTTTGAATATCCCCTGCTGTCTGTTTTGGGAAGAATTTTTACATTAACTTTGACGATTTACAAATGCAGAAATTGCACAGGAGGGGAGTTTTATCTACGTTCCCCCTAAAAATCGGACTTGTATATTATCTGTAATACCCCGGGTCACGGGCCAGTGCGGTCTGGGGGGGAATTTTGGCTGGGAAAAAAACTTACCTTTTTCCCCCCGATAGAGGGACTTTCATCACAATCGGGGGCTATCCCTATAAAAATTCCAGATTGACAGCCAAATTCCGATGTAAATATTGAATATTACAATACTTAAATATTAAGTCATTAATTATTAAACTACATAAAATAATCCCTATTTAATGATATTATTAAAGAATAATTTAATTAAAACTGAACCATATAAAAAAAACTTTTTCATTAATTTCATTCACCTCCTCCTAATTTTAATTATTAACATTAGGTTTTTTTGGCATTATTGTAATTTTTATTTTATTGCATTTCCTTGTAGCTGGCCTGATGATTTGAACACGAAACCGGTCGTAAAATTTTTTCTCAATAAAACTTTGTGAATCTGGACCATTTTTCATTTGTGCCTTTAATATGAATATCTTCTTAACTAAAAAAACTAAATGATTTACTTGGAAGAAACTTTTTTTCTGTCTTGGGTTTTCTTTCAAGAAAATATTTTCTTATTTTATACATTTTTGTAATCTTGAAATAAACATTTTTTTCTTGAATAGGAGACTGATTTTTGCCAAAAAAAATCTATTTTCTTGATGCAAGAAACCACTTCTCTGGTGTACGGTATCTTAAAACGTTTTATGCTTATGTGTTTTGCTATACTTTTGTTATATATTGTTAATGTTGTATATGTTGTTATAAACACCGCAGTGAGCTTGCTACTAACTCATCTCACTTATACAACACAAGAAATGTGAACTATCTCCCCATCACCCAAAACACCCAAAACAACAACTTTTCAAAGATATTCGATCTTCAGGGATGCAAGTTGGATAATAAGTTGTCTACAATGTCTACTAATATAAAATCAATTAATAATTTTTTAAGTTTTTCCCAAAATTACGTAAAGCGTTATCTTTTTAGGCATCAATTGCTATTCACTCGACGATTACGTTAATAGAAACATGTAATGCTTATATACAATATTTCTTTTTGTTCCCGTTTCTTATGTTATTATTCAAAAAAAAACCCTAGATTATTATTTATGTTATTAATATTAATTAAATAGTATGGATGAGAGTATAAATTAAATATACCCAATCACCGGGAATGTCGAAAGTTAAACGCATATAATCGACCTCTACAGAAGTGAGCAACCAACATTGCATCATGCGAGGGTAGCAAATCGACTAAGTGGCTTTTACTGCCAAAGGTAATTGAATAACAATGAATGAAATTACAACTAATTGCCATCAACACCATGCATGGAGGCGTTTCGCTGTTTCCCAGCTCCTCAGCATGCCTTTGTGGAAGATAAACAATTTAAGTTGATAAGTCGTATATATACGAGCTGAGGAGCTGTAAACAGCAAAACGCGTCCATGCATGGTGATTGATGGCAATTAGTTGTAATTTCATTCATTGTTAATATCAATAAAAATAAACCACCCGAAGGTGGTGCGATTAATGATATTTTGTGAAGCAATTTAATGAAAAGCAAGGGACGGTGGGTATTTAGCCAAACACTAAAGTATCGAAACACAATCCTCACCACAACAAGTTAGATATTGGATTAATTTGGGACAATTTGTTTCGAGAAATTCATGAATTTGCCAATTGTCAAACCGAAACGACTGAATGATGTGAGAAAAAAGATTTTAATTCTAATATGCCTTGATCTATCCCTACTTTAAAAGATATTTAGAGATCCTACAAAGATACGGGACCACGACGCAGAAGGGGACGAAATCGTTCTTTTGCCCCTTTGACGCTAAGTAAGATGCATTCGCCAACTAAAAAAAAACTTTCAACCGGTTCGCTGGTCATTCGCATTGTCGACACTTTTTCGTGTTTTTGGGTTTACGTTGCTTGAATTTCTAAAAAAACTGCCTTTCAAGACCACATTCTTTTTAATATAAACCATTTATTGTTAGATACATACCTATTTAATTTTACATCAGACATAATCACGAGTGTTTATTTCTATTTTATTTTTTTGGAATATAATCGCGATTTGGGAAGACTGCCCAAATATTCTATTATTCTCAATTGATATTATCCTTAAAAAATAACTTAAAGCTGGAAGAAGTATAAAATGTATCTTATTTTAACTATTTGGGTTTTCAAAGGAGTTTTTGGTAGTATGAAGTAAAACCGCTGTTGAATAATTTATATCTTAAATAATTATTAAATCCCACATTCTGTCTACAGCTGTAACTATTATTAAAGTAGAAATGTAGACCCCTAAAAAATGTTCAACATTCAAATTTGCGTCTATTTCAACATTTTAATTTGAGGTTTTTTTAATTTAATATTATCCCTGGTTTCGTTTATGAGTTGTGCTACACTTGACAATTCAGTTCTTCTGCAGCGGTATTGAGCTAGGTGTTCCTTGAATCTGGTGCTTATCGCCCGCTTCGTTTTTCGAATATAGGCTTTATCACAGTCACTACATGCGATTTTATAAATTCCCGACCTTTCCGACGTATACGGTTTATTTGTTCGGATTGCCTAGAAGGTTTCTCAATATATTTGGTGAACTGAAACATACGTTCATATCTTGTCCCCTAAAAACTTCTTGGTCTTCTTGATTAATCTTTACTATATAGACATATCACCGTCTACTTTCTACATTGTTTTCGACTGATAAACAAAGGAGCCGTAGCTGATTCATACAATTTGCTGTATAGGGAAAAAAACAGCTTTAAAATGTTGATCATTGAAGTTTGTGATTTTTCAAAGAACTGTCCGCTTCAAATGGCTTCAAAACACCACAACAAATGAACGAAAAAATTGGCGCAAAGTAACTCGAAAAGTGTTACTTAAATTTAATCTACCATTTATCTTCATTTTTTAAAAGCTAGTGATTCGCCTTAAAGTTCAAGTTGAACTTATTTATACCGCCTCGAAAACAAGTTTATACGTATTACCATTCACTCACGCCGGGGGCGCATTTTTTTGTTTAAATGGCTGTGTATAGCCGCAATTTTGTTTCGCAAACTTCCACATATTCACGCGACGGGCACAAGGTTTAGTTTTAATGGAAAAGTTCTATTTGGCGTCACTTTAATCGTTATAACGGAATGGGCCGAAGTTAATTCAGAGATGTACACAGTTAATAGTTGTAGATTTTATCTAGTTTAAAATCAACGGGATAAAACGGCGAAGTGAAATTATTTGGGGCATTGTTTGGAAATGAGCATATAGGTCACTTCCTGGATTTTTAATAAAAGCCCAAATGTTGTAAAACGAGATAATTAAGCAGTATAATGAACTACGGTGGTGCCTGGGGGAAATTTAAAACACTGGATGTGTATCGTATCGATCGAACGTGTAGTTAATTGAAATGTAATTGACATTCATTAAAGTGTGAGAAGGTGTGTATTGATGTTTATTGGGTTATAGTACATTGCAGTTAATGGAATTTATAAAGCTATTTTAAAATTTAAAGGTTAAACACAAAAAACGCAAAAAAAGCAAGCTGGTTTATTCATTCCCCAGGTTGTGTTTGGATGACGCAGCTTTTAACGTTTAGTTATTTCTAAAAAATAAAACTATTAAAATGTTTGAATATATTTCATTTGTTTTAACACACAGGAGTAAATATTTTTTGGATCTAGTAGTTAGAAGTGTTTGCTTACTTTGTCAGGACTCGTAATACAGCAGGCCCAGTCTAATGTGGCCGTGATTAATATTATCATCCGCTTACTGTCATTGTTTAAATCAAGTGCGGTTTCGGTTATATTAACTTTATGGTCTATAATTTTAATGATCCTCATTAATTACAGTGGGGAACAGCAATTTCGTTGTATTAAATCTGTGACTTGTTTTCAATTAACTTTTGACCTCTGGATCCAAAAATAACCGCCGTTTTTGTCAATTACGTCAACTTTTTAAGCTACAGGATACCCTCAAAAGTCATATAAATTGTGCATACAAAGGAAAATATAGTAAAAACTTACCAAATATACTGTTTATATAGAATAATTTTATTCATACAAAGGCTAAAATAGTTACTGCAAGTTCAATTGTGTTCATATAAATAGCTGTTTTTTCATCGAACGGTAATTACATATTAAGGCAAACATTTTCGCTTATAGCTTCTTCTGGAATGTTTAATCTGTGAACATTCTCGCTTGATGCTCCAACAATAGTCAGCTATCATATGTACATCCCATCTACCTTGATACCGTGCCTCCAGGACCTTCAAATCCTGGTGAAATCGCTCACCCTGCTCATCACTGACTGCACCAAGATTTTCCGGGAATCTAGCAAGATGGCTATGTAAAAAATGCAATTTGGTGTTCATGTTGCAATCTAGCAGTTTGAAGCTCTCCAAGAATTGTTGGACAATTTTGGCGTAATTCTGTGTTCGTGTATTTCCAAGATAGTTTTTAATAATGTTTCTGAAATATTCATCTTTAACAAGCTGCCGAATCTGTGGACCATCAAAAACACCGGCCTTTATCCCTTCAAATGACAGGCTAGGAAATGCCGAAATGAGATACTTGAAACAGTCTCCTTCAATTGGCAAAGTTTTAACGAATTGCTTCATGAGACCCAATTTTATATGCAGAGGTGGAAATATAATGTTCTTTCTGTCGACAAGTGGCTGACGTACAATGTTTGGATCACCAGGTTTCAGGTCAGATCGTGGCAGCCAATTCGACTGCACCCAATGCTTCTCACGAGCTCTGCTGTCCCACATACAGAAAAAGCAGGGATACTTGGTATATCCGCGTTGCTGGCCAAGAAGGAAGCTAACCATTTTAAGGTCAACACAAATGATCCATTGGTGCATGTGGTATTGCAACAAATCAATGACTCTCTTTATGTCTTAATATTCTTCATTCAAAAGAACTGAATGGCCTATCGGGACTGAACCAAATGAATTTCCATTGTGCAGGAGTTGCTCTAATGATTTTTCTTTTTGCAAGTTAACTACAATAATATTTTTGAAGCAAGTTAGGAAAGAAAAACAAAAACGTCCTTTACCATTTTTCCGCACGCTTTACAAAACAACTCTTCACTGTTGCTTGGATTCAGCTAAAAGACAGTAGTGCCTCCAATTGCCTTCAGCCATTTTTGAACTTTATCGCTATGTGATTCCTTGGATTTTGGCATTGTTGTAGATGGAAATACACAATACACTGAGTAGATAAACAAGCACAAACCGACAGAAAACTACCGAAAAATATTCGTTGCAAGCTACGATATAAATGAAAATTCAAAGTACGTCTTTCACTATATACTGATTTGTCAATAGTCCACCTCGCTATAGGAACACACACATATACGCTCCAGAGAAACATTAAGAGAATAAATATAAAATCTAAACTGCAATATCAAGATGTCCATTGTATAAACTATGAATGGGCATCGTGTATTCATTAATCACGTTAACAGGGAGAAGAAAGTTGCTTATATGGTTTAAATTACAGGGCGTAAACAAGCCGATAGGGATTCCCGTAAAATAAAAACGTGGGTGCAGGTAAATGAACCCGAGAGCGATAAGCCGATAATTGAGGATATATCTTCAATAGGGTAGTAATATAAATTTTACGGCAGGCAAATCCAAACTTTGCCCCTCACACAATAGACGGGAAAACCCATCGTTGTATTAGTTTATAGCATCTTAGCTGTAAAACTAAAATTTAGATTTAAGAAAAATGCAGCTGTGTAAAAACCATATTTATTTAAAATTAAAAAAAAAAGACGTTTAGACCAAATAAATATGATTTTAGGACAAAATAGGCGAAAAACCACGATTTAGGCTGTTAAAAGTCCAAATAGGCAACTAGGCAAAATAAAACATAGCTAGATCGCTTTGATTTGTCAAGAAACATATAGATTTTGTATTATTTTTAATTTGCCTTGAATCTAAACAAAGAGGCATTTTGCCTAAAATCCCGTCTTTACTTATCAGCAACAATTGGACCAAGCCATACTCCAGTTTTCAGAATACTAAAAAAAGAAAGCTTAAGGCCTCACCATTTCGCTCCAGTGCAATACTTATTACCCGCAGATTTCCTTTGATGAATGGAATTTGTACAATTTATTACGAATAAGACAAATGCAAATAATAATTTTGTTAGCAACATTTTCTTTTAATTGGAGAAATTGCCGCTATTGGAATACCGAAAATCCACGTCTCATCAGAGAGGCACACTTCCAGCACATTTAGAATAAATGTTTGGTGTGGACTTTTTAGGCATAATGGTAATTCATATATTATCTCCATACTACGCTTTTTAATGAGTTGCGACAGTTAAAGTTGGGACAGCCATTAAACCAAAGAAGAGATATGTAGTTTATGCAAGATAGCACCCCTCCACATTTTTCCTTAGTGGTGCGAAATTGTTTAAATAACGCATTTCCTCATAAATGGATAGGGCGAAGATGTGAATTTCCATGACCAGCTCAAAGTCCCGAAGTTAATCCCACGCTCAGGAGATTAGTATCCGACGAGAATTGCCAACAAATACAAAATGCTGCGAATTTTATTAGAAATCTACCAAACATGTTTTTAAGGGTTCAGACAAATTTTGCCAAAAGAATTCAAAAAGGTGATGAAGTCAATGGAGGCCACTTTGAAAATTTATTATAATAATTGTTGTTTATTTTTATTTTGTGTTACAAATAGTTCAAAAAATTTATAACCGGTTGGTAGAAAATGTGTGACTGAGATTGATCTGACTGTTTAATACTGTTAGAATAATTTTTATTTTTGAGAGATATCAAGTTTTTAATTTTTCTTTTAAGTTTGTAAATTTTATTTTGTTTGCGTTGTTGAACAAAGGGGTGAATGTTAGTCAGTAAGTCGTCAAAAAAATTCGTGAAAGCGTTACCTTAAGTTTGTCATATTGGTATAGTCTTCAAGATCAGGTTGGAATAACTATCTAATTTCGTCCTTAATTGAGAAAATTCTCAATGTAAGCAATCCTCTTCTCGATGAATGTGAGAGATTTGATTTCAATGGAAATGTATTTTGGAACCAAATTTAACGTGAGGCATCTATTGTTGAAATATATTGAACAATTACCGTTTGTCTTCTTAACGGATGCCTCCTACTCTGTAGAATCTGATTTGCCACACCAGCTGATTTTAAACGGTTGGAAGGAATATTTTATCTAAGTGCTTTAGGTTAAATCGTCATATTTTGAGTCAGGGATCCTCCAGTTACTATATGGACAATTATTAAGAAACATTATGCATTGTTCTTACAGTTATATAGAGTATAAGAAAGTAGCAGTTGTTAATATAAAATGTTTTATTTGTTCCTCACTTGTAAACATCAATTTATCGTCACTGTATTCACCTTGAAAATATATAATTTTACACCTGTGCTCATATATTTTATACTATTATAATTTGAAATGACGGCCAAAGTTTTTAACAATTTATTGATTATTAACATTTGAAGATTGTTTATCGTATACATTAAATATCATAGTGCAGTTATTTCCACTAATATTGAAGTTTCCAAGCGATGTTAAATCACTTGTATTTGCACGTGTATACTCTGTAGAAGTGGATGGCGTGGATTCTTTAAGTGGGAACATTCTTTTTAACAAATCAATCTTGTTATTAATTGAGTTATCCACGTAGCTCTCTGCATTATGCTCATAACATTTTTTTTCAAATATCAGAATTTCTAGAATTTTTAATAGTTTATAATAGTTATTTACAAATGAGAATCAAATAAAATATTTAACAATGCACGCAAGGTAACGGGTTTTACTGGCTCCAGAAGGTGACTGGCTCGCCTGCGGCTCACCGCTCATATCCTTCTGTTCGTCAGTAAAAGCCTTTTTACCATGCTAGTAACGTTAAATACTATTAATTATTCAAATAATTGTTGCAATTTTCTTTACGATTACCTTGTGGTTTCCTTAAACGAATAGAAATCTGTTAATATTACTATATGGATTGCATTGACTCGCCAAAGAATTTATTAGACTAATGCAGGAATTGTTAAATCTCGTTATATTCGCATTTCACTTGCACAATTGCTGAAAAATGCAGTAAACGTTGCAAGTTTTGTGCCAATATTGTTTCAGTAACTGCTACAAATTGTTGAGGTAATTTTAACATTTTTTTCTGTGTAATCGTTTAGCGTACAGTTAGAGATACTTTCGAAGAGGGACACATATATGTTCCAGGAAATAAGCTATCACACGTTCACATCTTTATTACAACCCTCAAGTAAACTACAACACAGCAAAACAAGTATTTACTTTATTTACTACAGAACATGTTTCCAATAATTCACACGATGTCGTACAACAATGGAACGCGATCGATTGATAGAAATAGAAACGAAATAACCGCCTTCTGCCGGTATTTCGTTTCGAAATAATGACGAAAGATTTCTGCTATGACACACAATCGACCCGCAACACGTACACACACGCACAACCGGCCGTATTATACGTCCGTACAGTTCACAGGCATCGGACTGGCATTGAGTAGAAACTGGTATCGACAATCTATTTTCAGGCCGGTCGTTCGTTACACCAGCTCTCGTTTATCCATCTTTTCCCCATACGTCACTATGGAGCGCCGCCGCCACGAAAATTCTACGCCACTGAGCGAATAATCGCAGCAGCCCTTTGGGGCGGTTAATAACACGTCCGAGGCAAGTTTAGCGAACTAGACGATTGGTAGTAGGATAGAATATCTCACAGATCCTATGTATCTTGATTCTCTTGCCTATCATAAAGTTTAGTGAAATAGTATAATTGATGATTATTTCAAAAATTGATTTCTTTGTATAATTATAGGAAGGTAATTTGAAATTTTACTTACTTTACTACTATGTGCAGAGAAATATATACTTTTGTCAAAGAAATCTGTCCTCACTCAAGAAAATCTCTGCTTCGAATACCTGTAAAGCAACATTTTATTAGAAGATAACTATTATCTCCCTATTCTATTTTTTTGGACCAAGGAGCAAAGCATAACCCATTTTTGTTATGTATGTATGTAGAAATGCATCATTTTGCAATAAATACAATAAAATGCGTCAGATTTCTAAAGACTGTGCTCTTTCTGGACGTTTTAGCATGATAATTTAGTAGAGCTGCATGCAAAAATATTTAGGAGACTCATTATATTTAGTTATGAATGTATTCACAAGTTCATATCGAAAAATATTTCATAAAAACATAACAAAATATAATTCACACGAGGGATACGTTTTAAGATTTACAGAAACAATGAAAGAAATAAAAAAACTTTTGGTACAAATCGCCATTAAGGTTTATACACTTTTGCACGCGTTTGAACCAATTCTCGAAACATTTTTTCCCTTCTGAAGGTGGTATCTCCAAAACATGGTTTTTGAAGGCTTCAACAGCTTCTTGAGGTGATAGATATCGCTGTCCACACATTTTTTGTTTGATATACGGGAACAAAAAGAAGTCCTTAGGCTATAAATCAGGTAAATACGGGGAATGAGACATTAATTCGATGTTTTTCTCCTTCAAATACGAGGGTGGGTCAATATGTCCGTAACTTTTTGAAATTCTCGTCGCATAAAACAAGCAATTAAGACATGGGAGTACAATTAAAAGGCCGCGTACTGGGAAAATGTTCCAAGACAAAAACAGGCAAAAGCAGGCTCGCCAAAGACAGCAAAAATAGCGTTATCGTTCAGCAAAGGGGATCTTAGATTACTGGCAGGATTTCTGACAGGTAATACAGCCCCAAAATATCACTTATTTAAGCTAGGTAAAGCTGAAAATTAAATCTGTCGTCTATGCCAAGAAGATCTGGAGACAACAGAACACATAGTATGTAAATGTGTTGCCATTAGTCGCACACGATACCAACATTTCAGTAGGCCATTTCTTGCACTTACTGAAACTGGGAGAATAAGGGCATTTTGTTACAATAGATCTATTAAGGTCGCAGTAATTAAAGGCATCTGTACCATGGCCCGGATATATGGTAATCATATAATAATAATAATATTGTCCCGTTATTTAAAAAAAAAAGATCTCGCCAAATTAGAAAGTTACAGACCAGTATCTCTACTCAGTTCGTTTTCGAAAATAATAGTATCTTCTATTCAGTTTGTTTGATAATAGGTAAGGAGTTGTCTATGATCAGATGATTAGCTTTATAGAAACTTATAATCCTCTCAGTCTACACCAGCATGGATTTACAAAGCAACGGTCAACGGAAACAGCACTGTTTGGTGTTTAGAGAAAATACAGGAAGCCCTTGAGGTAAATAAATATGCGGCTGCCATATTTTTTGATTTGACGCGAACTTTTGATTGTGTTAATATAGACATATTGTCAGAGAAACTTTATTCGATGGGTTTTAGGAAGTTGCCATTGAATTGGTTTAGATCGTTTGCAAGTGGTAGGTCTATGACTGTTAAAGTAGAACATGTAAAACTCGTAAGAATATCCATGTAATCTAGAAGTTGCGCAAGTATCGGTGGTGGATCTGTTGTTCTTTTTATTGACAATAAACGATCTTCTGGAAAGTTTTAACTGTGGACATCCAATTTTATTTGCAGGCAATGTAACTGTGATCGTCACAGGCGAAAATCCTCATGATCTTTACCTAAAAATTACACGCCTGTTAAATTATATGGAGAACTGGTGTAAGTTAAATCGATTAATCTTGAATAACGATAAGACAAAAATAATAAACTTTCACAGAGGTATAGACCCACGCTAATAACGGTAAACGATAAACTGTCACGGAAAGATCAATAAAGCGTATTATGTAATTTCACAACTAAACAACTCTTTACAATAAAACAATTTGGTGAAAATTTATTATGCACTACCTCACTCAGTGCTTTCGTGTAACGACACACCGCAACTGAATGGGGGAGGGTTTTTGTAGCACAAAAACGAATTCTACGACTTATTTTTAATATTGGCTACCGCGAAAGCTGTGTAGCCAATTACTTTCAACTATGAGCTTAATCAAGTTAACATCGAACGTGTCGAACTAATTAAGGATCTAGGGATTTTGTTTAATAGCAAACTCACTTTTGCGCAACATATTATCAGTATCTCTCATACGGCTAGAAGATCTCTTGGCTTTATTGTGCGAAATTGCAGAGAGTTTACCAATGAGGTAGCCTTGAAATCTTTGTACTACGCTTTTGTTAGATCCCGTCTGGAATACGCGTCCATCATATGGTGCCCTTACTATCTAACGCATAAACGCCAATTGGAATTGGTCCAACGCAGATTTGCTAAACTCCTCTGGTTCTGGCAAGACGGAGTGTACCCACCGAGAGGCGTTGATCATATGTTACTGTTGTTCCGATTTAATTTACCCTCTCTTAACTTTCGGCGCATATCCTCCGGTTTGGTGTTCCTCTGGAAATTGTGTAATGGCTGCATTGACTGCTTCGCACTACTTCAAAGATTACAATTTATAATCCCACGCCCTGGTGTCCGGCATTCGAATACGTTTTATCTACCGTTTCCTCGAACAAATGCTCTTTTAAAATCACCTATTTATGTGACTTGTACAAACTTTAGTCTGATATCTTCGCAATGTGATATTTTTCACGATAATTTACATATAATAAGGATAGTCACTGCTCTTTACTTTAATAATTTTTTGTAACTTGTTACTCTTACTTGTTTTTTGTACTCGTTTTGTAATTTGTTTAATTAATTACTTGTCCAGTAATTGGAATTTTCTTTGTTGGGCAATAAAGCTTATTATTATTATTATTATTATTATTAAGACACAAAAAAACTAACTTTTCCATGTATATTTATTTACAGAGCTGCGGTCTTTTTAAAAAACTATTTGGAATCTTTTGATCAATACAACATATATCACAATTATGCTACAGACAAAATTAATCATGTAACCATCCTCAATCACCATCTAGCATCAACAAAAAGGTCGCCCGTAATCATGTGTTCGCGAATATACAATAAATTACAAAATACAATAAAAACATCGGTTCTGGGAAAGCTTTTAAGAAACAGCTGAAGCAGTTTTAATTGGAAGAAGTGTACTACGTCATCCATGATTTCTTTTTAATATTATAATGTTTAATTTTTATATTTTATTTTATTTGTATTTGTAATCTAATTGTATTATCTTCTTTATCTTATAATTATAATGATATAACACTTATGGCTTATGGCCCAATAAAGGAATAGTTAGCGATATTTTAAAATGCTAAGTAGATCTTGGTATGTCAACTAATGATCTTTTTCTTTATATATTTTACTGATAAATGAATTGAGTAAATAGATACTAGATACTTCAAAATATAGTAAACCTTTTAAAATAGAAAATACAATTTTTTCTAAGCTTGTCACCAGTCATTCCTTTGATTATCCAGGTACGTAATCGAAAAAAAATTATAATTTAATGGAAAATTAATAGATGTACCTATTTCAAAAAACCAAAATGGATTGTGATCTGGCACTTTCGAAACCTTGGAATAAAAAGTTAATATGTCCGCCGCTTCCAGGTAGAATAGATTGTTATAATAATGTGCAGGGTATGTAAGGAAAATCCCAAAATTTCCATTTTTCCGATATAATTCAGTACACTTTGAAAATAATCGAAATATTTTGTGCGACTATTTGTTAGAATTAAATTTATCATCTTTGCTAAATTTAAGCTTGTGGTTTATCTCTTATAATAAGCGAAAACCCCATGATGGAACTCGAATTTGGGACAGCCAGTACATAAAGCAAAATGTTATTTTAAATATAATTATTCTTACCAACGTCAAACGCCTCAAAACATAATTTCCATATAAAAATATATGCTAAACACCATCCGGCGTATGCGAAAATATACCAGGCGATTACTTTTTGTCAACAACATCGGGCGAGATGAATTCAGGCTTTAAATCGTTGTGCTTTATTTCAAGCCCGAAATTCACCTTTTGTGCGTACTCGCAAAAACTCCCTTAATGCGATACGATACTTAAAGGCTCGCCTCAGCGCGGTATTCATTAATCACCGCATACAAGAACCCCAAAAACAGATTAAGTAAATCTAATTTGCGCACATCGTATACGGGTCCGATGCCGTAAAACAGTCTAACGAGAGAGCCATGCGTTTATTTTAATGCGTTTGCGCACTAATTCTGTTTTCAAAGGATCGTTTTCAATTTGCTTTCCCCTATGGTGAATATTGAATGTAATCCTTCGAAGGTTTCCAATTCCTGAGGAACGTGCTTCTTTATCTATTTGGCGAGGAAAGTATTGGCACATAATGATTAACTAATTTCAAATAGGTATTTAAGGTTATTCTTTAGATTGCGGGAACAAATAATAAAGCATACCAACTTTTTTAATGCAACGTTCCAATTTTAATCAACCAACATTTCGTACCAAATTTCATGCTTCTTCAGAGTTTTAAATTTAAGCATGAAGGCGAGAAAATTGATAATTTGTATACAACAAAGGTAAAAAACCAAAAGAAAAACTAATAGATAGAGGAAAGCGAAAAAATATCAACTTTGGTGTGAAATATTGGTTGATTAAACAAAAATACATATACGAAGTAGGCGCCATAAATTCTCGGCTTGACAGGCTTATTTATACAGGTTCAAGCGTGTTCAAACAAGTAGTAGTTTTTGGTAGTCACTCCGGTAACGTGACTAGTGCATGAAAATGTCTCAGGTGACAAAAATTGAGTACCGCGCGGTCACTAATTCTGTAACAGAAGAAGGGCATACGCGTAATCGCATTAAACAACGTTCAAAAGGCGTTTATGGTGCCTTATCTCCTTCATATTCCACTGTAAAAAAGTGGACAAAATGTTTCGGTTTGGAGCAAGAATCCCTTGAAGATGATGAGCGCCCCGGTCGGCCAATTGAAGAAATTGTATTAGTAGATCGCCGTTGGAAAGTAAAGATATTAGCAGTGATGTCTAACATCTCTGAAACAAGTATTCATCGAATTCTCCGTAACCATTTGGATACGAATAAGATTAGTGAAAGATGGATACCGCATCTTCTTTCTGCTCTCTAACGTGAACGTCATCGCGCTCGTTTTTAAACATGTGTGGAGACGACCCAAAACCGATTTTGGAAACCATTGTCCCGTGACATGAAACATTGGTTCTGCAGTTAAATTGTTATTAAATACATTAAATGGATCAAATTAATCTAAATAATCTCAGGATTAACTTTTTTGTTAATCGTGGGGAATCTCACTTAATGAAATTTTTGCAAATTAGCAATTGAATAGAGAAATGAAACCATTATATTATTTTTAATAGAGACGGTGATTTTTATTAGTAATTTTGATATAAATAAATTTAGATAGATTATATTTCTTTCGAACAGTAGATGTACAAAAACGTATAATAATCCCAAATTGATAACTAATTTAAAGTTAAATTATTAAATTGAAATTTAAAATTTTGAAATTTGGATTTTAGAATTAAATGATTGGATTTCTCTTTTGAATTTGTATTTATTTGGCCAAGTATTTTTAATTTTTGGTACCTGTGCACTATTGTAGCTCTTCGATGTCTTTTTCTTGAAATCGAAATCAGTCTTCGTAGGTAACCAGATAGCTTGGTCCTCGAGCCTTGCTCCGTGGGTTGATATTTTCAAATTAGGGTTTATAAAATGTTGTACTGCAGTTCAGTCCCAGTAAAATTTCATGTTTATTGAAATTTTTAATGAAAGTATCGAAGAATTTGAAAAAATATTTGTATGTCGAAACTTTGTTTATTATCTCTCTGATTTGTTTTTGTTCAGAGCCCCAGTTAAATATTTTTTGATAAATAAACTTGAATGTCTTGAACGTCCATTTGAAATACCATTCGCTTTCTTTGTTACGGTGGTTTAATTTTGTAGGTATGAGAGTGCAATAAAATGTGGTTACCATGTAAACGATGTATTTAAATCCATGAATTGTGCTTGACAATTTGCCTATCCAAATTCAGTGCAGTTTAAATAATTTGTTTAAAAAGAAATATAATTTAAATTTTCAGTAGTAAAATTAGTGTATTACTGTGCAAGTAGTTCACTGGACTCTTTTTTTTAAGGAAAATATCATAAGCCTTAATGTGTGTAAGACAGAGATAAAGTAATGAAGGGGGGGGGGGGGGATTTGAGGGAAGAGGGCAACAACACTGCTTCGCCTCGTTAAAATAATGAACTAAAATAATACAAACTGTCAAAGAATAATCACCTTCAACAAAAGTATAAATATATCACAACAATATGTATGTATTCTTATACTTGACTTGACCTATGTCACTAATTGTGATCAAATGGTTAAATAAGCTATTATTATTATTATTATTATTATTGTCATTATTATCATTATTATCATTATTAACATTACTATCATTATTATCATTATTATTATTAAGAAAGAGAATTAACACCGATGTTCGGTCTGTGGTGGTCTAAGGAAAAAGGGAGTCTCCTTTATTCACTAACTCAATATTTCGCTCTTTATTATAAAACTTTATCAGGAGTATAAAACTGGAGAATTCAGAAAATAGCAAATCTGATTTCAAGAACGTCATTAAATTTTAAAATATTAAACACTTAACAAAACATTGCTAATAAAATGTCACATTTTATTCACTCCTTTCTCCTTTTAAAACTGTTTTTAAAATGTAACTTTAAAATTTTTAATTTGTTAGTTTCAATATTAATCAATGTTTTGTTAAGTGTTTAATATTTTAAATTTTCATGACGCTCTTGAAATCAGATTTGCTATTTTCTGAATTCTCCAGTTTTGTACTTCTGATGAAGTTCTAAAATAAAGAGCGAAATATTGAGTTAGTGAATAAAGGAGACTCCCTTCTTTCTTAGACCACCACAGACCGAATACCCCCCTTAATTCTCTTTCTTCCTGACGTTGTACGGTCGTAGTACTTCTTCTCAAACTATTATTATTATTAGAGTTTGTTAAAAAGGTGATACCGGCAGAGGCGCACCGCATAAAAATAGATACATAATGTACAATATTAGTGAAAAATAATATTGTTACCTCTTCCTGTCGTCTTGATGTCCACTGTGGCAATTGGCAACCGCCCTGCTAAGCTGCGTAGAATTGCAACATCAGCAACGCTTCCATTGTCGATTCATTCAGCCGTCGACGGTGTTGTGAATACGTTGTCGTATACTTCGAAAATGATCGTTCGACATCCAGTGAAGTAAGATTTGCAAATGTCAGATATTCCTTTTCCTCATCTGGGCACTCTTGATTTTCAGTTATAGACCGAACCTTTTGTAAATCGGGATTTTCCGTTAAAATTGCACCAGATTTTTAAGCAACATCGACTCCTATAGTGTTCGGCAAGTTTTCTAGAGCGGCTTGTAAATTGCTTATGCAATTTAATGCGTCTCGAGCAGGTAAGTGACTGTTTTCTAATTGCTTAATGGCTTGTGCAACTTCAGAATAGTTCATGGAAATTTCATCTATTTGTTGTTGAACGTCTGAATTGGAAAAAATCAAGTTTCAAGATGACATTTTTCACTTGTGAAAAATATTTCTGATAGTAAGATACTGCCTGGAGCAATGTTCCCCATCGCGTTATTACAGGCTGAGGTGGTGGTTGTAATTTCGGACACAATTGTTTGAATACACAGATATGTTTGGAAGATTTGATAGATGCTATTTACTTATCCACCATCGGATACTTCTTTCGAATGGTTTCTACTACGAGGTGACATGCGTGTATGAGGCATGTTATATGAAGAAGTCAGAAAGCATATTTTCAACATCCTACCAACTCTCAGCATTGTTGCGGCTCCGTCAGTAACAAACATTGTTACTTGGGTTCCTGTGATACAAAATTCTCTCAACGAATCTTTTCTTATCTTGACAACGGTTTTTGCATTAGTTTTCTGAATCCCTTTTACTGGATAACAACAATGAAGCTGGTGGACCATCACGATTTAAAGGACGCGCTAGAACATGAATGACGCTGTGTTTCTGAGCATCAGTTGTTTCATTCCACCAATAGGCAGATTTTCTATTTCTCAACTCGTCTTTTATACACTCCTTTACTGTACCTTGCACACGTGGCAAATTGTATCGTAATTGCATATATGTTGGCGGCTTCCATGAGGGAACGTACTTAGCTCAAAAAAGACGAAAGTGTTCATTGGATACTAGATGTTGTGGGATGTTGCACACACTTAATATAAAAATAAAATCATATAAAAATTGCCAGTATGGAATACTGTTTCTTAAATTCAATACATGACGTTTACTTTTACTATGTTTTCTACATTCAAACCTATCGCGACTTAGCAATCCGCTATTGCATATTGTGCAATAAATATGCGGACTTCTATATTCTAATCCAGTGAAATGCTTGAGATATTTATTCACGTTCGAAGGGAACGTTTCAGCCTTTGGGCATCCGATCTCCGCGTACTTATTTAGCGTGTAACGTGCAACGCACTGTCGCTTTGAACTCTCTCGCGATGCTGTCGAGATCGACTACGAGTTGAAAATTACCCCTATCTACGGCGCTACCGCTACGCTACTGCCATCCGATACCACCTTTTTAACAAACTCTAATTATTATTATTTGAAGATTCAAGTCTTCCATATCGATAATGTGTTCTTTGACATCCAGCATGCAGTTTTATAAATTCCCAATCTTTGTTTCGCGTCCACTTTACCTGTCTAATTGTCTATTCATAATCTGTTTGTTAAACATTATCCTGATATTTTAGTCGCATACATTGATTTTTTAGTTTTCCGTGCAATGTGCTAATGAGTTTAAAGTTAATTGATTTTTCAGGAACCTTGGTTTAATGCCATTGTGTGCTATTTATTTAATATCACTCATTTATATTTCGCCTTTTCCATTAGCATCTCCAGATTTATTTTATTAAAGAGACGAAAGAAGAAATGTAAAACATTTGCCTCATTTTCCAAACACGTAAAGCGCTAACTACGAGTATCGTGACAGTTGTTAATTATGCTACGTATTTAGTAATCGGGCGGGTTGCGTTAGTGATTCTAAAATTAAATTCCGAAGCTCATTTTACGAACACAAAAGAGTACGTAGATGGAATTTAATACAGTAGACATGAATATTCAAATATTAAAATCGGATTTTTCAAACTAATTTCTGCAATCTACGTTGCATCCAGCACTCTAATGCAATACGCTTTGAAAGTTTCTCATGAAGTTTTATACTGTTTTGAGTTTGTATGCGAGTTGGAAGCGTGTAAATGCAACAGAAAGACCTACTAACTGAATTAACACCTGTATGGAATTTCAATTAACATCGTAAAGTCGTGTTTGGTTGCGTATACAGTTTTTGCCATAAAATTCAGAACGATTTGCAAGTAAGAGGTTTTAATTTATACACCATGTAAAGCTATAGTTGTTTTTTCATTCCAAGCTGAAATCAATACAGTTAAACTATGGTTGTGATGATTAGAGCAGCGCAAACTGCGCTGAAAGCCAGTGGCTGACGCATAAAAGCTTACACAAAATAAACACGGCCGGGACAATTCGGTATAAGCGTCAGTATAATTGCGACTCGAAAGTCGTATACTATATCGTAGTTCTATGTTTGTTTTGAAAATGTTTCCTACGTCGCGAAAACGACCCAAGTTGGACACAATAAGAGAATTTATTGCAGAAATGCCTGATTTAATGTGTGATGGCGATTTTCAAAAAGAAATCCACACGGAAATTATGAACAAATTTAAATTTAATTTATGTGTTTATTGCATGTAATTTACCATTTCATTTACTAAGGAAAAAGCATACGACTCGTTTGGAATGAATATTCGGACTTTAAGTTACCCAAGTGTGAGAACATTACAGAGAGTTGTGCCGTCTGCTCTGTGACATGTCGAGAAAAGAATTAAATCGGAGTTGCAAGATAAAAAACTGTGGTTATGTGTGGACGAAACAACAGATCGTAAAAAAAAGTCTGTGGTTAATGTAATGGTACGCACAATGGAACCGCATCGACCGTCACCCTCAATTTTACTAGCTTCCAGACGAATACAACAAATGCACTGCCGAAGTAATTTCAATGTTGGTGTTAAATACATTGGAAAAGTTTGAACTTTCAACAAATCAACTGTTGATGTTTATGAGTGATGGTGCCGCAAACATGCTTGCTGTAGGTCGATCTCTTAAAAACATTGTGCTAACTTGTTGCATATTACATGTAAAATTCATACTCTCAGTCTCGTAGCAGATAGTATCAGAAAATGTTATCCCGAGGTAGACGCTCTAATAGCACATACAAAAGCTGTGTTTGCAAAATCCCCAAAACGTATTCGGGAATTTCATAGCCTATGCCCCAGTATTCCTGAACCACCACAACCTATTCTTACTCGTTGAGGAACATGGTTAGAGGCTGCATTTTATTATCTTAAACATTTTGAGAATATAAAGAATGTGATTTTGGAATTCGACCCAAAGGAAGCTGCGGATGTCAAGGTAAGACGCTTGAAATTTCAGGATAGTCAAGGTAAAACAGATTTGGAAATTATTCAGAACAATTACGTTGGACTAGCAAATGCGATAGAAAAACTACAAAATTCTTCGGCGTCGTTAGTGGAATCTTTGCAAATATTACGTCACTAGATGTAGAACGTTCGTTCTCTGCATTTAAACGCATTTTTTCCTCATGCCGTACTAGTTTTGCCGAAACAACAGTTGAAACATATCTAATGTTGCAGATATTTAATAGACATTATTCACTTTGTGATTTCACGGAGGACTCTCAAAATGGTAAGTGTTTGAGCACGTGTTATTTAATTTTTATTTAAAAGATGAGCGAAATTATTTGCGGTAGCAAACATCTCTACTAGCAGAATAACTCTAGTGGAACGCGAGGCCTGCTCGACTCTACGCTACTGCGCGGTACCGCTCGTGGCCAGCTTTAGTTATTATTATTAATAATATGTGATACCTTTGCCGCCCGATATCTACAAAGTAATAAAAAAAAACGTAATCTTCTAGATTCTTTTTTTTTATGATCATATTATACTTTAAAAGAAATTTAATACTCTCAAATTTAAATGTGCTTTTATTTGCATATAGATCAACAAAGGAAATATGAATTACCTGTAAATCAATAAAAGGGCGAATTTATGAATTCCAACGGTTAACCGTCCAAAATAAAACGGATTTTCAAAGATAACATTTTTATTGCGAGACCAGAAAATGGGGTTTTTCCAACCGCAAGTTCAAACTAAACTCATTATTTCTCTCGGCTACGATGTGCGAATAATTCGTTTTACCCATTATCCTGGAAATAGTGAATTCAATAAAGCTAACAAGGTTAAAGCACATATACGGTTATTCGAGAGAGCCGTCCATAGGTACACGTATTTATGAAATAATGTTCGCAGCGCCAATGTATGGAAAATAGATTGCCAGCAAAACCGCGGTTATATATTTGCGCAAATCGTGGCACCCAATCGTGTCGATAAAACGTTTCGCTACCCTTCGCCGTTTCGCCAAAATATAATAACAAGTTTAGATTTTTGTGTAAATAAATGTTGGAGGATGTACGTGCCTTGGGGAGTTTTATTTTTAACCTTCGTAGGGTGACTTCCTACGTTATATTTTTACAATTGATGTGTGCAGCCGGAATTGTTCGTGTGAGACTAGCATGATACCGAATAAGCATACAATGTTTCGAATTAAGTTCACAAATTTATTTTTATTTATTTATTTATTCACTAGATTACTGGCCAATGAGAAAAAGTAAATAAATACATAAAAATAATTTAATACGGGGGGTACCTATTAAGTTTTACAAAAAACATTTTTTTAGTACAAATCGTTTTGTTTTTTGCCTGTATTCGAACCAATTCCCGAAACATTCTTTCCACTTTGAAGATGATATCTCCAAAATATACTTTGTGATGGCTCCAATAGCTTCTTGGGACGATAAAAATCGCTGTCCACGCAAAAAGAAATCGTTAGGAGATAAATCAAATTTTAGAGAACGAGGCGGTATTTTTGTACTCATGCGCAGAGGTATATATACGAGAGTGCTTTGAAATGTTCGCGAAATGAAGCGCAGATGGCAGCATCGGCTCCATTAAAACATACGCAATGGATGGCGCCAATTGTTTTGTGCACAAATTTCAAGCATGATATTGTTCTGTCAAGTAGTATCAATTTTGTGCCGTTGTGAATAAAGCTAGTTGTGTGAGTTTTGCAAAATTGATAAAACTGAAACGCGCGCTGTTATCAAATATTTTGTGAAAAAAGGTTGGAAGGCAACAGAAATATATAAAAATATGCAGGATACTTTAGGAGATTCTGCTCCATCATTTACGATTGTGCATAAGTGGGTGACGGAATTTAAACATGGTCGTGAGAGCCTCGAAAATGTCAATAATATGGTTATGCAGGATCGTCGATTAAAGGTCGCCGAAATTGCTAAGGATATACGCATCGCAGATGAAAGAAGATTTCATATCCTAACTGTGGAATTAGTGATGAAAAAAACTGTCGGCAAGATGGGTGCCGCGCATATTGACAATGGATCAAAACCTTCAGAGATTGAGAATTTGTCAAGAGAGTCTAAATCGTTTTAACTCAAATAAAACCGATTTCATCCGACGATTTGTTACAACAGACGAAACTTGGGTTCATTATTATACCCCTGAGACCAAGCAACAGTCATAACAATGGAGACATAGCGGTTCTCCACCACCAAAGAAAGCAACGTCCGTGAAATCAGCTGGAAAAGTTATGGCGTCAGTCTTTTGGGATGCTAAGGGAATATTACTAATTGACTATCTTCCCAAAGGCCAACAATAACGGTGAATATTACGCTAAACTTCCAGGCCAAGTGAATAAAAAAATTAATGAAAAAAGACCTGGCTTGCGTAAGAAGATATTTTCCATCTGGAAATCCCATACAAGTGCGATACTAATGGGAAAATTGAATGAACTGAAGTACGATCTGTTGCAACATCCACCTTATTCGCCTGATTTGGCTCCTTCTGACTTCCATTTATTCCCACGGCTAAAAATTTTCCTCGGGGGAAAAAGATTTTCCACAGAAGAAGACGTAAAAGCAGCTGTCGACTACTTTAAAGGACTTGAAGAATCGCACTTTCGTAATGGCGTAATAGCTTTGGAACATCGTTGGATGAAGTACATTCAACTTAAAGGAGATTATGTAGAAAAATAAAACGTATTAAAAAAAAATTCTCATTTTCCCTTTCATTTCGCGAACATTTCAAAGCACCCTCGTATATGGCTGGAGAGGATGTAAAAATGTGTTAAATCTCGTTTATATTGCAATTCCATGTGATCTTTTGCAAAATAATGATCGCAACTTTGACAACCAAATGCGCACTTGCATGTTTTGTTTCCTGCGGGCAAGATAAATTGCCCGATTGGAGAGTCAGTGAAAATGGGAAATAAAAGACTCGAACTAGTGCTTCTGTCTATACGGTGTTATAGAGTTTTAATTGTAAAAATGTTGTTTCAATAAATGCGTTTTTGAATATATCCGCCAGTAGTAAATATTAACAATATACTATTGATTTGACATATATTCCTTGACAGTATATGAACTGACAGATTTACTTTGTTTCATTGAATATACAGTGGATTTCAGATGATGGCCATAGGTATTTACATAGTAAAACCTTTATGTAATGCTAATGGTTTTCCTACGAGAAGTATTTGATTAATTTTTTTGTCCACACGTAGCTGAAACAATTTTCATGAGGTTTCGACACATTTTATGCCTTGGGACAAAAAGGTAAAGTCGAATTTAATGAAAAAAAGCAGCTTTAGGGTAAATTTCAGGAATTTTTAGCACAGATAGTGAGACACGATTTTGCAGTTCCCTTTTCTCTTTATTTTCAACGTTATTTTTTTGTTCCAAAGCATAAAATGTCTCAAACGCACATCAAAATCGCTCCAACTATGTGTGAACAAAAAATAAATCAAACACTCCCCGTAGGAAAACTATTAAAGTCACATAAAGGTTTTACTATGTAAATACCTATGGCCAGTGTTATCTGAAATGCTCTGTATGTACAAATAAAAGTAATTGGCGAGTATGTTTTAGTGTTTCTTTGCGATAACCCTCAGACAACTACATTTTGTAATTGTAATGCAAGATCGATTTGAAAGTTGAAAGTATTTATCGTTATAAACTATTATGACTACACATCGTAACTTCATAGCTCTAACAGTGGCGTTTATTTGCAGTAGTACTATTTACTTACATTGGTTGGAATAAAAAGTATATATGAAAGTACCCAAGTTATTCATTTCAATATGTACTGAATTACGTGATTTTAGGTATTTATACAAAATCCCTGCTGCTGCTATTGGAACAACGAATCTTCCGTTCCACAAGATTTAAGCTTACAACCGCATGGATATCTTCAATTTTCAAATAATAGCATAAATTTAAACATATACTATATATAGCTATGAGGGAGTACATTCAAATTACGCGCGCAAAGATTAGTGCCATCTAACAATTGAGACTCGAACTAATGAAAATTACCCCCAGGACCGTTTCACTTTTTTAGCATTGACTTTACGATCTCTAAGTACACGTTATTTCTGACCCAAACAGTTAGTTTCCGACTAGTACGAATATATCCAAGTTTCGTCAGCTGTTACGATGTTGTATACGGACTTTGAAATTCCTCTGTCGAATCTTTTGAGCATTTCCTTACTTCAATTGACACGAGCGTTTTTTGTGCTTGGGTCAATTTATGCGGAATCCATCGGTAACAGATCCTTTTCACAACAACTAAATGTTCATGCAAAATTGAATGTACTGCAGTTTTCGATATTTCCGAGAATGCCTTTAGCTCGCGATTAGCCACATACCGTTCTTTTTCCATCATGTATCGATATTCTTTGGAATAACAACCGGTTTTGGTCCTTCTTCACGAAATTCATCACTGACGGAAGCATGGTCACGACGAAATTTTGCAAACCAGTCTTCTCTGATGGTGCTTCATTACCAAAAGAACCAAGCGATTCGAAGCATTGCCTAGGGCAACGCCTCTACTAAAATCGTAAAAAATCCTCCAACAAAAATCTTCACGTGAAATTTCCTTTTTTTCCCAAAATTGCCCTTTTTAAACGCTCTCTCCAACGTGATCCTAGATAGCTCGCGGAGGTGGTCTTCTAACGATATGATTTGGAGGTCCTTACGAAGTTATACATTTCGAATAAACCAACGTTCCTGAGGGTCTTGGTTTGTAAGACCTCCTATTTAAGTTACTTGCCGCAGCAGTCGTCCATGCTAGTACATCGTATGAAGTGATGGGCCTTAGGCAGGATTTGTAAATGAGCATTTTGGTTTTTAGATCAAGCGGGGAATTTTTGGCTAGAAGAAAGATCAAGGTATTGCTAGCACGGAGAAACCTATCTCTGACGTGCTCAATATGCGATCTCCACGTCAAGCGTTGGGTTTCATTGAAATTAGGGGTATGTTTGGTATATGTATGTAATTTTCTTTTCTTCTTGAAGGTTTCAGATACGAATTTTTGTATACAGGGCGACAATAAAAGGAATTAAATACATAATACTGTGTGTTAGAAGAGCTCAAGAAAAGAAAAAAAAGTCTTTATAAACATAACTCCAATACTTTGTAAATTATAAACAATAACAGCAATAAAATTTCAAATATTTAATTACGTCCAAAATTCCAAGGAATATGCAGGTTGTCATAATTCACCGACGGAAGCCAAAATTTATTAATTAATTAGTGCACTTGACATGTCAGAATTAAAAACTATCTGTCGAAATTGTTGGATACAGTTCTGTCTAGTGAATTTCTATTTTAAATGTGTATATAAACATATGTAGTGTTTCTTGTAATTGTTTTTATTGTACGTGAATTTTGCCTGACCGTACCAATGCAACAGAACACCTTTAGAGCCCAATCTAGACAGACTTAATATTTATAGTTTGCATGTAATGTTATAAAGATATTATTACGTAAAATAAATTATTTCAAAGTTAAAATACACAACAGAAATATTATATTTGCAGATAAAATAACAACTAAGTATTAAAAAGTGAACGTTCCTGTTATCGAGGTCTCCGTGGTGTGGAGGGGAGAGATGTCAGGTTCGATTCCAAACCGGGATGAGATTTTTTCAAATATTTAATTACGTCGGAAATTCCAGATTTTCACAATTTACCAACGGTAGCCAAAATAGTGTAATAATAGCGATGCTTAAAGAAGGTTCTCAAATTGACTGCCATTTTTTTGTATACACAATTCCAACCTTCTGACCATTGATTGACGACACCTCTGGAATATTCCTGGATTATTTCGGAACCCGTCAGCAGCTTCTAAGATCCTGCTCCATAAATACTCCTCACTACTTATTTCTACGAAATATACGAGGTGCGGCAATTAAATAACCAGACTGGTGCTACTATCGGCAAACAGCGAGCACGCCACGGCAGGTTTGAACATGTCTGTGCTTGTACGCTAGCGTCACGTCGGAAAGATGCAGAGTGTTCAGATCAAGCAACGAGTTAACCTCAAGTTTCTTGTGGGAAACTGCTACAGAAGCTCATGCCATGTTAAAGGAAGTGTACGGAAGTGAGTGTTCATCGCGTGCACATGTTTTTGAGTGGTGTAAAAGGTTTAAGGAGGGACGTGAAACGACCGAAGACGATCCGCGGCCTGGACGTCCCTTAACTTAAAAAGCGAACGACAACATTCAGAAAATTGGTAAATTAATTCACGAAAATCGTCGTTTGAGTGTCCAAGCTCTTGCTGACATCTCAGGAATTAACAAAGAAACTGTCCGTCAGACATTGCATGAATCATTCAACATGCAGAAAGTTTGCGCAAAAATGGTGCCAAAACTTCTCACTCCAGAGCAAAAGGAATCGAAAATGAACATTTGTGCTGACCTTTTAAACAACATTGATGATGATCCAGAATTGTTAAACAGAGTGAGATGTATCATGGTCTTTTACCTACGATCCTGAAACAAAGCGCCAATCGATGCATTGGAAGAGCCCAAGCTGACCACGGCAAAAAAAGCGAAAATGAGCAAGTCTAAATTCAAGGCCGTGATGATTGTTTTTTTAATACGCGTGGAATTGTTTACGTCCACTGGGTCCCCGAAGGTCAGATAGTCAATCAACATTATTACGTCGAGGTTCTAGCTACCCTTCGTGAACGATTGAGAAGACGAAGACCCGATTTGTGGAAGAGCAAATTCTGGATGCTCCACCAAGACAATGCGCCAGCCCATTCTGCCTTGTCTGTGAAGGGGTTCTTTGCGAAATCCGGTATCACCGTGTTGGACCACCCACCGTATTCGCCTGACCTGGCCCCCTGTGACTTTTTTTTATTTCCTAAGGTAAAATCGGAGCTTAAGGGGCAAGATTTGACAGTGTGGAAACGGTGAAAGCGAAAGCGACGGAGGTTCTCAACAAGCTGGCGGAAATGGACTTCCAGCACTGCTTTCGACAGTGGAAAATTCGTATGGAACGTTGCAGGGATCGGCAAGGAGAGTATATTGAAGGGGATAAACTTTGTAATGTAATTGGTGATCAATAAAATGTTTTGTAGCACCAATCCGGTTATTTAATTGCCACACCTCGTACGTAACTTCCAAAGGGCAAAATCGAGGGAATTGAGGCCGGGACACTTTGCTGGCCATGCAATTGGTCCACCATGACCGATCTACCTATTTCAAAATCGTCTATTTAAATAGTCTCTTGCGAATCGAGAAAAAAGAGCTAGCGCTTCATCATACATGAAGTACATGCTTTTAATAATGTGTTTTCATGCTCGCCAAACAATAACGAATTACATTAGGTTAGGATCTGCAAACAATAAGTACAAAAATAATTTTGATATTTAAGATAATAAAATTCAGCCTCTAACCATGTTCCCCAACGAGTAAGAATAGGTTGTGATGGTTCAGGAATACCGGGGCATAGTCTATGAAATTCCCGAATACGTTTTGGGGATTTTACAAACACAGCTTTTGTATGTGCTATTAGAGCGTCTATCTCGTGATACCATTTTCTGATACTATCGGCTACGAGACTGAGAGTATGAATTTTACATGTAATATGCAGAGTTTTACATGTAATATGCAACAAGTTAGCCCAATGTTTTTTAAGAGATCGACCTACAGCAAGCATGTTTGCGGCACCATCACTCATGAACATCAACAGTTGATTTGTTGAAAGTTCAAACTTTTCCAATATATTTAACACCAACATTGAAATTACTTCGACAGTGCATTGTTGTATTCGTCTGGAAGCTAGTAAAATTGAGGGTGGCGGTCGATGTGGTTCCATTGTGCGTACCATTACATTATCCACAGAATGTTTTTTACGATCTGTTGTTTTATCCACACATAACCACAGTTTTTTATCTTGCAACTCCGATTTAATTCTTTTCTCGACATGCTCACGAGCAGACGGCACAACTATCTCTAATGTTCTCTCACTTGGTAACTTAAAGTCCGAATATTCATTCCAAAACGAGACGTATGCTTCCTTCCTTAGTAAATCTAATGGTAAATTACATGCAATAAAGGTAACACATAAATTACATTTAAATTTGTCATAATCTCGTGTGGAATTCTTTTTGAAACATGCCTTGCACTATTTACGTGCCGTAGAAAGCAGGGATACTTCCCTGCCCCACTCTGTACAAGACTATTTACAAATGACTACAATGTTTATATGGCAATTTACAATAGCATTTACAAATAATTACAAAGTGCATGAAAGATTTACTCTAGAGCTTGTAATTTATTACAACATGTATGGAATAACTTGCAATAACGATTGAAAATTCGCAACATTTTGTAAAATAAAAGCAGTGTGTTTATAATTACGTCCATACGCCATCGATTGTCGTTGAAAATGTATACAATAATTTTTTATAATGATAGAATGTTACACTTTGAAAGAACATAAATCATTTAGTGCTATACTTAGATCCATTTGCGCTACCCACATCCCTTTACAAGCCCTATATCCAATCTACAACCTCATCTGTTACAGTTATCGTGTTGCAGCTTTCTATTTACACGCGCTGAAAGCAAACCGGTAGATGCAACACGTGAAATCGCCTCCAAGGTAAAGAAAACTGCTCGGGACCATTTATTTTAGTTACGTAAGTCTTAACTAGATTACAAGGGCACGCGAGAATGATTTATATCAACGGAACGGGGCGAAAAAACGGGCCAAATTCATTAGGATCCCGCGCTCGCCTTGCACTTCGTCCATTCTTCACCTAGGTAATATGAGTTACCTAGCTTTCCTTTCCGAACCAATGGAATAAGCTAGAACAATGTAAGAGAGAAAGAATCGGTTCAGTTTCTAACCGTATAGTTGAAACGATGGTGTTATTTTTGCTGGTTTGTTTGTTTTGGTGGATGTGTTAACGTCTAGCATGAGGTGTATGCTACGCTTTCTTTGTACTTCAGCTGTAGTGATTGTTCGCTTCGTGTTGCTGAGAAATTGGTTGAGAAAATTAGAACCTAATTTAGGGAAAATGGGAGATACTTTTATCCGTGTTTACGCGTTTTAAATTCAGGGAAGGTGGGCGGGTTTTCATTCTATTTTTTCTACGTTTATAAATAGAACAAGTTTATTCATAAAGAGGTGTAACGTGTGGGTTTTAACCAGTTGCTTTTTCTAATAATATTTTGTGGAGGTTGCTATTCGAAACAAATCTAATAAACAGAATATTGAACGGAAAAATTAGTGCTAATTAGCAGTTATATTTCCACTGAATGACTCATGGTAGGATTAAACCGCAACGAAAAGGAACAGAAAAATCATGTTAGGTTACAAATGTACTATTTGACGGCATTTAATAATAATGATAATAATAATAATATATTTTGCCGAACAGATTAACCCCAATTACAGGACAAAGAAGATATATAGAATGTGAATGCATTGCAAAAGAAAAATAAACATTGTACATTAAGAAAAATATATGTGCCAAAAAAAAATTGTAATAAAAAGACTGATCATTACTTAATTTATCTCGTGTTACTTATACAAATTGCAAATTACTACCCGTTCTTTAAAATAATTCGCGATTTCTCCCAGTTTAGGTCCGAAGCATTTGGAAAGTATTGCTTGGATTGATATTATATATCTTGATGATGTAAATGATAAACTACAGTTCTTTAATATAAACTTATTGTATCTGTATGACCTACATGTACCCTACATGAACAAATTATTAGAATATCGCGCCCTTGTGCGCTTTGGTTGACGCCGACAGTCAGGGCCATGATGGATACCCGTGATGATGCGCTGAAGCAATTTAAGAGAACAAGGAGACCTCAAGATTGGGATTATTATAAAACGATTTGCAACTGTGACACTTCGGCAATACGTATGGAACAAAAGATATATCTAAATTCTAAATTTCTAAGAAACTCTAGCTGTGTCTTTATAGTATTCTCTCCTTCAAACCTAAGGCTAATATTCCACAGTATTTGTTAAATGTGGAGCAACTTAATGACTACTCCATCAATTCCATTCCTGAATTACCAATGGATAATAAATTAATTGAATATTACCAGAATAATAAATTTCTCAATGTTTCTGAACGTCTCCATTTTAAAACTATTACGAAAACTGAAGTTCTAAGAGTTGTCTCGGGTATCCATTCTGGTGCTGTGGGCAGTGATGGTGTGGGAATTAATCTTTTAGAAATGAGTTTTCCTTACCTGGCCAAGTTTGTAACACATATTAGACATTATTGCCTTTTAGAGAATGTTTTTCTTGATTGTTGGAAACTGGTATTAGTTACACCTATACCTAAAATTGCTAAACCTGCTGAATATAAAGATTTGAGACCAATAAGCGTATTATCTGCGCTTTCTAGAGTTTTTGAGAAGGTAGTTGATGCTCAGATTCGTGGGCATTTGGATGCCTACAACATTTTACCTGCCACCCAGTCCGGGATTCAGACCTGGCCACGGCTGCAATACTGCCGATATTACAAACTAGTCGTTTTAGATTATTCTAAAGCACTCGATATGATTAATCATGATATCTTGTTAACTGTTTTGGATTGAATTGACATGAGTGAAGGAGTAATTAATTTTTTAAGCAATATTTACAGAATAGGAAACAACAAATTAGGATTTCAAATAATATTTCATCTGCAAAACCTTTGACTTCGAGTGTACCACAGGACAGAGTATGTGGCCCCTGATTGTATATAATTTATACATTTGGATTTTTGAACTATATTAAACATTGTAAATTTCATGCCTATGCGGATGATAGCCAATTGTACTTTACATTTCATTATGCCAATGCTGCTCATGCTAATGCGATCATTAATCAGGATATTCACTCACTTCTTGGCGCCTCAACTTCGCACGGCTTTAAAGTCAATGGTAACAAATCTGTCGCCATCCTTTTCGGTATTAAAAATAAAATTGAGGAAATTTTACTTTGTGTATTGTAAGTTGTGTAAAGAGCCTGGGTCTCTGGTTGGATAGCGAATTAGGATTGGATACACATGTTAATAAATTGATTGTCATACGGTATATTTCGGGTTTTATACTCGTATCGTCACATACTTTCTGAAAAAAAATAAGCTTACCCTTACCAATTCGTTAATTTTATCTCTCTTTAATCACTGTGATTCAGTATATGAGTCCTGTATTAGTAGCGGTGTTAGGATGAGGATCCAGTATGTTCAAAATTCCTGTCTGCGCTTTTGCTATGGTATTCGTAAATTCGAGCGTATTTTATATAAGCTGAGGGAGTGTGGGTGGCTTAACATGTCGAATCGCCGTAGGTTTCACTTTGCAGTTTTATTTTACAAAATTATAGCTACAAAACAACATGCATATTTGTATAATAAAATTACCTATCGTATGGACATATACAATATTAACATTCGGCATAAAAATGTCATAACTAGAGTAAGGTAATCGTTCGTCGCGCCATAGGCGTGCGATTTCTTCAATATTTATAATAGCGGAAAAGAAGTAATAAAGCCAATAATAATAAAAAAGCTAATCAAGAACTATAATATCTGTAAGGCTGTGAAACACCCACCCTCTTAAGCAGCGTAATCAAGTAAGCTGGCGGATTGGATTGGAATCACTGAACATGAGAAGTAGAAGCACCATCATCAGTATTATAACCTAGATATGTTTCAATAGTTGTCTCGTGGAATCGTGTTCGCAGTGGTGAAAAAATATGTTTATGTTTGGAGAAAGATCGTTCGACATCTACCGATGTAATACGTGTATGATTAAAATAATCTTTGAACTCAATTAATGGATTAGTCGAAATACCATTACAAATTTGTTGTAATGTGATAAAATTGGAATCTTTCTTTAACACACTCTCCAACTCTTTTAAAACGCGAATATCTTTGAGCCATCTATAGTGCATAGTAGAGTATGTACTTCGTCCACTATTTGCAGTGACTTCACTAACGACAACGGTCTATTTTGCAATTGTTCCAGTGCATCATGTAAGCATTTATAGTAAATAAATAGAATAGTAGAATAACAGCTTTTACTTTTTTGAAATGTTCAGCATAATAAAACGCTGCCAACAACCAGGTTCCCCAACGTGTAAGAATCGGCTGTGGTGGTTCACGAATACCGGCACACTGTGCGTGAAATGTTCGAAGACGTTTTGGAGATTTGAGAAACACTTTTCTTGTACTTGATATTAATGCATCTATTTCGGGATAACATTGTCTGATAGTTTGTACCACAAAATATAAAGCATGCACTTTACAAGTACAGACATGTAAACACACACAACCATGTTCAAGAAGAAAACGGCCTACCGCAGGCATTGTCGCTGCACCCATCGCTCATAAACATCAACACTTGACGTGTTGAGACTTGAAAGTTTCTTAACGTAGTAAGTATCACAATCGTAATTGCTGCACTAGTACACCCTTGTAATCTTTTGCTGGCTAGGAACAGTAGAAATGTCGGTTTATGTTGATCCAGTACACGAACTATAACAGGTATAATAGATTTCTTTTTACAATCTGTTGTCTCCTCAACATACAACCAAAGCAACTGATTTTTTAATGTAGATATGACTTTATTTTCCACCCCTTTGCGTACAAATAAAACATCCTTACGTGCTGTTGCCGTAGTTGGGAACTTCAAATCCGAGTTGTATTTGTTCCAAAAGTTCTTAAACGATTTCTTATCCAGTATGTTAAGTGACAAATTACATGTTATCATAATGACAAGTAAATCGAAAATAAAGTCATTTCTATTCGACGCGCCGTTTTTTCTATTTTTGTGTTTTGCACTATTTACATACATGCTTCCTACAGTCGTTCTTTTGCCAGCACATCAAAGTTTTCTCGCACACTTTATAAACATTTTAGCACCGTCGTACAAAAAATCTGGAAACTCACAGATAAAGTTTTTTAATTTATCAGCAACGGGTTGTTGTTTAGCCTTGCGCACGCTGGACATTTTTGATTAAAAATTTTCTTGAATAACTAGTATTCTGCCCGCCTGATTTAATTCACACGCACACGCCGCGCTAGTGATGATGAATGTGTACGAATTTGAACTGCTTTGCCACCCGGCGAATGTTTACGCATCGCATCAGACAGGCGAGCGCCGAGTTCCGTTGGCTGCTTCATCTGTTACGGCTATGCTGGGACGACACGATTATCTTACCTTAGTCATAACTGTACCACTCCATACAACTGCTGCATAACAAAAAGGTTTCACACTTCATTTTGGAACAACCTTCCTATACATTTCAAGTCACTTAGTGTAGCAACTTTCAAGAGTAGATGTAAACAATACCTGTACCAGCGTCAACAGTGTGAAAATTGACTCATTCCCTATTTGTTTTTAATTTATGGGTGATATATGAACTGCTTATTATCAATGTGAACTATTAAATAAGTAATGTACAAGATGTTCAATGTATGTAGTAAGCCGTTTTCTTTTGTTTCTAAATATACGTATGTTATGGTCGGATGGAAAAACAGATATCTGAATCCTGAACCTTTTAATTTTGTACTAATATTTATGTAAACACTTCTACTTGTATATGTTGAGGTTAATAAATGCATTATTATTATTATTATATCTTCATATTGCACGTTTACATTGCGTGTCATGTGGTACATTGGTGCTCGGAGTAGTACGTTGGTCCTTGGTGTTAGCATACTGAAGGTAGACGCATGACGGAATGCCAGTCGCGGAACGTTAAAGCATATGGATGACAAGAAGTAAGGACAATCAACTTTGTTGTTAAGAAGCTTCTGCAGGTACCAAGCTCCATGGGGCTCACGCCGATGACTTAGTGAGTCCATTTGATGTCTACAAAGTAATTCATGGTAAGATATATCCCACTCTAGATAAGTTCCATCAACGTTCCATGACAAAAACTTCAGAAAACTTCGCTGAATAAATAAGTTAAAAAGGAGAGGACCAAGGTTTGATCCTTAGGGAACACCAATATATATTATTATTATAAAATTGTCTAGTACAATAACACTGGGGAACAAAACAAAATTCTTTTTGTTGCCAAAAATTGAAGGAGTCGTTTTGGGTGACTCAGCGTTTGTGAGTTTGTATAAAATTTTTGTTTTAGCTAAATTGGTTCTGATTTTCAAAATAATCAAAATTGATGAAATTAAGTCTCTGTTTTGATTTAAGTTACATTATTAATGGTTTAAATCACTTTACCTTATAAATAACAACCTTCTTTTGCTTTTTTATCAAGCGCCCTCTTCTAAACCATAAGAGCAACAAGTTTTTGTTTCACGTTGGCAGATAAAGCTTAATTTTCTGGATGTCACCGATTCACCGTAAAAATAGGTTCTTCGCGGAGAGTGTGTGTTAACAACCCTGATGTTTCTTGTGATGTTCTTTGTGGTAAATACAGTATTGCAACAGAAAGAAGAAATATAACTGATTTCATAAAATGGGAGTATCAGGCGTATTTTGGACGTCAACTTGGATTGCAAAACAAGGTATGGGCACCTCACAATGTTTGCAAAACTACAGCAGGTAAACGAGAAGGATTTAATTTTAGCGTACCTATGGTGTGTAGTGAGCCAAAAAATCATTTGGGTGTCTGCGCTGTAAATATAAAAGGCATGAATAGGTGTAAGAAATGCAAATGGGACTATCCAATCTGAAAAGAAGCCGAGACCACATAGCGAGGATTTACCTGTACCGGTATTCACTTCTTTGTGTGTGAAGTTGAATGTAAGGACGTTGAAATGTTAATTCCACTCAGTGCAAGCTATAGCTCCGATGAAACTAAGTTTGAAGGAAGTTGGTCTACTCTTCAAAATGTTTCTCAAGGCGAACTAAGTGATTTAATTCGTGACTTGAATCTATCGAAAAAAGGTGCTAAGCTTTTACCATCCAGACTTCAAGAAAAACGCTGTCTTAAACAGGATGATACCATAACATCTTATAAAACTAGAGAGCAAGCAATATTACCGTTCTTCCAAAACAACGACCTTGTATATTGTAACAATGTTTCCGAACTTCTTCTAATGATGGACTTACCAGAATTTAGACCAGAAAAGACTCTTTCTAGATAGTTCTAAAAAGAGCTTCAAATGTGTATTACTACACAATGGAAATAATTTTGCGTCGATTCCAATCGGCCATTCGACAATCCTTAAGGAAGTGTATGGCAATATTGAATTAATCTTAGAAAAAATGTCTTGTACTCAGGATCAATGATCTGTTTGTGTCGATTTCAAAATGGTGAACTTTCTTTTTGCAAAATGCGCCATACATCCTTGTCATATTTGTTTATGGAATAGCTGTGCAAAGGAAAGCGCTGGCAACAAACTGTGTGGCCACTAAGAAAAGACCTGACTGTAGGAAAGACAAACATCATTAATGAGGTATTAATAGACAGGAAAAAAATCATACTGCCGACTCTCCATATCAAACTCGGGTTAATAAAATAGTGTATTAAGGCCTTGGATAAGTCAGGCGATGGTTTCAAGTATGTTTGTTGAACAGTTCCAGCATTTAGCATGGAAAAATTAAAAGCAGGAATTTTGGACGGTCCACGAATTCCCAAGCTGGTCAAGGATAAAAAATTTATCATACATGTATATGACTGAAGTCGAATTTGAGGCCTGGCTTGGTTATGTATCGGTTATACAACATTTTTTAGGCAACCACAAGGCCGACAACTATCAGGAACTAGTCCACAATATGTTAAAGAATTTTGAAAAATTAGGAGCGGATATGAGTATTAAAGCGCATTTTTTGCACAGCCATTTAGATAAGTTCCCGTCCAATTTAGGCGATTAGAGTGAGGAAGAAAGTGAGTGGTTTCACCAAGATATCCGGGTAATGGAAGAAAGGTATCAATGGAAATGGGACCGTCACATGATAGCCAACTACTTTTGGAGTCTACAGAGGGATTGCCACAAAAAGAATGCAGAGGAAAATCTTACAAATAACTTTTAATGCTTTCTTTGTAATATATTCTGCGTTTACTGCACTTGCACTTAGAGAATTTCCTAAATAAAATTTAATTCAGAAACTTATAAATCAACATATTTATTTCTCCAACTTCTTTTCACTTTGTCTTTATAAATACCTAAGGCGTATACATCTCAAAAACTGGAGCCAAGCGAGAAAAAATAATATCACATTCATGATCAGGAGCACCAAGTTATCCAAAAACGACTCTTGCATTTCTGATAACAGATTGAGTGTTCCCCAGTATAATATGTTTTTAAAAAAAACTAGTTGAACTGAATGATCTTATCTATTTATTGCTCACTATTTAATAATAATTTGAATTTCCCTTTTATGAGGAAATTCTTCACATTCCGATAGCATTTTTAAATTACAAAACGTGCATTGTCTTTGATTCGATATTCTAACGAGATTTTCCAAGAATCCATTTAAAGCTCAAAGACATGTAACAGTAATTAACGCTTGCCATTAAGGCAATATCGACGAAAACCGCTATTAAGTCTTCTTCCTTCCGAGAAAGCAGATGTCTCTCACCTATGCCGTATTGATGTAACACAATCTATTAAGCGATCACAGCGCCACCTCTTCGTCCGGCGACGTCTATAACGCGATGCTGTTGCTGGAAGAGTGAGGAGATTGCTGTCACCTTCCTCCCCTGATCATACCCCTCTGTTACCTCTTATTGCAGCAGACAACCGACGTCGTCGGTTGTTTGACAAATTTGATGTTAAAATAGAGGTCGCAGCTTGCCGTGCTGTATTATTACAAGTAAGTTGATCTTAAAAATGTCGCCTGTCTCGTCGAGTTTCAGGAGGTAGGATGATATTATGTATCTTTCGAAATTAACATTCGAGAAGGATGGATGAAGGTATTATTGATTTTGTGGATGGAAATACGAAGGTACGTTGTAGAATCTTGTTTGTGTCTTTTTAATAATACTTAGCTGCTTATTTATTTATTATACGTTGGAGGGTGCAATATCTGTAGTGTTCTAAAATTTATTTATGAAGACCTCTGAGATTCTAATTGATAAAAGAAATCCAGTTTCTCCTATGATAAATAAGTTATTCATCTGATGATACGCAAAAGTACAATTCGTCTTCAATTATTAAACATTTTTCGGCCAGAAAAATAACCAAATTACCTTGCTTGTGATTTGTATCTACTTTAAATATGAAGAACTGTATCAAGTAGACGAAAAAATTTTTGTAAAATAACTGGTATCCAATACTAGTGGAAACGTTCAGAATCTCTGTAGACAAAGATATCGCTCTGATTCTTTAGCAGGAAAAGAAATGGAGACTGCATGTTTTGTGCGTTTTAAAATCCATGCCTACGGCGGCTATGGAGATAATAGTTTGCCTGCCATTCTTAACTAAGTTGTCGAAGAAGTGGTTACCATGATCCGGCTACTATGCAATTGTATAAAGAAGGACGACGTTGTAAGACATGAAATGCACCGCAAGCTGTAGGAGAACGCTTGCAAGTGATTGGAGACTGGGACAGGTAACATTTCGTCCCTTTTTGTCTACAACAAACCCTACAAATTTTTGATACAACAACAGATCGACAGCAATGAAGACAGTTTATGTCTTTTCGTAGATGGATCAAAACAAAAACAAAGGAACTAGAGTAGGAGTATTTTCTGTGGAAATCCATCTGAAAGAATCGTGGCCTCTAGGGATGGAGATCACTGCTTTTCAAGCGGAACCCTCGGTGCTGATCTTAGCGGCGTACCGTTTAACTAACTAACTAAGATTGTAGGCAGAAACGTCAACCGACACCAAGGAAGTAGTGTCAGCATTGTACCGACCAATAACGTCGAATCTACTACTAGACTGCGACAGAGCTCTAACTTTAGCCTTTAAAACAAACAATACGAATGTGATATGGCCGAACGGCCACAATGAAAGTCCTGGCAATAAAGAAGCAGTCAAGCTGGTGAAGAATGGTTCAAGTATGACTAGACACGGTTCAAAACGCTCTATTCGACCGCCTGTGTATGCACTTTATGAAAGGATCAGAACTGTCACCTATGAAAAATTCTTTAAAATATGGAATTAAACTAATTACTGCTGCACCGCAAAGTTACTTCGACGTATCCAAACAAGCGAACAGCACTAAAATACCTGAGACTGTCCAGGACAGACCTTCCCATAGTTGTTGGCACTCTGACTGGATATTGCTGCCTAAAGGGTCACCTCCACAAGATGGAATTAGCCGAATACCTATCATATAGGGGCTGCCAAACTGAAGATGAAACACTGGAACACTTCCTCTGCATGTGCCCGGCGCTGACGTGACGTCAATTAGAAGAAATGTTGGATGACGAGCAACTACGTCTTGTCGCCATTAGGTCGATTCCTCTGGGCAACGTCCTAAGTGGTGCTACGTGGGTTGGTTGACTGTCTACAAGGCTTCCCGGCATAAAGAGGACGCGTAATGGACCTATTGTGGTCTAAATGCTGTGGGTTCTACCTCACTATAACTGTATCAAAAAGATAAAACATGTTTGCAAAAAAACTAATATCTAATACCAGTGGAAATGTCTAAAATCTTTGAAGACAAAGCATGGAAAAAAATTTAAAATACATATTTTCGTTAGCAATGTGTTTTTTAAAAAATCTACATTATTCCAGCATCAAGACTAAACGTCTTGGGAACCTATGTCGGCACAATACGAATTTACCAACACAATTCTATGCTCGTCGGTTTCCATCAACCTATCACCTACCTGTCCTCCATCATATGGATTGCCAGCCTGTTCAGTGAAAACGAGGGTAAACAAAACGAAGGTCGAGAGTAGAGACCACGCGGTAAGAACATGGTTTGTTCAAAGGTAGAGTGGAATCAGTTAATGAAAGCCCAAACAATAACGTGGTAACAATAATTTCGTTTAATAATATCAAAACAGGTAAATGCAACCCGGGTAACACATAATTAACACAAAACAAGTGATATTGATGATCAAAGCAATTCAATAACGTTTTGTGGCCCCTGTACATGAAAATATTCAATTTCTACTAACAAGCTGTTACCAAGAAAATATATATAATCAAATTAAATGTAATTTTAATCAAATTAAATTAATAGTTACTAAATATTTAAATTCGTTAATAAAAAGGAAAGAGAAAAGCTATCAAAATCAGGTTTACAAATTCTAAAGTTGTCTATTGAAACGGTGGCGAAGTTAAAATTTATGAATTTGTTCAATTATAATTAGACTAACTTGATAAAAATTATATTAATGGAGAAGAAATAGCAGAACTTAAAACTGGAGTAATTGTAGTTATTAACAAAAAGGGCAAAAAGGCGGAAAGTGTATTTGACGTGAGACCATCATAATAATGAGGGTCTCACGTCCTGCTTTTTGGAAACACTGGAGAGACTAATTAAGGTACGTCTTGATTGGTGGGTTGAGAGTTATCGTCATCTTCCTGAGTGGCAATACGGGTTTAGACGAGGATCTAGTACACAATATGCGCTATCACATTTAGTTATGGATATCCAATCATCCCTTTCAAGAAACGGCTATTTAACGGCTGCTTTTATAGATCTTAAGGGTGCATATAACTCTGTTAATCTTGAAATATTGAAACGAAAACTCACTGAAATAGGTATTCCGTACACAAGTGCGGCGAATATTACTAAACTGAATACTAATCGCCAGACAGTTGTAAGAACTCCTAGCAATAAATTCTTAGGACCTAGAATAACATCTGTAATCTTAGCACAGGGAGCAGTCCTTAGCTCTTTGCTCTTTAACCAATACACCAACGATTTATTTCTTCCCAGTGTAGAATTGGTACAATATGCCGACGATATCGTTTTTTACACAGAGCAAGCTACAATTGAACAATGTACTGAAGTTATTAATCAAGCTATGAGTGCTTTCTAAGCTTGGTGCGATACAAAGGAATTTAATATCGCCTATCCTAAATGTACTATTCAAACCTTTACCCGACACCATGTTCCTGATAATGATGCTTCTAGTTTTACTGCCAAGGCTGCTTAAAAGGGCGAGTGTTTCACTACTTTCCACATATTATAATTATGTATTAGTTCTGTTATTTTTTTTCTTACTATTGTTTTTGTATACTAGGCAGGTACGGCTATGGCCCGGCTCCCTGTTACCGGGCTCTAATCATAAGTCTTCTGCAGTTATTGGCGAAGTAATCTACTTAGATTATTATTTTGGTAATTTGGGTTACCATATCAGTTATGTATGGATAAAAGGCCACCCAGAAATTCATTTTAATGAAAAAGTAGATATTTTAGCTAAGAACGCATGTGGGGAAGATATTTCCGAAGAGTGCCTTATATTACACACGGATATTTTTGCAATTTTGAAGCAGGAGATGCATAGAGATTGGTAGACATTATATACCAGCTCCTATATAAACAAAGCTACAAATTATTATCTGCTCTTCCCCAAAATCGGTGGACAGCGATGGTATAATAAAATCCATGTCAAAAAGAAAATGCTTTCTCAAATTCTAAGGATTGCATTTAATCATGGGAGGTTTCCGGCCCATCTGCACAGAATTAATTTGTTCGAGAACGACACTTGTAGGTTTTGTCGGAAGGAGTGTGGAAACATCAATCATCTGTTTCTAGGATGCGAAGTGCAAATAAATGAAATTAATAAAGTAATAGATGATCTAGTAAAATTGAACATGCAACTTCCACTGAATGTTAACTACCTAATTGCCCAGGAAAATATCAATAAATATTATAGAAGGTATAAATATACGCTCGACATCAATATTATGTTTTAGAGTTTGATCCTTTATGTCTTTCCTGTGTGGGTTTTCCCTGTTTCCGTGGCCTACCTGTTTTTGTGTTTGACATGTTAGACACCTGATAGGCCCCAGGTGTGAAGTATGTGTTCTGTTTGTCCTGGTGTCCGTTCGGGTGGCTAGGAAAGTATGTATTTGGCTAATAATAATAGACTAACTTGATTAATTAGCAAACTAAGAGTACTTAAGAGTGTTAATCAGTACACATATCGAACACTTAAGTGCCGAAAACAATTAACGAAGCTAAAGATAATTATCCGCACTCCGTCTTGGCCAAATCGCAGTGTGTTTACAAGTTCTTATAGATTTAACTTATTAAATTATTAAAGTGAATGAAAAGATACAAAAAAAATGAATTAAATGTGTGTGATAAACAAAAAATGCGATGCCGATGGTAAGAAGGGTACAAAATAAAAACTATTCATTGAGTTGCAAAGAATTAAAAGATTACAAATAAATAAATGGTTAAATTTGACCGTAATACTCTAATAGACAAGGCGATTCTTCTATATTGCATCGGTGACAGGTGCAATTCTACTTGAAGCTTCTACGCTATCCAATATACTTCTAAGGTAGATAACGGAGTGCCTCTAGGAAGCAGCTTAAGGAGTAATTCCACAAAACGTATCGAGTAAATGGTTCTAATACATCAAAGATCCAAAACAAACGTAGTGTACAGAAATAACCAGCGAATCATCAACAAACAGATACCAATTAAGATTCCAATACAAAACAGAAGAAAAGAAAAGACATTCTAAAAGACACAAATGAATTAGCAAAAATACTTAAAAATACTATAAACTGCATTTGGAACACTACTCTTGTTCGGATAAGATGTTCTGACCAAGGAAATTATACATCTTCAGGGTAACGTTTCCATGTGCCTGTAAAAATCCCATAAAGGTAAAGCAAGATTGAAAATCCAAATATCCAATATCCAATAATCTCGCTTCTAATGCAAGTTGTGAACTTAAATCTGTTCAATACAAAAGACGATTCAAATATACAATAAACCAGTTCCAAATTTGGTTCTAATCACACAGCTTTATAGGCACATAACACAAGGAAAACGGCTTAACTTGACGAAATTTGACAATAAAGTGACGCCAATATATTCTAGAAATTCCATGGGAAGAGAGAAAACAAAACCGAAAGAGTGGGAATGAAATACAAATATCTACACAAAATAACCAATTTGATGGCAACTAATAACAGAATTATCTTCAAATAAAAATGTAATAATAAACCTGCAAAAGATATCACTCTTCTACATGTCAATGGGCCTAAGTCCAAAGATAACGCTATAGCTGTACATAAGGGTCATGAGGCCTATGATAACCTATAGCTCGGTAGTATGCTGGACAAAGGCACTGGAGATGGAAGCAATAAGGCGGCTGAGTGGCATACAAAAACTAGCATGTCTATGAGTTCCTGGGGTCATACTTATACCCATGCTAATAAATAGTCAACATCCAATAATAAGGTCGCAAGGTGCAGATTACTAGAAACTACTGCAGGAATTTCAGGCGCGACCGATTACCAGTAAGCCGGCTGGTGCTATCAACCCAAAATTGAGACTCGATAAGAACTACGCCACATAGCGAGGAGTGGAAGAAAGATTTTCCGATCATTAAAACGAGATCTATCTGGTGTACAGTCGGCTCTAAGACAAATATTGGTGTCGAAATTTACGCTATCACCAAGAATAACTAGGCCACTAAGCCTAACTCGAAATCAAGCCGAAATAATGGCAGCGCCGGTATATATTGAAGGAATATATGAGCAATATTAAAGGCACTGGACTCCACACGAGCAAAGTCGAAATCAGTATGGAGCAGCACAAACGCTTTATATCAATGGACTGACCCTGAACTGGGTACCAGCACGTGAGGGTTATCAAGGGAACGTCAAAGTAGACGACGCACTAGCGCGAGTACCCTCATCAAATGCTGGCAAAAAGCCAAGGTTCTTTGTAGGTATAGCACATACGATAGTTAAAGCAGTTATTAATCAACGGAAAGAAAAAAAATCTCAAGGCTTGTGGAACAATATTCTGGGTTAGAGACACGTCAAGCAATTTCTAAAAACCGATCTGCTAGGGTGATACAACAAATTCGCCAAAACAGTATTAGACCTGCTAACAGGACACTGCATGTTTAAAAAGTATATGATTTACATGGGTCTGACAGAGAAGAGAACGTGTAGATTCTGTCATACGGAAGAAGAGACCCCCGTCCACATACATGCTGGTGTATAGGATTAGCAAGATTGCGCCTCCAAGAAATAGGCTCGGAATGTCCAAACACCGAAAGCTACGTAGAATAACCGCTAGCAAGGTCTAGAAAAAAAAATGGTAAAGCTAATGAAAAGGTCATAGTGGGAGAGTCGAAAAATCACCCCTAATTAGATCTATCTGCAAACATGATAATGCTTATCTCCATGTAGCTCAAACGACTCAAAATCTACTTCCTCGTATGCGTTGGGAAGTCTTAGAATATCACTTTGCAATCTCGGCTGGCCCCGAGCGATTTCCATGTGTTTAACCCAAACAAAATTGCAACAGTTAAAATGAAAACGCAATTCATTATTACCAACAAGAAAAACATCACCTACTTCCATTCAAAAACCTATTTCATTTTCTCGTTAACAACACGCGAAAATCACAAAAAAATAAAATCGAAAAAGCCGACGAAAATTGCGAGAAAAATGAAGAAATTGCGAAAAAAACTAAGGTACCCTTCCCCGTCTTAGCTTCCCATCTGCAAGCGGTGCGAAATCTTTGTGTCGTAAATAAATTGAATTTGAGGTGTGCGCGTCAATGCCAACGCACCCCCCATGAGCCATTACTGCCATTTCGCCGCTATTCGTTCCTCGCCTAGTAAACTTTCTCGACGCTTTCACTGATATCAGCGAATGCGTTTGGACGAAAATTAATTGTAGAAGGGAACGTTTTAATGTCGACGGGATACTTGTATGTCGGAGCGTCGAAAAGAATCGATCAAAGGTTCCTACATATATTGATGGTATAGGAGGAGTTGCTTCGAATGAAGTGATGTTGGATAGGCGTGGACCGTTGACCATTATACCGAGTGTCCGTTTAAGGATGGACAGCGGCTCTACCTTAGCGATGGTAAGTTCTAGCGAATTCAAAAAGAAATTTCAACTATGAAAGTTGTAACACGTTTTGCTCATTCTCAAACCCGTGAATCGGTTCTGGTGAATTTTAAAAATACGGAAAATTAATGTTACTTACCCTTCACAAATTTGTAACTTGTACACCAATAAAATAGTATAGTTTCCTACTTCGTTTTTATTATCTTTGATAAAATTTCCTGATAATAAGAAAGTATCTATCTAGCCGGTTCTACTTATTCCTTGTAATTGCACCTCTCACCACCATATGACGCCAGCATTGAATATGAAGAGTAGAAAACAATATTTTCGTAACTGTCATATGTTGTTTATGGTGTTTGATACAATTACGCCGCGAAGATTTAAATTAATTTTATAAATTATGGAAATAGAGTGAGTAGCATATCGTGGTGTTTGTGTGAGCTTGTATTCATATACAAGTCTACCATTGGGTAGCGATTATGTCAAAGATTCAACGGAAATAAAAGAAGTAAGTACATTTAAAAATAAAAAGGAAAAAAACAAACAAAAGACTTCAGAAAATAAAATTAAACAGAATTTAGAAATCAAGCTCCTGAAAAAAATGTTTTATTTATAAATGAAGAATAAGAAATAAAAGACTTCGGAGAATAAAATTACAGAACAGAATTTTGAAATCAATTTGGGTGACAACTTTATATACAAAGGATATATTTAATTTGCAAAATTGGAAACGATCTTTAGCGATGAACTCAAATAAAATTCAGTAATCAATCTATAATACGCGGTAAATGAATATACAGCAATTTCGGTAAAGTATAGATTGAAAGTAATTAACGGATTTTATCGCGAATTAACTATAAATAAATTTAAATCTTGCAAATAAAAATAGTATGGTTACGTAACGTACTTCAGCGTTGCAAGCAGGAGAATACTCCTCTTGAATGAGATTTTACGACGGTTTATATACCCTTGTGGATGGTGACGTAGCACTTTTTCTGAATGACGTACGGTACAAAAATACAAGGCGAGAATGCGGATAGATAAATAAAGCAAATATGTACTACCAATCAGAATAAGTCTATAGGGCTTTCCAAAAGTTTGTTCACGTAAAAATACAATAAATATTCGCAATGTGATTCAAAGAATAAATACAAAATTATCCCAATAACAATTTTTTTCTTATTTTCAGTAAAAATTCTTTTGAATCTGTAAATCAGCGATTTTACAAGTAAAAAATTCTTTAATCTGGAAAATAGCGTATTTGAAAGATTAACCTTATTCAGACTGAGCATCGTCAATGGCGCTAAAGGCGTCATTACAGTTGACATTTTTTTTAGTAGACTCAAAATAGAACAGAATGGCGAAAACCGGAAGTCACTATTCATTTCGGAATTATAACTTTGTTAATGTTGCGCCCGCTAGCAAGCAATTCTAGAAATTAAAACTATTTTTAATTAAATGCTCCTGATCATTTCTATAGTTCCATTTTTTTGAAATCACTAGGATTTGCCATTGCTGAGATAGAGCTACTGTCCATCCTCCAACGGACTCGCGGTATGTATCTATCATGCTAGCGTGTTTCGGTTGTTATTTTATGTGCACAAGCTCCGTAGACGTGTTATTAAAATTGGGAGGAGATTGGCAGTTTCGTAATTAGGATAATTGTATCTAATTGGTCGCGATGACCTTTTCGATTGCGTAGACAAATCGAATTTGGTGCTTTACTATCCAGCGTACTGGTTGTGATTGAAATGAAGATGAAAAAATTCTACACATGTCTAGACGTTTCGATTACGAGGCAATTTTTTCTTGTGTTAAAAAAGTAACCTAACGAATTACTTATACAGATTTGAATGAGTCGTTTTAAATCATTAAAACCTTTCTGCGTAATCAATTTTACAGATTAAATCCTGTGTGGTACCAAATGGTGAAAGGTAACGTAATTTTAATAGAGTTTATCAATATAGTTAAGGACAGCGATGTAGGTACGTTTTGTTTACTGTTGTCATCGTAACCAAACAATACTACACCAGAAACCACTTGGCGGCAATATCCAAATGCAAGGCTCGCGATTACCTGTAAATATTTATTTTACTTTCAATATTAGACATATGCATCATTATACAAGAACGTTCGAAGTATAAATTTCCTATACGGTAGATACAGAAAAATACAAGGTGGGTAACATACCAAAAATGCTACACACACTGGGTATTCCCATCAGATTTTCATTTGTTTTAAAGTTATAGCGTAATCACAAATAAACAAAATTTCATACATTAACATAATAATAATAATAATATATTTATATTCGTAATTTAACCATTACAGAAAATTGTCAGTCTTTGTTTTGTGTGTAAAGGGCACAATAGTCAATTAAATATAAATTAGAATAAAAGATAAGAGTCAATTATAAAATTAAAATAACAAACAATGACATATAAATAAATAAATAAAGACAAACAAAACATATATACACTAGACTAGAAATTCCTGGATGTCATAGAACTCCCGCTCCAAAGGTATTGCCTTAACTTTATTTTTAAAATTCGTTAGAGGTAAGGTTTTGAATACCTCTGGCAATTTGTTATATAATTTTGTTCCCCAGTAATCAATTGCTTTCTGGGAACTGGCCAATCTGTGATACGGCACTCTTAGTTCATTTCTTGATCTGGTGGGGTAACTACGGAAATTTTCATTTTGGAGAAATGTTTCTCTGTTTTGGTGGACGTGACTGACAGCTGCCAAGATGAATGCGGATGGAAGGGTAAGTATTCTTTCTCTTTTAAAGTATGTCTCTATATTTCAGGTTGCACAGGAATCTGATGGCCTTCATAGTTACCATAATACCGCCACTGACCTCCAAACATTTTATGCTTGTTTAGCTGTTTGAATTTGACAAAATTTGGTGTCCAGTGCTATATATTTCAGACGCGTTTTAATACAATATCTTACCAAGTATGCAATTTACGCTAAAATTTTCTCCAGAATTATTCATCGTGACATCTCACACTCCCTCCAAGTTCAGCTATCTGCTTACGCGGATGATACTGCAATATACACCCCGTAGAAACGAAAATCTGTTAGTAGAACGCCTACAGGGCTCATTGGGCAGATTGGTTGGGTGGCTGTCGTAGTGGAGGCTTTCGGTAAATGGCAACAAGAGTATTGCTATGAGATTTCCAAAGAGAAGGAAACCACCTCATGAAAAACTGGAGATCAACGGCTCGGCTCGGTGGTCTAGCGGTAAGAGGGCTTGCGTTTGACTGTGCAGAGATAGGCGCTGTGTATTCGAGTCCCTCTAGGATCAAATTATCTTGGCGGGTCCGGTACACTCCCGGGTCACCATTCGCGGTTGGGGTACAATTAACTGCGCTTCACTCTTTACGGCGAGGGGGTGATAGTAACAAAGCCATAGAACACTTTATACACATAACTTACACACTTAAGGCTCTTGGGGTTATAACAACCTTTAAAAAACTTATACACCCCGTTGGGCCGTCACTACACTAAAACAAAAAAAAAGGGAGGAAATTCCGTGGAGCTCTTCTGCGAGATACCTGTAGGCATTTTCTTTGACCGGCGACTAATGTGAAGGACACATATCAACCACGTTAAAGAAAGACTTTTCCTCGTGGTATTGGCAACAAGTTCGCCGCTCGATTTAGCCAGGTGTTTAAGACCGATATTAATATGTGGAGCTTTATCATGGGTGACAACCGCGGACAACAACGTACATACACTGGAGGTCCTTCAAAATAGGATTCTTAGAATTAATGCCATCCCGTAGTAGAGTGGCCCGAATAGTTGACAAGATTTTCGAGAGCAAGTGATATGCCACCTGCATAAGCACTGCATCCGATTTGGTTGACAAATATAATAGAAACTCAGATAGAAAGTGCTAATCTGTCACTAAGTGTTAAGAAAGCTTAAAGGCTCTTCACATTGTCACAGTAGACGTTATGGTCTTCATTTTGACAGAGGTGTTCAAGTATTACGGATTCGTTTGTGGGTTCAAGCTGTGCATCCCGTGTATGTTAACTTTGCACTGAATGCTTCTTCCTGTTTGGCCAATATAGATCTTCCCTCATTTGCATTCAAGTTCGTGGTATATACTCTTCCTGTGTAGTTTCGAAAGTAGCTCCTTGTTTGGTGAGATCCATCGTCCACGTATCTGCACTAGCATTCGGGTATGCTGTTATTGGAATCGAAAGCTCCTTGCTGGAAAGCTTCCATGAAGATATTCGCTATCACCATCGCTCTTCTGTTCGTAAAATTCTCCATTTGATAGGAAGTAGGTTGAAATTAAGCAAAGTCTTGCTAGCTCGATTAAATCCTCCTGTAATCCTTGTAGCGCTAGTTGCTGTTTGTTAATGTCTTACAGACTACACTCAAACCTGTACACACACTGCAACCTCATGAATATGAACTCTCTAGATATGTAACAGTTGAGATCAGAAACAGTGGATTTTGCAAATGACTTTTCTTTGGTAAACTAATATCCTTTGGATAAGGGGTTTTCAGTTTAATTGTAACTTATTGGCTAATGCATTTGCAGTTTTATGAAAAGTCATTTTACAATTCGAATTATTTACTATTTTTACATTGCTTTATTTCTTTGGTGTATGTAAAACTTCAGTCTGTAAAGGGATGTTAGTGTTAAGGGGAGTTTTTGAGCTATGGTGCGATCAAGATTAACGTTTTAATTTTCTTGGCATAAAATCTGCAAAACAACAGCTGATGCTTCGTGGATACATGGGAAGTCCCTAGGGAGTTTCTAATTTATGTAAAATTCTCTGGGTAACACTATTGAAAGGAAGCCCGCTAAATTAGTCCCAAAACATATCTGTCGAAGTAAAATTAATTGAAGCGTCAACTTTACCCAAAAAAAAACATCAAAAAATCCAAATGGAGATGGCGTTTGCATATTTTCGCCTACTCGGATCCATTTAAAAGTTTTAATTAAACTTGGCGAGTTGTCACCGCATATTTCGATCCTAGACGACGTAAATGTAATGCCTAATACTTCCCTTTTCCCATGACAATCCGATCGGCCCTCCTTTATCCCTCTTCGACCTCGTCCATCCTTCCTTCCTCCAACCCTTGGCTCAAAAATCCGAATTCTTTTTTACTACAGAGACGACCTAGCGTCACGTTCGGCTTTTGTTTGAATTTCATTTATTTCACGCTGTCGCTATCTGCTTTTTTTCGTCGAAAACAAATGATAGAAAAACACTGGCAAAAAAAGTTGGGTAAATGGAGTTGGTTACATATATGTTCGTACATATGAGCGATAACCGAAGTAGCCTAAGCAAATTTTCACTACCAAACGAACAAATACAAGATCGACTCCGCTTTTCAAATGATTAATTTATTTGACGCCAAGAGATTATTTTTTGGAGGATTTTTATGTAAATCGAATTCGAGAGATTGCGAAACGTCAGAAACGAGAAGGAGGAAAATTAAAGAGTGAAAAATTGCTAAATTGGATATAAATGCTTGAAACGATTTCAAATGAATTTGCATACAATTTGAGACGTCCAGGAAGAGTATTTTAGGGATGAGGGATTGCTTAATATTCTTTTTGACAACTTTCGTACTTCACAATAACTTTTATACTCATTAGCCATATCAGACATTTAAATTCTTCGATTCATTGGGATAGCAGATTTATATAAAAAGTGGGTACAACAAAAGGTTTGGAAATTGAGCGATATTTTCAAAACAAATCTCTACAGAAAAGATTTGAATATAATTTTTTTTTAGTTTAGTAGCCAAAACCAAGGAAAAATCAAACAATTTGATGAAGAAAATTATGGCGTGGTATTCTAGATAATGTGTAATGTGACAAATTCTATTTTACCAACATAATTGTATTTCTTATTGTCAAGGGTTGTATGTTTAGGATAGATGTCGCTACGTTAACTTTTCTAATATTAATAATTTCTATTAATGACTTATATAACGTTTGGTTAGTTTACCTCTGGTAATTTCAATTATAAAGGTTAGTTATTGAACAATCTTCATCACGTTTTTCCTTCTCTTTATTTTTGTTTTGGTTCTTTTTATTATAACTAAATTTACCTGAGTTCATTGCAATAGAATGCATGATGTTCGTTGATTGGTAATTACCCTGCTCTTTCCGGTGGCTATCGCCAACCGAAAAGGATCGCTTATTGAAAATTGCTTGTGGCTGTTTGCCTCTACTTAATGTAGGACTAGAGATTTTCAAAGTGTTATAATAGTAAGTACTGTGGATGGTTCTGTATTCAGCTTTTTTGTATAATCTTTATAGACATTCTTTGCTGCGTATGTTCACATATAAGATTGCGTCCTATTCAACCCGCGGACAGGACTAGCGCCGATTTACTGCCGCTCGACCACGACAGCACAAGGATACTCAAAAGCTCCAGTTGAGATAGGTGGACTTATCGTTTTTTTTGTTTCCTGTTTACAAACATTATTTTTTTCTACATTTTAAACTTCTTTTTCTTTTAACTTTATTTTACTTAAGTAATTCTCATTAATGTATGGGCATACTCTAAGAATCTTTTATCATTACTATAATCCTTATTAATTGATTTTCTACCAGAGCAGGGTTGGTCTTTACATCCCTAACACTGAGGCTTAGTAGCCTATTGTATTATTCCTGCTTCGGTTTCGTTTTACTTGAACAGGTAAGTTCCCTCGATCAGGTTTAAGAGCCTATGTAGTAACTCTTTCTCCATTGCGCTTCGCATAGCGAATCTGCGTTGAGCTAGCGCTGCACGTTCAAAAATAATATAAGGGGCTATTTCCTCCTTCTCGTTACAAAGTCTACATATAGGTTCATCTTTGTAGACCCCCATCTTACGCAAGTGACCTCTCAAACAGCTATGTCCTGTTAGTAGACGTGTTGCTACCTTAAGCTGTATCTTGCTTAATTCAAGCAGGTCAGCAGTCAGATGTTGCGACCGTCTTCCCATCATCTGTTTGCTGTGCTTTTGTGCAGCTGCATGGTTCCAATGTAATTGGTGTTGTATTATGATCCACTCATTAATTGCACCGCGCACTGCGCTCTTGGTAATATCTAGACCAGGTTCAAGGCCTATATAATTCATTTTTGAGCCTTCCCTCGCTAGCTGGTCTGCAATTTCATTGCCCGCCATAGTCCTATGCCTTGGTACCTACACTAGTATGACCTTATTGTGCTTAAAGTGCACTTTTACACTAAATATATTATATGACAATGTTTGTAATAGCATGATTGCGAATAAAACGATATTATTATTATATTATTATTATTATTATTATTATTATTATTATTATTATTATTAGACAGCGCCATAAGGTTTTGCAGGCACTCCCATATTAGTTTGAAGGCTATATGATAAGATGCTAGTGCCTTTAAGGCTGTTTGACTGTCAAATCGTCCCACCCTGCGGTCGCCGACAAGCATGTTTGTATAGCATATACAAGGGATGATCGTAAAATAAGGTTCCCAAAGCCCTACAGCAGCAATAAGACGTGTTAGGCGAAATCCTACAACATTGGCGTGTGCAGCAGCTCTCCCACTCTATATACGTACCACTCCCGTCTCGCTACGTCGCTCAGTGTTGGCTAAGCAGCCGTCCGAGGTGGAACTACCGATCGCCGCTACCGCCAGGTACGAAATTCAAAGGGGTTTCACCTATAGACATTCATCGTCAATTAACCGAAGAATTACCGAAAAATATGGGAACCTAATTTTACGATCATCCCTCGTATTTTTGTTTGAAATACCGTGGTGTATCGCCCAAGTGATGCACATACTTTGTATCCCTGGTTTTCCTCATAAACACCAATGCCAGAAGTAGTGCCCGTTTTGGACCCATCTGTGTACCAGATTTGAGTTTTCGATTTTCTTCCCTCCTCAGCTCTCCATTCTTCCCAATTCAAAAAAACTTTGAAGGTTTGTCATAGGAGACCCTGGAGATTGCTGTATCGCTACCCATATCAAAGATAGGGTTTGTTACTGCTGTTTCTATAAATACATTTTCCATCGACTTTTTTATATTTTTAGAACTAGGAAAACCATCTATTTTAAGACATCAAACAAGCTGATTTATGCTAAAAGAACCCAATAGGTACTTTCAAAATCGAACTATGTCCTACAGTATGCAAGCATGAAAATTTGAAAAAGTTGAGCTTTAGAAGCTTTAGAAGGTTCTCATTTAGAATGAAATTTCTATAAAATTTCGTAATAGGTCTCTAGTTTCTGGAAGCAGTACATCTAAAACTCTAATATTTTTGAATACGAGTTTACCAGATTTCTAGCATCTGTCTTTAATTTAACTGTGCATTTGTGTCTTTTGAGTAACAAAGGTAAAAATCTCTAAGCTGTAAAGGAATTAAAAGCAGATTTTGAATTAAAGAAAATTATCAATTGATTAGATATAATTTTGTTCTTTGTACCCCATGCTAAAATTCAAATAAATTCGAAGTGGCTAAACAACGTTCTGAAACATTTGAAGCTCACAAAGTGAACGTGTTTAAACAGTTACAATTTCAAAATATAAGTGAAACATAGGCCGTACATAGAAGGAACAACTTCATTGTCTACACCTATCCAGGATGTACCTTGCCTCTATTTCCACGTGAAGCACGTAGCACACACCCCTCGGCCTTTCGGCCTTCTTTCAAAATCAATTTTTCGCCGTGTGAATACAAAACGTGAAAGAAAAACGGTATAATCGACTCTTTATTCCCCTTGGGACTGGCAGGCTGGCTTCTTCCTCCATTTGGTGTGGTAATCCCTTCTTTTAGTGCATTACCAGTTATCCAGCTTACCCGTCTCTCTGCCTCTCTTCGCTGGTCGGCACACATCTTCGATGGACTTGCTCGTGTCGATGTCAAGAGAGAAGGGCTTGGCCGGGATGAACCGGAGATGGAGCAGTATTATGGGCTATATATATGTAACAGTGGAGGTTGAGAAGAGTGTCAGGAAATACAAGATGTGATACCGTAGTGAAGGGATGTATTATTTTTATGTAGAACGATAGACGGTTTTTAAACGAGGATAAAGGCGAATTCGTTTCAGAATTTGCGAGACTATAATGCCGCTTACATTGGGTCTTTTCGTATGATTAGATTTAGTTGATGCTAATGCAAATATAATTTCTTTTTACAATAAAAAATGTTATAGAAGGGCTTTTACTTCATAATAATTCATGTTTAGAAAGTTGGACGTCACCAATATTCCATTATACTTCAAAAAAGTCACTAGTACTTACTCAGAAAATGTTTCAGCATACATCGGTTCTAATAACTTGTACAGTAACTATTTTGGAGTGTAACAGCATGGTATGACATCACTGAAGCGTATCCAAGACTAGATGCAAATATTGATAATATTAGGATCGCGCTCACTTTAACTGCTCAATATTGAGCCTTAAAGTTAAAATACAATTCATATTTGACCCCTAATACGACCCCAGATACGACAGCCTTCATTAAAGTTTCCTACAACTATTGGCACGAGTAATTTACGCTAACTTGTTACTTAACGCACATGATATTAAAAATAAAAACAAATACGTTTTAAACCGATTTTTCATCAGATGCCTGCTTCAAGATTTAAAGATGAGGTAAAAATTGCAAAATTTTTGAGCAAAAGTTGTTTATTACAACCTCATGTGTACAACCGACGTTCCAATGAAGCTATTACCTTTTTCAAGACTAAAAAATGTTTATTGACACACTATTAAATTAAATCGATTAACATTGTATCTAAAACTTACTTTAACACATTGTTTTTTAAATTTGAAATTGTTAACTGATGTGTAGAGCAACGCAAACTGCGCTGAAAGCCAGTGTCTGACGTATAAAAGTTTACACAAAATAAACACGGCCGGGACAATTCGGTATAAGCGTCAGTATAACTGCGACTCGAAAGCCGATCTGTTGTGTATGCATCTACGCTGTCGTATACTATATCGTAATTCTACGTTTGTTTTGAAAATGTTTCCTACGTCGCGAAAACGACCAAAGTTGGACACAATAAGAGAATTTATTGCAGAAATGCCAGATTTAATGTGTAATGCCGCTAAAATTCAATGTGTAGTGTGTAAAATAGATTTAATGTATTGGTCGAAAGGTGATTGTCTACGGCACCTAAATAGTGCAGGGCATGTTTCAAAAAAAAATCCACACGAGATTATGACAAATTTAAATTTAATTTATGTGTTACCTTTATTGCATGTAATTTACCATTTCATTTACTAAGGAAGAAAGCGTACGTCTCGTTTTGGAATGAATATTCGGATTTTAAGTTACCAAGTGAGAGAACATTACAGAGTTGTGCCGTCTGCTCGCGAGCATGTCGAGAAAAGAATTAAATCGGAGTTGCACCCTCAATTTTACTAGCTTCCAGACGAATACAACAATGCACCGCCGAAGTAATTTCAATGTTGGTGTTAGATACATTGGAAAAGTTTGAACTTTCAACAAATCAACTGTTGATGTTTATGAGTGATGGTGCTGCAAACATGCTTGCTGTAGGTCGATCTCTTAAAAAACATTGTGCTAACTTGTTGCACATTACACGTAAAATCCATACTCTCAGTCTCGTAGCAGATAGTATCAGAAAATGTTATCCCGAGGTAGACGCTCTAATAGCACATGCAAAAGCTGTGTTTGTAAAATCCTCAAAACGTATTCGGGAATTTTATAGACTATGCCCCGGTATTCCTTAACCACCACAATCTATTCTTACTCGTCGGGGAACATGGTTAGAGGCTGTATTTTATTTTCTTAAATATTTTGCGAATATAAAGAACGTGATTTTAGAATTCGACCCAAAGGAAGCTGCTACAAAATTCTTCGGTGTCGTTAGTGGAATTTTTGCAAATAGTGCAACATGTTCACGCACAGCTATGCGCGATAGAAGACGCAAGAAATGTTTGTGTTTTAAAAAGGTTTGAAAGTGTTTTAGATAAAGACTCTGATTTTGGCACATTAAGACAAATTTGTGAAGGTGCGTCAACAAAACCGTTAAGTTATTTGAAAGATTATTTTACTTACGCAAATATAACGTCACTAGATGTTCGTTTTCGGCATACAAAAACACTTTTTCTTCACGCCGCACTCACTTTGCCGAAACAACTTTGGAAACATATCTAATGTTACAAATATTAAATAGACATTATCCACTTTGTGATTTCACGTGGGACTCTTAAAACGGTAAGTGTTTGCGCACGTATCACATTCAATTTATTTTGTGTAAACTTTTATGCGTCCGCCACTGGCTTTCAGCGCAGTTGCGTTGCTCTCATATCAGTGATGTGACCAAACTAAAGTAATTAAAAAGAGTAAACTATTTGTTACAAAGTTAAAAGAATTTTGAGTGTCTAGCGTTTCCTATTTGGAAACTATAGTGGGAATGAATGTAGATATACATGAAGTGGTGTTTGAACAAGCAAGGTTTTTTGTATAAGATTTCATATATCTATAAAATTGTGCATGCATGAATTGTAAAATAAAATTGCAATATCTAAAGCCAGAAAAGTAATTAATAATAACAATTTGAACTAGTGAAGACGGTGGACACATAGATGAAAGTAATAAATGGACTACAGAACGATTACAAGTTCTTCCAAAGCCCCGGTTTCGAATTTGGACTCATCTACCGACAATACTGTATAGTTTTTACACCATTGCTTTGTGTTGAATGGCCTCCTAGCCCTGCTGCCAGAAGCCCTCGCTAACTGTTTTCCTAGAAATTGGCAATGTAATAAATATCCACAGTTTTTTAATATCTTTACTTTTTCACCGATTCGTACCACTGAATTGCTGAACGTTTTTCAATTGATATTTTTTTTCGTTTTGGCATTTTTAACGATCTTACACGCACGCTAACAAATTTGAAACTGAGGATTTATTCTAAATATTATGATTGATATAATTGAGATATGTATATCGATTACACCCGGATAATCGATCATTCGATTATGGTTCAGAAATCATTCATTATTCGTTTCGAGTTTCGAAATAATTCACTCGTCGCTCGAATTCTGTCAAATAATCGTGGAAAATAATCGAAATCGTTAGTAAATTTCGAATGATGATTTCGAATGATCATTCGATTATTTTAAACGATTATTTCGATTCATTCGATTATTAAAATATATCGATTATGCCCAACACTAATTCTAAACTCTTGCATTCATATTTTCGAATTATTTAATATAATTTATTTCATTAAACCATTTTCCTTTGCATTAGGAATAATTCTTCTTTAGAATTCATCTTAACGCTATCCCATCAGGGATTAACACAATTGTAGATGTAAACTGTAAATTACAGCAGTAATTGGAAAAAGCAAATTATTTTTGTTAAATACATCATTTGTGTATCGCTAGTGTAAATTCTGTTGTAAGTCTATAAGAATGCAATTATATTTTAAAACAATAGGTGTAGAGATATTAATACATATTAATACTTTCATTTGTTCCTCTACTTTTTCCAGTTGTCTCCATAGGACGTAGGCGCCATAAATTTTCGGCCTGGTATAGAAAAAATAAACTTGGTAAAATATAGCAATTTTTTCCCTCAAAATATTGTATTACAGCGGTTTGTAGCTCATTATCATCCTTAAAACAATTCCTTTATGGATAAAGGATCATAATACAGAACCATTGTTTCATCTCCTGTGTCAATGGACTCTAAAATCGGTCTCAGGTCGTCTCCACACATGTTTAAAAACAGAAATGTTTGGTATCACTGCTAATTCCTTCACTTTCAAACGGCGATCTGCTAATATCATTTCTTCAATAATTGACATGTTTTGAGGTGTTATCAGTTCAATTGATCTTCAAGGGATTCTTGCCTCAAACGGAAATATTCTGCTCACTTTGATACAGTGTAATATGAAGGAGATAAATCATCATAAGCGCCGTCTCAACGTTGTTTAATGTGATTAGGCGTATGCCCTCCTTTTGTTAAAAATTTCATCACCACGCGGTACCAAATTTGCGTTATATGTAGAGATGGGATTTTAGGCAAAATTCCTCTTTGTTTAGATTCAAGGCAAATTAAAAATAATACAAAATCTATATGTTTCTCGACAAATCAAAGCGATCTAGCTATGTTTTATTTTGCCTAGTTGCCTATTTGGACTTTTAACAGCCTAAATCGTGTTTTTTCGCCTATTTTGTCCTAAAATCATATTTATTTGGTTTTTACACAGCTGCATCTTTCTTAAATGTAATTTTTAGTTTTACAGCTAAGATGCTATAAACTAATACAACGATGGGTTTTCCCGACTATTGTGTGAGGGGCAAAGTTTGGATTTGCCTGCCGTAAAATTTATATTACTACCCTATTGAAGATATATCCTCAATTATCGGCTTATCGCTCTCGGGTTCATTTACCTGCACCCACGTTTTTATTTTACGGGAATCCCTATTGGTTTGTTTACGCCTTGTAGTTTAAACCATATAAGCAAATTTCTTCTCCCTGTTAACGTGATTAATGAATACACGATGCCCATTCATAGTTTATACAATGGACATCTTGATATTGCAGTTTAGATTTTATATTTATTCTCTTAATGTTTCTCTGGAGCGTATATGTGTGTGTTCCTATAGCGAGGTGGACTATTGACGAATCAGTATATAGTGAAGGACGTACTTTGAATTTTCATTTATATCGTAGCTTGCAACGAATATTTTTCGGTAGTTTTCTGTCGGTTTGTGCTTGTTTATCTACTCAGTGTATTGTGTATTTCCATCTACAACAATGCCAAAATCCAAGGAATCACATAGCGATAAAGTTCAAAAATGGCTGAAGGCAATTGGAGGCACTACTGTCTTTCAGCTGAATCAAAGCAACAGTGAAGAGTTGTTTTGTAAAGCGTGCGGAAAAATGGTAAAGGACGTTTTTGTTTTTCTTTCCTAACTTGCTTCAAAAATATTATTGTAGTTAACTTGCAAAAAGAAAAATCATTTAGAGCAACATGCTACTGCTCCTGGACATCAGGCAAATCTTAGGAAACCGTTGAGGAACCAAATGTTAATAGACACCAAAAATTCAAGAGAAATCGACGTTTTTAATCGAGATTTATGCGACGCTTTTATGTCTGCGAAATTTTCTCACTAAATACTGCAACAAGAATGTGGCAAGCGTGAAAACCTTAAGAACAACATATGTAACAAAATGTTACAATGAGGTAATTAATATAATAAATAATAATTTTAAAATGTATTTTCATACTTGAGTGTCATTAAGATTTTGTTTACACCTATAATATTTTTATTAATTTTTTAAGACTATTAATACTATTCGCGAAGAGGTTGGTAACAACGATATTTGGATATCTATAGATGAGACGACTGACTCTAAAGGTCGTATTATGGCAAATATGATTGTGGGTAAGCTTTGTTCTGAAACACCAGGAAAACCGTATTTACTGGCTACAAAGCAACTTGAAAGAACAAATTGCAATACAATAGCAAGATTCGTGAACCAAGCTTTAGGTAAGATATATTATGCAAAAAACTTACTTTAATAATATTCGTATTTTAGGTATTTTGTGGCCAACAGATGGAATTAAGTACGAAAAAGTCAAGCTTTTAGTCACGGATGGTGCTTCTTATATGCTCAAATGTGGTACAAATTTGAAGATTTTTCATAGAAATCTTAATCATTTAACATGTTTTGCACACGGACTCAATTTGGTGTGTGAATGTCTAAGAAATCAATATGCTAATGTTAATGGTTTAATTTCAAATACCAAGAGAGTCTTTTTAAAAGCTCCACTGCGTGTGGCAGTGTATAAAGAAAATCTGCCAGATCTCCCTTTGCCTCCCGAACCTGTCTTAACACGTTGGGGAACTTGGTTAGAGGCGGTAGTTTTTTATGCTAATAATTTCGAAGCAATAAAATCAGTAAGTACTTTTTTAGCAAAATTTTTAAATAAGATTGTTTTTATTTAACGCTTTATGTTTTAGGTTGTAATATCGTTTGACAAAGATTCAGCTAACTGTATTGAGCAAGCGCAAGAATACTTTTCCAATCAAAATGTCAAAAACGATCTTTTATACATCAAGTCGCATTATAAATTTCTCATTGATAACATCAAAAGATTAGAAACATTCGGCCTTCCTCTTACAGATTCTGTTGCAGTAATTAATAATGCCGAAACAGCTCTCAAGAATGCCCCAGGAAAAGTTGGCAAAATAATTTTGTCAAAGTTTAACCAAGTGATTTCGAAAAATCCTGGTTTCAAAACGGTTAAAGAGTTTGCTGAGCTGCTCAGTGGCGAAGCAGTTGAAGCTACCGCTCATACCACAGCTGACTGGTCCATATTTAAGTTTTGTCCTACAACCTCGTGTGACGTAGAACGTTTATTTTCTTCGTACAAACTGCTGTTTTCCGACCGAAGAACATATTTTACTAACGACAACTTGGAAAAACATCTTGTGTGCTACGCAAACGCGAAATTTGAGGACATGTTACACGGAGATTAATTAATTTATTTATTATTTTAAACCCAATGAATCTACATATTTTAGTTATTGGTTAAAGTTTGTATGTTTTATTTCTTTTTATGGCTGAAATGTGCCTAAAATTACATTAAATATCGTCTTCTTATTCATGTTTTTTAAAAATAAAATGATTTTTGTGTTTACCGTTTTTTTTAAGTATTTGCCTAACATGCCTAAATCACAGTTTTTCGTCCTAAATACATAGTTTTTAAGGCCTAAAAAAGGGCCTTTTTAGCTGTTTTTTACGTCCTAAAATCCCGTCTCTAGTTATATGAGACATTTTCATGCACTAGTCATGTTATCTGGCTGGCTACTAAAAACTACTACTCTTAGAGATATAATATACAAAGTGTAGGCCTCCCACATGTGCGACTATCACACAACGGAGTTTTTACAAGCTCGAACCTGTGTAAGCCTGTCAGGCGGAGAATTTATGAAGCCTACCTGGTTCATTAGAAACACTTAGGCGCAGAAAAAAAACGTTAAGAAAATATTCCTTTTGATTTAAAGCAGTAATTGTATTGTGGATAATTGAAACGGTAATTATCTTGAATTGAGACGGACAGTCCCGATACAAATAAAAAATTATCTGCGTGTGACATTTACCTATAAACGAATTTGTGTAAACCGAAATCTGTCTGACCGCAAAATTATATCATAAAATTATGACGAGTGGAAAACAATTGCTAACTATAATAAATTGTTATTGCTATTATTATGACAATTGGTGATCGTTGTAATTAATGTTTAAGTCTTGAAAATGAATTGAAGTACATCAAAATAACGCTTTGAAATGAATATAACTTTTACATTTTATAAATGTATTTTTATATTGTCTCTTCAAAAAATAGCAGAACTGCATTCAAGTGATTACGTCTCTATATGTAAATGAGAGCATAATTTTTCTAGACTCCAATATAAGGCGAGCATAGATAGAGCATTACTATGCTTCCTACGGATGTAGGCTGGGTAAGGCACCTACTCCAAGTGAAATATTCGAAACGATCCACAAGAGCAGAATAAATTCCGTTTGCAAGAGAGATTACCAGCGCCACTTTTCCGATATCTCTCTCACAGTACCGATGCTCGAATTCCTGGAGAGCGTTAGTAATTTGATTATAAGCTAGAATATTCCTTTGCAATTCTGCAGCGTATCCGCGTTACATTTTTTTTCTTCTTGGGCGACCTACAACCGACACGGACGCCTCGGTTCACCGACGACCTCGCGTCTTATTTCCCTGAGGTGTAATTAACATTGAGATTAAAATTTTATCTTGCGCGTGCCGTTTTACAGAGTCGACAATCGAAGGAACAACTCGCGCCTAGAAACCAGGAAACATTATTTAGATGCTAGCCGAGGCACTCACATCTGCGTGAAATTTGCATATTTCTTAATTGCTCGTTTCATGTGGTACAATACATGCAGAGAAATACATTTTGGAACTAAATACGTCCGTTTCAAGTCAAGAAAATTTCTTGTATACCCGCAAGAAGATATTCACTTCAGCAAAATATTTTTTTGTGGTGAATTTCTTGAAACTAGAATATACATACGTATCATAATTTTAGAATGCCATATTCTTATTTTAAAAATATTGTAATATCCATTTAAAAATGTAGTATATTGAATTGACTGATTTAGTTGGAAGAAGTATTTAATTTTACTTGTTATCTTATTTACAGCAAGAATTGCACTTCGAGAGCAACTGGAAATATTGAATTTGCGACACGTATTTAGTCCATATAAACCCTTCATATAGATGATTATTGTGACAAATCATCGACCGCCCGCACAAATTTAAAGACATTTGAGCTAGAAAAGTGTATAAAAATTATACGGACATCTTTTGTAGCAACTCTTTAAATTGTCTTTCAATTTTATTAAACCCTTATTTTGTTAAATAATTTTCGAACGTACTACTTTTGAGCAACAGTTTATATGTCTCATTAATCAATCAAAAAGAAACTTGTGTAACGATATGTTTTAAGGTCGCAGAGCGTCACGAGCAAGTTCAACGTCATGCAAAATTTGGTATATAAACGCCTCAGATTTGCATTTCGGAGAACTTCTGCGTGGCAAGTCGGTGCTTTAACCAGGGTCTTTAATTCCCTATTATGTGGTGTTTTACCTAATCTATCTTTCCTATTGTATGGTGTTTTACCTAATGTATCATTACTTTTCCCACAATCATTTTTAAGTAGGGTATTTGTAGAACAATTTATTATAATTGTGGCTACGTTGGGTGATATAATTTAAAATATATTGTATTAAAATAGAACGTTTATTACACACATTTAAAAACATCTCTTCGTGTTCTAAAATAATTTTGTTAAATATAACCTAAGAATATAAAACTATTTGAACAATAAAATCTTCACGTTTGTTGTCAAATACAACGGACACTTAGGGAATTGAGTTGGAATAGCATCTTTTTCAAGCCTAGGATATTTTAAACTTATGTTATAGTTTCACCGGTAATATAATAATATCTTCTTTTATTTGCAATGTGTAACTTACAAACAAAACACAAAACAACCAACGCCATCTTAGATTAGGTTACCTCGTTTTTTTCGTTTCAGAAAAGGTTTTACCGCCTTTACAACGCTAGAAAAACATTGCAGGTATCACCAACAAAGTACAAAAATATCACTACACAGTATTTCGCAAAATTATACCCTAACCACTGATTGTCAACCACAAATTGTATCTTTGACAAGCTACGATAAGAAAATTCAAAACCCAAGTTCATTAATTTTTGAGATAGCTCTCAAAACACGGTTATTAAGCTTCCTTGAACGAAATAATGTGATCAGCAATGATCAGCCTGGGTACAGAAAACGGAAGCCGACAACGTCAGCAATAGTAAATCTGCTAGAGAGCGTGACAAGCGCATTCGATTATCATGATGACGTTGTTTTAACGTGTTGCGATTTGACAAAGACTTTTGATTGCGTAGATCACCAAATACTACTGGGAAAGTTATACCTTTATGGGATACGAGGCACGGCATTCAAACTTTTAGCAGACAACGATATATCAGAGCAGTAAGTTAGAACTTGCAAAAACGAGTAGAGGTGTGCCACAAGGATTCGTCTTGGGATCTTTACTTTTCCTCCTATACATCAACTATATCCCAAAAGGTGAAAATTGTGACAAAATATATTTGTTTGCAGATGATACTTCAATACTTACGCGAAGTACAACACAGGACGATGCTTTAAACAAAGCAGTGGTTGCGTTGACAGAAGCAAACGAGTGGCTCGCAAATAATTGTCTGCATTTAAATCAAGCAAAAACGCAATAGCTTATACTTATCACAACAGACAGAAAATCTTTGTACAGTACACTTCTTGTGTTTTCATCTATCAAACGATTTAAATTATAAACAATACGTTGAGGAATTGAATAAATGGTTGGCATCTGTAACTCGAAGAATTAGAGAGATAGCGTCACATAAGGCAGCAAAAATAACATACTTTTTATTCCACGCACGAACGATGTATGGAATTCTCCTATGGGGACACAGGCCAGAGGCACAAACGGTATTTCTAAAACAGAAGGAAGCAGTCAGAGTGTTGTGTAACGTATCTTATCGAACGTCATGTAGGAAATGATTCCCACAACAAAAAATACTCACCCTAACACCAGTAAAAAATTGTTACCTGCCTCGACTACATGCACAACAACGGATAAATGCAACACCGACCCCCATAGCTACGGCATGCGCCACAGACTATGCAACCACCTACCTAATAGATTTAAGGCACTCACAAGCAATCAATTTAAGAGAAGGGTAAAAAAGCTGCTAGTGGAACATGTAACATACACCCTCAACGAATACTTCAATGTAGAATTTTAATATGTCTGTGCTGGTCCAATTTACTACATTTTTGTTGTGTTTGTCCCATATATATTTTTATGTTTTGACCTTTTTATCTGTACATATATTTATTTATGACAATGTCAATGCCCTTTTTATTATTATTGTTATTATTATTATTATTATTATTATTATTATTATTATTATTATTATTATTATTATTATTATTACTACTATTATTATTAAATGGCTTTGGCGGACGCCACTGGCCAGTTACCCCAGACACCTAACAACCCAAATGAACACAGGTATCAAAAACACAGACACACTTCACACCCGGGGCCGATCGGGTGGCTCACAAAAAAACAACACAGGTAGGCCCCACAGGGTAAAAGGTAAAACCCACAGGGATAGAAACACATAGGAGTATCAAAAGCTATATCATAATATTTTCTCTACTTAAAAATGTGAAAAGACAGAAGTTTACTTCAAAGCTATCGTGGGCGAGAATATAATTAACGTTTAACGGTAAGTGCAATCCTATATTTATAAGTTCTGTTACCAATCTGTCTGCACTGTGCTTCTTGCATCCTAATATGATGTGATTCATGTCTCCTATTACATTGCAGCAATCGCAATGCCGTTTTATGTGAAGGTTACGACAATAAAATTATGTTTCTGTTTATGTTCAAGGCCTTTTTGCATATTTTGGACCATATTATGCTCTCAAGGTTTGTGGCATTTTTTTTAACACCCTCTATATGGGAAGAGCAATCACCATGAATTTTTTACTAGGCTAATATAATGTATGTTTGTGTGCGACCCACTGGGGAACTAAAACATTGAAAAAAGTTTTTTTTTATTTTCGATAATTCTAAATATTAGTAAAAGTATGTAATAGACCTCTAATAAAACGCAAAAATTAAAAATTCCTGTGCTATTGACTTTTTTATAATCCATTATTTAGCTAAATCACGTCCACATCTATACACCAATCACTCTGTATACATTTTCAACTTTTAACATTATCTCTTATCTAAATAACAACACAAAATATTAAGAAGAAATTAAAGATTTAAATGGCGAAGCATGCTTCCGACCAGCTAAGACGATACTTTCACATCACCTACGAGGTAGGTGCCATAAATTCTCGGCTTATGCAGATTCTAACGTGTTCAAACCCGTTTTCGTCATTGTTGCACATGTGCGAGGGGTACACTATATATATTACGGCTCGAGGAGTAGCACTAGCACAACGTGACTAGCACATGAAAATGTCTCAGCTAACGAAAATTGAGTGCCACGCGGTCATTAAATTTTTAACAAAAGAAGGACATACACCTAATCACTTTAAACAACATTTAGACGGCGTTTATGGTGATTTATCTCCTTCATATTCTACTGTAAAAAAGTGGGCAAAATGTTTCCGCCTGGGGCAAAAATCCCTTGAAGATGATGAGCCAATTGAGCTGATAACGCCTCAAAACATTTCAATTATTGAAGAAATGGTATTAGCAGATCATCGTTTGAAAGTGAAGGAACAGCAGTGATCTCTAACATTTCTAAAAAAAGTATTCGTCGAATTTTCCATAACCATTTGGTTATGAATAAGATTAATGCAAGATGTACCGCATTTTATTTCTGCTCTCCAACGCGAACGTCCGGTCGAATGTGCGCGCTCGTTTTTAAACATGTGTGGAGACAAGCTAAAACCGATTTTGGAGTCCATTGTCACAGTAGATGAAACAATGGTTCTGTACTATGATCTTCAATCCAAAAAGAAATCGTTTTAAGGACGATAGTGAGTTGCAAGCAGCTGTAATACATTACATGATATTCTTTAATCATTGTAATAAATGTATTGAAGTTAGGGGAGATTACATTGAAACATAAAAATTGTTATATTTTTTCTATATCAGGCTGAGAATTTATGGCGCCTACCTCCTAGCTTCAACGTCAGAAAGTATTGCCAAATTGCTAACTGTACATCACTGGAAATTAACGCGATTTTTCACATCCGTGCTATCCATTTAGAGTAGAGATTCAGTGTGCTTTAACTGTTCCCAATTGCCTTTAGAAATATCTCTCATTTCAAACGGTATTATCAGCGGTTATGCTAGAACTTTATTTATTGCGTCTCATATTTCTTGTCAAGTTTGTAACGGTATAGAATTTCGCAGAATGACGTGTGGTAATTTGGCATTTTGGATAAAATGCGGAGAATATCTCACTCCAATACACCTATATTAAATTACCACTTTATTTCGTTCAATGAGACGGAAAATTGTTAAGTTTATCAGTGAAGAACAGCTTTAAAATTTGATTTTTTAACTGGATTTAACAAAAAACCAGAATTTCTAAGAAATAAAACCATTTAAATGTAAATAATCCAATTAAATCTGGATATGCTTTGGGTTAAAAAATATCGCCTCCTCCAACAACTTCCCGAAATACATCAAAATAAGATAGGCAAGGTGAAATACTCGCAGCGCCATTATTTAAATTCAGTTATCTCGAAACATCGGACAGACACCGCAGCCCCATTCAAGAGTAAGGAAATTACCTTAATAATGCGAGAAACTATTCACGCATTGCGGATCCTTCGGTCCTGCCTTGAGGGCATTAATTAACATAATTTTAGGCAGGCGGGCCAGAGGAATGACTCACATTTTCTGAATACCTCTCGAACACATCCTAAATCAATTATTTTGCTATGCTGCGATCCCACATCGACCACCTCTATTCAAGCTGATTTAATACATCATTGAATAGAACTTTGTTCTAATCCTTAGCCCTGAAACATTTTAAATATTTTGCAGCTAAACATCGTCAAGAAGATTCCCCTAGTGCGCCTAAATTCACTTAAAGAGGTTATTAACTGTCAGTTAATTATTAATCATCCCAACGTTGCCTTCGTTAAAATGCTAAAAGGTCTCTTTGATCTAGTAGACGTTCATAATTTGAAAATTCCTTTATAATAAAGTTCTCAGTGTGTTAGAACTTCGTTTGTATAAAGGGCTTAGTTCCTGGTTTAGATTTTTAATAACTTTTGATATGGGCTATCAAAAAAGAGGTTTCTAAGTATTATTTCGCACTAACTTAACAACAGACCCCAATGATTTGCTTTGCCACAATATGTCCTAAATTTACCTATTATTAGTAATGTTTTGTCTAATACACGGGATTATACAGAAACGTTATTATTCATATTGACTCCTTGGTATGTATTTATACAGTGCGGACCTAAAGTGCCCCCCCATGCTAACTTTTGAACGACAGAAGCTAGCGTTTTTAGAAAAAATAGGTTGGTTTATATTTTTTGTGAACTAATTCTTTCCGTTATCGACAGTTCAATTGTATTTCCGATATCACCGGAAGTGACGTAAATATTCTTACTTTAAATAGAACACCCTGTATATTTTTATGTTTCTAGAAAGGCAACCGAAAGGCGAATCCAACGATACCACATCGTCACCTTCAATTCTATTAGCTTCCAGACGAGTACAAAAATGTACTGCCGAAGTAATTTCAAAGTTAGTGTTAAATACATTGGAAAAGTTTGAACTTTCAACAAACCAACAGTTGATGTTTATGAGTGATGGTGCCGCAAACATGCTTTCTGTAGGCCGGTCTCTTAAAAAACATTGTGCTAACTTGTTACATATTACGTGTAAAATTCATGCTTTCAGTCATGTGGCAGATAGTATTAGAAAATGATATCCTGAGATAAACGCTTTAATAGCGCATACAAAAGCAGTGTTTGTCAAATCCCCAAAACGTATTCGCAAATTTCACAGATTGTGCTCCCGTATGCCTGAGCCACCAGAACCTATTCTTACACGTTGGGGAACATGGTTACAGGCCGCGTTTTATCATCACAAATATTTTGAGAATATTAAGAACGTGGCTTTACAATTCGATCATTTGTCCAAAGGAAGCTGCGGCTCTCAAGGAAAACCAGTCGAAATTTCAAGATAGTCAGGCTAAAACGGATTTAAAAACTATTCAGAACAATTACTTCGGACTAGTGGAGGCAGTAGAAAAATTACAAAATTCTTCGGTGTCGTTAGTGGAATCTCTGCACATAGTGTAACATGTTCACGCACAGCTATGCGCGGTAGAAGACGCAAAAAATGTTGGTGTTCTAGAAAGATTTGAAAGTGTTTTAGAGAAAGATTCTGATTTTGGCACATTAAGACAAATTTGTGAAGGTGCGTCAACAGAACCGTTAGGTTGTTCCAAAGATTATTTTAGTTACGCAAATATTACGTCACTAGATGTAGAACGTTCGTTTTCTGCATATAAACACACTTTTTCCTCACGCCACACTCGGTTTGCCGAAACAACTGTGGAAACATATCTAATGTTGCAGATATTTAACAGACATTATTCACTTTGTGATTTCACGGAAGACTCTTAGGACGGCAAGTGTTTAAGCACGTATTATACTTTAGTTCTGACCATTTATTTTGTGTAAACTTTTATGCGCCCGCCACTGGCTGTTGGCGCAAATTGGACAACTCTAGTAATCACAGTATGTAGTTATAATGATACATTTCTGCGTCACTGTTGGATCATGTGAACTTTAATTTTTTCCCACCCTTTGTTAAATTGAAACAAGTACCGAGACTTGGACTACCGAGAGTAGGTTATGTGCATTATCAACATTTTTTGAAGACGTAGCTTTGGAACAGTGACTATGCGGTGTCTGGATGATGGTTACCCGATCCATCCATCCCATTATAGTTTGCAAAATATTATATAAGAACTATTGTGGTCGCCGGATGCGGGGCAAAGTAGCTATTCTATGCCCTGTTTCTTTCCCCAGATTGATATGAATGTCAAGACTTTAATATGTATCAATTCTTCGTTTCCTTTCGATTACCTTGTGTGGTAATCTTATGACAGATAAGTGTTAACTTTTTTTATTCAAAATTAATTGCTCTTTAAGATTTTATTGGAAACAAAACTAGTATGATTCATTTAAACACAAATAATAACACCACTGTAATGGTCTCTTTTTATGTTACAAATTTTATACGGATATTTTCTCCATAAAGTGGCTAACTTCATATATTCGCATATATCAAGTAAAAGTATTTTTTTGGTCCTTGCGTTTGGAAAATTGAAGTAAAGTAATGGTCGGGTAATTACCATCATGCACGATGTTTGCATCTTGTTCTTAATAGAACTGTCAAACCTTTTCGGCATCACTTGCCAAAAATATGTGTGTTAAAAAATATTCTTCATGCATTAAAAGTATAAAATGCATTAGTAGCTAATGTTATAAGATGGGACTCCTATTCTTGCGGCAATCTTTATGTTTAACATGGACATTATCCGGAAAGAAACAACTAAATGCACAGCAAGATGTTGCTCACAATGAGGAACATATGTTAAACCGTGTCTTGCGTTTAAAAATAAATATTAGGTGTTGAAACAATCAATATGCATCTTTTTGGGCTTACCAACGATTAAAATTGACGTCATAATGAGCATATCTTGGCTTTCTGGGTCTCCATCCGTGGTGAGGGTGCCGTTGGACACCTTTTGTAACAAAAATGAACGCTACGTAATGTGTATTAATTGTAAAGTGTTACTTTGTACATGAGAATGGTGCTAGTCAAAATAAGAATTAACTATGAATAATAATACCTAATAATGTTGTATTTGATGCAGTATATTCATAGAGTACTATGTTGTAGATTCTATGACATACGTATATTTTATTTCAGATAGAAGTTCTATAATGGTTTTGACGATCACATTCATCCAATCAACATTGCATTTATTTATATATTTTTTTTGCATTTAGGCAGCTCTAAACACTAATAGTGTCAATATATACAAGAAACAACAGTAGTCCAAGAATGGAGCCTTGCGGGGTTCCTAATGGAGCTTACAGGGTTTCAGATTCCTGATTGTTAAACTGAGTTACCTGCAACCTTGTGCAAAAGTTAGTTCACAAAAAATAGAAATCGACCTATTTTTTCTAAAAACGCTAGCTTCTGTCATTCAAAAGTTAGCATGGGGGGGGGGCACTTTAGGTCCGCGCAGTATAATTTGTCATCAATTTTATTTGCTTTGAGCAAGCTTAAACATGTTGCGTGGTAATTCGGATGGCCTATTTCTCCTTGTTTCATTCACGATGTGCTACGGAGTATTATTCTGGAGATATAATCAGAAGCGTCGAGAGTATTTGCTTTACAAAAAATAGTCATTAGAATATTATGTGCCTACCTAAAGTTCCGGGCCACACTGCCACGCTTAACGCCTATCTTGATAATAACGCGCGAAAAAGAAGCATGATAAACTCTCCGGGAAAATTAAGACGGTGGGTACTTTTATATATTCGAAACGTTGGTGAATATTGGTGCGATTCCCTTTGCCATAGCCCAGCCCAAGATGGCGCGGATGTTGATAAACGCCACCCTATTTAAGTAATATGAAAGGACCACCCTGTAGTTTAGCGACGTCAAAATAGGAAAATCCGTCGCAGGAATATGAAAATAACGGATTACTTGCACGGCCACACAAATATGATCACAAATATAACAACAACGTTTAACAAAATTAAATATATTGAAAATAAGAGATATATAAACATGTGTCATATATTTAAAACAAACGTGTAAGCATGTGTGAAATATATTTAAACAAATATCTGTACAACTCGTAGTGACTGTAGTTTCAAAATAAAAATGCATAGACAAGTAAGTATATTCAAAATACGGAAAATAATGACCAGTAACTAAGTAAAACAAAGCGATGACGAGATAGCGTCTTTTCGGTCATGCAAAATTGAACCTTATGCACTCCGTTCCGTAGCGATATGTCCAAATAAAATAACGAAAGTGAATAAACTATTGCAAAGACAGGTAAACGAAATTTAGAGGCGCTACTGGATGGATTATATTCATGCACGAAAATGTTACAGTCTAAGCATTTAGCTCGGTGCTATGAATCCCCATCGAGTGAATTTTACAACAGTGAACGGTACGACACTTGATTAGGTAGGTAGCCCAGAAGTGGTATTCCAATAAAGTGGCGACAAAATAAATGGTACCTCCGAAGTTACATACATCCTTCCAAGCACGCAGCTAAATAAAGACTCTCCTGAAAACTAACGTTAATATAACGTGATTGCAACAGGTGGAAGTGGGGATATGAAAGATTATTTCGGTACTTTACTTAGGGATTTTTAAAAACTAAAAATGCTGAATAAATGTAAATACAACAGTTGACATTGAAATTGACTAACGGCCAGGATATATGGCGTTGAATAAATCCGCTATTTCTCGGTAGGGGCTTATTCTTTCGCCATATCCTCTCATCATCAATACGGTAATCCTTTCCGTATCAGTTAAATGTATTTTCAAAAATGTACTAAAATGAAAGATATCTAAGCAGAATAGTTATTTATGTCGCAAGAGTCGTAAATCGCACTTGCCTCCAAGAGCAGTAACGAAATGGAAATATTCAAATTACTATAACTCTAAAAAAAAAATGGTAGAGACCTCGGCGGCCCCACGCTGTTTTCACACTTTAGAAAGAACCCTCACTCAACCCCACATACCATTAAAATTTGTTTGCCTTCCTCCCCCCCTCGTCGTCCGGGGCTCCAGGGGTGAGTGTTTTTATGGTTAAATAATGGACTGTGATTCTAACCTATAGATGTCAATCCTACATTTAAAACCTTTCAAACATTATTTTGGTGGGCCGGAACTTTAGGTAGGCACAATCTATAAAACAACGAATTATGTACAATTTATTTAAAAAAAGGAAAAGTACTTACCTTGGCATCTATTTATATATTGAATAATATTATTCATCTGCATAAAAGCGAAAAAAGTTTTACCACAAACGGTCTGAATCATGGTTATTCGACGCAAATACCACATCACAGATTGTCGCTAACACAAAATTTTACTGACTACTAGGGCCCGAAACTGTACAAAGTACTAGCGTCGAAAATAAAAGCGCAATCAACAAACCATTTCAAAACCGATGTGAAAAAAATCCTAAACAATGTCAAATGTTATACTGTGTATGAATTTATTGATCACTTTAGTCGGAATATGAATACGCACTAGTTTTTATCTGTATGCGTTCGGTCTCGTTTGTTTACATGTGTTTTACGATATTGTGACTGCGTTATTTACATATTCTCGAACTGTTTTTTATTGTTGCATTATGTTTATATTGTGTTTATCTATTGCTCCATTTTCGTTTGTGGTGTTTGAAATTGGGGAATTTCAGTAAATAGTTCTTTAGGATATTGGTAGCTTATTTGATTGTAGTTATAAAACCTCATCCTCAACTACCTGGACAATATATAACCCTCCAAAAGAGTGTTTTACAGTGCCTCCAGCTAGGACAGGGTTCAGAGCGGGGTATCGCAGAGGTCCATCAAAGTTGAGATATATAATATGCAGAAATAAGGGCGTTAGGAGCTTTTTTAAGAAAAGCACCAACAACTTTGTTGCACCTCTCCTTGATGTGTGGAAATATTTATAAATTTTAACAATTTTATTAAAAAAAAAACTTTATATAACAAAGAAAAATTTTTGAAATATTAGTTGTGTGTGGTTTATTTTGTTTGAAAACCTGGCTTCTGGGCGTCGTCCTCGGGTAGGTGGAGTAACTCGCGATATTTCTATTCCTAGTGCACTTGTGTATAGGAGAAAATTTGCGGCTGCGTGATTGGTCCTTTCTTCGATAAACTTCGTAAAACGAACGAGACGTATCTGCTTTAAATTTGAAACACGTTGTAACGTTATGAGGAACATAAACATTGTGTGAAGAATAAAATAATATGCCTTTTTATGGCGTAGAAACTGAATAATAAACGCAAAAATTGAATTGGTTAAATTTGAAAACAGTATATTCATTTCTGATAAAAAAAGCTTTACATGATGGGTATTTCCTTCCTTAATTATTTTATTCTAACATTTAGATATTAAATATACTTCCGAATACATATGAAACACTTGTAATTGGATATGATAAAAATAACGAAGGCTTTTCTATAGAATTAAGGGTAAACATTACGAATAAAGAGGTAGCTGTCATGAGCAAAAGTGATTTTGAAAAGAAAACCAACACTTTCACAGAAAATTCAAAGAAAATTATTTTCAAGGTATGATAAGTGTGGATTTTTACAATTTGTGAGTTAGTGAATGGTATAAAAATTGACTCTTCAATGATAACTGCTCTTCATATCTTTGGAAAATAGTTTGCTTTACCAATAAAAAAGAGAAGAATTGATGTATAACCAACAACTATATATAACTCGCAGGAGGTTCCCTTTAGGAGGAAGGAATGCAACTTCCGGTAGACCTCCAAAAGGCCACAAAGATTATTCATTCCGTAATAAAAGATGTCATGCTATGGATTTACCTGTTCCAAAAAAAAAGTCTCATTCATTAACGTATCTTGCGGAAAATACGTAACACAAAAAATATGGCTAAAAATACATGTGTATTTTTTAATTATGCAATGTCAAATTAAATGTTACAACTTAACGGCTAAGAACATTAAGTTTAATTCCTTTTTTTGATAAAAATTGGCTTTTTCTTCTAATAAAGTTAAAACGTAATAAAAAAGGTCGAAACGTTAAAATGTTGACTTTTTCATTATGTTTTAACTTTATTTAAAGAAAATGCCGAAGCCAAGGAAAAATAATTAAATTAATTTAATTTATATACGCTGGCATGCGAGTGTAGGTGCTGCGTTTTTAAATTAATAGGTAATTTATTTTAAAAGCTGTTTTTAAAAATAATATTGTGTTAAAAAAATGAAACACAACTTTCCGACTTTTACAGTATGTTATGGATTGGTACTAATTGTTCTTTTTGCAACTATCTACTCCTTTTTACATTTTACACATTCACATTAGTATACGAAAGATATAGCAAGAAATATATTCAGGTCTATTCAAAACACATTAGGGATCGAACAAAAAGTACTGCAAGTTACTATAGATATACTCAAGATACTGTACAGGATAAATATGAGAATGAATTCAGTAACATATTAATGTATAAAAACTACACAGATCATAAATAATACATAATAGTAGTTGGGTACTATAATAAGAATTAGTAATAATTAACACCAACAATAATAAGAAGAATTAGTAATAATTAACACTATTAGCAATATTAATGCTCTAACAATTAATAATAATGATTCTAAGACACTGCATTACAATTGTTATTAAATTATTACAATTTTTCCCATATAGCCAAGATATTAATCACAAAATTATAAAATAGAGATAAGTTTCCAGTACAAAAACCTGGGTATAGGACAAACATAAATATTTTTGTAATTATATGCAAGATAATTAACTATATATAATTTCTTTTTTAACGTACACATTTTAATATATATCTTGAATTGCCGCCAGGAGCTAATGCACCAATCACGCCATCCTGATACACAAGTGCACTAGGGATAGAAATGTCGCGAGTAGCTCTTCCCTGACACACGCGCAGATCGTAGCTTGGTAAGGGTCTACCAACCACAGTCAGAGTAATTGTTATTGGGTTTATAAGTGCATAGAAGTACAAAAAAACAGCAAAAACGAAAGCTAAGGTGGGGAAAATCGGGGAAAAAATGAAATAAAAAGTTATTTGTATTCAATGAATATCGAGAAAGGAAAAAAATGTAATGATGATCAAACTAACAGGAAAAAAATATATACTATAGTACATATAGAATCTAAAGATTTGATATTCAAATAAGAAAAAAGGAGGATCTTCGGTAATTTGCCGAAAAGAAAACTTTTTGAATATATAAAGCTTTCATAATAAACCGTTAATTGTAAATAATACGGAAATAACATTCTACTTCAAAAAAAAAGGTTAATCTTCCAAAAGTTCAGATAGTTTTTCCAAGAACTCGACGAATGCAAGACCTGTTAAGCTTTGTAGCAAAACAACCGGTCCTAACAACCGTATCATGCTTAACCAGACGTTTTGAGAGAAACGCTGCTGATGTTTAGCTTCTGGTAGTATGAGGATTCTCGTCACACCAAACGTGATTGTTGTGGAAACAAAATATTCCAGTTTTAGTAAAACCGGCTTCATCAGTAAAAAGGATGTATACTCCGACATATCCGTCATAAAAAAGAAGTAAATAGTAAAAAAGTTGTTGGATATGCTATCAGAAGAGGTAGGTGTGTATTCAAAGACATTTCCAATTATAATTTAGAGTAGGTTAAAGACATTTTTCGTTGTTCTCTTTAAAAAAAAATAACAATTCCCACAAAACTGACTTTAAGCGTACGGTATTTGGGTATTATATATATTTCTGTTACCAAAGATGAACCAAGTCTACTAGAAAAATAAATTATTCTTTAGTTGACCTTACATCCTGTGGGCCAAACTATTCTTTGCACTTTGCGGTTTTTTTTGTTAAAAAAAAAATACATTCTCATTATACGACTGAAATTACAGGAGTGATCCACTGCATGTTAATTAAGATTAAAGCGGTTTTTTTGAATCAATTATTTGTTGATCCGCTTCAGCCCGCACAATGGGATGAAGCAGCTCAACAAATAAATGAATTAAAAAGAAACACGAGAAAAACCAAAAAGAATGTTAGCCGATTGTGTAATAATTACAGAATAACATATTTTTTCGCAATTTTCTTAGGTGAATCAATAGTATCAAAAACATCGAAATTTCATCCGCTTCACCCCATTCTACGGTACCTAAAAAAAGCAATAACAAGAAAATAATGCCGAGGCACCGAAAAGAAACCAGATGATATATTCCACACTTTTCAAAGGCATTATTTTGAGGGATGTTGCAGAGAAGAGTCTCCAAAAGTTCCTATTATGTTTTGACCATTTAAAATATGTATGTGAATCTTTAAACACTACATTTACATTATTGAGTTCTGAAAATATACGCCTTACAGTCCTTTATAATAGTAACAGAAAACGATTTCTTGATGACAGATTAAAGTTATTACTGGGAAATAAATGAGCAAATGTTAAAGTTCATCCGCCTGAACTTAGCAGATGTGTAACCCCATTACCACGCTAATGAGGATCATCTGTTTCACCGTGATTACCATTTCAGCAATTATTTTAAGAACCTGAGCACAGATGGAGGAAGTGTGGTGTATAACCTGAACGTTTTGAAGTTAATATCTTTAAATGTAGGTTCTATAAACTAATTTGAGTTCCACAGATCGCATTTCTTATTTTACTTCTGACTAAATATGCATAAAATACGTTATTGCTAATTATGATTTATGTATTTGGTTTGAAATAATTTTAGTTATATTCATTGAATGTGGTGTAAAAAATAAGTGTTACATATGTATATAGATCAAGGTAAACACTAAATAAAAATAACACCTACGTATATTGTGTAGGTACATAAAAATTGTCTCCCTTCTGTTATGTCATATGTATGAATAGCGCATCATAAAAGGGATACATAGATCACCATAAACCTTTGCTGCCACGACAAAAAGGTAATACGAGTTTATGATGGTCATAACAAATATTTATGACCGTGCATTTATGGTACCCTGCAAAATATCCATTATATACTTCTAACTTTTTGAGTAGGTGCTATGTTTCACAAATTTTACACTATAATGATGGAAACGACGTCCTTATGTTTTGGTAATCATAAGAAAGTGTTTCTCCAAGTTCCTATAGAAGGGGTTAGTTATCCTTTCTTGTTATCTATTTCATGAGTGCTGCAAAATCATCGTGGACAGCAAGCACTCAAGCTAGATCTTGATATTTCAGGCTCCAGAATCTAACTTGTATACTCTGCGTTAAGAAGGACTCATTGCTATAGTAGTTTAACTTGTCGTTTTACCTTAGGCAAATAGAATACATATATACGAGGTAGGCGCCATACATTCTGGAGCTGATATGGAAAAAGTAAACTTGGTAAAATATAACAATTTTTATTTTTCAATATAATCTCCTCTAACCTCAATACATTCACTATAACGGTAAACTAATAATTCTATACCCTTGTCAAAATAATCTAATGTTTTTCCCTCACAATGTTGTTTTACAGCTGCTTGCAACTCACTATCGTCCTTAGAATGATTCCATTTTGGATACAAGATCATAATACAGAACCAATGTTTCATCTCCTGTGACAATAGACTCCAAAATCAGTTTCGGGTCGTCTCCATGCATGTTTAAAAACGAGCGTGCACATTCGACCCGACGTTCACGTTGGAGAGCAGAAAGAAGATGCGGTACCCATCTTGTACTAACTTTATTCATACTCAGATGGTTCGAAGAATTCGGCAAATACTTGTTTCAGAAATGATAGACATCACTGCTAATTCCTTCACTTTCAAACGGCGACCTGATAATACCATTTCTTAATTGAAATATTTTGAGGCGTTATCAATTCATTTGGCCGACCGGGGCGCCATCATCTTCAAGGGATTCTTGCCCCAAACGGAAACATTTTGCCCACTTTTTTTACAGTGGAATATGAAGGAGATAAATCACCATAAACGTTGTTTAATGTGATTAGGTGTATGCCCTTTAATGACTGCGCGGTACTCAATTTTCGTTACCAGAGACATTTTCATGCACTGGTCACGTTGCCTGGCTGGCTATTAAAAACTACTACTCTTCGAGCCGTAATATGTATAATGTAGGCCCCGTACATGTACAACTATGACGCAACGGATTTTGAACACGCTCGAAGTTGTACAAGCCTGGCAGGCCAAGAATTTGTGGCTCCTACCTCGTAGAAGTAGTACAGGTATGGGCAAAGAGCTTGAAACAAGTTTGTGTAGTCTGAAAAATGATACAATATCATAAAAAAGATACTGAAAGAAACTATTAACGTGAATATAGCAATATTATGGTGTGGATGTGCTTTCTTCGGCTTGCTGTTGGTCCAACATATTAGATTTAACACCATTCAAGAGGATTATAGAGATATTGATTGGTGATTTTTCTTACGTCTGGTGATGGTCCTACGAGACACATAAGCTTTAAAGCATTTCAGAAGCCCTATAGTATGTGAATGTTATGTGTTAAGTGTTCCATTGCGTTGTTAGTATCACTCCCTCGTCGTAAAGTGTGAAACGCAAACCTACCATAAAAATCTACCGCCTTACGTCTGACTTTGGTTCATAATTAATATTAATGACATTTTATGCAGAAACTCTTACATCTTGTAAAATCTATTTTTTTTTAACGCACAAAACCGAAAGCTTTACAATTTCTTCAAAGTTTTTTTTTTTATTTATCACGCCGGTAGCATTGCAACATAATCAAGAAAACCATACTTTAAAGTATATCCGTTCGTCACCAATTCTACAAAACAGCCATATCCCTTTAGGGAGGTAAAAATCAATTCAAACAAGAGAAATGTACATTAACAATGAAGAATTCTAATATTTCGTAAGTGGAGAACATTAAAGAAGTGAAAATATGCAAGAACTAGCAATTAACACCATTAAAATGTAAAATAGACCAAAAAAATCCTTGATTTTTAATTTTATAAGGGTAAATTTCTACCAAGAATTATTTCTTTTATATAATTTTTAGATTAAAACTTCGTTTACCTCAATCATCAGGTATTATTCAACCATTTTTGCGTTATAATTACAGCTTGCAGAGGTAAAATTCCTGAATTTTTTTACAGCATAATTTTAGAAAACTATCGATGATGTGACCGCAATTACGTCGTGAAGCAAAATGTCGTATACGGCAAATTATTAAACATGATAATCTATCTATTTTGAGTGAACCACAAGTCAAGCTGCAGCGGATGTGGGTCCATTTTGTCGATAGGCTTGTCTACGTGCAGTGTCGTCAATAATAATGATTTCCAGAAAATTCTGTTTTAGCATATTATTTATAAAGATCCCAAGCAACTCCAAATGTCCTCAAATAATTACTAGTACCAAGAAATAAAGCATTTAATTTTGGCGGAGGTGCCGGTGTAACAAACTAAGATTCATTATAACCAATGGGTTTACCAATTTACATTTGTCAAATTTGAATGTACTGCATACAGCAAACTTGCATTGTCTTATCATGTTAATGTTCTGTTAGATAGGATTCATACTTTTTCTTAGTAATTGATTAAGTTTAAATAACCGTAGGTTATTTACAATTAATTTGGAACCAACTACTTCACGTGCATTGCATCTAACATACGAAATAGTTGATTTTCTGAGATTGAAAAAACTCCTATCCTAGTTATTATGTTTAACAGTTTTCAACCATGTTTACGCTGTGTTTATTGAATATATGACGTTAATTAAGTTATAAGGCATCTGTGGTTGAATTACATCATGTGTTCATGTAAAATACGAGTCCTAGCAGGAATCTAAATGAATCTGTACCTTTTCAGCTGAATAGTGGTGCAATTTCCCGAAAACTTGACAAAAAATCCAAATTGTAAACTACATTTAATCGGCTTTCTTTTTGCCCAATCATTAAGCTAGATTACCGGACTACTAGGTACACATGTAGTAATAGGGGTGGGTTTGCTACTTTGTCACCCAGTTCAGTAGCAAGTTGAGTGTAACAGCGGTAACAGTTATTACGCCAAATGTACGTGAACCTCGGAAGAGGAAATAAGTGTCTTAATAGAATCGATTCTATACCTGAAGTTAAGTTCAGTATTTATACTATACTTTAGGATACAATTGCTTAATAAATTGGAAATTTTTTGTCTTTCTGGGAATATTTACGAAGCATGAAAAGTATGCTACTAAATTAACACCTACTGACAAATTTGTTATACTTTCCGACATTTTCGAATAAAAATCTTTTTTCTTCTTATAGGACAGTTATCTAGCTATATGACTAGGTGAAAAAATGACCGCATACGGTCGCCATTTCTGGAAAATATATATTTAAATTATAATGTTTTAATAACTGAGTTTTATTTAACGTAATTCTTTTTATTTTAGGCTCAAAAACAAGGTATTAGTTATACTTGTACTGTACTATATTTTTCAATATAAAACAATACATACCGCCACATTAACATGGATTCATGACTGGCCGTTCTACAACGACAAATTTATGCTCCTTTACTTAGTATGTTAGTGAAATCTTGGATAATCAAGGACAGGTGGATACCGCATAGACTGACTTCTCTCACGCGTTTGAAAGGATTGATCACAAACTTCTTTTGCATAAACTAGATTATTTTAGTTTCTCTCCTTGATTGCGCTTATTAATAGGATCATATTTAACACGCAGATCAAATTGTGTTTTCTATAACGGTTTCGAGTTATTTAATTTTGTATCCACAAGTGGTGTTCCTCAAGGATCAAACCTTGGTCCTCTCCTTTTTAACTTATTTATAAACGATCTCGTGCAATCACTTGCCTGCTCTGTTTTGGCATATGCGGATGATGTTAAGCTGTTTTGTGTTGTGTCTGGTCGTGACGAAGCTGATCAATTGCAGCATAATATTGATCTTCTGGTTAAATGGTCAGCAAATAATAGCTTGTTGCTCAATACCGCCAAATGCTATTACATGTCTACTAAGCCGTATCAATTTTCTTACTCAATTGGAAACCAAACTCTGTCTAAAATAAATGTAATCAAAGATCTAGGCGTAACCTTTGATCAAACTTTATCCTTCTCTAACCATATAGAAATTATTTGCTTGTTCGCTTCAAAAATTCTGGGATTTCTCATGAGAACTTCACGATACTTTAATGATATCCGACTACTAAAAACACTTTTTTGTCGTCAGTAAATTAGAATACGCTTGTGTAGTTTAGTTTGCTTTTTACACATCTCAACTGCTTCCAGTTGAGCGGATTCAACGACGTTTTCTGAAGTTTTTGTCATGAAAAGTCGACGGAACTTATCCAGATTGGAGTATATCTTACCCTGATCTACTATGCAGAAATCAAATAGACTCACTAAGTCATCGACGCGAGCTCCATAAGCGCTCGGTACCTGCAGAAGCTTCTTAACAACAAAGTTGATTGTTCTTACTTCTTGTCACCCATATGTAATGCTGGCCACGAGCGGTACCGCGCATCGGCGTAGAATCAGTTCGGACCGAGAGGAACGGTAGTATTACTTCGTCTACAGAGCAGTACGGACATTTTCGCTGCCAGTCATTTGCGCAATTGTTTATCTATCCTAGAAAAATTATGATTTCGTCAGCAAAAACGACCGCGGTCGGACAAACTTCGAAAATTTAATGCAGAAATTCCAGACTCAATATATGATGGTGCTAAAATTAAATGTGTAATCTGTAAAATCCCGTTAATGTGTTGGTCCAGACAACATTGTCTACGACACGTAAATAGTGAAAAGCATGTCTCAAAAAGAAATTGCGCACGAGACAATGAAAAATTTATATTTAATTTATGCGTTACGTTTATCGCATGTAATATACCGTTTAATTTACTAGACAAGGAACCATTTAAATGCTTTTGGAATAACTATTCGGAGTGCAAATTACCAAGTCGAACATCGTTACGAAGAATTGTGCCATCTGCGCGCGAACATATTGAACAAAAAATAAAATCGGAGTTGAAAGATCAAAAATTGTGGTTATGTGTCGACGAAACAACAGATCGGAAGAAACATTCTGTTCTTAATGTAATGGCTCGCAAATTGGAACCCCATCAATCGGCACCTTCAATTCTATTAGTCTCCAAACGAATACAACAGTGTACTGCCGAAGTAATTTCAAAGTTAGTGTTAAATACATTGGACAAGTTTGAACTTTCAACAAACCAACTCTTGATGTTAGTGAGTGATGGTGCTGCAAACATGCTTTCTGTAGGCCGGTCTCTTAAAAAGCATTCTGCTAATTTGTTGCAAATTACGTGTAAAATTCATGCTCTCAATCTTGTGGCGGATAGTATCAGAAAATGTTATCCTGAGGTAGACGCTTTAATAGCGCATACCAAAGCAGTATTTGTCAAATCACCGAAACGTATTCGCGAATTTCACAGACTGTGTCCCCGTATACCAGAGCCACCAGAACCTATTCTAACTCGTTGGGGAACATGGTTGCAGGCCGCGTTTTATTATAATAAATATTTTGACAATATTAAGAACGAGGTTTTACAATTCGATACAAAGGTAGCTGCCACTATCCAGAAAAGCCAGTCGAAATTTCAAGATAGTCAGGTTAAAATGGATTTAAAAATCATTCACGACAATTACTTCGGGCTAGCAGATGCAATAGGAAAATTACAAAATCCTGCGGTGCCGTTAGAAGAATCTCTACAAATAGTGCAACATGTTCACGCAAAGCTATGCGCGATTAAAGACACAAAAAATGTTACTGTTCTAGAAAAATTTGAAAGTGTTTTTGAGAAAAATTCTGATTTTGGCACATTAAGACACATTTGTGAAGGTGCGTCAACAGAATCGTTAAGTTATTTGAAAGATTATTTTACTTACGCAAATATTACGTCACTAGATGTAGAACGTTCGTTCTCTGCATATAAACGCATTTTTTCCTCATGCCGTACTAGTTTTGCCGAAACAACAGTTGAAACATATCTAATGTTGCAGATATTTAACAGACATTATTCACTTTGTGATTTCACGGAGAACTCTTAAAATGGTAAGTGTTTGAGCACGTGTTATTTAATTTTTATTTAAAAGATGAGCGAAATTATTTGCGGCAGCAAACATCTCTATTAGCAGAATAACTCTAGTGGAACGCGAGGCCTGGTCGACTCTACGCTACTGCGCGGTACCGCTCGTGGCCAGCTTTACCCATATGCTTTAATGTTCCGCGACTGGCATCCTGTCATGCGTCTACTTTCAATATGCCGACACCAAGGGCCAACCTACTACTCCGAGCACCAATCTACCACATGACACGCAATGCCAACGTGCAGTATGAAGATATCTTTATCGCTTCCTTTTTCACATGAATAGTTTTTTTTTATTACAATTTTTTTGCACTTATATATTTTTCTTAATGTACAATGTTTATGTTTCTTTTGTAATGTATTCACATTCTTTGTCCTGCAATTGGGGTTAACCTGTTGGGCAAAATATATTATTATTATTACCAATTTACAAATTTTACAAAAATAAACAATACCTACTAGCTACATTGGTTTGTTAAATGATCTCGCTTTACTTTTTAGTGCATTTTTATATTGCAGTATCTTAAAAAAGCGTTTCAATTGTTAATAGTAATTGCTATTTCATCCAAAAGATACATGTAATTTAAGTGAAATCCAAAAACGTCGAAATTAATAATTTATAAATGAAGTCAAATGCAGGCTGTGACATTGACAGTTACTGCGTAATTGTTCACTAAGTTCATTGATAGTTGAGTAATTGCAAACTAGGTTTGATAATTGTTGAAGTAAATCTGAAGAAGGAATTGCATTTGTTTACTTGTTAGCTGTTTTTTTTTATAAATTTTGATCTACCTTGGTCAGTAGATGTTGTAGGAAACGGATTTATGAAATAATACAATGTAGAGTTTGAAAAATGATTCTCTTATAACTATTTTAATTAATAAATATATTTGAATTAAATTTTGGTTAATACAATTTTTGGAGCTTCCAAATTTAGTGGTCTAGTCAGATTTTTAGTAGAAAAATCGCTAATAAAATGTTGCTATTTTCAACCTCAAAAAATAATCATAGTGAATGAATTTCTGAAATTTTGTGTGGAAGTAGACTTCTTGACCCACTATTTATTTAAAAAAATAGTGTAATTTCACAGCGTTCTACAAGGGTGCTTCCATTCCAAATGGATCACACTGTATAAATGCAGCATGTAGGCTGTAGGAATTTGTTTTAGTCAGTCTTTCTGTGACGTCACTTGGCCATTATGATTAACCGCTTCATTATTTGATGTTGGTGGAAATGTATTTATATTGCAATTTTTTGCATTAGAAACTAATTCAACGCTTTCTATTTTTGACATAACAATAATTTGACATTTACATGACAGTTCAACGCAGAGCAAAAGAGTGTATTCACTTTACTAAGCTGAGATCAGTAAAATACCAAGGCAACTCAAATATTGTCTACACTTTCGCTATAATAAGCTTTGAAGGTTATCGTAGTGGCGGCCGCTTGCGCATGCGTTGAGTTGGCGCCTCTGTTGTCATGTGTGCGGAATTTAATCACGATCGCGTCATTTGTCTGCTAGCTACAACAGCATAAGCATGTCAGCTCCGCTATTAGTTTGCACCAAAGAGGAACAACGAGCAGTGATCCAATTTTTGTGGTCAAAGGGTGTGAAAGGTGCTGAAATTCATCGGAGACTTTTGTCACAATACGGGGACAGTGCTTTATCTCGTATAAGCGTTTTTTTTTGTGGATCGAAATGTTTTAAAGCGGCCGGACGAGCGTAACACAAAAAGAGGGCGCTGGACGGCCGTCAACCTTGACCACCGACGACAATATTCAGCAAGCTTGAGAGATGGTTACAGCAAATATTTCGCTCCCTCAGACTTTCATCTCCTTGGACCGCTCAAGGAAGCCTTGAGAGGTCGTCGATTTGCCTCAGACACAGAGTTCAGGATGCTGTGCAAAAGTGGTTTCACGACCAACCGAAAACCTTCTACCAGGAAGGTATATGGAAGCTTGTGGCTCGCTGGACCAAGTGCATTGCTAAAGGTGGAGACAATATCGAAAAATAATGTATCTGTTGTACACCTATCTTTGTTTAATACAGTTATAGAACTAAAAGTGTAAGTAATTTTTGACTTACCCTCGTACGTGCTTGTTATGTTGTATTATTATAAATATGGTAATTAAATGGAATCCTAATGCTGAAATCGCTATTATTTAGTGCCGAGGTAGTGTTTGAAGGGAATGGGAGAGCTAGATAATTTCATTTTATATTTAAATCATATTTGTAAAAAAAACATACCTATAATATATCGAAATTAAGTAATCCAGCTTTGGTATTTGCACCAATCGCTGATGCTTTTCAAATCACCTTATTAAAATTTTTATTGTAAGAATTTTCAAAGGCCTTTTTCTCTTAAATTAATAAAATTTTAATAAACACTCTTAGAAGATCATCTATCTTTATTCATAAATAATAAAATGCAACTTCCCTACAGCACAAATCTCGCGTTTTGCTCTTTATATTGAAAAATATTGCACAGAAAATGAAGTTCTCTATTGCCCGTTTCTCTTTTTCTAAAGTAATCGGGATCTTCTCCGTTTAAAGTGTAGATTTCCTTTGTAGCGCAACTGTTGTCGTAATATTGTTACGCGACGATGCGCATCGAGGAATATGCTCATTTCTTCCTCTCTTTAAATTAGATGTTATATTTTCTTTATTTCTCTTCACTCCTGCTCCAAATTTAATTAAAATTAGATCCTTATCTTTTTTTTCTTAGTAGTCTATGCGCTTGCCTTCATTTCTCCTTTGAGTTACGTTATACTTATTAAGTTTGAACATTCCACAAGTTGAGTATTACTTTGGAGAAATAACGTATGAGGTAGTATCCGAAAGTTTGAAATTTGCGCAAGAATGGACGGAGTTACAATCAAATGCCACAACGCGAACAAAACAACGCCTCCGGAATGAATAGTCCCCAGTCAGTGTGCAATAATAGTCCTGAAGGCGTCCCATAAGTGTGTGTATGAAACGAACATTCATGGGTAAAACAAAGGATCCCTCACCTGTGTTTCCAGAGGGTGCCACAAATCATTAGCAATAAGCAGCCGCAATTGATTTTCATCGGAAAATACGTATTCTTAAATCACAATAAGAAGTATGATAATTTTCGATTGGTGATACCGCGTGAAAACGTTGTAAGGAAAACACTATTACGCTTGAAATTAGAAACAAGTGAATACTGTTAAATTACTCTGTTATACATATATTATTTATATTATCCCATGTCTCGTATTACTGATTGTGAGTGTCTATTGGGGTAAATTACTATCCATTAATAAAATTTAATAGAATCCTGATAGAATGTGATATTTATTACGAAACAGTAAAAAGAATATAACTCCCATAAACATCGTACACCAGTGCAATTCCAAATAAAGGTAACTTCGTTTTTACGCGCCAATTTTTTTACGACAACCAGTAAACATTCTTTTATTACTTCGACAATGTTTCTAATATTGTTTAATTTTTTCCAAAACGCCTTTTAGTAGCAATGTTTTTAACGGCAGCTGTTATTAAAATTTATTCATTGTTTTTGTTCTCCATTTTAGACTTTGTCTACCTTAAAATAACGACAAACGCACATCAGCAGAGTCAAAACTCATTCTCTTCGAAGTCTGTCGAGTAAAAATATTCAGACTGGCACATGCCTGTTCGTACGTGACTTGATAAAGGTGAGAGACAAGTATTTGGGGGAAATAGAACCGAAAGTTTGCCGAACACAAGCATATGTATACGTCAATTCGCTGGCTCGAAAAAGGTCACTGCTTGAAATAATGAAATTTCGGTCGTCTATCCAAGCTATCCGAAGAGAATTTAGGAAAAGTAAAAAACGTAAGGAACTAGCTTTATGGGATTTGTAATCAGTATCAAAGGGATCATATTGTGCCAGCCTAAAGTAATTTTACAATATTAAGCTTGCAATATTCTAGTGAGTGAAGCCCAAATTGTTGTATAATAAATGAGATTTATGGCGTTCTTATCCGATAAACCTGTACGCTTGCCACTTACCTTAAGGAAGATCTTTTGGACGTCCCAGTAGTCCAGCGGAAATTGGGGTGGGGAAAAAATAAAGAGGTGCCACTACCGTTGTATTTAAAAAAACGCCCAAGAATTTAAAAACCTGGAAACAGTTGACAAATAAGGGTGGTAGGGGTAAGTACACACCACCACCATGCAAACAATCAACAAAATTCGAATATTTGCATATATTAAACAAGAATTTTAAATTGATATACATATATGTATATACATATATGTGCTGGAGTTCTTCCGAGTGTCTCTGCGCATATTGTATTTATCCTGAGAAGGATAGTTCGCACGACTTTTCGGCGTAATCTCATTCGCCATCTTCTGGTGCACTTGCTCGCTTCAATCGTTGAGCTACACTGAGAGACACCCGGAAGAACCCTAGTACACATTGTACCCGCGGAAACCTTCGAATCAACATATATATGTTAAATATTTACATCGTCAAGTCCAGCTGTTACTCTAGCACAGAAATTCCCTCTGGCGGATGTTAGTTATTTTTTGGAAGCCTCCTTTTCTCCCCGGGCCTCCGACCTTCGGAGTGAGGGTACTGTATAAGTTATTTAATTCCAACCAACGACGATCTTAGTGAATCGAAGACGAAACTACTCTTCTTATCCTTCTTCTCATTTCGTAAATCTTGAAAATCAATGTAAAATTCTCCTAAAAGAAACCACAGGGTAACTTCAGAGGTATTTCTAGCTTTAATTCGTATATTAAATAAGTTTCGTGAAGCTATCGTCATTTATGTTAGCAAAAATTAATATTTTAGGATTGTCGTGGGGGTTTTGTATCTCAGAGTCCTCTAGTTTGAATGATCTAGTAGCGTCCCTACAGTCATTCGATAATGCTACTTCTAAAAATAACTATTTATTAAAATTCCTCGTTAGGTTATATTTGAATAGAAATCATCAAAATTTGCTGTGAACAAAAACAATCGCCATCGCGATTAAAATAAAGGACAAAAGGGACGCTAATTAAATTCATCACTTCTGGCTACGCTTTCATCGGGTTAACTAGTATTTTGGCTGCACTCCCAGTTTAAAGTGTCTGATATTGAAATAATAGAATAAAGTCAAGGTAGAAGAGAACGTTGGAGGTCACAATAGGCAGATTCCCTGTAAATGTCATAAGGAACATAGAGTTTATATGACATCTTCGAAAAATCAAGGTAAGTTTGTATTTTTCAATTTTAACATTCATTAATTTCTGCTCTCGAATTCCACAGTTCATTTAAAATTTTAATTAATTAACAAAAATTACAATTTTTGAACAATTTCCCTGAGATAAAAATATTTCAATATATATACATATGTGGTGCGATGGTTTTCTAGGGATTCTATCCGCGTTTTGGCTCGACGTTTCGATGATACCTCTGTCATCTTCTTCTGGAGCGTGTTGCTATCGAAGTGTGATTCCTGGCTGACGTCGCCGCGCTTTTATTCATTACCGCAGGTGACATGGAGTGGGAGGGGTTCGTGCGCGCTCGGCTGCGCGTAATAGGTCCGGCTACCGGAGTAGAGTTCTTTCTTCGGTCCGTGTGGTTTGGTATACTCGCGTTTAGTGTGTGTGCTACTGTTGGTCGTGTAGGTTTTACTCGTCGCATTTCTAGGATTGGCGCCCAAGTCGTAGAGAGTCGCCGAGCGTCGTCCCGTTTATTCATGTTGTCGGGTTGCTTATTGATCTCTATGGTTTCTCTGATGGTCCTGGGTATTAAATAATCGCACTTTTTGACCGTTTTTGTTCTTTTGAAGTCGATATTATGGCCTGTTGTTACAACGTGTTGTCAAAAGATGATGATTTTTCCTTTTTGGCCACCGCCAGATTGTGCTCCTCTTTTCGCACCTTTATTCTTCGGTTTGTTTGGCCTATATATGTTTGTTGGCAGCGCAAAGATATTCGTAAACCCCTGGCTCTCTAGGGGTATCCTTTCTTTGTAATTTTTGATTGTGTCGCCCAACTTTCGTTCTGTTGTGAATACCGTGCCTATATTGTGTTTTCTTAGTACTCTATCTGTCGTTCCTTGTATGTAAGGTAAGCGGGCTCTGCATGTGGTTGTTTGCTGTTCGTCTTTTTTCTTTTTCTGTTTTCCATGTATGGCTTTATTTTTCAGGCTCTCCTGGTAGCCACTTGACAGTAGTGCTTGTCGAACGTTGTGTGGGTGGCTTTTCTACATACTGTGTCTCTGAGTGAGCCATTTTCGTTCTTCATTACCAAAACGTCCAGGAAGGGGAGTTGGTTACGGTCTTCTGTTTTCATAATAAACTGGATTTTGGGATTTATGCTGTTCAAATGTTCCAAGAAATCGTTCAGTTTTTGCACTCCATGTGGCCAAATTACGAATGCGTCATCCACATACCGTAACCATAACTTTGGTTTGTAGACTGCAGTGTTGATGGCTTGAGTTTCGAATTTCTCCTTGAATACGTTGGTAATGATCGGAGACAGTGGTGACCTCATCGGTGCTCCTTGAATTTGTTTATATTTGATTGATCAATTGCAACTCGTTGTAAGTTAATTTTAATTGGGGTCAATGAAAGTGGTCTATTACCCACAAAGTTTGTTTAATAATATCTATCAGCGCTACCGGTTTCGAGACAAGCTCATCCTCAGGCAACACTATAAAAGGACACTAGAAATAAATATAATATAATACAATTATGTCATAAACTAATTAACAATTTTTTTTTATATCATTCTTAACTGTAAGTGTAAGTATCTAAGAAAGTATATTAATTATTTGTAAACAAATTTTAATTATAATTTAGTGTCTAGTATAGATGAATCAAATTAGTTGTTAATATTTGAATTGGTATCTTATTTATTTTTTTTTATATATATATATTATATTATCCATATAAGAAAAGGAAATATATTAGTGCACATGATACACATGAACAGCAAGAATTATGTCAAAATTGAAGAATGCAAATACTGTAGACTGGATGCATTTGAAGTAACAAATTAAAATTAATAATAAGTTAAATATTTGTAAAACAAGAACTATCACACACACTTTAAAATACCGACATTGTCAATGTAAATCACAGTACTAGTGTTTTTATAATAAATAATTTAAAGAGAATATACAAAAGTATTGCTGACATCTACCGGCGGCTGACTAAATATTAGACTGAAGACAGTCCACGACAGTACCATCTATTCGAAGAATATTTTAAACGCGGGCGTTGATTCAAAAGTTTACTGAAAATTTAAGCAGTGTTGTAGATTGTTAAACTGTTCTCTCATAATTTCAAGCGCTTCAAGATTATTGAAGTAATAACCCTTGTTGGCTACATGCAAAATTTTAAAATTCTCATCCTGCTCAGCATCTGGTCTCTTGTGGTCACAGTTCTTCGGGGGATGAGAATTTTAAAATTTTGCATGGTGCTATACTTACAAACAACATTTTTCAATTCCTTATATGAGGCATTAGGTTTATTCCAACAGGCACAGTCGCCGTAGTTTATCTCCTTTTAGATCATATTAATTTTATAATAATTCTCTTAAAATATACAATTGCAGCTGTCCAAAATTTTTATTTTTTTAATAAGCTTGGAGGGCATAATTTTTCAAAATATTCCATCAATCGTATCACATACCTTCGTCCAATATCTTTGATTTCCTTGTATTTTGTACAATTTTAAAAGTACATTACTACACATCATTATAATCATCTCTATTTTAACATAAAGTTTTCTCAAAAATTCTGAACAAAATCATGAAAGATTTCCCTTAGAACAAGTTGAAAATCTCAGTAAGAGAAGGAACATTAAAGAAACTATTGTTTTAGACGGTCAATTTTCTTTAAAAATGTACTCTGCTCTCCTAAATATTGACATGGGCGCTTTTCCTAATATGTACCGTGTTTCTGCATGTTACATAAAACTTTCTTGTTCTCCTGCGTCGAATATAAGCTTTTATCAATAACCCTTGTATTTTATTTTCCTAATTAACACTTTACTCCAATTAGGTTACAAAATAGAATAGAAACGAAATGAACTCGCCACTTTGGAGATCGTTAAGGAAATTTAACATACACTTTACTTAATTGACACTGTACGCCATTTGCAATGTAATTAAAAGTATTAAATGTATGCTTCGCACCTAAAACCATGTAATATTGATTGTATTTTATGGCGAACAGGTCTTGACTTTGTAAAAATTAAAAAGAAAGTGTATTAATGAAGCAGATCTTTTTAAGTCAAGAGAAATAAAACTAGAAATTCTTATTGCTGAGCGAAACTAACCAAACAGTTTCAATTATAAAACAGTGCATGGAGTTGGATTCAATTTTTTTACGTAATCGCGATTTCCCAATATTTCGCAACAATGCGATCTATATATGCCCATCTAAAAAATGTCAGGCCAAGCTTTTCATAGCTAGTACTTTTTTCTGATTTTTTTCACCGAAAAATTGGAAACAGAATATGCATCGAGTAACCATTTCCCTGTTACGCTGCAATACATCAATGCATCAGCGTTCTTTTTTTCGTTTTAATTTGAGTCTCCCGAAAACAAGAGTTTCATCGAAAGCTTTCGTTATACAAACTGTTAACGTTAAGCTTAGCCAAAGGAAATGTTTTACACAGTATTATGTGTACAGTGCAATCCATGGATATTGGGGTAACAATTCTTAATAATTCTGCAATGCCATGTTTTTATTATAAAACAAGATTAAGATCTGATGTGCACAACCTCGAGACCCGCTTTCGTGGCTTGAGATCTCCACCCCAATGTAAATCCGCGCCTAGCCAGAGGTCTTTCAATTATTTAGTTTACCTAAAATGCAACGGAGTGTGCCAGGGAAGTATATTAAGCCCGATACTGTTTATTGTTGTTATGGACGAAATTTCAAGGACTGTTACAAAGAAGGTAAAGGGAATAGTAGTGGGGTATAGAAAATATCACAACCAGTAATAGTGAAAGAGTTGATTATGTTGACGACCTGATTTTATGTGCGCATACAAGGAAAGTCTTAGAACAAAACATCGAATACTGGAAGGAGGAACTAGGAAAGTACAACATGCTCATAAATGTCACGAAATCAGAAGTAATGATAGTAGGGATAGGAGAGCAAGAAAATGATATAAAAATTGGAACCCAAACAATAGAGATGGCCTAGGAGATTAAAGATTTGGGTGCAGTGGTAGAAAGTGGTGGAGGAATGGATAGAGATATAAATAATAATATAATAAACGATACAACGGTTGATAAAATATGCTACGCATTACTAAAGACCTTTATTTGTAAAAAAGAAGTTAGTCTAAAGACAAAACTGGAAGTGTATAAAGTAGTTTTTGTATCTATATTAACATATGGAGCCGAAAGCTAGAATTTAACGCAAAAGAAGTACGTAGTAGGTGCCATAAATTCTCGGCCTGATATAGAAAAATAATTGGGGTCAATAAAAGTGGTCTATTACTCACAAAGTTTGTTCCTGCCTACCCGGCATCATCAGCGTGGCTCCGAACACGATCCCTTCCTCGCCGTTGTTTTTCGTCTCTCGGGTTTATGTCATCACTCTGCACAAACAGCACCAAAATATATCCCCTGGCACCACTTAGTGCCAAGAAATATAGTCATACCGTCTAAAGAACGACAGAAACTCGGAATGCAGATACCCACCACCTATCGAGCAGCTCATGGGCTGCTTAGGCCAAGATGGCGTAGCGCCTAAGCACTGCGGTGGTTGCACATATAAATGATTCCTCAGGCTTACCATGATGACGCCAGGTAGACAAGAACATGTCCGTGGACTAACGCTTTCCTTTTTCTCGCTTTGTTTCTTGCCGGGAATGATTCCGCCAATACCATGCGCTATATTAGCATTAATTTTTGGTTATTGTTATTAGGCATTTTTTCATGTGTTATTTTAGAACTGTTAAACTGTTCTTTAGGCTTCGCTTTGCAATAAAGTAATTTATTATTATTTTTATTATTATTATTATTATTACTATTATATTTAACTAAATCGACCTTTTGTTGCAAGCAAAGCAACAATTTCTTTCTCGATCTAACGCTAAGCTTAATATTATCAATCTGTATATTAGAGAAATATGCTACCAACAAAAGAGAACTGCATCGGAAAACATCGAAGGACGTTAAATTTCTGTATATATGTACAGCTTTATGATGGTATCTTATTATTAGTTGGACGGTTCCAGGAAGGACCAATACGCTAGACTGAGCTCCAACAAAAATTGTGTGTGAATGAAGGATAGTAATTCCGCAAATTAGTTGTTTGGATGCTGCTTTACCGAAAAGAAATTTCATATAGCCAGAAAATTCTTTGATATTTCCCTGCCAGTTTGCGCGGTTTGATATATAAATAACCAAAGATCTTTTTAGGAGCCATTATGAAAGTCAGATGAAATGCATCATTCAAAAAGGATTGAAACGTAGCTTTCTCCTATCTTTAAAAATAATCTCCTATCAGTTTGATGTTTACATAAAGCTTAATAGTTGCGGTACCAAATATTAAGTTTGTGCTGCTAGTTTTTAGTTATTCTTCAGGATTTGTTGTAATTTATTCTCGAATAAAGTAAATCGAGAAAAGTAACATACAAGAGAATTCTAATTATTATACTTTATATAAGCCAAACTAAATAAAATAGTGGCTTGTAAGTTGTTGAATAGTTTTCTTACTTACCCGATTCCAGTTCCAGAGCGTGAGATAGTTTTCGAAGATTGCAAAAACGTATTTTCGAAGTTTACTTCGTAAGTAGTAAAGCTAAGCTGGTAGCTGACTTGGTCACTTTGACTATTGCTATATGGATTAAGCGCAAAAATGTAGAAATAAGATTCGTAACGTATTATCATCATTATATTACCGGCATCACTAACCCTAATTATCAGAACGTCAACGTCTGGTAGGGACGAGAATAGCAGATACAGCCCGTCACTACTGCAAATATACAATTCGCGGCTACGTTCTTCTGTTGTATTCTATTCGCTCCGTGCTACTGCTCCAATACATAAGAAACAACGGCACGAACCAGGTTTTGTGCTATGTATGGATTTAACATTGTGAAGAGTCGGAGAGGCAGTGAACGAATATCGTTGTACTCCACCGTACGTAATAGGCATTGATCTCAACGCGCAATTCATTTCAAACTACTAAGGCCGCTCCGATGTAGATGCACTATACTGGGAAATACCTGTGCTATGACGAAGTTGCAATATGAAACGCAAGTCTGACTAAATAGTTGTTCTGCCGAAGTTACCATACAGTCGAACGTATTTGTTTTTAAGTTAGTTCTGATATAGTTAGAATTTAAATGTGTAACATACAGGACCGACTAGCGGTTGCTCCGCCGAAGTTACGGTACACGGCGTACATGTAATATTCTATGTAACGCTATGACGCTCACACGACTTTTTGGCTACCAGCAGCTCTTACTTTATTATTACAAATATTAAATAAAGATCGTAAAATAAAAAAAAAGATTAGTGTTGGGCGCCACTGACCAATGAAACGGTGTAATCAAGTTATTATCACCCCTAGTCAGTAGGATGATAGACAAAAAACTGATGGTACATAAAAGCTCAGGAAATTGAGTACTATATACAATATAATTGACGGACTAAAGATACAATCATAAAAACGGTTTACTGTTAAGCGCTACTAGGCGGTATCTAACATCAAAAAACACAAGAAAATTCCTAGCTTAAAATTTAATGCTTATTTCGTACTTATTGCAAATCGATAAAGGAAAAATTATATTAATTCAATATCCATCGAACGTTAAGGAACGGCCAGGAGCCGCCTCGTGGTCGGCACGTGCGCCTAGCGGATCCGATTCGGTTTTTATTGAAGCAGATAGGGAATCCTTGGATCTCGGCTCGGATGTCTTTTGTTCCGTTTTCCGGCAAGCTTCGAACTAGGATTTTCCAAGCTAATTCCGGCTCAAGCGTCAAAAAAAATATCCACGGAAGCGGGTAGGGGTGCCTCAGGCTGATAGCTTCCGTATATTGTTCAACAAGAGAACAGGAACGTAAGAATAGTTCAATTTCGGACTATGAATGTTTTCTAAGGTAGTAAATAGCAGGGAAGGGTCAACATTAAAATCTGGAAAGAACAAAAGAAAAAAAAAAGAAGATAAGTAGACGCGATCAAATATTAAGAAAAAGAAGCTTACCCCGAATAATTTCTGGGATTTCACTCAATTAACAACTAAATTAAAAACTCTACTTCCGCTTGACTAAGAACGCCAATACGTAAGAATTTAAAGGTATTCACTACTACTCGTGCACTTTTTTGTCTTTTAAATAATGAATTCTCTCCCACAACAACTTCGAACACGAAGTCTATGACAAAAACAAACGCAAAAATTACGGTAAGAAATCGGGGACGAAAATTCCAAGTATTGAATGTAAAATTCAAACGAATAACGAGAGAGAGGACTGACGTTTTTTAAGCGAGAAGGGAAATGATAAAGAACACGACAACTTTGAAAGTAATAACGGAAAGAGATAAATAAAGGATCCGCTACGGCTATCATTTACTGTAAACTGAAATTGAAATAATAATATTCATAAGCATTAACTATTTGAGTATCCCTTAAATACATACAACTAAATCGAAGTAATGCAGAAGAATTGGATTGAATGAAAAGACCTAAAGTGGGATAAACATTAAAAATAATTGTAGCATTAAACAATTGCTACAATGCCTATCCATGAAGGTTCCGGCATAGGTTCTAGTAGTTGCTGCGACGTATCTATAAATATGTAATTGAATTTCACGTACTTTTTTGAATTGCACATATGTGATATACATACTGTAGTCTATCTTCCAAGGATTTAAAGAAGTTTCTGTATTGAATACATACACGTGAACATTACCATAACATTACAATAAAGTGCTTAAATTTGCAAATAAAGCAAAAATGTTAAGAGTCATTAACAAATGGTTTGAAATGTTCGATTTCTGATTAACTAATTGTTTGTCGTTCACTCAAAGGATTATGTTCGCATGGTAGCATTAGAAATGGGCCTGTAATTAGAAGTTCACGATTACCCTTCTTATGCACTGGGAACATTTTCGCCATTTTCCAACGTCCAGTAAAAGTATAAGATAAAATTGAAAGATTGATGATTTTTAGAGGGAATACAAGTAAATAAAATAATTAAAAGGTATGAAACCTGCCAACATTAAAACATACTATACAGGATATTCCATTTGAATTTTCACAACTTTGGTGTGTACCCTGTATATTTCAAGACAGTTTTAAAACTTCCTCCCAATGAATCTACTTTCTCTTAACAAAAATATTTTAAAAATATTTCGCCGTTTTTCATATTTAAACCGACGCGAATGTGGTGCGCCACCCTCCACAGCTGGCTCAAGCTAAATAGTTTATTTAGTATCCCACTCGGTTCCCAAGTGCCTACACTTTTCTGGATAAATTGACTACTAACTAAGAATACCTCCATCGCATTAAAATTTCAAATTTCCATCAACTACGCTCATTTATCTATCTAAATTACTTTTCCTCAGGGAGCTTCGGGTTCCTTCTTCAGAATTCCCCATCAATTCCCAATTTCCAAACACCTCTAGCATTTCCGCGTTATCAAAAGGTATTAAATGCGAGAACGTTTACGGTTAACGCGAAGTCATGGCGTACATAATTACTTTGCGGCCGAACGACCCCTGGTCCCGCCTGCAAGGGGTGGTTATTTCGATACGTTTAACCTTGCTATCGATAAATTGTTCACCTGGTGGTTCCTCTCTAATGATGATGATTACCATGCATGAGATGCATTCAGACACAAGCGATGAGATACGTTGGCGTGTCCGAGTGATGTGGACTCTCGCGTTACATCCCCGGGACGATAAGCTCGCTGCCTCTATAAATTGGTTTACAGGGGCGTGCTATTAGTCATTAGTTTGTATGTGTGTCGCCCATCGTGTTGGAAAATGGCTAAAGGCGACTGTAAATTGGTTACCCGGCGGATTTGAACGTTGATTATGCCAGAGAATATGTCGTAGATAGTTGGCGATGTTAGGGATTTGTTAGAATTAAGACGAAAGTGGAATTAATCTGTTTGAAGAAGGAGAACGCGTATTCTCACCCTCAAAAGTTAAAATTCTTCGAATTGTTTCGATTTTACTTGAATTAATTCGATCAAGCAAAATTTGCAATCGACCTCTCTAAGAACACTTCACTTTCTGGTGCTACTTATACAGGATTTCAGAATTTTTAGTAAGGCTTCAGGTAACCGTGTTATCCATATCGAAATGTTTTATAAAATGCTATATAAAATTAATTGATAATCACAAGCCCTGTGTATTATTTTCAATGTTCCACTTACGAGGATTATTCGGAAACTACGTGGCCTAACACAGAGATGGCGCGGATTTGGAGGAATTTTCATTACCAATCTGTAGAATCATCTTTTAATAGATTAAATATGATAGCACAGAGCGATCTGTCAATTCGTATGTTTTTGACAGTACACCAAAGTGAACGTCTCGTGCGATTTTGAAAACAATGGAAAAAACTGAGTTGAGAGCACTGATAAAGTACTTTCATTTGAAAGGCTTAACACCAACCGAAATTAAAGTAGAGCTGGATTCAACACTACTGGAATCCGCTCCTTCGTTTTCAACGGTTAAAAACTGGGTTGCCGAATTCAAGCGTGGTCGTACGAGCACAAATGATGATCCCTGAAGTGGACGTCCTAAAACTGCAACTGCCTCGAATATGATTGAAAAAGTCCACCGTATCGTATTGGATGACCGTCAAGTAAAAGTGCGCGAGGTAGCAGAGATAGTGGGTATCTCAAATGACAGTGTGCACTGAATTTTAACTGAAGAATTGGTAACGGAGCAAAAACTAAATCATTTGAGTGCTTCTCGTGACCCTTTGGCACGTTTTCGCCACAATCCGAAGGACTTTTTACGCCGTTTCACAACCGTTGATGATACCTGGGTCCGCCATTATACTCTCGAAACCAAAGAACAGTTCAAACAATGGATACACAAAGGTTCTCCTCCACCAAAGAAGGCAAAAACGGTTTTGTCAGCAGGAAAGGTTATGGCAACGGTTTTTTAGGATTATCATGGAATTATCTTGGTCGATTACTTAGAAAAGGGGAAAACAATAAATGGCGAGTATTATGCCACTTTGTTGCAACAACTTAGCGACGAAGTTGCAAAGAGAAACTGCCTCATTTGGTAAAGAGGAAAGTGCTTTTCCATCAGGATAATGCACCTATCCATAAGCCTGCGATTAGTGCCTCATTCGGCCTATTCCCCAGATTTGGCTCCCAGCGACTATCATCTGTTCCCAAACCTAAAAAATGACTCGGCGGTAAGAGATTTTCGTCTAATTCCGAGGCAATCGCTGCTGTAAATTACTATTTCGAGGACTTGGATTTATCGACCTACAAGGAAGGTATTGCTAATTTGGAATATCGTTGGGATAAGTGTGTTGAGCGAGCAGGAGACTATATTGAAAAATAAAATGTTTTTTGTCGAAAAGAAATTGCGTTTTCTTTGTTAGGCCACGTAGTTTCCGAACGATCCTCGTACAAAATGATTTTGACTTACAGTAAAGTGTAGTGTGTTAGTGTTTCGTTCGAAGTTCTTCTTTTGGATCCTGTTTTCTTCCTTTTAAGTTAATACTCCAAATCCTTTTATAATAAATCTCCTCCAGTCGTTTTTCTTAGGTTCTTTAGGTTATTTCTTTCTGGTTATTTTCTTCAAAGGTGTTTTCTTGTTCATTTTTAACAGTTTCTATTTATGATTTTCCTATATTGTTGCCTGTACATGGCGTTCTTTAAAAATCCACACAAGAAGAAATCTATGGGTAATAGGTTAGGAGAGCGCACCGGCCAATTAGCAAGTCTAAGAGTTTCAATCCATTTTCACAAATTTCAGTAAAAGCTTCTGCGGTTTGCAAAGAATTATGCACCGGAGCACTGCCCTCTCCTCCAAATTTAAATTGTCTAAAAATTCTTCTAACATATCACGTAAAATTGGAATATACCATTATCCAAAATATAGATCAACAATTCGGTTTTTGTAAATGTCGCACCAAATACTCAAACTAAATCGATGCTGTGGACTACGTGGTTGTGGATTAAGAGGGTTTTCGATGCCCCATGGTTCTCAAATACATATTTTGTTTTTCATTTTAGTGCAATAGTACTATAAGGATATTGTAGGCAATGTTCCATTTCCTATCGAATAATTGAAAAATGTACAGATTGAACAGCAAGCTAAAAAATATAAAGAACACCATTGTGATCAGCGGAAAAAATCACTACATCTTTGATAATTTAACCAACATCATAGCTACAATAAAAACAAAGTCAGCAATAGTGGCCCGATAACTTTAAACAACCTGTATAATGTGCATAAAACTTGTAATAAATATTTGAATAAAAAGGGGAAGAGCGATATGTATACAATTACTAATAACTTTTTTAAATTGTATTCAAGATTTCCAGAAGTCCGTTTGATAATGACTTTATTGGACCGAAAGCAGTTATTTACATAGTTCAAAAGTTTCATTAAAATTGGTTCCTTCGGGTTAAATAATTTTCTCTATAAAAATCAACTGATTATTGTATTATGTCGCAAAACGTTATACAAACAATTCTCTAAACCATCCCAATGTTGCTATTCCAGGAACAACGTCACCGTAAACTCATTATACTCTTTTTATGTAAGCGTTCTCTTTCCCCATTTTATCCCCACCTTCTCCGCTAGCACGCGATCCCCTTTTGTTTTTGGTCGGTCGCCAGCTATTTCGTTCTTAGCGCGCTTAGATTTTAATGGATCGTAAATCTTACACATGTCTCGGCCTACGCACCGCCATCGGCGCCCTCTAGCGTATCACGTCCCCATTTACCACCGACAGACCGACCTCTACGGCCGTGCCTGTTATCAATGGTTGTTGACATTCCATAATAAATTTTATGGGAACGTCCTGTGGAATGCGACGCAGGATGAGGCCCTGTCAACGCAAATCATCGCAAATCATAATATATTCGCGTGAGTATCGTATTAGGGTCCCGAGTTCTTCCTCATCCTTCTTAAATAGCGAAGTTTTTTCTGGCACCCGGCACGAAGTGAAGAAATAGGAATGAGGGAAGGAATGAGATCGGCCTGTCAACGATTTCACAACGACAGCTACTTCATGCATAAAATATGAGGAAATTATATGGATGTATAGATATAGCAATTTTTCTTCTTTTGGATTTACTGACAAGCTATTTGATATGGCTACCGGAAAACGGTTTTCCTTTTTGTAAAAGAAGTCGCACTTTATATGCAGTCAAGGGCTCGTTTAGCTTATCATTTAATGATTTTCGAAGTAAAATATCTTCTAAGTCTAAAGATGTCACGAATTATGTCTCCAAATTGCTAAGAGGATGTAAACTAAAGACGAATGCTCTGAAATAACATGTATTAACTAAATAAATTCTGATTCACAAATAATTTCAATTACCTAAGCACTTAAACCGTTAGTTTTACTCACAACATTGCTGACGTAAATGAGAGATCAAGAACAAGGCTTCGATTCCCTCGTGTATTTCCGTTGCATCTAGTGTACATTGTAATCAACAAAAAAATTCACGAGGAAATCGAAGCGTTGTCCTTTAGTTTCCATTTCCGTCAACGCCAATCGCCACTGATGGTAAGTAGTTAATTTAAGTTCCTTTAAAAAACGTTGTGGTAAATTTGTAAAACACATAGGTGCAATTGCACTCGACATCGAAAAGGAAACTACACATTGGACCCCAAAAAAGCAACATCCATCTGTTTAAGTTTTCCAAAATGACTTTATTATTACTGAGGAGGTTGTAACCCCAGTCGTTTGAATATTAAAATATGTGTGCTTTCGACACTGTGCATCATAATGGTATTTATTTAAAAGATCGGAATGGGCATTAGTAATTCCATGGTTCGCTTAATCAGTTCATATCTTAGAGGTAGGACCTTTTCTGTCAGGTCAGTCTGTGCGTTCTCCTCTAAAAGTGGGATTCGATCTGGCGTCCCCCAAGGCTCCCTTCTGGGCTCTGAACACTTTTTAATTTACACATATGACGTCCTCCTGCGGTTCAGAGAGCTATACACACACATGCGACTATTTACACCGCGTCAAGGAATGGGAATTACTCGGTTTGGAAATTGTAAGGAGCGGTTGACATGGTGGTCGAATGGGCGGAGAAATGGTACTTAAGTATTAACGATCAAAAATGCGTCGCAGTTCATTTTACCAGAAAACGCAGACTGCTCGCTAACAATATTTTTATTAATGGCGTACGAATTCTCTAGAGCCCTACAGTTCTTAGATATGGAAATAGGACCACTTGAGAAATATTAAATTTATAAGAATATTTATTAATTATAATCCTAATTTCAAAAATCTATAAAAGCATAATCGTTGTTTGAGTAATACCCTAATACATTATGGCCACAGATAATTGCTGGTTATAAAAATAATGCTTACGGGTGCAATAAACCGATTATCCACCTGCTAGGAATCACGTCTCTTGCCATTCGTACGTGCAATAATTATGTTTAGTTTGAATTGTGTCGTTCATTAGTTCGTTAGTATCATTGTAAATATAAATAAAAGCAGTATTTTTATTGATTTTCCAAAGAACTTATATTTCAGAGTTTTAATTTTATTTGTGTGCGTCTTCTGTGGATGGGAGAGTTCTCTCAACGTGAAATTGCACAAAAAGAGGGTGTATCACATCAAACTGTTCTGAGAATCGCGAAATTAATTAAAGAGTACATTCCTAGTGCAAGTAGTGGCAGAACATAGTGTACCAGCAAATGCAGAACAACTGTAAGGGATCGTTTTTTATTCACTAAAGGTGTTCATAAAATTCTTAGTGGAGAAGGTACACAAATATCAGCCCGAACAGTCCGTAGACGTCTTCCTGAAGCAGGCTTGAAATGCAGAGGTCCGGCAAAGAAGCCAAGACTAACATCTAATATGAAAGTGGCACGACTTCAATGGGCTAAGGAATATAAAAAATATACAGTTGAAGATTGGGGAAAGGTAAGTTTCATTTATCATCTGTGTTTTTGGTCAAATTCATCTTCATAGTTCACTGAATGGTTCTCGTCATTTTTTTTTAATTTCTTAGATTATTTATAGTGACGAATCACGGCTAGAAGTGCTAACGGAGAGAAGCCAATTTGTTCGTCGACGTCCTTCAAAGCGTTATAAAGAAGCACGTACGATCAAATTTATTAAACACCCCCTATATCTAATGGTTTAGTCGTGTATTACGACAGAAAGACCGGAACCACTATATTTCGTTAACGGAACAATGGAACAAAAACAATATAAAAAAGATTTACAAAATTATTTAATACCTTATATTGGTTCATTGAATCCGACTCAAGGACCATATACTTTCATGCAAGAGTGCAATGCGATACCTTGAATCTAAAGATCTGCGTGTACCAGACATAAACCCAATTGAAAATATGTGGAATGTCTTGAAAAACATCGTAAATACACAAAACTCAACTACAAGGGAAGAATTACAACAACATATTGAAGATGTATGGCAAAATAGCGACGAAATTTTAAAAAACGATAAAAAGTTGCATTGGCAGTATGCCAGAAAAGATCGAGGAAATAATAAAACAGACAGGAGGAACAAGCAAATACTAGCAAATATATGTTCAAATTATACTTACTTGTATGTTATATGTAATTAAATAATAATATTCCCAACATTACCAACTGTTTTTTTAAATTTTACCCCAAAATCATAATATTTTTAAGTGGTCCTAATTTGATCTGGGATTAATATTAGATCAGCGATTTACCTGGAAGAATCACGTCCAATAGTTCCTTGAGTATTACCTTAAGGCGAAGAATTCTTGATAGCTCTGCTTTCGGGCAGAGATCCTCTTGGTCAAACGAAGCTACTTAGCTACAAGGTTTATTTGCGACCAATCATCACCTACGAAACGTTACCATGGTGCACCACTTGTGAAACCAGAACGAAGAGGTTTGACGCCATTCAAAACAAGATGTTGAGGGCTATAACCGGGGCTCCTTGGTTTATGAGGGATTTATAACTTCAGGCCGATCTCATCATCCCAAGCTTAAATGATTATATCAAGAAGTTGGTATTTGTGGCAATCCTCTTCTCGACAGGGTGGTGGAAATCCTCTAAGATCGACCTCCTCCGAGAAGCAGAGTCGCCCACATAACTGATTGATGCCATTAAATGGTGAAATAATACCGCCGGCGTCGTAAATCGAAACTTAACACCTTTCAATCCATTCGTTTATCGGGACACATAAAATCAAACATAGAATGACCAAGGGGTAGGTCATATACCTGTGATAAACGAGCTCAAAGGTCTTAAACCTACTTGGAGTAGAAGGGAGCGGATCCTGGAAAATATGTAAGCGTTATTACCTAATTCGTAATTAAATGTTTTCGTAGTCCACTTAGAACATAATATACCATAGGATGCAAAAAGTTGGCATCAAAAGGACAGCCTTTTTATTGTTAATATTTCAAAAAGTCGTTACTACTCGTAATTGTATGATAAAAGTTCCTGCATTCTTTGAAACAAAATTTCAGCCAGCCGTATGTAAAATTACAGAAATAGGTAACATTTCAAAGTGTTGGTAAAGCTAAAATATCCTGATTTGTAGAAATATTAAATTTTGTCAAGAAACAGATTTTCCATTAGAATAAACAAGTTCCAAAACAACAGCAAATAATTCTAACATCTTGTCTTTAAAGAATAAAAACAAACAGTTGCAAAAATCACCAGAGCAAACTCTCATCTTTGCAACAATTGTCTTCTGTCTGCTACTAGGGCGACGAACAATCATTAAGGAACACAAAAACCCACCGAGTCTGTCGCTGAATTTGAAGATGATGAGGATTCTTCGACTAAATTAAATAAGTTTTCTCGTTGCGGCGTCCTGTGTTAAGAAAATCCTCCCTATTATGAAGGACACCGTTAAGTTACCCAATTAGAACACTGAATACTCGATTTTAATTCAGATTCTACGTTGGTTCTTTGTTATTGTCTCTGGGTTTAATTTTAACTTATATTTTAAAGACTTGAGGGTTTGCGAATTGGGCGGAAAACAAAGGAAATTTTATCAAATTACCTGTTATTTTCAATAATATTGACACATATTCCAAATGGAAAAGGGTCCTCTTTTACGAAAGAAACAATCGCTGGATTGCACTTAAAATAGTAATACTCCATGGATTTACTACTTAAAAAAACAAGCATTAAAACAAAACTAAAGCGATAAAAGAAGTTCGTTATTTTAACAACTTAGTATTAATTCTGCAAAAACTGATGTAGTAAATAGGCATATTTTACAGCACATTTACTGGTGGGGATTTTATTCTATATGTCAGATTTGTATAAAAAATAACTGTGTTTAAGGTAGGCATTCCCAGTAGAACACCACGTCCTACTAACACGGTCTACTTTCCCGTTCATCTAGTTTTATTGCCACGAAAGCATTGGGTTTAAATGTAATATGTATATTGTAATGTTATGAAATTAAAGAATTGCTTCTTATCTAAAGATGAAGAAAATCACCGGTGTTATAATTTGACATTTACGCACCCTCTCTTTGTTAGTGCGTTACGTAACAAAATCTCGCATTCTTTTGAATGACCAAATTTGAATTAACGTTGGTCTTGAAATGAACTTCTAACACTTCAACGTTTGAAATTACCTTTAAAGTGGACCACAAAATACTTCTACGTCGAGTAGAACTGTCTAGTAGTTCTACTCGACCTGCTACACAGAGCAGATCACCAGAAGATGGCAGATGAGATTCTGCCGAAAAGTCCTGACAACGGTCATTCTCATGAACTAGAAATTTCATATATATATATATATATATATATATATATATATATATATATATATAAGGGTAAATTCCAGCCGCTCTGAGTGGAGCCCCCTACTTCCTCTGGTGTGGTGAATCACTTCACATTCATCCTCTGTTTGTTACAACCTCTTTTCTGTTTTGGCCTCGTTTGCTAGTCCCCTCTATCCATTTTTATCTCCAATTTTGCTTTTCCAGTGCTCGCCTCCCACTATCCGTAAGTCGTTTTCTACTTGGTCCTCCCGTCTTGACCCTGGTCTTCCTTTTAGCCTAGTTACTCCAAGTTTCTACACGCTGATTTTTCTTATTGTCGCATTGGGCTCGTGTCTTTTCATGTGTCCGTACCAGCAAATCCTATGTGCTTTTATAATGTTTACTCTATCCTCTTTCACTAGATTTTCGATTTCAAAATTCATTAGCTGTATATACCCTCCATCTACTATTCCTTCGGATCTAGTATTTTTCTCCTTATCTTACGTTCAAAGATTTGTAGTTTTTCTTCGTTTTTTGTTAGTCACATAGTTTCGCTGGCATAGGTTACTACTGGTCTGATGCATGCCTTGTACACTTTAATTTTCGTGTTTTTACTGTGTCTCTTTATTGCGCAATAACTTTCTGTAAACGCAGTACGCTCTGCTTCCTGCTTGAATACGTGCTGCAATCTGTTCACTTCGTTCATTGGTTCCATCACTCCAAGATATTTAATTTTTTTTCAAACGTGACTCCCCTGCTAAGTGCCTTTTTGTCTAGCATAAGTAGGGTTGTACCGATTTATTTGCGATGATTCCTTTACAAATAAGCCCACTTATTACCCCTTCCAGAGTTGTATTAAACAGCGATATGGACAGTGCGTCACCTTGTCTTACCACTGTCTCGATGCCAAAGGGATTCGAGTTTCCTTTATGCGTTCTTATTATAGCTTCCGCGTTGTTCATTGTCATTTGCACAAGTCTTATTATTTTGGATGGTATATTCATAGCTTGCATTTCTTGGATAAGTTTATTCCTATTTAGGCTGTCGAACGCTTGTTTGAAGTCTACGAATACAAGGTGTAGTTGTATATTATGTTCGTAGCATTTCTCTATTGCTTGTGGTAGGGTATGGATGGCATTTAAAATAAGGAAACATTTATCTAGCAACACATTACATCACTGCGTCGTGCCGCATCGCGTCGCCGAGCTGAGAGTAGCGAGAGTTGGTCCTGACTCTGACGATGTTTGTTTTACTGACGCGTTCATTTGGATACCTATCTTCTAGTCCAAGTTTTACACAATTCGTATAACTAGTGTAGCTACATGCAAACTGCAAAATGACTATTAAACTTGACCTATGCCTGTGTTAATCCCTTACTAATTAACTAGATACCACACACGCTGCACTAGCGATACATTACAAATAAAGCACTCTATGAGCACAAAATCGCATCTCCCTTCTCTATTGTAAATGACTAAGAAGATATACACAATTGACATTATTTTAATATTATAAGTGATGCATATTTCCTCCAAAATAGTTTTTCTTGAAGTAAAATTATTACTATAAGGAACCAATTTTTTGCATAATTATATTCATGTTCTTTACACACAGAAATCAGAAAAGTTTACATCTATATATACTTTAAAACATAAAAATTTTATGCAAATAATATGATTAACTCAATAAAAATTAGATTTTTAGGTATGTTCCCATTTCGGGAATGTCCAGCATTAAAAGGTGAAGTCAAATAAATGGTAAAGAAAAATATATTTGTTTCAAACTGATGAAGTTCTTTAAAAGAAACAACAATATTGTTGAATCAAACATAATCAAATAACATAATCAAATAACAGCACGTCAAACAATTGATTATTTGAATGAGGAAAACATCGAATTAATGCCTCAACGTCCATATTCACCTGATTTATCGCCTAACGGCTTCTTTTTGTCCCCGAATATCAAACGAAAAATTCGTGGATAGCAATTTTTACCACCTCAAGAAGCTGTTGATGCCTTCAAAAATTATGTTTTGGAGGTACCACCTTCAGAGCGGAAAAGCTGTTTCGAAAATTAGTTCGAACGCATGCAAAAATGTATAAATCTTAATTTTGAAAAACAATAAAACGATTCGTGCCAACAAATTTTGTTTCATTCATTGTTTTTGTGAAAACTTAAAAGGTACCCTCGTACAACATTATTTGCTGGTTAGGGAAAGAAGCCTTTTATTGGAGAATGTATTTACCACTTTGGAATGGTGAGAATCAATGGCTCTTTAACCAATTTACATTTTTTCCATATCTTCAGATGTCCGCGTCTCTACTATTACCTAAAGACACCAACCTGACAAACACCACATTGACATAGACTCTACTATCTTTGCTTCTCAGTTCAGAACAAGACAGGAGTACATAAAAACAACTGACCTTATTTTGATCAAAAAAATGTCAGATATGTACATATATGGGCAAGAAAATGTTTACTTATTGGATTTGAGAACTAATTAAATTAGAAGTGATTTACTGCTTTTACTCACTTTAGCCAAGGATGGGAATATTTACCACTAAGACATTTTGTATCCAATGTCAAAATGGGAAATTATAATAAAACTTTTTTAATGTCTTTTTTAATTCTCGTAATCTTTGAAACTTGAACGTTGATACTGCAATAAACAGTGATACTGTCGCTAAATATTACAAAAAAATTTAGTGTGGTCGATGTATTGAAAGTTCATTATTCGAAGTACAAAGAGCAGTTTGCCGATATGCTAAATTTATTGGTATAAAATTTAGAAAGTATTACTTATTAAACAGCTGGGTGGTGAAATGATAAAAAGTCATGCTGCTAACTGTGATGGCAGGTTTTCTAGAAAACGCGATACCATATCGAGTCATCATTTGCATATTGAGAAAAATTAAAAGGTTTCCGCAATAACAGCCAAAGAGAGCTCGTTAAGCCAAAAGCAACATCGCAAGTCCTTATTAATCTGTTTTTTTCGATATTCATTGGATTATTCACAAAGAGTTGGTACGTCCAGGTCAGACCATTAATATAGAGTTCTATCGTGACGTCCTAGGGCAGGTAAGGGAGAATATGAGAAGGAAACTTCCAGAGAAGTGGCGCAGGAATGACTAGATTTTCCGCAAAGCCACATACTGCAAAGATTTGTCACGATAGAGGAGATTGGAGCTGAATCGTGGACAGTACTGAACACGATCGCAAAACAAAACACCCAGAATGCTTTCGTTACAAAGGCGCACACCCAAGGAGACTACTTTGAAAGTGACGAAGATGAATGAAACCCTGATGTCCTGCAATTTTGTTTATTACTACATTTCGGGAAGCACCTCATACCAATCAATTCTGAACTATAATTACAACAATATAAAGTTGCTGAAATCGAGAGAATTTGACGGAATTCTGACGCATAAGAATTTGGAGTTAATTTTGGTTAATATTTGATGTTTCCAAAAAGTAAAAGAGTAGTCAGAACTTCAGCATATTTGTTTCAAAAGATCATATGTTTAAATCAAATAACGATATCAAAAAAATTATTTCGTTAAATTAAAAAAAATATGTCTTTGCCACCATTTAAAATTACAGTTTGACTGACTGAATGCATATTTGTTGTTTGAGTCAAGAACTTTTTTTCTCTGTGCAGAAGTAGAAACCCTTGCATTAATACATTACCTCTGGTACTCTAGAAAAATACGGTTGATCTAATATTCTTTTCTCAATCTGCAAATGTGTTTCTTTGCGTCTACGCCATTCAATTTTAATACTTGAAAATATTACCAAGCTTTTTCGAAAATGTTCTTTGACTAATTATATTTACGTATAAAATTTGACACACATAATTTTCAATAATTCTCCCTCTTCTAAATCTCTGATTTAATGCGACGTTCACATTTGTGAAGTCAATTGGAGAATTAACGTTATATTTACATTATGTTTCTTCGAACGTATAAGCTAGGAAAGAAAAAAAATCATCCCTTAGCCAAACAAAAACCGGGCACCGAGCATTTTTTCTTTTACTTCCTTTAACAAATACAATTTAGCTACAACGTGAAGCGTAAAAATCGTTCTTAAAAGCTCTACCTAATAATTGATCGTGAGGGCTGCAAATTTTCCTCCGATAAAGTAGGTAACAATGAAAAATGGGAGGGACGTGAAAACGAGGGGTTCCAAAAAAGAGGAAGAGATACCCACTTCCTCTTCTTTCTTTTTTTATTCGCTTCAAATTTTCTGTGTCGTAAAGCGTCAACTTAAAATTACGAAAAAAAAAATAAATGAAATGTGAGGTAAAATCTAAGAGACCTTTCCTCTGTTTTAAAAATTATAACGGTTTCCAAAGTTTGACGTTTAGCTTTACCTTTACTATTTAATTATTTTATTAAACTAGCTTTCGCAACAAAAACTTCAGACCTTCCAAAATTTTATCCAACAAAATGATGCTAATAAATTAATAAATACCTTTTACGATACAAGTTATTCCTCCTACGCGAAGTCTAATTCATTTTCCAGACACGAGAGACGTAGGTATAATAATACCCCTGTAAAGCAACCACTCCTAACTTCAAAATTGTCAGGGAATTATCCCTTATTATCGCGAAATCTAATTTATTTCCGCGGAAAATTCAGGTTATATAAAAGGGGTTTAATCCCGCCACGTCGGGTAAATCCGAAAAGGTCCAAAGTTTTAATCGACGTCGATATTTCCGAATACGAACGCCGCCCGTTTTCTACCCCCATCACTTCAGCTCCACCGCCATCATGTTTTCCTAATACATAGAAAACTGTCTACTTGAATTCCGTTTTTGGAATGGCAGGTTAGAGTAGGATAACGACGACGCTGCTATTAAACTCAATCTCCTCGAAAATGCTACTATTAGTTCGCAAAACTTGCGTTAGATGGCGAACAGTTGAATCGTGGCAATCTGATAATGGTTGTGGTTTATACAACTGTCGTTATCAGAGGGGTTTTTTGAATATACAGCGCTCTCTAGTGTTGGTTAGGCACCTACATAGTAATCCAGAAGTCTTGTATTGAACAAAGGAAATATACCACAACCAGGGGCGGATCCAGGATTTCGAGAAAGGAGGGGAGACAAAAATGTCCGCTCTTTTGCAGATCATTTTTTATAAATAAGTAACTTACTAAACAGTTTGATAGTAAACAAGTTCTGAGGTACTAGTATAGATGAGAGTATTTAATTAACGATACTCTAATCATTAAAATTGTCGAAATTAATAGCTATATCGACCTCTACAGAAGTGTGTAACGGACGCGCGTTTCACCGCAATTTATCCTTCCATATTATTTATGAAAGTGTTGTTGAAATTTGTTCTAAGTACGAAATCGAAATGAAAATGGCGCGTCGATACTATCGTCAAAAAGATCGTTGCAAAGTTGAAACTCAAGAGTTGAAGACTCCTACAGAATTGCAATTTATATTCCATTTCTCGATATTTACATTTCTCATCTTCAAAGTCAGTTCGAAAAACACGAAACAATTTTTCGAAGTTTTGGACAATTATTCCCAAAGCAAGAATTTGACGAAAAAAAATGCGCACACCTTTACAAATTTTATGAAGAAATATTGAATTATTCAGAGGGAAATTTCATCTCAGAAGTCAAAATGTGGACACTGCGAATCTGCAATCAGAACATTCAAAAATCCCTCGATGCATTATCGGTGAGTAACTTAGAATCAAGATATTCATTCGCGTCTAAATTTGTAACGCAACTCTGAACTTACGTCATTTCTTCAGTTAATAAACGAAAAAACATTCGAAAATATCAACACAATCTTACGAGTTTTGGCAGTATTACCCGTAACAATAGCAACTCCAGAACGATTATTTTGGACTTTGAAAAGAATAAAAATCTATCTGAGAAACACGATAGGACAGGAGCGTCTAAATGGTCTTGCTTCTTTAAATATTCATAAGCGAATTGATTTGACTGAAGATGAAATTCTCGAAGCGTTCTTTAAAAGACCTCGAAAATTTAAGAATTATTGAAACTATACCTTGCACTCAATTTCTAATTTTTCGAATTAATATAAACAAAATTTTATTATTCATTATTTTATATGTAAGAGATATATAAAACCGATGGATGGAAGGAACATGATTGAATTCACTAAAATGAATTCAGAGGTTTTAGAACGGCATAAATCGTTAATGTTTCGTTTTTTTTTCTTTATAAAAGTAATAAAATTTAACAGATCGACTTTCAACATATACACAGTAAAAATCTAGTGTTAAAATTAACACTCGAAGGTGGTACATATAGCTCTACACTCACGAGTGTGATTTTGCGGAGCAATATCTTTCATATCTTTTGTAGTAACTCTATAAATTGTCCTTCAATTTGATTAATCTTTTATTTTGTTAAATAATTTTCGAAAACGTTGCATACTACTTTTGAACAATAGTACATATGTCTCATTAATCAATCAAACTAGAACTTGCGTAACGATATGTTCTAAAACTGTTTCGCTTGTACGCGTTGCGTACAAGCAAAACGTAATACGTCACTAGCAAGAAGTGCAACGTCATGCAAAATTTTGGTATATAAATCCTTCAGATTTATATTTCGGAAAACTTTTGCGTGGCAAGTCTGCGCTTTAAGCTGGCTAGAAGCTGAACAATAGAAGTTCACCTCTGGGTATGGCAAGTCGGCGCTTTTAAGCTGGCTAGAAGTTGAGCAGAATCCGGGAAATATCCCGCGGATAGTCGGCAATTAAGCAGGCAACCGTTAAATATTCCTCGAAATCCGTGAAGTATCCCATAGGCAGTCTACGTACTATGCAACCAACTGCGGGATATTTCTTACCGTTTCTGTTCTAACAGCCTTCAGCTGTTTGGTAAGCGTTGCCACGAGCGACACCGCCGGTGAAATTATTTGAGTCCGTGTTTTGACTCACACCGTTTTGACTTAGAAAATGTTTAAGTCCGTAACCCGGCACATATCGTTACACCGCTTGTAAATATCTTGAGAATCTATCTTTTCCTTTTATAAATAGCGCACATTTGTCACCGTAACAGCGTTTATTTTATTTTATTTTTCTTGACGATTTCTGTTACTTATTTATTTCCTCGTTAATTGTAAGAATTACCTTTGATTTAAAATTTGTAAATAAAATTTGCTTTTACTTACTTCTTTTTTATTCCGTCACGAGACTCTGGACACAATAACTATCCCCGGTAGATTGTTGATGGACGCCGTGCTCGATACCTTCGTAAATTCACTTTTAAATCACTAAGTTCCGCAATCAACATAACTAATTGTCACCCACGCAGCGATTCATCTATATTGCTAAGGTCGCTAATATAAATTCCTGTTAGCGTTTGTAAAAGAAGAACACTTTGCAAATTGAAAGAAGATTATTGAAAAGCGATTTATTTCCATCTTTTGCACAAATACAAAGTAAAATACATTAAGAGAGTGAGTGTAGAACTGTTTCTTGGCATTTCACGAATGTTAAAGATTCCGAAAAAATTCAGGTGGTGGGGACACAAGCAAATTAAGGTATATGGAAGGCAAAGAAAACAGGCAAAGGAAAACGAGGAAGACCCCGAGTGACATGGAATCAGGAAGTGGCAAAATTACTAAGGGACAAGGGACTAACATGGAACCTGGATGAGACATTATCAAGAGATAGAAAACAGTGGCGGAAACTAGTGAATAAGAAATAAAAGCTTTAGAGGCAAAAAGCTTTGTAATGATCTAGCCACCTCTACACCTAATGTTAAAAGAGGTATAGACTATGCTTTTCATTAAATGTTAAGACTCATGCAGCTAAAGTGTCATGGACGCATCCTACATAACCATCGATATGTCGTCTAGCATTAGTGAATTAGACCCAGTAGAAGTAGAGTAGTTCCGATGATAAAGATCATATTCGCTAATTTATTGATATGTGAATTTGATCTTCATCGTCAGAAGTATCAACTTAAATTGTAAGCAAATTTTAAAATTTCGACGAGGAAAGACTTGTTCGTGCTTAACCTACTGTACTCTCCAAAGCAGTGGTTCAACGTTGGAATGAGATTCACATTCTCTTAACACATAATCATCATTTTTCAGCAAAGCGGCGAACATTAATATGGGTTGCAATTTAATTATTCAACGAAATCTGAATTTACCAAGTTCTACCTCAAAAAATCCAATCAAAAGAATATAGAACGGTGAATTGTCTTTCGTTACGATTTGGATAATGGTCAATAACATTGGCAATGTACGGTATATCTATACCGTTATGTTAAATATTTGCATCGGAAATATCAGCTCAATCTAAAACGCATAGGGTATTCAGTATATCCACCCGATAGATATGAAATTCCCTCTGGCGAATAAAAGCTATTTTTCGAAAGCCACAACTTCCCCCAGGCCGACTGGACTTGGAGTGTGGGTATTGAATAATTTATATAAGTCCAGATAACGTCAAACGTGGAGAAACAGTAAAGTTATTCCTCTTTAATTCATCTTCCTATTTTCGTAACTCTTCAAAATTAATGTAAAATTTATTTATCAAAAATTCCTCATCAGATTATATTTGGGTAGATATCAAAATTTGCTTTGGAGAGAAACAATCGCTATCGCGATTAAAATAAAGGACAAAAGGGACGCTAATAAATTCATCAATTCTGGTTAAGCTTTCTTCGAGTTAACTAGTATTTTGGCTACGGTCCCAATTTAAAGTGTCCGATATAGAAGTTAAAGAATAAATTCAAGGTAGAAGAAAAGGTTGGAGGTTAGAACAGGCAAATTCATGCGAATGTCATAGGGAACTTCGAGTTTGTATGACATCTTCATAAAAATCACGGTTAGTTTAACTTTTTCAATTTTGACATTCGTTAATTTCCATTTATTGATCTCAAAATTCATTCAAAATTGCCGAAAGAGTATCAAAGAATACTTCCGAATTCCACAAAAGAGTTAACAATTTAATTAACCTTCAAAATTCCAATTTTTTTAACAAAATCCCTGAGATAGAACATTTCAAAACATATTTGCAAAGCTGATACGTCAATAACATTCAAGTGTATTCATGTGTATTCATGTGTATTTAGAAACTAGAATATTGATATAGCAAACTTCATCGTTAATGTACGTATAATTTCTTGAATCAACTGATGGTCATGCAGGAAATGGTAGCGATTCTAGATGAAGCAAATTGAATTAGGTATAAGTGAATGCGTTGTTACGATTAAATCACTTCATACATAAATACCAGAGAGAACTACGCTCTTGTATGTTAATCCAATATAACAAAGCACATTTCCAAATGAAAAGGGTTGTTGCTATTTACCTTGTGTCTAACACATTCTTTTGTAAAATGAGAAAATAGGTTTTCATCCAATCATAATGGCACACAACAAAAGTTCATTCTACACAATTTACCAAACCAATAATATTATTTGTTCTCATAAAGGTCTGGTAGGTAAGAATCCTATCTGTGTCTTTATTCCATCAATTTGAGAAATTTACATAGGATTTACATAGGAAAATCTATAGTAATCATATGAATTGAAGTTTGTTGAGAATATATTTTTATTGTATATCGTTCTTGGCGAAGTTATTATAAACATTTTTCATTTAATCGTTTCGTTTAGGTGACTTTCAGCGTAGCTTTGGCCCAAAGTATGAGGTAGGCACCATACATTCTCTGGCTGACAGGCTTATACAGGTTCTAGCGTGTTCAAACTCCATTGCGTCGTAGTTGCACATGTGCGAGGTCTACGCAATACATCAGTTTTTAGTAGCCAGCCAGACAACGTAACTACAGCATGAAAATGTCTTAGATAAGGAAAATTGAGTACCGCGCGGTCATTAAATTTTTAACAAAAGCAAACATTAAGCAACGTTTAGACAGCGTTCATGGTGATTTATCTCCTTCATATTCCACTGTAAAAAAAGTGGGCAAGATGTTCCCGTTTGGGGCAAGAATCGCTTGAAGATGATGGGCGCCCCAGTCGGTCAATTGAACTGACAACGCCTCAAAGCATTTCAATTATTGAAAAAATGGTATTAGCAGATCATCGTTTCAAAGTGAAGGAATTAGCAGTAATGTCTAACATTTCTGAAACAAGTATTCGCCGAATTCTCCATAACAATTTGGGTATGAATAAGATTAGTAAAAGATGGGTAGCGCATCTTCTTTCTGCCCTCCAACGTGATGGTCGCGTCTGGTCGAATGTGCGTGCTCGTTTTTAAACATGCGTGGAGATGATCGAAAACCGATTTTGGAGTCCATTGTCATAGGAGATCAAACAATGGTTCTGCATTATGATCCTCTACCCAAAAAGAAATCGATGGAATGGCGGCGACCCGATGAAGCGGTCCCGGAAAGACATTTTGAGGGAAAAACTTTAGAAGGGTATAGAATTATTAATTAATCGTTGTAATAAATGTATTGAAGTTAAGGGAGATTATATTGAAAAATAAAAATTGTTATGTTTTACCAAGTTTATTTTTTCTATATCAGGCCGAAAATTTATGGCGCCTAACTCGTACGATGCTCTTGATCCTTTTCTCACCATCTTATCACTTTCTTCGTTTTCTTCAATTCCCTCAAAGCTTGGGATTGGCTATAGGGTAACACAGTTTCTACATACACTAAGAAAAATTTAAGTATTTTTATAAAATAAGGCTATATAAGTTAGAAAACCTAATAAGTATTTTTCGAATTACATAATCTATGTATTATGATATTCCTTTAAAGAATTAAAGTTTTAGCAGCAGCTTGATATTACTTTATAAAATTACATCGGAATTATATGCAACGTTTAATATTAGGTTGTATCAAAAATTCTCGCCAATTTTCACTATGAGGTAAGTACGAAAAGTGGCGGAAACTTTTGATACAACCTAATATGAAATAAAACCTTTTTCACAACTAGTTATTTAGTCAATGCGCATACTGTTCATGTATCTAGAAATGTTGATGTTGGTATTAACAATGTATATTCGAATTTCTTGAAAATGTAGAACTTTTTACATCTACACACTTTGAGTCGTAGGAAATGCAATTATAATTGCAGTATCTTTACAAAATACAATACACGCCATAAAAGTGTCCGGTGGAAGATGTCCAATTTGATAGTTTATTAAAGTACTTAACGTGCAAGTTCTATGTAAATCAACACTGTAAAATCCCACAAACACATCAGATAACAATACATTTTCTCTGGAAAATTACAGAGTAAAGATCCCTAGCAAGAGAGTATGAGAATTTTGTTTAAAGATACGTTGAAAGAACATATAATAATTGGTTGCAACATCGCATAAATAACCTTGCGATTTATTACATAAAAAATATTGGAGAAATTTTTACAAAAACAATGAAAGAAGAAACATTTTTTGGTACAATTGTTTTGCAAAATATTTGCCATTACGATTTATACACTTTTGTACGCGTTTAAACCAATTCTCGAAACACTTTTTAACTCCGAAGGTAGTACCTCCAAAGCAAAATTTTCGTGAACGAACGGCTTTCGTTGGATTCAGTTTATCTGGGAACACCCAAACAATTGATTGTTGCTTAGTTTCCAACTCGTACGAATACAGCCATGTTTCGTCACCTGTTACGATATTGTATACGGATTTTGGAGTCCCTCTCGAATTTTTTGAGCATTTTCTTACACCAATTGACACAAGCCTTTCTTTGTGGTTGGGTCAAATTATGTTGAGTCCATCGGGAACAAATCTTATTTACACCTCAATGTCTCTATTCAACGGTAGGTCACATGCCGATCGTCATCAATCAATGTTGGACACATGTTTTTTAGTTGACCTTCACAGAATTCATCATTGACGGAAGCACAACCACGAAGAAATTCTGCAAACCAGTTGTTAACAATCTTTTCTGATGGTGCTTCTTTACCAAAAATTGAACGAAGCGATTGGAAGCATTGTTGTTATGTTAGGCCTCTACTAAAATCTGCTAAATTACTTTTTTAAGTGCTCACTGTAAACAAACTACTCGGCCGATTTCTGTGCAAAACAAAACAAATAGAAAATTTTACGAAAATAGTAACGTCAAATCTCAAGAGCGCCATCTTATACGTGTTTACCCAATTTCTTGTAATGTCGGCATTTTATATACTTTTGTTGTAATGGTAGGGTGGTAAAATCACAATATACACCTGTATTCTATACTTTTATTTCTCACCGTTTACATACATATGCCATGTCTAACCTCTCATTCTTACATCTATATCTCTATCTCTCTTCTTATATCTATTCCTCTTTTTGCCCCTTATTCCCAAGGCGGGAATTTTAAATCCCGACATAACAGCTCTTCCCCACCTAACAATTCTAAAATATTTATAAGTTTAATTTTTCTGGTACCTTCCTTATTCTAGTAGATCGCCTTTCTACTGTACCCGTTGGAGTAACATTATCTTTATTATTATTATGTTTAGGTGATATAGTAGGTGTAAGAGTTGTATGTGATTCCACATTTGGATCTGAATTAAGATCCCCCTCTTGATGAGTGTTTTGTTCGATAGCTTCCGTCTTTGGAGTGTCGACACCTATCTCTGTGGAGTTCGACGGAAGTTCCACCTCATCATTATTTTCAAAGGTAATGTCATTTTGATGATTTCTCCCAACCAATGGTCCTATAGATCTCAACTGGTTCACATGCCGTTTCCAGATGCGGTCGTCATCCAACTTAACGAAGTAATGTAATACTCCACATTGTTCTACTATAGTTCCGAATTGCCATTTGTCTTTTGAAAGGAAGTCTCGAGCTGCTACTCTTTCATTTATTTTAAATGTTTTCGTGACAGGTATCTCTTCGCCCGATTTTAACGAAAACTGCGGTATAAGCATATCTAATCGTGTTCGAATTTGTCGGTTCATTAGCAACATAGACGGTGATTTCCCGGTTGCTGGGTGTGGAGTTCTTCGATATGTCAATAAAATTTCGCATAATAACTTTTCTATATCTGTGTCTTCCTTTATCATTGTTTTAAGTTTGTTCTTAAACGTTTGGACATATCGCTCCGCTTGTCCATTGGATGCAGGATGATATGGTGCCCCTGTTTTATGACGTATTCCGTTTAATTTTAAAAATGTTTGAAATTCATTACTCATGAATTGTCTTCCATGATCAGACACTAATGTTCGTGGTAAGCCATGTGTAGCAAATATTTTTCGACATACTGTAATTGTTGCCTCCGTTGTTATGTTTTTTAGGACGCGAATTTCAGGCCATTTCGAAAATGCATCGACTAAAATGAAAAAATAATGACCTAAGAACGGCCCCGCGAAATCTACATGAACTCTGTCAAACGGCGTCTTCGAAGTTTCCCACGGGTGTACTGGTACCCCCATTGGATCTGGTCGCGTCAACTGACATTCGGTACAATTCTTAACTACATTTTCGATATCTTTGTCAACTCCCGGCCACCAACAATATCCTCGTAAGTATTGCTTCATTCGTGTTATGCCGAAATGAGTCGAGTGTATTTCCATTAGAATTTGTTTCCGTAATTTTTCCGGAATGTAAACTCTAATTCCACGCATTAAACAGCTATTTTGAAGACTAAATTCCTGCTGGTTTATCCCAAAACGAAATTTTGATTCTACTTCCCTTCCGTTTGCAAGACCCTGTATTAACATTTTAATGGTTGCATCTGTCTTCGTAGCTTCCGACAGTTCTTTAAATGTTACCGGTAATGTATCAATTTGGTTCAACTCTACCACGTCGACCTCATCCATAGTATATTGCGATTTAATTTTTAAAGGTAAACGAGACATCCCGTCTGCGTTTCCATGTATACGCGTGTTTTTATACATAATATCGTAATCAAACGCTTGCAGGAATGCAGCATAGTGTTGCATCCTCATTGCGGACAATGATGGTAAACCCTTCTTTGGACTAAATATCTGAGAAATAGGTTTATTATCCGTAATAAGTGTGAATTTCTTCCCATAAAGATATTGGTAGAAACGTTTGACTCCAAATATAATCGCGTATGCCTCTCGATCAATCTGACTGTATCGTTGTTGTGTGGGTGTCAGCGTTTGAGATGCACACATAATCGGCTTTTCATCTCCATCAGGATAAGCATGGCTCAAGACAGCCCCTACCCCGTACGGTGACGCATCCACCGCTAATACTAACGGTAACTTAGGATTATAATGTACAAGGAAATTATTTGACAGTAATTCTTTTTTCATCTGATTAAACGCATTTTCACGTTCGTTATTCCAAATGAATGGAGTGTTTCCTTTTAAAAGATTATTAATTGAATACATTTTACTACTAAGATTTTTTATGAATCTTCCATAATAATTTACGAATCCTGTAAATGCGCGTACTTGATTCCGATTTGTCGGTCTCGGCATGTTCTGTATTGCCTCAATTTTCTTTTTTATTTTGTGTATACCATTTTTATCTATGGCATACCCACAGTATTCTATTTGGCTGGCAAAGAATTGGCATTTTTCAAAATTTACACGCATGTCGTGTTTGTTCAAAATTTCCAGAACCTTGTCCAGTCGTTCAAGGTGAGTCGCATCGTCCGGGCCTGTAATTTTGATATCATCCAAGAAGACACTAACCCCTGGAATATCCGCTAAAATTTGTTCTATTTGGCGTTGCCATATTGCCGGAGCCGATGCTACCCCATACATTAGCCTTGTTGGTCTGTAAAGACCTTTGTGCGTGTTCAATGTTAAAGCTTCGCGATCTTCCTCCCGTACCTCTAACTGTAAATAAGCTTGGGACAAATCAATTTTGGTAAATTTGTCTCCACCTGCCATTTCCGAAAACAGTTCCTCGATAGTTGGAAGTGGGTGTGAATCAATGAGTAAATTAGGATTTAAAGTTATCTTATAATCCCCACATAATCTAATCTTATTGTCTGACTTGGGTATAGCTACCACCGGCGTTGCCCAAAGACTCTGTTTAACTTTGTTTAAAACCCCGTTACGTTCCAATTTATCTAGTTCGGCTTCTATTTTCTGTTTCATCACAAAAGGTACGTGCCTTGCTTTCATGAATACAGGCTTGTAATTTGGTTTAAAATTTAAACTTGCTTGTATATCTTTGATTTTTCCCATTGAACTTACATCAAACACTTTAGCATATTTAGTTTTTAACCCTTGTAAAACCTCATTAACATCAGTTGAAATTGAATTCACTGAGCTGTTAAAGACTGTATTCCAGTTTAAATTCAATTTTTGTATCCAATCTCTTCCCATGAGAGGGTGTCTTTTGGAATCAACTACATACAATTTACAATTTTCAACTATTACACCTTTACATTTTATGTTAACCTTTACAAACCCTAGCATTTTCAGTTCCGTATTACAATAACTCACTAAATTTATATCAGGCTTATTTAATGTATATTTAAATATTTTTCGTATATATTTTTATTTATAATACACACAGGCGATCCGCTATCTACCTCAAATTTAATATTTACATTATTACAGTTTACATCTAAAAATATTTTTGAACTACTTGTCTCTTGAATATTGCACATTACTTCTATATTATGTAAATCTTCCTCGTCATTTTTACTTTCTACTAAATTAGTTTCATGTTTAGCTTTGAGGCACACTCTTTGAATATGTCCTTGCTTTTTACAGTTATTACATGTCGAACTTTTATGGAAACATTTATTCGCTAAGTGTGTCTCGCCACCACACCTGTAGCATTTAACTTTATCTTTCTTATTAATAATTTGAGTTTTCCCTGTTACCTTGTCTATCTTCTTCCTCTTTTCTTGTACCTGGTTCATGTTTGTTGTTCTTTCTCCTCTCATTTCTGTACCTCCTTTCATGGAGAGCTCCATTGCCTTCGCAAATTTTAATGCATCAGCTGCCTTCATTCCTTCTTTTTCTAATAAGCGATTTAAAATAGCTTTATTCCGTATTCCAAACACAAACTGATTTCTTAAAGCTGTTTCTAAGTATGCTCCAAAGTTACAGTTAATGGCTAACTTCTGCAATGCTACCATATACTCTTCCACTGTTTCGGTTTCTTCCTGTTTTCGCAAATGGAATTTGTAATTTTCGACAATTTCTAGCGGTTTAGGTTCATAGAATGTTTTCAGTAACTCTACAATTTCCTCATAAGACTTGGACTGTGGTTTTTCTGGTGCTAATTTGTCACTGACGATATCATATGTATCTGCCCCCATATAATGTAGTAATAAGTGCTTTTTAGCATTTTTATCCGTAATTTCAAATATTGTGAACGCACCTTCCAGTCTTTCAATCCACCTAGTCCACCTCGTTTTGCTTTTGTCGAAATGTTCAATCGTGAATACCGTTTGTAGCGACATTTTTTCTTTTTTTTTTTTCTTATGTAGATGCGTTTCGCGCGTATTCGTTCCTTTTTTCAGGTTATGTAGGGATCTGATACCATTTAGTACTTATCTATTTTCCCAGGATTTCACCGCTGTAATTTTCGTATTTGTATCTTTTCTTTTATCCTCGTCGCCAGATTTGTTGTAATGGTAGGGTGGTAAAATCACAATATACACCTGTATTCTATACTTTTATTTCTCACCGTTTACATACATATGCCATGTCTAACCTCTCATTCTTACATCTATATCTCTATCTCTCTTCTTATATCTATTCCTCTTTTTGCCCCTTATTCCCAAGGCGGGAATTTTAAATCCCGACATAACAACTTTAATTCACAATTTCTTATTACGTCATCAATACAATATAGTATTACAAACATAATTTAAGAATGCAAGTCGCCATCTTTGAATAAAGCTTACAAGGTAAGTAATGAATTAACTTCACCGTTATCCCGCATCCCCATCCCTCCCGTCGCTTCATACTTAAAACCAGAGAAGACGACACTTTTTCTGAATTTCAAGGGATAGGAAAGGTTTTATCCATATTGGTCCGGGCCATTTTTGTACCTAGTATCGCGGATCACTTGGACGATGATCACGGACCACCGACTGGGAACCACTGCTGTAAACAAACTACTCGGCCGATTTCTGTGCTGTCACTGTTTCAATAACGTCAACTAGCGGTCGTTTGAAAAAACTTAAGGCGCTAGCCTCGTATATTATCTTACAGATTTTAAGTCAAGATTATAATACCACATGACTTGTCGTTAAGTTACGTAATCTTACATGTTTTCTTTTAATACAACTATATGGAGGATAAATGCCCTCAGCGTCTTCCTCCGGATTCCGTTTGGCATATAAGTTTAGAGCATTCAATCTCTAGCATTAGGTACCTCTAAAACCTCACATTTCTTTGTAAAAACTCAGTATAAAGTAAATACATATATCAAATTTCCAGGCTTAGACAGACATGACGTATCAAGTGTAAAGGTCCCAGTTGGCATTGATGCATTACTAATTTGATCTGTCAACCGTAGAGGGCGTCGTGAATATTGATTTTAATTAGTGTTTTCCCCCCGTTTCAATGTTTCAAACATATGCTAAACTTTTTTCCTTCTACATACGTATCGCACTTCGATCAGTCGAATAACAAATGAACGTCAAATTTGGAACATGGTATTCTTTCGCATTTCGGTTCGACGCTATTCTGTCGCCAAGACTTATCGAAAATTAACATTGTTTGCTGATTTCGCAACTGCGTCGTTGGGGGAACATCTCTTGCCTCTTCGACCTAATGCTTATGCAAATAACTTAGTCAGTTCAGTTGTTTTCTGTCTGCCGCATTAAAGAATTTCGTCAGAGAAAATTAGCGTTAACGTTTTCCGAAATGCCCCTCTAGTTCCTTTATCCATTTTCTCGTTAAAAATACACGAGGTGCCGTACTCATGCATATATTCAGCGCGAGAGAAGCTAATTTAACAGCTCCACGGAGTCCTCCTAACTCATATTTGCTTCCTTTCCTGGGTTTTCTTTTGTTTCTGCAACGAATTCTTCTTCATTACGTGGTTTTACATTCATGTGGTGAATTTTTAAAGGTGGAAAGTAGCGAGTGTCTAAAAAGATTGAAATATTGGGAAATTCGCGGTTATAACCAGTGTTGCCAACCTATTATAATATTTCAGCCCAACTAAACATCACATATTTTTTATCTAGTCTGTCAAAGGGAACAAATGTATTGAGAATCACCAGTCCTATAATAACACCTAAAGAAACAAGGTCGATTTGAGTCTACACTAATATATTTTGGTAGTGTATATTTATACAGTGCGGTCCTAAAATGTCTCGCCCCCCATGCTAACTTTTGTACGACATAAACTAGCGTTTTTAGAAAAAATAGGTCAATTTCTATTTTTTGTGAACTATCTTTTGCCTTATTGGCATTTCAATTGTATTTCCGGAAGTAACGTCAACTTTCTTTCTTTTAAATAGAACATCCTGTATATTTTTACGTTTTTGAAAAGGTAATCGAAAGGCAAATCCGACGATACCACATACGTTATACTTTAACTTAAGAAATATGACGATATGCAGCAATTAGTGTTTTGGTAATCTGTTTTTGTTGTTACGCAAAGTCGGTTAGGAAAGAGCACCAAATTGTTTTTTGTGATTCCAGACTGATCTAAAGAGCTCGTTACTAAGCAAAGTAATCATGACAATTGCCAAACTGTCAAATCTCAATTCCAAAAACGTAAATTATTCTTGTTGTTTACTGTTATTACGAGTATATCCTGCATTTATCATATGTTCCTTGATTGTTCACGTCATTACTTTTTCCCATTTTAACGTGTTTTGTTAATTGTTGTTATTTCTTAAGTTTACCGAACTATATTGCAATTGATTAATTATGGCTTGTTTAAATGTGTTAGTATTTGATAGACAATATGTCTGTTTCTTAGGTCTTCGTGATGGCTTCGGCAAGAACCATGCAAAATTGCTGGGTTAATTTTAATATTTTGTAAATCTGGCAATAATTGTCACCTTATTTGCCATGGTTGTTCAAAAAATTATACAATAATTTAAATCATATTATCTTGTGTTAAAGCAGTGTGTGTGGAAGCAGTTCGCCCTGTAAATTTTATACCATCTATCCTTACTTAGCGCAAAGTTCAAATATTTCCGGCTGTACAAGGGCAGCTTCGTAGTAATTGCTCCCAAATTCACCGAATATTAAAGTTAAATTCTTGATGTTTATCTTACGTGGTCCATGCGGAGGCCATTTGACAGTTTGTCAATTGATTATTTTGCTTGGCAACGAGCTTCTAGACCATTATAGCGTCACAAGAAACAATTTGGCGTTCTTTCCTAGTCAACTTTGCGTAACAACAAAAACAGATTACCCTTATTGCTGCATATCGTCATATTTCTTAAGTTAAAATATAATGTATGTGGTAGAGGGTGTTCTATTTAAAAAAAAGAAAGTTGACGTCACTGCCGATGCCGATAACGGCAAAAGTTAGTTCACAAAAAATAGAAATCGACCTAATATTTCTAGGAAAGCAAGCTTCTGTTGTTCAAAAGTTAGCATGGGGGGGGGGGGGGGGGTACTTTAGGACCGCTCCGTATAGGCGTTGTATGTGTGATTATTAAAGTTGCTCAATTTGCGCCAACAGCCAGTGGCGGGCGCATAAAAGTTTACACAAAATAAATTGTCAGAAATAAAATATAATACGTGCTCAAACACTTACCGTCTTAAGAGTCTTCCGTGAAATCACAAAGTGAATAATGTCTGTTAAATATCTGTAACATTAGATATGTTTCCACCGTTGTCTCGGCAAACCGAGTACGGCGTGAGGAAAATGTGTGTTTATTTGCAGAAAACGAACGTTCTACATCTAGTGACGTTATATTTGCGTAATTAAAATAATCTTTGGAACAACTTAACGGTTCTGTTGACGCACCTTCAAAAATTTGTCTTAATGTGCCAAAATCAGAATCTTTCTCTAAAACACTTTCAAACCTTTCTAGAACACAAACATTTTCTTTCTAGAACACCGACATTTTTTGCGTCTTCTACCCCGCATAGTTGTGCGTGAACATGTTGCACTATTTGCAGAGATTCCACTAACGACACCGAAGGATTTTGTAATTTTTCTATTGCCTCCACTAGTCCGAAGTAATTGTTCTGAATAGCTTTTAAATCCGTTTTAACCTGACTATCTTGAAATTTCGACTGGCCTTTCTTGATAGCCGCAGCTTCCTTTGGATCGAATTGTAAAACCACGTTCTTAATATTCTCAAAATATTTATGATAATAAAACGCGGCCTGTAACCATGTTTCCCCAACGTGTAAGAATAGGTTCTGGTGGCTCAGGCATACGGGGGCACAGTCTGTGAAATTTGCGAATACGTTTTGGGGATTTGACAAACACTGCTTTTGTATGCGTTATTAAAGTGTCTACCTCAGGATAACATTTTCTAATACTATCTGCCACATAACTGAAAGCATGAATTTTACACGTAATATGTAACAAGTTAGCACAAGGTTTTTTAAGAGACCGGCCTACAGAAAGCATGTTTGCAGCACCATCACTCATAAACATCAACAGTTGGTTTGTTGAAAGTTCAAACTTTTCCAATGTATTTAACACTAACTTTGAAATTACTGATGTGTTTCGTCCACACATAACGACAGTTTTTTATCTTTCAACTCCGATTTAATTCTTTTTTCAACATGTTCACGAGCAGATGGCACAATTCTTTGTAACGATGCCCGACTTGGTAATTTGCAGTCCGAATATTTATTCCAAAAGAAGACATATGCTTCCTTGTCTAGTAAATTAAACGGTAGATTATATGCAATAAAGGTAACACATAAATCAAATTTAAATTTGTCATAGTGTCGTGTGCAATTTTTTTTTGAAGAATGCTGTTTACTATTTACGTGACGTAAACAATCCCTTTTGGACCAACGCATTAAAGGGATATTACAAACTACACATTGAATTTTAACGCCATCATAATTTAGGTCAAGCATTTCTGCTATAAATTCTGTAACTTTGTCCAACATTGGTCGTTCTAGAGACATAGGCAACATTTTTAAAACAAACGTAGAAATACGAAATAGTATTTACGGCAGAGTACATGTATACACAACAGATCTGGTTGAGACTCGCAGTTATACTGAGGGTTGTATCGAGCCTCCGTCACTGTCCGTTGGCGCTAGTGAGCAACTCTAGTAATTATTACCTTTAAAATGTGTCCTTGAAATCATAGCGACAGAAAATAGTAAGATAAGCGAATGAATTTGTATCATATTTTTAAATACTTCAACTCAAATCCTCTTAGATGTCATATAAACCTTATTTTCATCTTTAATACTAGTTTAATTTATTATTGACCAAATGACAATTATTAATTTAATATCCATTTGTTACAATGTACATGTATTTACCGGTTATTATCATCCCTTAAAAAGGATACTTGTGTGAAGTGCATGACAAAAGTCATTATTCAAATAGTAATATTAATGTACATATATTTGTCAGCCTGCTTGTTCTGGTTAGAACCAGCGAACCGACAGAGATGGATGATTATAGAACGGGAGAGATGTTATACTGTAATTGTGTGTCAATCATCAGACTGTGAAATTATACTTGTAAATTACAGAACCCGTTTCAAATTTCAGTTTCAGTCTGATTAGTACAGTTCAGTAAAACTTGTTCTGTTGATATTTAATAATATTATTACGATATACTTTATTATTCGATAATAATATTTCCAAATGTTTATTTACCAAACTCAATATTATTGTTAGCCCCGCTTTAAGTCGCGTTCATACAGGGTAGCGCGAAGGTAAAGTAAGAATTAAGAAGGTTCGCACAATGCAATTAAATAGATCCATTCACACAGCGGTGTAAGGCAGAATTAATAATTGGTGTAAGGCAAAACTATACACACGTTAAATTATGGCACTACTACGGCGTTGTATCAATACAGCCAAACAATCACAGTGCAAGTTGGAGGTAAACGACTGCTAATTCATGTCAGTTTATCAAGTTCGTGTCAATATCTGTGCACACTTTTGAGGTTATGATATTCTCTTGAATCTCTTGAACAATTTGGAACTTTTAATTTTCCTGTAATAAAACACCACCTATATCAAATACAAGTAGATTCCGAAACTAGAATGGTCACAAAAGTTCATCAAGAAGAGAGCCATTATATATACAGGATATCCATGGATAGGGTTACAAAGAGGAAAAACCTTTTTAATATGCGTTTTACAGAAAAAAAGTTATTCTTTATAAAAAACGCTGCTTCCCTCAAGACGTTCAAAAGCATAATATAAAGTTGACTACAGACATACACTTAATATTATTGCAGTTAATACTATTATTTTTCAATTAAACAACAATCACTCTTTGAAATAAACAAGTAAATTTGGCTATTTTACGTTTATGTTTATAATAACACTTGGTTCGTAAGTTTTAAACATCGGAACGCAATCAGGTACACAAGATATGCCATTGATTTATTTAATCAAAAGTTTCCCAATACATCTGTATCATACGCAGTTTTACATAAACTTTTAAATAAGTTTGATGAAACTGGAGTAGCAATGGATTTAAAAAAAGAACTTACGAAGTATGACGAAAATGACGCCGCGACATTATTAGCAGTAAATCTGGTGGAGGAAAATCCGAAGTTGTCTTTGAGGAAACGTTCACTAGAGTTAAACGTTTCTAAAAGTTTGTAACAATAAAATTCTTTATAAATTTTAATTTAATTTAAACCCATACACTTGGAGATCGAGATAATGCAACAAAAACTTTTGTTGATGGGTTGCAGAGAAGTTACTTTTCATAGAAAAATTTTCTTTACTGACGAAGCAACATTTTCAATCAACGGCCACATTTCTTCTCAGAACACAAGACATTGGGCTGCGATGAATCTGCAATTTAAAATTCGATCAAAAAGCCAACGTTATAGGAAAGTAAACGTATGGAGTAGTATTCTCTATGGTGGTTATATTGGTCCATATTTTCCAGAGCAAAATTTAACTCAACGCGTTTATTTGGATTTCATAGAAACGTTTGTATTACCTCAGTCGCACAACATTAACCCTGATATACAAAGAAACATTTATTGGCAACTAGATGGATGTCCGGCTCATTCAACTATATTGATAAAAAAAATTTTAAATCGTCAACTTCTTGGGAAATGGACTGACAGAAATGGTTCAGTTGAATGGCTTGCAAGGTCAGTTGATATTATACCACTGGATTTCTTTTTGTGGAGAACGTGGTGTAGATCATAATTCAGATCAGTTAAAACAAGCAATAAGGGATGCGGTGGATGAGATTAATGCGCCTGCTGCGATGCACTAAGTTTACAATGCATTTATTAAGAGTTGCAAATTGGAGGCAACTATATTGAATAGTGATCGCTAGGTCTGTTTTCAGTTAAGAATTAATACTTATTTACTTGTTTATTTCAAAAAGTAATTGTTGTTTAATTGAAAACAAAGTACCAACTGCAATAATATTGAATTTGTAAGTAAATATATGTCTGTAGTCAAATCTAAATATGTTTTTGGACATTTTGAGGAAAGTAGAATGTTTTATAACGAATAACTTTTTTCAGTAAAACGCATATTAAAAAAAATCCTCTTTGTAACCAGATCCGTGGACAACCTGTATATATTTATATAGCAATAATGCGGCTACAAGCGACATGGGATTATAAATCAGCAAAACCTGGGGCGCAAATTCACTTCAAATATAAGCCCAAAATAGCTCTCAGAGTCGAAGGTTCAGAAGACTCCAGCAAGTGTTCCTGGTAATTTAAACATTTCATTCAACTATGTGACACTGTTTTCTCCTGAATTAGTGAATTAGCATTGATTGTAAAGTTTCACGTAGTACACAAAGATGCAAGGTTAGGTATTTGCTTTAAATCTGTATTCCCTGGGACCAAAGATATATGAATACGTAAGCAAAGTACTACATTTACCAAGTATGAGGACGTTAAGACGAATGATTGTTTCGGATGGCGTATACAATTTTAAATATTCATCTATGTAAAGAGGAAGCTCGAGCATGTATATTGTGTGTAGTTGAAGTGAGGCTAATTTGTTGTGCATCAGTGAATATGGAATCGTAGACTTTCATAAGATAGATGTATACGATATTAATTTTAAAAAATTGCTGTGGTTCTCTTCGTAAAAAGCATTCATATAAATGGGAAACAACCTGAATGAGATATGTTTTCGAGGTGTTAGACAACACAATTAATGCCTTATATAGCATTGATCTATATACGTCAGACATTTGGTAAGCCAAGGCGCAGTTGAAATAGTGAACTGCGAAGAATGAATCGGCTACGAAAAAGGTGAAGACTGTTCCATCAGCCGGAAACGCAATGGCGATCGTTTTTGGGATAATCATCGAGCTGTGTTAATCGACTATCTTGATATGAATAACGGGGGCATACTACGCATCGTTACTTGACAAGCTAAAGGCATAAATTGCGGAGAAATGACCGCATTTGAAGAAAAATAAAATTTTATTCCACTAAGGCAACCCACCATCCTTCAGTGGTCGTCATAGCAAAAATTCACGATTTGGAGTGCGAATTGATAGACCACCTTACCTTGTTGACCAGATCTGGCCCCAGTGACATTTTTCTGTTTCCTAAGCTCAAAATTTCCCTCGAAGGGCGGATATTTTCATCGAATGAGGAGGCCATCACATTCGTCAACGCCTATTTTGCAAAACAAGATGCCAACTACTATTTGGACGGATTAAAGAAAGGGAGACACTATGTTGAGAAATGAATTAAATTTGACAAAAAAATACTTGCTTCTGTGTTAAGCTAACTTTTCAGTCTACTCTTGTATATTTCCAAAAACTTAAAGTAGATATTGAGTCTTTTGTAATTTGTAATAGGATATTATTATACTTAAAAGAAAGGAAATCAACTTTTAAACTTGGTAAAGGTGAAAATTATTGTGAACATGTTGAATGGACATCGATTTAAAGTCAATGTTTTCAAAGACCATGGGGTTTGGTTAATAATATCGCCCTGAATAATATTTATTTTTATGCACATAATAGAAAAAAACTTATACTATAATAGAAAATCACCATAACATTCCATTTACTATTACATACAAAAAAAAAAATAAGGTACAAAATTATTCTCGTATTTGTTGTGTCTACCAAATCAACCACTCCCAAACATTATTAGACAAAGGCGCAGCTGTATACACCCAAACTCACATCTAGTACACCCTACCTTCCATACGAGTTACTTTACCGTTTTTACGCTTCAGCGCTGCTTTTCGAAATATTAAATTCCTCTCGTAACAGGATTATTCAATGCATCCCACGAGTTCAAATGTTTCGTCTCTCTAGCTAGTGTAATGCGGCAAATACACGAAAAGAGATTTCAGCGAATGTACAAACACATATACGTATCTACACTATATATACACATGTGCTTTTGGTGCAAAATAGTTTCCAGAAAAGGATTTGCAGGATGTGTGGGTCAATGGAGCTTAGGAGAGTGTGGAATATTGCCCGTACAGGTATTTTCGATAGCTTGAACCAATTGATAAGATGTTTAGAAGAAAATCGCTGAGAGTGCTTCAATGAGGGGGTAAATATGTAGCAATTTGAAAGGATATGGCGCAGTCAATAGGATCTGGGAATCTAAGAGATGTATTTTAATGCAAAACTAGAATCAGATCAGCCATTTTGATACTGATATTGAATTCCGATTATAGATCCGAATGAGTTTTTCATGCGTCTCCAGACGACAAAAAGGTTCCAACTGAATAACTGAAATTTACGTGCGTTTTTGTAAAAACAAAAAGAAATAACGTCACAATAAAATTCTTGCATTTAAAAGCCGAGTTAGACAGTATTTTAGTTAACGGTGTTCCATTATTTAACACTAAGGAAAGATGAACAACTGCATTTAAATGTGGTCGTACTAACTTGCTTGATAATGAGTCACTGATAAGATATAACACCGGTTAATATAGAAACCTTAAAAAAATGCAATAGTTCTATACTAGAAAAAAAAGCAGCTGCCGATCCTGAGCAGCACTGAGAAAGGTTACACGCCCACAATAATCAAGAAAAAAGCAAAAAAACGCACGTCTAGTGAATAACAAAATCATTGCTGTCCAAGTAATAAATATTCCTTGTACTTATACTTAAACCCTGTAAGGTATAAGAATTTGAAGTTCGGAGGGATAGAATTGTAAATAATAGAAACGTTATAAGAAAAAGACCGCGTGAAACGAGCAGTGTTATATAAAAGGAGTTAGAGTACTATTGTATCTAACATTAATATTATGAACATCAATTCTAAAAGTCAGCCTTCGATGTAAATAGGGGGTACTTTATACGTTATTAAATTATAACAAAAACAGGCAGTGTGTTTGCTTCGTGTCCTCATATTCAGCCAACCCACCCAAGCTAATGTATGGGAGACATGTTGCCTTCTCCTAATAAATAAATCTTACATAAGCGTGTTGAACCTTTTGTCCTCCGAGTCTAAACAAGCACCATAAATAATATCGCAATAATTAAATCTAGATAAAATAAGAGACTCGCAGAGGGTTTTGCGCAGTTCCACGGCCAAAGAATCCTTAAGTTTTTCAAAAGTGGCCCCAACCATCTCCGCCACATGCTGCATGAAATCTTAAATCACAGTCAAGCATGAGACCAAAGTTCCTGACAACTTTAACAACATTTACATTTCTTCCATTCAGGGTTGGATTAATTTCATTGAATATTTTCTCACGCGCTTTAGGTCAACTAAACACAATGACTGCCGTTTTACTTGCGTTAATGGTAAGCCCGTGTGCCAGATAAATGTCAAAAGCAGTCCCAAGGTCCTCATTTGTTTGTGCAATGCTAGCATCAATCCTTTCATGGAATGAATGATAAAGCTGCACATCATCAGCGTATATATGATACAAACTTTTAGTTTCCTTAACAAAGATAAAGAATAAATAGTGTATATTAGTGAATTCAAAATACTTCTCTGGGCAACGCCAAAATCCAAACGTTTAACAGGGAGAAATCGTTATTAATTCGTATTTGCTGTTGTCGCCCGCTAAAGTAACTTCTGAAGAAAGAAATAGAATATAGGAATATAGGAATATAATGTGAAATACTCAAGAGTAATTCGTAGTTAAAAACATCCAACGTTTTAGAATATTTAAGGCAAGCAAGTACTTTATTATTGTTAATTGAACTAAATATGTCATCTGTTATATGGACTAATGCTGTGACGTAGCTAGACGCAACACTGGATACCCATCGAAGTAAAGTTTAAGGAAATAATATAACCAGTGGGCATATCGAAAAAATGCATTTATCACATATTTTATCAATAATAAACTAGAAACACGATCAAATTTAAACAAAACCAAATAGATTTAGTGAACCGATTCATAGATATTGAAACAACTTGGATCCATCACTACGCTGAGAAATAATCAAAAGAGTGAATTGAGAGTGTCCGAAGGGGAAGATGCTGCTGTTGACCTAGAATGTGATGCTATAGTCAGGGAACTGTGTTCATCAACTATCTATTACTGCTGTTACTTAACAAGCTACAGGCAAAAATTGAGAAAAGCCGCCAGATTTGAAGAAGAAATGGTTGCGGTTCCATCAAATTTACAAACTATCCCACCATTTGGCAGTGGTTATGGCAAATCAATGAATTAAAATTCAAATTGGCCACTAACTCATAGAAGTATGAGCTACTACCTGAATAAGTTAAGAAGGTTGCATGCTGCTGTATTGTTTCAATCTTAAAAAAAAACTATACGTGTTGGTAAGTATCGCGATTTCTAATTTAGAAGATAATTTTAGAAATGTTTATTAATTTTATGTAACTAATAGTGAAAAGCGATTCCTGCAAATAAATCTAATTTTTTTTAACCAAAACGATGGACGGATATTAGTACATCACAAATGCTGAGAAAATCAACGCCTACTATGATCATTATGGTGTGAAATGATCAAATATGACATTATGACATGTAGGGAATTTCATTAGAGGATGAATAGAAAGAATTTCAATAAATCGATAATGAATGAATTCAGGTCCACATCCGTTCACCCTTTGACACAATGGTATGAAGTATAGATAAAGCCTTAAGAACGGCGATAAGATGGAAAAACACACTAGGAATTACCTCTAAATTTTCTGGTGTAAATGTTTAGAAATTTAGTCGGTTTAATTGGTTTATATTGTGACGAACCGTTGACCGTCCACACGAATTTAAAGACTTTATTTAAAGATAAGAAAAGAGATTAAAATCATTAGTAGAATAATTTCATGTTAAACCTTTAAATTTTCTTTACTTTTATTTCGTTGCGTACCTTCCGCTGTGTATTACTTTTATTATTCAATCGCTCTAGAATTTGTGTAACGATTTATTTTGAAATTGCTTGCAATTATACGTCATTGTACAAGAAGCGATACGTCACACGAATTTTAGGTATATAAAGATATCTCCTCTCCTTTCCCGTTCTGGAGTCGGCTAGGGCTGGCCAGGGTAAGCAACTGACCGACCACTTAGCAGACGGCTAGGGCAGACGCTAGGTGGATATCCCAAGACTCCGCCTAAGAGAGCGTTATTTTGTTTTTCCGACGTTCTGTATATAGGCCTTACGTGTCGTGTTCCGTGGTCCAACCTTTTGTTGTACAAGAACGTGGCCGTGAATTTAAGAACTTTACTTTAATTTTATTTCATGTCGATTATTTTAAGAACTTTGTTTCGTTACATTATAAAGCGAATTTCGTTTCTTTTTTCTTATAAATATTGTAAATAACCATACCAAATAATAATAATAATATCAAAGTGCTAATGAGTACTGTGCACAATCACCACACTTCAGCAATTTTCACGTGTAAATTGTTTATTTAATAGCACCACACGTTTGACATTCCACAATATTATTCTTCTAAGATTAAATACCCGTAGCACCATCTACTAGCAGGAGGCGCAACCACTTACAAATGTTTACTAAAGCCGCTAATATAGAAGTTCTAGTGTCAATGAGAGCTACAATATTTTATAATAAATTAAAGAAAGCAGTGATAATTGTTTTATTTTCTGTTACGTTTGCATGTACAAATCTAATTTATAATAACAAAATAATTAATTAAATTATTTTCCATATTTTACAAACGTTGTAATTATGAAAAGCTGGTCCTGAGAGGGCAGACCGACAATATTACTGAATAAAACAGTAAAATTACATTCGTTTGTTTACATTTTTGTTTAGTGTAGCGATTTCTACAAACACTAATGTTTCTAAAACTGAAAGCTTTCGGGGCGTACAGCTTATGGTTGTGGCAGAAACGATAAGTAATATCAGCATATTTTAATATGAGGAAGCAAACAATTTGAGGGCTGGTCTCCAAAAGGCTTTTATCATATCTGCGTTTTACTGAACATTATTGTCGTTTAATGGGAGAACCATAAACAACATTCCTTTACTTTCGTTGCTACATCCGATTTATTCTACGACGTCATTAGCAAACGTTTAATATTTCCGCTCTAATTCCGAAACCTTTAATAAGCGCTTTCCTAGTAATGAAACATAATTCTACAAGAGCAAATTTCTACCTTCCACTCAAAACTGACCCTTTACTCTACATTTAGAGCTTTCCTATGTAGCTACGTTCAACAGCGCGGTTCTAATAATTGGAATGAATCTACAAAACGCAAGTATAAAGGTACAAACCAGTCTTCCTTCAGTACACAAAGCACAACAGCGCGAAATGTGACATTCTCTAGAATACGAACGCGAATTTACAGTTTACCGCATTGCCTGCCAGCCAGTTAGGATTGCGATAGTTGCTACAACGAACAATTGTGAAACGTTCATTTCCTCATTTACGAATGCGATTTACTATTAGTAAGCATCCAGGTCGACTGTGGATTGCAAATTACGAACTGCGCAATATGCGCATCACTTCGACAATCGAATTATTTTTCTATTTCCAGAAACTGAACATTTAAGTAACGGCTAAATCTGCTTTATTATGATTCGTTAGTGAATGAAGGAGTAAATGAATTTTGTTTCAATTGAAAATGCTGCATTTAAATATCATTTGCATGCAGAGGTTGTTTGAGAAAAGTTGCATATTCTATTTACGCAAAGTACTCATCAACAGAAACAAAAATTGAGTATAAATCCGTATTATTCAAGTCAGCATTGTCTTTAAATTTACCATCGTCGTAATCATTAAGTTGGTTTTATTGATATTAATCAATTTAATCAATTAATTTATTAATTTATTGTATCTAGTTTCGACTACCAAAATTTTCTGTGAGAACAGATTTAACAGACTTACACATTGTAGCCACATTTCCATTTGACTAAATAGTGAAATTTATCAAACAACACAGAGTATCGACACACTCCTCACCACACAAAATATATTACTAATTCGGAACATTCGATTACCGAATAAATCAGATTTATTCGGTAACCCGGGTGAGAATGGAGGCCCATCGAACCTTCGAAACAGCTGTTTCGAATTAGTAATATATTTTGTGCGATGAGAAGTGTGCCTATACTCTGTGTTGTTTGCCATATTATCCCACAGTCCTTGCTATCATTAGTGAAATTTAGCTTCATGTAAATTTTAAGTAATTAGCAAAAAACAAAATCGACATTAATAATAATAATAACAATAATAATAATAATATGTTTTATTAAGCAGAAAAGAAAAAAAAAATATCATATAGGAGTATACATAAAACGCTAAATATTACTACATTAACTCTGCTTAAAGGGATCAGAATCATCTTAGCGATGCTTTTCCTTCTGATCGGTCAACTGTAAAAAAAATATCGACATAAGTGCAGAACATATATCATTATAGTACATAAGTTCATCGGTATCATTAGCAGTATATTAGTCCAAAAAGCCTTCTGTAAATTGAAGAGAATAAATGTCGTCCCAATTTTCTCATTTGTTGGCTTACGCGAAATTGAAGATTTTATATGGCAGCAAGAGATACATTGACGGGAAATAGAAAAAATGCTCTGTGATACGCGAATAACACTTCAATATCTTCACTGCAAAATTTCATTCAGGGCGGGCATGCATAACCTCAATCTTCGGTTTAGCGCTATATACACCAGTTCCTTCTCATACAACCTTGTTAAAATTTACAATACATTACATACACAACTTACAATTAGAGGTCTATCCATACAGGTGTTTAAAGTCAGATTAAAAGCTATCTTTCTTGGGGAGTTGTGACTGCATTATTAATTTTATATTTCGGGGCCAGATTAACACTAGAACCGCCGCACTGCTCAATTCGACCGTCTTTTAATTTTAAAGTTTTTTTTTCAACGGAATTAATTTTGATATGATCTTGAAATCATGTCACTTTTCCTAAATTTAGTTTGGCAATGCTCTCACAAAATTTTGAATATTTTGTAGAACTCTAAGCGGTGTTCTGGGAAATTTTACCTTAAACGACCGCCCTGGTCAAATTGACCGGTACGTTCAAAAATTTTTGGCAAACTTTATTTGTCAATTCTTTTTCTTGGTTGTAACATTTGAAAGAACTAAACATTTAGGCATGCACCGCATGTAAACATATACATAATTTCAAAAATTTATTACACAACAAGGCATATATGTACATAACTGCGTCAACCGAGCAGAGCTTGTTCCTATTTGTTAGTACTTGGTCGACCTTGTTTCGACATGTTCAGCTTTGCCCTCGACAAAGAACCTGTTTCTACTCCTGCTCTTTTTAGTGTCGCACATGCGCACACTTAATTTGGCACATGCGTACAAAATATTGTGCAAGTTTCAACCTGCACTATTGTGAACATATGAAAAGATCGGTAGTACTCTGAAAGTGCATTCATCCTGTTGTGGTCCTCTCGACTGCGCAAGCTTTAGCGTATTTAGACGAACTGGAAAATCTGTCACCAGGAAATTCCGAGAATGATTCTAAATTAGTTAGTACGGACAGTGAAATCGAAATTCGTTCTCGAGTTGTTGCGAGTGAGGAACCTGACAATGACACAATTTGTGATGTTACGGTTGCTGTGATTAGTGCTAGTTCCAGTGATAAGCAGGAAGTGAAAACGTCTGTTCGTTCTAATCGCCAGCAAAAGAAACCAACAGAAAAAGGAGTTTGCTTCAATCTTGGTGCAGTTTGCAAATTAAAAGACAATTCCCACTGCAGGCAGAAAAACCCAACCCAATACATTCGGGCACATCCAGGGTCAACAGGCTATGCAAAACAAAAAGTAACTGCAGAAAATGTGAGTAGTTTCTGGAGACTATTTATCGATGACTCGATGCTGAGACACATAAAACAATGCACCGAGGCTGAAGATAGAAGACAACCAGGCACTCAAAACTGGCAATTATCTTTAGGAGATCTAGAATCCTTTATTGCCATTCTATACGCACGTGGTGCTCAGGGTTCCAGTCACTTAGAATTAGACTCCTTGTGGTCTAAAAAGTTGGGAATATCGTTTTTTAGTCAAACGATGTCTAGAAACAAATTTAGAGAAATCATGCGATGTCTCAGATTTGATCTCAAGTCTACAAGGAAAGAAAGATTGGAACATGACAAGTTTGCTTTAGTTTCTGAAATATTGCAAAAATTTGCTTACAATTGCAAAATTTGTTATGTGCCCGGAGAAAACGTAACAATAGACGAACAACTTTTTCGATTTACGCAATATATGTCCAATAAACCGGATAAGTTTGGCATTAAATTTTGGCTTGCTAAATATGTGTTGAATGCCTTCCCATATTCAGAGAAAGATGACTCGACACCAATAGGTCAACCACTTGGTGGATACGTTGTTCTAAAATTATTACAGCCTTACACCAAGAAAGGAAGAAATGTGACAACCGACAATTTTTTTACCAGTTTGGAACTTGCAAAGAAATTAGCAAGACTAAACACCACAATTGTTGGAACTATGAACAGGTCGAGAAAAGAAATTCCCGAAGTAATCAATAAAGGCAAAGGTTCCTTATATGAAACTGTTTTATTCACAAGTAAAGAAAATGTTTGCATTTTGATGATGTATCAAGCCAAAATAAACAAAAACGTTCTCCTTCTAAGTGCGTAACATCCAACAGTTTCGATTGATGCTGGCACAAAGAAAAAGCCAGAAACAGTTTTATACTATAATAGCACAAAATATGGCGTTGTCGTAGTGGATCAAATGGCCCAAAAATACAGCGTGAAGTCACCCTCAAAAAGATGGCCAGTCCATGTTTTTATAATATATTGGATCTTGCTGCAATCAATGCATTTGCTGTATACAAAGACGTCACTGGCAAAAAAATAAAACGTCGCGACTTCATTCTGCAATTGGCAAAAGAACTCTCGCAATAATCCAATAGCAACGAAGAAGACCCTCAGGAGGGAACATCGAATGCAACAAGAACTTACAGGCTGGATCAAAGACAGATAAGCAATCTCGCAAAAGACGTTCATGTCAAGAAAAGAAATATGAAAATAAGATTTACGATAGATGTAAGAACTGTAACAAGAACATATGTGGAAAATGTGGATTTAAAGTAAATTATTGGAAAAATTGTAACGGTATCTAAAATGCCAAAGTTAAGTTAGAAGCTATCTTTATTTTATGAATAAACATACACTTTTATGCAAACAAATTATGTTAATTAATAAAAACAGTCGAAACAAAATTGAGTTTTAATCTCCGGTCAATTTGACCGGGGCGGTGGTTCGAGGTATGAGGAATTCTCGGCGATTCTAGTGAAAACATTATTTTTTACCCTAAATATGTTACTAAATCCTTCAAAAATCATATTCGAATACTTTACGACCCCTACCAGTCTTGTTCCTGTTTATTACTTCCTTATAATTCCAATCTAGGACTTTCCATTTATTTTCACATTATAACGGGTTACTGTTTATTTTAAATTCTCTATCTAAATCGTCAGAAATTTTTGCCCACATTTTCCTAAATGTTTTCAAATCTGTTTTTCCAACTTGATTTCTGTATATTTTAAATAAATTAATTAACTTTTTTGTAGCATCATGGTTAAAGCGACAAACATTTTCATTTTCGGAGCGTTCATGATCACTAAAGCGAGGTAATGTCTCTGCGTGGCATAGGCGTGTGCTTCCTTCAGCAAGTACAATACAAAAAATAAGTCATAAATCGAATAATAATAACAGAACCAATCAAGAATTATATCTGAAAAGCTGTGAAATACTCACCCTTTTAAAACAGCTTATAAAGTGGGGTTGGCGGGTTGCATCGGAATTACTGGACATTACAGCTCGCTACTCTGGTGAAACGCCTATGCATCTCACTCTAATAATCATTCTCCAAAATTACATATTCATTTATGTTATAAAAGTACTAGAAAATTAAGCTATCAAGTACGCATATTATATCTTTCACTTATCTAGCTTATCATTATGTTCCACCTTTAGACAATGTATTTATTGTATTTGAAATGTATTAATATATTTGTCAAAATTGTTTATACAGTGCGGACCTAACGTGTCCCCCTTGCTAACTTTTAAACGGCAGAAGCTAACGTTAAAAAAAAAAATAAGCCGATTTCTATTTTCTGTGAACAAAACTCTTTCCGTTATCGGCAGTTCAATCGTATATTCGGTGTCACCGGAAGTGATATCAACTTTCTTATTTTAAAAAGAACATTCTGTATATTTTTACATTTCTGGAAAGGTAATCGAAAGGCGAATCCAACGATACCACATATGTTATACTTTAACTTAAGAGATATGACAATATGCAGCAATTAAGGTTTTGGTAATCTGTTTTCGTTATGATGCAAAGTTGGCTAGGAAAGAGCGCCAAATGTTTCTTATCACGCCAGACTGATCGAAAGAGCTCGTTGCTAAGCAAAGTAATCATCAACATGAATCAATTTGTTGATTCCATTGACAATACAAAAGTATGTCATGCGACTATTCTTATCAAAAAGTTCCTCTTCTAACCACATCACTTCTTCCCCTCGTCTAATTTAAACGTGCATACAATGCGCGCCAAAAATATGGAATAATTAAATTTCTTCTTTGTTGTCAGAATAATCGAAAAATTGTTTGAAATGTCAAATTGATTTTTTACATTAGAACCAATTTGCTATTATTTTTAATTTTCCAACTGTCCGTTTTCGGGCAATTACATCATCGATATTTTTTTTAAATGGCTAAAACCCCAATTTTTTGTTTGCATTTTGGATAGAGTATGGAATTCCAATTGCAACAATGTGTTATATTATGGCCTTCGGACTAATACTTTTTGAGATATTTATGTTTTAAGATCGGAAAAAAGGTCTAGTTGTAAACGCTAAATGTTGTATATCTCAACTAAATTTAATGAAATTAATTTAAATCTAGTAGTTATTACTCATTGTATTGTTTACTCAGTTTAGTATCGTTGGTGCAATAAAAACTTGTTTATTTGGTGAAGAATCAATTTACACTAGACCTTTTTTCCGATCTTAAAACATTAATATCTCAAAAAGTATTGGTCCGAAGGGCATAATGTTATACATTGTTGAAATTGGAATTCCACAATCTATCAAAAAAATGCAAAAAATTGGGGTTAGCCATTTAAAACAGAAAATATCGATAACGTCATTGCCCGAAAATGGACAGAGTTGGAAAATTAAAAATAATCGCAAATTCGTTTTAATATAAAAAATCAATTTGACGTGTCGAACAGTTTTTCGATTATTCTGACAACAAAGAAGAAAATTTCATTAGCTCATACTTTTGGCGCGCACTGTATATTAAATCGTTCTCCTCATATTGGGGAATTTTGTTATTCGATGATTGTTTCTGAATACTTTCCTTAATTATGGATAATCTCGTCCGGGGCATCCTGTTTAAAAATACTTCTGGTGGTGTTTTTCCTGTACGTGTCTGTGGAGTATTCCTGTAATGAAACATATATTGTGTACTTCAGGGGTTCTCTAAGTGTACGCTGCGGTGCCCGGGTCGCCGTGGACAGTAAACAGGGGCGCCGCAAGCGCTCCTGGAACACGGGCAAAACACAGCGGTCTGGAACATTTAGAATGAACATTTCGAAACGGCTTCGAAGCTAATGGAACTTTCTAGAACATCTAGTCTGGATCGTTCCCGTAGCTTTCTCTCTATTCTCGAAGCACATAGAATATTCCAGAAAAGTATGGAACTTTCATGAAGTTTACAGAACTTTCTAGTAGACTTATATAGCATACTATCGGACATTGTCGAAATTTCGCGAAAGTTCTAAGTAAGTGGGGCGGCTAGTATAAATAACAATCGAAGAGTAAACGTCTGAGAAGAAAAGCTAACGTTTTTAAAACGCCCGCTACCAGAGGAGCGCCTGCTTTGTTTCAGTGTGTCGCTTTGTGAAAAGATTTTTATTAAATAAGCAAGTCGACAGTTCAAGTGAGAGTGATCAAGCGTCGACAGGTGATGGGGTAGCAAAGAAACGGAAATATTGTAAATACGATGATAACTATTTGGATTTTGGCTTTACTTCAGTAGAAGTAAATAATGAAGAAAGACCGCGATGTGTGCTCCCCAAGTAAACTAAAGCGACATCTCGATACCAATCGCTCTGAATTCTTTAGTAGCAAATTGCAAGATTTACAAAAGCAAAAAAGTGTGTTTACAAGTTTCAGTATCAAGCAACGCAGTGCTAGCATCTTTTAAGATCGTATACAGAGTGGCGAAGTGCAACAAACCTCACACCATCGCAGAAGAGCTTATTCTATCGGCTGCTCTTGACACGGTTAATATTATGCGGGCAAATTAATTTCAAATGTGCCTTTATCTAACAACACTATTAGTGGAAGAATTCATTCATATACATAGCTCTGGATCTCAATGATCAATTAATAGAGACAAGGGAAAGGGCGCGGAAATTTTGGTCTGCAAGTTGATGAGGCTACTGACAGAAAACAGAGACGCACACCTTATTTGTTATTTACGCTGCCTGGATGATAATATTATCGTTTAAGACCTTCTGTTCTGCAAAGGCATCATTGGAAGCGCAAAGGCTCAAGACTTATTTGAGACGCTTGACAAGCTTATAACCGAAAATTATTTGGATTGGAAAAAGTACATGTATTGATGGAGCTCGGTCAATGTCTAGTCGCTATGGAGGATTGCAGGTGCGTGTTCGCAGCAAAGCAACGCTTGCTATGTGGATCCATTGCATCATCCATAAGGAAGCACTTGCATCAAAGTCGATGAGCTCTTAATTGAAACTCGTATTAAAATGTGTCGCTGAACGCCAGATCTTTCAAAAAGCTATGCATCGACATGGCAGCTGAACACACGGCCCTGCTGTATTACTGCAGTTCACGATGGCTTTCACGTGGCAACGTCTTATCCCGTGCATTCGAGCTATGTCAATAAATTCACACTTTTCTACAAGAGAAAGATCATGAAAACTCCAGGTACTTTGCCGAACTTGACCTTTGCTGAAACTAGCGCATTTGTGCGATATATTTGACAAGCTGAATGCCTTCAATCTGTATCTGCAAGGCAATAACATGCACAGTTCGAAACTTTTGAAAAATCATTGAGGATGACGGTCAACATTGTTTCCCTGAATTGCACAAATACGTGGCTTGTAATAAAGTCGTTGTTTCACTCGCTAACTGAAAATACTTTGAGGAAGACAATGTTCAGAAATTTGCGTGGATCCAAGATCCTTTCCGTGCTCAAGCTCCACCAAAATTCACTTCGCGGGAAGAAGAGAATCTAATTGAATTCTCTTGCGACAACAGTCTGAAAACAAAAATTACTTCTTCCGATTTAGTGTATCGATCAAAAATGAATATCCAAACTCTGAGTTCAAAATCTGTAAAAGGATCCTCCTTCCCTTTGCCTATTTATGCGAAGCCGGATTTTCAGCTGTAGCGTAATAAAAAACAAATATCGCTCAAAAAAACGATGTGAAGCGAGAAATGAAAGTAGCAGTGTCAAACCTTATTCCACGGGGTTTCGAAAAAATGTGTGGCGATCAGCAAGCTCACCCGTCACATTAGCTTACTTGTCGTTAAAAGTTTTCAACATTTATTTCATATTTTTTTTGTATTTTCATATTTTAGTTTGATGGTTCTTGTGAGATTTATCTTAACGAATGTTTTCATTTCTGTGCCTGATTTATGCCATTGTACACATATTTTGAGAAAGGCAGCAAACCTGTAGGTGCGCCGCGGACTGATAAAGTTTAGAAGCCCCTGGTGTATTCGATATTGATCTTCCCTGTTTTTTTTTAATTGGACAGTCCTCGTTCCGCGGACCGTGCTGTCGGCTTCTTTAGAAGTTTTCTGGAGGCTGGTATTGTCTTCAATTCCTTGTTATATACATTGACTGATTTCGTGGAATCATATTTATTTCAATCTGATGGAACGCAGCCGTCCTTATTCCCGTTGTAGTCACAATAAGATGTCAATTTTTTTCCCATTTTCTAACTTTATGCCGCCATATGCCTAGAGTCAGTTCCATTTTCTGGAAAGAAGCTACCTGACACAGTAACTCAAAGTGCGTAACACGATGACGTCCATTCCTGGAATAATGGTGTTCTTTACCCATTGCACACCGTCCATTTTGTTTTCTAATGAGACTGGGAATTCGTCTCAGCTAGGGCTGTTGATAAAATTAGAATTTTCGAATTTTTCAGAATTTTCACAGACTGAAAATTTGTTTATTTTTATGCTACGATAACACCTTTCATTTCTACGTCCGGCTCGACAACACTAGTCTTCGGTCAAAATTCCAAAAAGGAGTACCTTCATTATGCGGACCAACAAAACGCGTCTTTCAAACTAGGATATTTGCAAAAACTACTATTTTCACAAGGAAATCCTACCTCTTTCGTAAATTTATTATAACAGTTTTCAATATCGGTTACTACATACAGTCAACTTCAATTATCAGTAGAGACGGATTTTGGGCAAAATGCTCTTTGTTAGATTCAAGGCAAATTAAAAATAATACAAAACCCATATGTTTCTCAAACAAATCAAAGCGATTTAGCTAGTTTTATTTGCTAGTTGCTATTTGGATTTTAACAGCCTAAATCGGGGTTTTTCGCCCTTTTGTCCTAAAATCATATTATTTGGTCTAAACGTTTTTTTTTTTTAATTTTTAAAAATAAATATGGTTTTTACAAGCTGCATCCTTTAATAAATTTTTAAATTTTTACAGCTAAGATGCTAAAAAACTAATACAACGATGGGTTTTCCGTCTATTGTGTGAGGAGCAAAGTTTGGATTTAAATTTATCGGCTTATCGCTCTCGGGTTCATTTACCTGCACCCACTTTTTTATTTTAGGGGAATCCCTATCGGTTTGTTTACGCCCTGTAAATTTAAAACCCATATAAGCAAATTTCTTCTCCCTGTTAACGTGATTAATGAATACACGATGCCCATTCATAGTTATACAATGGACATTTTTGATATTGCAGTTTAGATTTTATATTTATTCTCTTAATGTTCTCTGGAGGTATATGTGTGTGTTCCATGGCGAGGTGGACTATTGACGAATCAGAAATATAGTGAAAGGACGTACTTGAATTTTCTTTATATAGTAGCTTGCAAACGAATATTTTTCGGGTAGTTTTCTGTCGGTTTGTGCTTTTTATTCACTCAGTGTATTGTTTTTCCCCACTACAACCAATGCCAAAAATCCAAGGAATCACATAGCGATAAAGTTCAAAAATGGTGAAGGCAATTGGGGGCACTACTGTCTTTCAGCTGAATCCAAGAAACAGTGAAGAGTGTTTTGTAAAGCGGCGGAAAAAATGGTAAAGGACGTTTTGTTTTTCTTCCCTAACTTGCTTCAAAAAATATTATTGTAGTTAACTTGCAAAAAGAAAAATCTTTTAGAGAAACATGCTACTGCTCCGGACATCAGGCAAATCTTAGGAAACCTTGAGGAAACCAAATTTTAATAGACACCAAAAATTCAAGAGAAATCGACGTTTTTAATCGAGATTTATGCGACGCTTTTATGTCTGCAAATATTCCTCTGGACAGTTTTAAACTATTCAAAACGCGAAATTTCTCACTAAATACTGCAACAAGAATGGGGCAAGCGTAAAAACCCTTAAGAAAAACCCATATGCAACAAAATGTTACAATGAGGTAATTAATATAATAAATAATAATTTAAAAATGTATTTCATATTTGGGAGTGTCATAAGATTTTGTTTCCCAACCTATAATATTTTATTAATTTTTAAGACTATTAATACTTTTCGCGAAGAAGTTGGTAACAACGATATTTGGATATCTATAGATGAAAACGACTGACTCTAAAGGTGTATTATGGCAAATATGTTTGGTGGTAAGCTTGTTTGAAACACCAGGAAAACCGTATTTACTGGCTAAAAAAGCAATTTGAAAGAACAAATTGCAATACAAGGCAAGATTCGTAAACCCAAAAGCTTTAGGTAAGATATATTATGCAAAAACTTACTTTAATAATTTTGTAAATTTAATGCTAGATTTTTAAAATTTAAAAGGAACTCTCGTATTTAGGTATTTTGTGGCCAACAGATGGAATTAAGACGAAAAAGGTCAAGCTTTAGTCACGGATGGTGCTTCTCATATCTCAAATGTGGTACACAAATTTGAAGATTTTTTATAAAAATTCTTAATCATTCAACATGTTTGCACATGGACTAAATTTTGGTGTGTGAATGTCTAAGAAATTCAAATATGCTAAGTGTTAATGGTTTAATTTCAAATACCAAGAGGGGTCTTTTTTTAAAAACTCCACTGCGTGTGGCAGTGTTATAAAGAAAATCTGCCAGATCTCCCTTTGCCTCCCGAACCTGTTTAAACACGTTGGGGGGAAATTGGTTAGAGGCGGTAGGTTTTTTATGACAATAATTTCGAAGCAAATAAAATCAGTAAGTACTTTTTTAGCAACATTTTTAAATAAGATTGTTTTTTTTTAACCCTTAGTTTTAGGGTTTTAATATCGTTTGACAAAGATTCAGCTAACTGGTATTGAGCAAGCGCCCAAAAATACTTTTTCCCAAATCAAAATGTCAAAAAAAGATCTTTTAACATCAAGTCGCATTATAAATTTCTCATTGATAACATCAAAAGATTAGAAACATTCGGCCTTCCCCTTACAGATTTTGTTGCAGTAATTAATAATGCCGAACAGCTCTCAAGAATGCACAGGAAAAGTTGGCAAAAAATGTTTGTCAAAGTTTAACCAAGTGATTTCGAAAATCCAGGTTTCAAAACGGTTTTTAAAAAGTTTGCTGAGCTGCTTCAGTGGCGAAGCAGTTTAAGCTACCGCTCATACCACAGCTGATGGTCCATTTTAAGTTTTGTCCTACAACCCGTGTGACGTAGAACGTTTATTTTCTTCGACAAAAATGCTGTTTTCCGACCGAAGAACAAATTTTACTAACGACAACTTGGAAAAACATCTTGTGTGCTACGCAAAAAGCGAAATTTGGGGGGCATGGTTACACGGCGATTAAAATTAATTAAATTTTTTATTTTAAACCAAAGAATCTACATATTTTAGTTATTAGTTTTAAAATTTGTATTTTTTATTTCTTTTTTTTTGGCTGAAATGTATCTAAAATTACATAAATACCTCTTCTATTCATGTTTTTCAAAATAAAATGTTTTGTGTTTACCGTTTTTTAAGTTTTGCCTAACCCTGCCTAAATCACAGTTTTCGTCCTAAAAAACATAGTTTTAAGGCCTAAAAAAGGGCTTTTTAAACTGTTTTTTACGTCCTAAATTCCCGTCTCTAATTATCAGAAAATAAAACCCTTCTTTTAATCATTGATATGTCTACATTGTACAAAAACTGTTTTTCAAGTCCTTTTTTAGTTTTTTGGTGTATATACCGTATCATTCAATTTTTTTGAAATCATTTGTTATCTCATAGAATCTAACTGGCTAAACTGATACCCAAAATAGCAGATTCAACAAACTTCTATGCGACTCCTGTCCCAATTTAATGAATTACTTGTCTTGAGAAAAACTATTCTTAATCTTTATCTTTTAATGAAAATGCCCGTGGGGGGCCCCAAAGAAAAGCTGAATATAGCAAATGTACAGCGTCGTCTCGGAAATAGTTTCACCATAAAAAACCGTTGGCGTTAGTGGCAAGAAATTGTAGTTTATTGTATAATGCTGTGTCGTATTAGCTCCGAAAGCTATCGCCCCATGAGCGCCACATATTACAAGAAACAACTAACTGAGCTTGTTATATATAGACAAGGGTTGTTTCTTGTTCGCATTAAACTGCCAAACCCCTACGTTTAAACCCCAGGTATCCAGATATCAAGGGGAAACGTTCATCGACTCTTTTCTTAACAAGAGTAAAACGAATAACCCTCCCCAGGTGTTGCGCCTTGTCTTCAATTCTCACGTACAGTATTTTCCCTAATTCTTCTCCTCTTTTTCTTTTCCAATGTCTCTTTCGGTTTTACGAGGACATTATTCGAAGGTGTGTATGTTAGAACAGGATAGAAATAAGTGATAGGGAAAAGAGAGAGGGGCTGATGTTACACGAATTCGTTTTCCCGGTCGCTGATTCACCTGTGTGAAGGCAATGTTAATTTAATTATGACGCTATAACGAGCTATCCCGCTGATGAACGCGCGTTGTTCAGCCGTCGATGGAAAAGTCGAGGTAGTACAAAGGCGCACGCTGTAGAAGCGAAATTTATTGAGGAAGTAAAACATCCGATGGATATTCGGGGGTATATAGCAAGCAAACACTTTATAAAGTGTTGACGTTGATATTGGAATATGGGATGAGTGGTTATGAATATGGAGTTGATGCTCTCTTGAGCATTTTCAATTTATTTTTACAAATAAAGCAGTTTCCACAGGTAAAGAATTATTAGATTCGTTTTTCTTCTGCATTGAACAGGTTCTAAATCAGTTCAACCTTATTGTTAGTAGACAAAACTGTAATCGAACCGTTTGAACTGTTCAAAGTGGTTGGATGAAATGGTCAGTGGAATTATTATGCATGGCTGTAGATGTTGCTGTATAAAGTGCCCCCCCCCCTCCTATGCTAACTTTTGAATGACAGAAGCTAGCGTTTTTTAGAAAAAAATAGGTCGATTTCTATTTTTGACGCTCTTATTTACTTTTCTGTAAAATTTGTCAATGTTACAGTTAATACTTTGCCCGAGATTTTAATAGATTTGTTTTTTTGTAATAATTGTTAATGATGGTTTCTATAATGCTCTCCCAATATACAGTTGATCTGAATATTTGCTACTTTATTATTTTGCTGAATTGTTTTGAATATTTGTACCAACCTTTCTTACCTTTCCCTTGCAAAAACTGAATGGTTTCCATCGGAATCTAATCAACAGCCAGCGAGACGACCAAAGTAAAATATATTTATCATTCAGTGGCGTCCTGTGAACATCGTAATTTTACCCTGGAGTTCGAATACCGGGTCGTCGTCTCTGCGAAGAAACGTACAACTACCAAACGCAACTTCAGCAACAAAATAAATAAAATCTTATCGACGTAGTTTACATCCCTGATATTGTTACAAAGAATTGTGCAATCTGCTCGTGAACATGTTGAAAAAAGAATTAAATCGAAGTTGAAAGATAAAAATCTGTGGTTATGTGTGGACGAAAACAAAAGATCGTAAAAAACATTCCGTGGTTAATGTAATGGCACGTACAATGGAATCACAACAATCGTCACCTTCAATTCTATTAGCTTCCAGACGAGTACAACAATGTACTGCCGAAGTAATTTCAAAGTTAGTGTTAAATACATTGGAAAAGTTTGAACTTTCAGCAAACCAACTGTTGATGTTTATGAGTGATGGTGCCGCAAACATGCTTCTGTAGGTCGGTCTCTTAAAAAACATTGTGCTAACTTGTTACATATTACGTGTAAAATCATGCTTTCACTCATGTGGCAGATAGTATTAGAAAATGTATCCTGAGGTAGACGCTTTAATAGCGCATACAAAAGCAGTGTTGTCAAATCCCCAAAACGTATCGCAAATTCACAGACTGTGCCCCCGTATGCCTGAGCCACCAGAACTATTCTTACACGTTGGGGAACATGGTTACAGGCCGCGTTTTATTATCATAAATATTTTGAGAATATTAAGAACGTGGTTTTATAATTCGATCCAAAGGAAGCTGGGCTATCAAGGAAAGCCAGTCGAAATTTCAAGATAGTCAGGTTAAAAAACGGATTTAAAAAACTATTCAGAACAATTACTTCGGACTAGTGGAGGCAATAGAAAAAATTCACAAAATCCTTCGGTGTCGTTAGTGGAATCCTGCAAATAGTGCAACATGTTCACGCACAGCTATGCGCGGTAGAAGACGCAAAAAATGTTTGTTGTTTAGAAAGATTTGAAAGTGTTTTAGAGAAAGATTTGATTTTGGCACATTAAGACAAATTGTGAAGGTGCGTCAACAGAACGTTAAGTTGTTCCAAAGATTATTTTAATTACGCAAAATTAACGTCACTAGATGTAGAACGTTCGTTTTCTACATTACAATCTCACGGTTTGCCGAAACAACTGTGGAAAACATATCTAATGTTGCAGATATTTAACGGCATTATAAACATTTGTGATTTCACGGAAGACTCTTAAGACGGTAAGTGTTTGAGCACGTATTTATATTTTTATTCTGACCATTTTATTGTGTAAACTTTTATGCGCCGCGACGGCTCTTGGCACAAATTAGCAACTCTAGTGATGAGGGATTACACTACGCTAGTTTGGATGCTACTGAATAATACCTAGGATAACCTAAAATGAGTTACCTAACTTTGATGACGTGAGGGTATACAATAGCAGATATTAGCCAGTTCATATGTTTCTAAATCAAAATGCTCCAAAATGTATATTCTTTCAGCTTTAGCTGTATCTAGTAACCAAAAAAATGATTCTTATTTGTTATATGCCTGTGTATTCGTTCACTGAGCCAGAACGTATATAATAATTAGGTACAAGTATTGCTGTGTCGATAATATTGATTATTTTCTATCAACCAATATGCCCAGCCCTTTCCCATGAGAATACGTAAGCAATCTTGTTAATGCGGCTACGTTCTGCTTTGACCCAATAACCCCAAAATTTCTCTATTACTACCGGATTTTAATACACCAAGATTTATTCGTCGAATTTTGTACATTAAAAGTTTTTGATTTAGGTTAAGGGTAACCGTTGCGTACAAGAGGTTAATTGTTCTCTGACCCTTTAAACGGCTTTGGAAAGCGAAAAAAAAATAAATCATATTTATAGTAAACACATTGTGGTTACAGCAATAATATAAAAAAATGTAATGTTAAAACACTTAATCGAAAGTAGTCATTAGCGACACGTATAGTGCATTGAGCCAACTACCTATGTGCACCCGTTAACACCAAATCCCTCTGTCTTCTTTTTCGGTTTATCCACTTCTCGTATTGCTACGATATATGTGGCGGGGGGTTTGTTAAAGTTATCTTTCTACAACGACGATCATGGTGAAACGGATAAATAACTAGTCTTCTTTTCATTTTCTCCATCTCCAAATTTCCAATGTAATAAATTATTTTCCTACAACAATTTAAAGAATGAATTCAGTCGTACCTCTGTCCCAATACCCTAAATTAAATTATTTCTTGTCAAAAAGTGGTTCCCTGTCCGTTGGGTAAAATTTCATTTTTCGCAGGTTGCCCAAAAGTCATAGAATTACGTTTCAAAATGGAGATCCTCCCAAAGACAGACGCATGAAAAGATTGCCTAGTAACAATAACCAAAAAATTAATAACTCATGGTATTGATGGAATCATTTCCGGCAAAAAACAAAGCGAGGGAAAAGGGACAGCGTAAACCCGCGAACATGTTTCTGCCTACCTGGCTTCATCAGGGGCGGTTCCGTATCTATCCTTCCCCTCAAAGGTGTGGATACGCGGCGTCTTAGGCGCCATGCCATCTTGCGTTAAGCAGCCCAAGAGCTGCTCGATAGGTGGTAAGAGTCTGCATCCCCAGTTTTTTTCGTATTCTCTAGACAGCATGTCTATGTTTCTCGACGTTAGGTGGCGTAGGGAGGTAATCGTGATCCTGTTCGTGGAGAAGGGCCCAACAATAATTTAGAGAGAAGGACAGGTACGGAACCGCGCTGATAAAGCCAGGTAGGCAGACACATGTTTCGCGGTTTACGCTGGTCCCCTTTTCCCTCGCTTTGTTTTTGCCGAAAATGATTCCACCAACACCATGAGCTATATTAGCATTATTTTTTGCTTATTGTTACTAGGCAATCTTTTCAGGGTGTATTTTAATACATCATGGTAAGCCTATAGGAAATCGTTTTAAAGGGTGGGGAACACGCGGCATCTTAGGCGCCATGCCATCTTGCTTTTAAGCAGCCCAAGAGCTGCTCCGATAGGTGGTAAGAGTCGCATCCCGAGTTGTTGTCGCTATTCTCTAGACAGCATGTCTATTTTTCCCTCGACGCTAGGTGGCGTAGGGAGATATATCGGATTCTTTTTGTGGAGAATGGCAACATATACTTCGAGAGGTGAAGAAACAATAGCGAGGGAAAAAAGACAGGTACGGAACCGCGCTGATGAAGCCAGGTAGGCAGAGAAAACATGTGGCGGGTTTACGCTGCCCCCTTTCCCTCGCCCTGCTTCTTGCCGGAAATGATTCCACCAATACCACGAGCTATATTACCATTATTTTTTTGGTTATCCTCCATGACAGTTATCCTAAATATTTAATCTATTTTTGAAATAGGGGACTTTTATTTGAAATTTAATATCAAATTGATACAAATAAGAATATCCTAATTTGGCCATGGGTAAAAACAATCGCTAGCGCGAACAAAGAAGTCAAGGGACGCTTATAAATTTTCTCAATTTAGGTCAAATAGCGTTGTATTACACGTATTTATCTAAGTGTCCTTTCAAATGCTTAGTGATTGAATTTAATTCCGAAGTAAGAGACCAATTTCAAAATACGTTCGTGTATGGAAATATATAAACATAGCGTTTATATTTGAAACGTCGCAAATTGAGGTTAGTTTTCTTTTTTTCAAATTTAATTCTTTTAAAACGTAAAAAAGTTGGGATTAATTCAAATTTAAACTGCCAAAAGAGCTTTTAGAGGACAACCATTTTTTTTCTCGTTTATAATATTACAATACCTAGTTGTATACATAACACAGTCCAAATTTTATCAATCACTGTCACACACTCTCTTCACTCTCAAGATATCTGCACTTAAAAATATTGAATCATTGGTCAGTATAAGCTCGTAACTATTATTTCCCGAGGATTCTTGGTGCTTGACAAAGTACAAACATTCAAACTTTTTAAAAAAAATACCCCTTTCATATAAATAAAAACGATATAGACTATAGGCAAAAAGAGTACAACAATTACACGCATAGCAATAAAGCAAAATAAAGATTGTCTTTTTTTTTAAAATTCAATGACAAATAGGTTTTAAAATAAATTTTTCCACTTGAATATTTATTTTACAAATCGAACACAAAACCGTTACTAGATATAATAAGGCTAAGCGCTCTTCGATGCTTTACGCTGGGTTGGTGATGTATCTCCATGCCCGATGTTAGCCTAAGCGGTAAAGGAATCGTTTATTTGCATTTCTTTTTTAAGTTTTGAAGGGCTTCCCGGTTTAAAGAGGACGCCAGTCGTCAAAATGAGCCCCCTTTTTCGCATTCCATTCGATTTTATTTTGAAAAAACGAAGTTTCAAAGCAAAAACCAAACGCGTAACCGAGCACCGTTTTAGTGAAAGATGTATTTTAGGTTGATATTTTATCGACTAATTATTATTATTTGTAATGTATATGGTATCTGGACGAAACTAAGGTCGAGATGATACAGTAATAGCAATTTTATTTAATTTGTTAATTTACGAGAAAATCTACAGACATGCGATTTAACCAGGGTCTTGAATTTCCCATTATGTGGTATTTTACCTAATCTAACATTACCTTTCCCACAATCATTTTTAAGTAGGGTATTTATAGACCCAAATTATTTTAATTTTTTGCCAAACGTTCACTGCTGTGAATATGACATACATATATATCAGATCCAAATGGCTATGTGTGGTGATGTATTTTAAAATATGTTGTATAAAACAAAATGTTTATTACACATTTTAAAAACATCTCTTCGTGTTCAAAAATAATTTTGTTAAATATAACATAATAATATAAAAGTATTTGAACAATAAAATCTCCACGTTTTTTGTCAAATACAACGGCAGTTAAGGAATTGAGTTAAAAAAGCATTTTTTTTAAGTTTAGATTTTTAAAACTTACAGTTATAGTTTCACCGGTCCTTGAATCTGTAGCTGTTGAAAATAAATAATATCTTCTTTTACAAAGTGTAATTTACAAACAAAATATACAAAACCCGCCGACACCAAATTTTTTTAGGTTATCCCGTTTTTACCCTTTCAGAAAAGGTTTTATCACTTTATACAACACAGTACGGAAAAATCACTGCACAGTATTTTTTTATATAAAACCAATATAATTAGGATAAACCCAATTCAAAACACAGAGGCGGTCTGAATGTGTAAACACGCTATGCGTGCTTACACAACACATAAGTGCTTACAATTATAAGCTCTCCCGCATGTCATATAAAAATAAAATTGTAGGCCATTGTAATTTTATACCATTTTTTTATTGCAAAAAAATTAAAAAGTAAAACAGGGCAAAAGTTCAATGCCCCCTTTCATTTTGCGCCACCTAAACAAACAAAATACTGTGGTCAGAAACAAAATTCTGAAAAGGAAAGTACACTTGCTACTAATTATAAATAATTTGATGAAACATAACCCTCAAATTATTTATATCTTCAATATCTCGTATATGTCTAATACGAAAGTCGAAATATTTACATTTAAAACGCTAGTTCCGAATTTTTAAAAGTTGCACGAGTAGATTCTGGTGTGAATATTGGGTTTGGTTACTACAATGTATTTTTTTTGGGTTTAAAAACCCGTGCTACTGAGGGCGCAAAAAAAAAAACAGTAACACATAACTGTAGGCTTTCACGGCCGGTGTCTGAATTTGTACTAGCAGTACATATTCCCGGGTGGTGGGCCGTGGTCTTTGATGTGTCAAGTCGACGTTTCGCTAAACACTGCGGTCGGCATCTTCAGGACGATGATTACTCTTCACTGGTTGTCTGATGATTCATTAGTATTATAAATATTTTGTTTTTTTTCCCTGCCATCGGCAGAATGAATGTTTTCAGTTGCATTAAATCTTAGCTCTGGATTGTGGACTTTGTCCGGTCAGTATAACCCAGCTTATACATCCTGTTAGCTAAGATACAGCATTTTTTTTTCAATTTATGCTACATAAATTATACCTATTACCTAACTCTTCTTTATTTAGTCTCGAAATTTTGTATCAACAGTCCAAATCGTCAATGACTGTATGTTTTGTTTACTGTTGTCATGGAAACCCAAATTATATTAACCCCCAGACATCATTTGGATATAATTTCCAAATGTAAGAACAAAACTTAGGCTTTTGGGAAGAGAGCCTTGTAAATATTTCGAAATCTGTTAGGAAATTGATAAAGGGAAAAACCACTTTGACATGAAGTAACTACTACTATTTTTTCTTATTTCTTTTGTATTCTTTTTTTTACATACCTTTTCTTTAAGTAATGATATAAGTTACTTCACAAATTTCGGGTCTATTTGACATTTTCACACTTTCTACATTAAAAAAAAAATTAGACAAATTCATGTACTTAATTTTCAATTTTTTGAGATAGAAGGCGATGGTTTCCACAATTGAGAAAATGCTGATTAAAATCCTTGAATGAGTACCTAACGTCCGTAAACGTCTCTCTAAATGTTTCATGTTACGTCAAAATCAGAAAGAAAGTGGTTTTGCGACAATTAAAACAGATTTCACATAAAAACAAAATATACTGCATTATCTATCATAATTTTCTAATTATCAAACCCTTTTCCCGGTTCCCGATTCAAAATTACGATTCAGGTCAACCCACGTCGTATCCCAAGCTCTTTAGGTTACAAATAAATAGGGTCACTTGACTAAATCAGCAAGAGATAGGTGTTTTTCGCAAAAGAACGGAAATGTTTGGCCGATAGATCGAAACGCTCCCTACCCGCCATCACCGCAAACTAACAACCCGGCGCTAACTTTAATTTCACGTTTGATTGCCTACCTTCGTAAATTACAAACCAATCTTCGAAAAATCCTCCTGATTTATCTGCCAATAATGAAGGGGGGGATGAATAGAGTTGTAAAAGTGATTTACTCAACACAGCGACGACGGCAACACGACACCATTTCCCGTTCATGGCGAAGAGATTTCCGTTTAGAATACATAACTAAATAGAGGGCGACAATTTGAGAAGTTGTTTCGCGTAAATTGAACGCGCCACAAGTGTTCGGTGGCGCGGAAGAAGGAATCGCCTTCGGTAAACAATTTAATATTTCATGAGCGATAAATATTCAACAGGAGTATACGTAATCAACATTCACAAAATACAGAGCCCGTCTAAAAACTTTTAGAAGTGATAGCGATTTATATCAGTTTCTTTTCTTGTTAAAAAGTATCTTATTCTAGAGTAAAATGATTTAAAAGTGTTCACCAAAACCAGTTCATAAAAACAAAAAAGACAATTTGTGTTACTAGCGCGGATAAGAAGGGGATGATTGTCCTAAATGGACCGGGACTATAACACTAAGATTATGGAATTTTTCAATAACCAAAATATTAATAAAACTAGCCTATCAAACTCATTCATTAACAAAGTAAAAAAAACTCTTACATCTTGTTTGGTTTAATAGATGATAAATTAAAAAAAGACCTTTCACCTGACTATACAGTCTTGGACAAAATTATTAGGGCCCCCCGCATTTGGTTTACTTTCACCAGTAAATAAAATGAAACGGATGGTATAAATGTAATATTTTATCTAAGAAAAAAATAAAATTCAATATTGAGTTTTATCCTCTTTTGGGAGTTTATTACAACAGTTATCCTTTTCAGTAAACTAGCAACAAGTTTCTCGCAAGTGGAAGCTGATATTTTATTTCATTCCTCTATTACCGCTCTTTCTAACTTTTGTTTGGATGTACATTTTCGAGTACGTACATTCTGCTTTAAAATGGCCCGCAAATGTTCTTACACCCTCACATTACTGTCATAACTAACAGCTCGAAACACAATAAGCTCTATTAACTTCCAAACATGTGATATAACTCGGTAATTCCCCGAGGAATATTTAGATATCTATTTTTAAATTCCCCGAATGATTAAATAACTGCTAGATGAATCAGTTTTCCAATATAACGAAATATAAGGGGTCCTAATAATTTGTCCAAGGCTGTACTTGGCACCAAAATTATACGGATTCCTAAAAATTTAAAAATCAAACAACTTCTCAGATATACCTATCGACGGTAAGTTTTCTTATACTGGTGCACCGGGTTTTACAAGCTGTCGAGTTGGTTAAACACAAAATTGAACGAGTTATATGAAAATTTCTTTAGCTACACAATTAAGAATACTTAGACTGACGAAATGCTTAAACAACATTCAAGTTGATTCAAACCTGATCTCTTGATTTCATTAGACTCTCGAACCTTTTTACCAACGTACCTCAACTAGAGGCAATCAATTTTTGACGGGATAGACTTGTTTTTATCAATTACCCCATCAGCAATAAAGGAAATAAAATTATAGAATTAAACTAAAAAAAGTCTTGCCCAAAAACTTCTTTCAGTTTAAATAATGATTTATATAAACAGCCACAGTGTCTAGCGATGGGTTCCCTCCAATTCTTGCGGACATTTATATGCATTATTTTGAATCAAAGTATTTATTAGCCAATAACCCATTTTCTCAGATTATAAATTTTATACCAGGGTATGTGATGGGCATCTTTATATTTTGGGCAGGAAACAATTTGAAAAATTTCAAGATTACCCGTTTTGCATCAATAAACTCCATAAATCAATAAAATTCACTCTTGAAACTGAAATTAACGATAGCAACAATTTCTCGACATAACCATTTCAAAATCACTAAATAATAAAAAAATTAGTTTTTGACTATACAGAAAGCCCAAAATTACAGCGATATCCACAATTAACAATCATCAAACCCTCCATATTGTCATAAATTTTCCTCTTTTTTCAGTTATTCATAGATTAGTCAACATACCCCTCACCGGAAAGTTTAAAATAAAAAAAAGAATTGAACACAATAAAAAAAAAATAGTTCTATTAATGGTTCAATTCACGCATTATAGATAGATTGTTAAATAAAGTTTAGAGAAGACAATTGGAGACATTGTTTATTTGGATCAAATGATTTACCAACAAACAGTTACAGAAAAATACTACATATCAATACCGTACATAGGTCCAATTCATATTCAGTAGCCGAAGTATTGAAGAACCTTTTTAACATTTCCCTTATAGGAACGACCCCATCCTTTCGCAATAACTAGGGCTTCTAAATAAAAAAGGGACAAAATTGAAAGATTAAAAAACGGGGTGTCTACAAACCCCACCTGCAATAACTGCAAAGTTGTTATGTTGGCAGAGCGTTTTTTGTTTCGAGGGTCACATCAAGGAACACGTCAGATTTACGACCAGATTCTAATAAAGGTTATTACTTGAATAATCTCGAATCTCTCGAGATAAATGAGGAACAATGTAACAACCAAGATAACTGTTTATCATGCACCTACAGTTAGTCTACGCGACTTTTCAGATACTTTGCGAAAGATGTCTCTATCATAGACCTTTCTTCCTTTCTATATATTGGAACACCACTAGTAGAGGGCATTTTTAATACTAATTTTACTTTTGAATTTATATTAAAAAAAAACCTTTGTGTATTTTACAATTGACAAGTAGAATAGTTTAACGTGCAGCGATAGTCCCTTTTTACAATCATTTTAATTAATTTTATATATTTTGGTTTTTTAATATGTTAGTCCAGTGGTCCAGTGGTGTACCTTACATATTTTATTTTTAGACAAATTCTTACTGTATATAAACCAAATTGTAAGTATCCACAATATTTAATTTAACCAATTTTTATATATATAAAAAATAAGAAATAAGAAATTATAATATCGTTCAGAATTTTTATATCAAATATTTACAAATTAGATTTATACAAATACATATATCGATTGTAATTTATACTTAAATTAACATCTATTTACTAAATCTACAAAATATGCTCATCCTTGTAGCTAGCCTGAGGATGAGCACATGATCGCTCGAACCGGTAGCATTGGAATAAACATTAAAGAATTTTTTGTGAGTAATAGACCATTTTATTTATTCTTTCATTATGACAAACTCACAACGAGTCGCCATCGAATAATTACAATTTGTTTTAGCGGCTGAATTGCTCGATCTTGGGGTACAGCCTCCTCCAAAAATTTGCATGATTTTTCAAATTTTTAAAATTTGGAAATTAAAGGGATATAATTTTTTCTTAAAAACGTCCAAATTTGTCATTTTTTTTATTCCCCAACGATGATGAAATTCAAACTTTCTCGATCAATTAGCCACAATTTGTTAATTAAACTGCTACTACGATAACGGAAACAACACCAATTGTACTAATTGTTTTTAATTGTTTTTCATTTCATGTTAACTGTGTGTTAAGCTTTGTTACACACCATTTTAAAAGCGTTCAAAAGCGAAACAACTTTCACGGATTAAGTAAAAATAGGGTTTTGCTCCATATCGTTTAAACCTGCTACTAAACTGCCACAGAGGTCTATCCTTTCCCTCCGAAACAAACAACATTAACGAAACATTGCCAAAGGGCCACAATGGAAATCTGGCAATAAAAAAAGCGAACAGACTGGCTAGGAGCTGTCCATAACACTCCATGCGACGGACTATATCTCGCTTTATAGAAGAATCATAATTATCACTTTTTTGAAAACTTCTTGCAGAGAGGGGATGAAATAATTCTTGCAACATCGCTAAATCACTTCCACTTATTTGAACAGGCAACAGCATTAAGGTGCCTTAGACTGTCGAAAAGGAGCCTTGGCATGGTTTTGTATATTGTTAGCTAAAGAAGCACCTCTTCAAAATAGGATTAACCGAAGACCTATTATATAACTCTCCTGCGCTGGCGTCAATTAGAAAGACCTTCCTGGGTGAAGAGTGGTTACACCATTACGACGATTCCTCTGGGAAAACGCCTTAATTTATGTCAAGGCAGTGGGTTGCTTGACGGCCTAACGGGCTCACCAGTACAGAGAGGGTGCATAATGGGCCTATTTTGTCTAAATGTTGAAAGGTCGTTTTCACTCTCACATAGTGCATAACCATAACCATCCCCAAATTTTTTTAAAGTGGAAACATAATGCTGGTACTTTGGGGGGCCAATACAATTAAAAATATACAGGATGGTGAAGACCAATGACCACATTTGAAAAAGACGTGGTTTGGGGTCTGTAGGTGGGGGAAGATCGTTCAAGGTCTCATTCTGTAGCCTTCGTTGGAAAGTTTAGTTGCCAGGCCGTTGGAGTCTCAACACTTTTTCGTTCGCCGTGGAGGCGTTCTTTCGTAATAATGTATGTTTTGCGGCCCACACGGCGCGCCTTCGAAACATTTTAACCTCCCCTCCGTGTGCAACCTCCCGAAAACCGTTCGATTTTAAGTGGGTTGAACATTTTCGTCAACAGGTATATTGTCTCAAAGACCCCCTCTAAAACGTGTTCCAACTGTGGTGACACCCGAGAATGTGGATCTGTCCGATTCTTCGTTGAGAGAAGCCCACGACCGTTCAACGAGAAAACGCGCCCTAGCACTTGGAATTTCGCGTCGGAGCCTTCAAACCATTTTAAAAAACATTAAAATTCCCATCCCTACAAGATAATGGCCCGCCCAGAGGCTCCTTCCAACTGACAACGTTCAACGTGTGCAATTCAGTGAGCGCATTTTGGGCATATTCTTCAGGACGAATTTGCATTGATCATCACATCGGACGAAGCCCCGTTTTAATTTGGAGGGTTTTACGTAAAAAAACAAATTCCGATATTGGGAAAACTGGAAACCCCAAAAGAGAATTGCACCACAGCCTCTTTCAAAAGCGAAAAAGGTACAGTGTGGTGTGCTTTGTCGAAAGTTGGGATAATCGGACCTTATTTTTTTGAAAATGAAAGAGGGCAGGCGGTGACGGTGAATTCAGAGCGATCATCGCTTGCTTCAGTTTCAGTGGATCTCCTCCGTGAAACATTTACGGGACGTCGGATTTTCCAGAAATGGTGACGTTCCGTGGCTACCTCACTCGCCCGACTTCACCCCTGCGATTTCTTCTTTTGGGGGCGCCTGGAGTCAAAATTGTACGTTAACAAACCACGTACTATTCCACATTTAAAAGACGCCATACGACGTGAAATCGCAGCAATACCGGTTGAACTGTTGGAGGATGTGATGAGAACTTTAAAGACCGTCTGCAGGAAGGCGTTACCGAGGAAGGACGGCCCTTATCGGACAATTCTTTTCATAATTAAAATTTTTCTTTTTTCATTACAATCAAACTTTCCGTTCATTTTGCCCAAATTTGATTTTTTTCATTCCCGATAGCTCGAAAATTAAAGGGAAGACGCTCATTTCAAAGGTGGTCATTGGTCTGTCTGGAGATAAAAAAAAAACTAAAAGTTTAATTGCCTAACTGTAAAACAAGTATAGGGGCATCTTTTGGTTTTTTTTTAAAAAATAACAAAAATTTATCGCGATCAGATATCTCATTTTCTAGAGAGAACCCATCCGTAAAAAACTGTTTTATTACTGCGGTAATAAAACTGTGCAGTAGCTATTAAACCGACAATTTCGAGAATTACGCAAGATCTGTATCTATCCTTCGGGCTTCCTGGTTATCTGAAACCTACTCTTTACTTTTTATAACTAAATAACTCACGAAAGCTAATATATACAGTATAATCCCGGATCGACCAAACTATACTTATAAAACATTTTATTTTTTGGTTCACAGAAAAATCATTCTTTAGAGTTCAGTATACTTAAACTTTGCTTGCATGAAGAGCACAAGTATTTTACATTTATATGGAAAATTGCAATACCAAGGAGGGGTGTGAAATTTTTTGACCCAAACTTGGCAGAAAAGTATAATTATTCAAAGGCAATAACTGATTATAGTTTTGTTAGATGGATCAAGTGGTCATGGGATATTTTTACACTTCATCAGCCTTTACTGAAATTAATGTCAGGTGTATTTCCTGCGAGTTTTGTTTCAATTTTCACCGTTTTCTCTTGTCACACTTTTGCTTAACGTGTTTTGGGGGTTGGATTATGCCTAAAGTGCGGCAATGTGAAAATTACGCCAGCTTAGCAAATTCGACAAAGGTCAAATTGTTGGCTTGCGCGAAGGTGGTTTTTCGTTCAGGGAAATTGTAAATCGCCTTAGCCGGAACCAATCCACCATCATGCGCATTTATTCATAGACTAGGGAAGGCCAAGAAAGGCATCAAAGAAGAACCGTGGGCCGAAGAAGAACTAATGTGGTGTAGGACCGCCAGCTCATCAATCAAGGCTTTCCTCTTGCAATCCTATCGACCACATCTTGTGTTATCGCTTAGGGCTCAACACCGTCAGCAACGTTTAGAGGTGTAGGTTGCGAATGCACTGGAACGTGGAGTGGCATAGGGTGGTGTTCAGTGATGAATCTTGATTTTGTATAGGGATGCATGAACGCAATATGAGGGTCGTGGGGAACGTCGCGATATTCAATTTTCTGTTGAAAGGCGTGTGTACCGAGCCGTCGGAGTTATGGTATGGGGTGCTATAGCACATGGGAGTAAATCTAAATTGGTGTTTATCAGAGGCACCATAAACGCCCAGAGCGTTACGTTGATGAGGTGGTGGAACCCCATCTCCCCCCTCTTCCATATCTTCAGCAGCTCGAAGACCCCCATAGGTCTCATAGGCGTCCAGTTCAAGCGGCGAAATCACGTTTTCAATCCGGTATCGTTTATATGTTGCGCTACACTTCACGCTTCTATCTTCCCGTACCTGTAACACCTGATGTGTTCATTGAATCTAGTACCTATCCCTCGTTTAGTTTAACCAATATAGGCTTTATCACAATCACCACATGCAATTTTGTAAATTCCTGACCTGTCGTTCATGTCTGGTTTATCTTTTGGATTGTCAAGAAGGTTTTTGAGTGTATTTGAGGGACAAGGGATTAACGTATGTTTCAGTTCGCGAAATACATTCAAAAGCCTTCTTGGCAATCGTATATTGCGCATGTGTCTAATATTTAGTTCAAGGTTATAGGCGAAATGAATACAAATTTGACGGATGGAAAGGATATAACCGTTGTCTCACTCGATTTTTATTTTAATTAGGGTGGGATGGTCACATGTCTTGCGTTTCGTGGTGTCAAGACCTTTTCTGCCTTTTTTTTCTTATTTTAACTTGCTCCTTATTCTTAAGCGGCAAAAGTAGGTACTTGTATATATTTTTCTTGAAGAGTAAGGATAGAGCGGGTTCGTTAGATTTAATGTATGTACGTTCTCTCACATCAATCGGTACGGGACTGAAGATGAAGACCCACGTATCTTCGAAACGGCTGTTCCTAGTTAACTAATAATTTGTGTGGTGCGGAGTGTGCCGAGAATATTGTTGTTAGTTCTTCATTGTTGATATTTTTATCTTGGTGGGATCGTTTTTTTAATTAATAAGTTGTTCAAACTATGGTGTATCTATCTATAGATTTAAGTGTAGTTTTAGATTTTCATAGAAAAAAAATACTTAGTGAATATTTTGTAGTATTTGTCCAACTAAGGAGTCTTTTCTAATTGTACTCTAGATTCGAACAAATTTTACTCGAACGGAAGTTCGAACAAGTTACCAGCACCGAGTTTTAAAAAAACGGCAATCAAGCAATTCGTCAGTGCATCACTGTTAGGTTAGGATGGTTATCTGTAACGACGTTTTCAGCAAATGTCAAATTCATAAAATGGAAAAGAGCAAATCCCTCTATTAGAAATTGCAAAAGCTGCTCCTCTTATTAGCACCAGCAAAAAAGAGGAAACTAGACGAAGCTTATTTGCAACTAAATCCAAAAGAATGAAACATCACAATTTTTTTTGATATCCGAATTTAATAAATGTATAATAGATGACTTTAAAAGCCGTGAAATTCGATCTGCGTTTTCTAATACACCGAAATTCGAAATTCAAATATATATTAATATATCGGATACTTTGAAAATAACTAGCACCTCCACCAGAACCGTTTACCTTTTTTTATGTGAAAAGCATATAATCCCAAAAGTGGTAAACTAAACTAGGAAATTCGTAAAAAGTACAAGAAAAACTGAATTACTTCCTCCAATATCCGTGAACAGAAAAAAAGGAGAAGTGGAAAATGAATAATAACTAGAGCCCGGTAACAGGGAGCCGTGCCATAGCCGTACCTGCCTAGTATACAAAAACAATAGTAAGAAAATAGAAAAAAAAATAGCAGAACTAATACATAATTATAATATGTGAAAAGTAGTAAAACACCCACCCTTTTAAGCAGCCTTGGCTACGGAACAGTAAAACTAAAAGCACCATTATCAGTATTAACATCATATGGATAAGAGTGACAAAAAGTTGACACCATTAGATGTGTTTCCACAGTTGTCTCGGTGAGCGATGCACGCCGTGGTGAGAAAATAAGTTTATATTTTGAAAAAGAGCGTTCAACATCTACCGTTGTTATACATGCATGATTAAAATACTCTTTGTACTTAGTCAGTGGATTATTCGATACACCATCACAAATTTGTTTTAGTGTGCGAAAATCGGGATCTTTCTGTAGCACACTCTCGAACTTTTCTAAAACGCGATTATATTTTGCGTCATGTATAGTCAATAGCTGTGTACGCACTCCGTCCATAATTTGCAGAGACTCCAATAATGATAACGATCTATTTTGTAATTGGTCTATTGCGTCAGCTAATCCTTTATAGTAGCTACGAATATTGTTTAAATCTGTTTCAACGGAAATATCTTGAAATTTCGAATGGCTCTCCTTAATAGCTGCAGCTTCGGCAGGATTGAATTCTGCAACAACAGCTTTTACTATTTTGAAATGTTCAGCATAATAAAAAGCTGCCTGCAACCATGTTCCCAACGTGTAAGAATTGGCTCCGGTGGTTGACGGATACCAGGACACTCTGTGTGAAATGATCATAGGCGTTTGGGAGATTTCAAAAATCCTTTTTTTGTGCTTGCTATTAATGCATCCACCTCGGGGGAGCATTGTCGAATGGTTTCTGCCGCAAGATGTAAAGCATGCACTTTACACGTAACATGTAAACACTTGCAACCATGTTCAAGAAGAGAACGGCCTACCGAACGCATTATCGCTGCGCCATCGCTCATAAACATCAACACTTTATCTTTTGAAATTTGAAATTTTTCCAAAGTACTAAATACAACCTTCGTAATTGCTGCAGCAGTACACTCTTGTAGTCTTCGGCTAGCTAGTAACAGTGGTAATGTAGGTTTACTAGGGTCTAGTATGCGTACCATAATATTTACAATTGAATTTTTTTAACAGTCTGTTGTCTCGTCAACACATAACCAAAGAAACTATTTTTTCAATATGCGTTTCATTTTCTTTTCCACGTCATCGTGTACAAATGCTACATGCTTACGTGCCGTTTTCTCCGTTGACAATCGCAACTCGGGATTGTATTTGTACCAAAAGTCCTTAAACCGTTGTTTATCGAGTAAATCTAGTGGCAAATTACAGTTTATCAACATAAGAATTACATAAAAAAAATGCACTTCTCGGTGGCATGCCCAATTTTCGTTTTCTATGCTGTGCGGAATTTACGTGTCTTGTACAGTTCCACTTCTTATTTGACATCAAATGTATTTTGCACACTTTACAAACTATCTTACCCCCGTTGTAAAACAAATCGGGAAAGTCAGAAATAAACTTATTTACTATGTCTTGAAAGGGTCGTTTTTTAGCCTTCGACATGTTCACTAAAAACTACAATTAATAACTACGTCTGTATCAATAAAATGAAAACGCACTACACTAAATAGTAACTATAATTAATAACTACGTCTATATCAATAAAATCAACACGCCCTACCCGCTATCCAATGCTAAACTGAATTGAGTGATGATGATTTATAGAGTCGTATCATAATCGACCAGCCCTCCCCGCTCACCTAAACACAGTCACACCGCCGCTGCGATTGCTCTCCAGTTACCGGGCTCTAATAATAACCCATCGCCAACATACATATGTAGGAAGTCATTATCGATACAGTACAAAATAGCCTGCGTTATATTGTTCTGAAATTGAAAATCGCATTTGGAGAGGCATTCGCTTTATTCGTAATTAATTTCGTCACATCAGCAATAGCTTCTGAATATGTGTATTAACCTATCTATACACTATTTATTGCAATTAACGTCCCGTGTTCGACGAGCAACGTTAACATTTTATTACATATTCCGCGCAACCGAAACGTTGACAACGACAACAAGCGCTTTTCAAATTTATGGAAGCTAAAATGACAAGTGAATGTACTAATTCAACGATGGAAAATACATGAAAAGTTCGTTTAATAAATGTCTCTTGAAACCTAGAATATGTTTTAAAATCGCGTATTCTTAATATTACACGTATAAAAATCTTGAATTAACTCTTGTGTCCTATTACCCCGATCCGTTTCGGGTGTAAAAGTACATGGAGTTACAATGGTTAACTTTATAAAGCCTTCATATATTATATTAATTGAATTGTGCTGTCAAAAAAAATAAGTTTGTTCTCATTTTTTTGTATTTGGAACCCTCCCTGGAAGAAAGGTTTATGTTACATTGTTCACAATTGTAGTACAAACCTTTCTTCCAGGGAAGGTTTAATTTTTAGATGACGTAATATTATAAATTTGAGAAATTATTGTTTCCTAAGTTTAAAGATAATTTGCAGTCCGTAGATCCGGGAGTATCCCTCAGACACTCTTTCGGCAGCTTAAAAAGGAAAAATTGCAAATAACAACGCTTTCGTAAATTAAATTAATGGAATAAAAATACTAACCGCAAAATTTGATGCTTACCCCACATTCCTTTGAATGATGAAACTTGAATTAACCTTGTCGTACTCGAAGCAAAATTTGTACTTGACTACTCTTGAAATTGCTTTTAAAATTAATCATTTAGCTAAATTAGTCTTCTCTCGAAGGCGACTCGAACTAAAGAAACAGATCATCGTCTCTTCGCTCCTTTGTAACCGCTAGCATTTGTCAAAAATCACGGCCAATTTCGAATGGACAACATTTTATATTCTAACAAATTAAATTTTTAATCAACTAAAATGTACTTTCTTTAAAAATACCATATTGCAGCCTGTAATATGCCTTACGGGTTCGCGATCTGACATCTAACCACTTGCCATTAGCGAGAGTCGGAATTGGGGGAATACGAGAGTCTTGTGTCTTCTAGATTACTCGAAGGCCCTCGATACTATACACCATGACTTACTATCGTCAATCTTATGTTACATTGGAATGGAAGCTGTTGCAGTGAAGTTATTATCTGAGTGGTAGATCTCAGTCTATTGCAGTTGCTGGTAGCGTCACAACTCCTCGGTGCTTAAATTCTGGTCTTGGCTCGCTTTTGTACAATTTATACCTGTAATTTTAAGAAATATATTCATTATTGCAAATTGCTAAAACTGTCGAAAACAGCACCACCTAGTTACAGGGAGGCAGGAGTTAATATATAAGGGCGCACACTTCGACAGCAACACGCTCCAGAAGAAGATGACAGAGGTATCATCGAAACATCGAGCCAAACAGCGTTCTTATCAGGACCAGCCCCAAACGCGGATAGAATCCCGAGAAAACCATCGCACCACATATATACATATATATGTGGTGCGACCTTCGGAAGAATATATATATATTAATATAAAGATTAATACCACACAAATTTCTCGTCGAAATGTAATAAAAGGTCTGGATTTGTTAATTGAGGAACATTTGAAATTTCTTTGAAATTCAGAAACTTATTGTAAGCTTCAGAGTTATCTAAAAAATTTTACTTCAAAATTTAAGTTATACAGTTTACTATTTCTATTTTCAACTTAACTGGAATGTTAGAATAATTGCTTGCATCACTATAGCGATTATAGGGGTACAGTAAAAGCTTCAAAGGGTATTCCTAACGCGAGGGTTGTCTTTATAGTTTTGCATATAGCCATAACAGTAAACAACAGATCGACAGAAAGTTGTTTATTGTTTTTCAATGTATTCTCCACAAAGTTTTTTTACACTTTTTCATTCTTTCAAACCAACTATTAAAGCAATTATGCCAGTCATCAGTTGGAACAGTCAAAATTGCCATTTTAAAAGTATCAACTGTTTCTTCCGCCGACTGAAACCGTTACCCACGCGACCCATTCTTGATTGTACGGAACGTAAAAATCGTTAAGATCTAGGTCAGTACTACATGGAAGATGATCTAATAACTCAATGTTTTGCTGCTCTAAACGTTCAATCGTCTTTCGAGCTCTACCTGAACTCGCATTATCGTCGTAGAGGATGGCACGTCGTTGTGGGTTGGTTTTTCGGAACACTTCTGGTAAACAAACGGTTGTATACCAATCGAAATTAACTGTTATTCGATCTTCTAAAGGATTTGTAGCAACCTGATTTGAAATTGAGAAAAAAGTTGCGACCACCTTCTTCGACACACTTCGGGAACGAATAACTTTTATTGCCTTTTGTTCATCTTATCTGAAACGCCCACACAGCGGATTGACATTTGGTTTCGGGTTCATAAAAATAAATCCATGATTTGTTACCACTCACAGTACCATAAACATGTTTGAGTTGACGTGGCTCAACATTTTTCAACACTAATTAATGCCAGATGCCTTTTGTTCTTCAGTTAAAAGATGTGGAATCCGACGGGAAACTGACTTTCTCAAAGCCAATTCATCATGCAGAATTTTTTGGTCGAGGTCTTTGAAATGCCTAAGGATGTCTCAACCTCGCGATATATCACATATCGATCCTTCTTGATCGGTTGGCGCACATCACCGGTATTTTTTTAAGTGACCGCTGTCAATGGTGCTCCTGTCCTGGTATCATCGTTGAGACTGGTGCGTCCACGATGGAGTTCGCAGCACCAGCGAGAAATTGTCGACTGGTGTGGTACTTTACTAGCAAAAGCAGAAACCAACTCGACGAGCCATTGTTGTTGCGCGAAAATGTTATCTCAATTTCATTTCTCGAATGGCCCGTCAGTTTCAAAAATTTGCTATTGCTAAATCGCTTGCCGTAGCCTGATGAAACTTTAGATTTAAGTTCAATAAATATTGAAATTGATTTTGACAAGCGACATTTGATTGATAGCGCAATTTACGCGGCTATATGCAAAACTAAAAAGATAACCCTCGTAATTGTAAAGAAATTCCTTATGAAACACTAATACTTTATCCGTTGTGGACATACTATTCCACGCCTACTTAATAACTTAAAATGTATGTTATTCATTTCATTTTGAACAAATCACTAGAAAGACAGTATGTATTATCTTGTTTTGAAAAAATCATAAACCAGAAGCATTGAAACAGTCAATTTGTGTTTTGTATTGGCTTGTTTCTAATGTGCCAACAACCTGAGAACTTTTTAGAGAAAAACACATTGAAAGTGCTTGCTGGCTGTCATCACGTTAACTAGTAATTTGTTCGGCTGGATTACAGAAATTTTGTAAAACCGATATATGAAAGCATTTCCGCCGAATATGCGCTTACATATCTGCCTCTGTTAATACACAGTTTTTTACTTACCCCTTTAACATTTCCAAATCAGCATTTTAACACTTTTAACTTTTTTTTCTTATTTTATCCATTACTTAGTGAAATCCGACTTTTTATTAAAACAAAATTATCTCAAAGACTACCAAGAGGACTACTAAAAGATTTCAGAAAAAAGAAAACTTTCTTAACTCTGTGCTTGCCTGAAATTCTTTCACTTTATAAGCAGATTCGGGAACGCAAATCTATCTTGCCATCTTCCCTTTTTTCGGCGATTCTTAGCTCAGGCACTATGAATACCGTTTTCCGTTAATTTTAATTGCAAAACAGCTTACCCGAACAGAATTTGACTGGCAAATTGTTTCGGGCTTACCCGTTACTACCGTTACACAACAAATTCGGCGACTAAACGAGAATTATGTACCGGTTTAAACGAGGTTTAACGTCAATTAAGTGTACATGTGTTGTTTGTTTTAATACGGTATGTTTGAATATATATTATATATATAGATTTATTTCTTTAATGATAAGTTTATATTATTACTCTATGATTGTACATTCCAGACCGGAATTGAAAACCACCCCTACTGGAGCTCTGGGGATTCTTCTATTCGGTGAATCACTCCGCTTTTACGAAAAGTTGTTTCCCGTCTTTGCCATTTTATCGTTTTATATTACGTTATCAATATAATTTGTTAAACACGCCTTAAATAATAATACACCTTACTTTTAACAATGAGGTGAAAATCAAATAGCCTAATTTTTTTTCTTCATTTAAATAATTTAGAATGAGTACCAGAAGCAAATATTTTAAGAATTTAATAATTTATCAGTTTGTTTGCAATACAAAGTACTCGTAATACACAAATCGAGAGAATCATCTGACTTCATACAATCGCGGATTATATGTTTATTCCAGATTCCATACATCAGGTTTTAACTCTCAAGTACCATGACAGGGTCAAGTTTCACCTTCTCCTAATTAGTCGAATGATTTACTCGTAAACGTAGATGGCGGAGTATGTAGTTTTTCATGATTTCTGACAGTTTGATCGTCTGCCAGTATATCAACGGTTTATGAGTTTATCTAAACTATTTTGCAAATAAGACGGCTCTAATTTAACCCTGCCATGGTGTATGTTACTGAAGGTGGTTAGTTTTATCATTTAGATATGCCAAGTTTTAGTCATAAAGATAAACGTTTAATACAAAATAAACTGCAGAAATTGGCTCAAGAGATTATGGAAGAAGGTCTAATAGTGAGAGCGAATTTTACTATTAATGAGCGCAGGACCATCAAACTAAATAGGGGAACAGGAAAACTATACCGGAAATAGTGGCAACTTAGAAATACGAGATACGAGAAGGTGCTTATTTAGAATATACTTCAAAAGTAAGCCCGATAAATATGGATTGAAAGTCCAGTGTTTGGTAGGTGCTAGAACGCACTACCCTGTAATTGTTTCTGTGTACCTTGCACAAATAAAGGCATTCATAAAAGTAATCCCTGGAAACTTTTTATTCCTACTGTGGACGTTAATGCCACCAATATCTGGTAGTAAGAGAAATATTAGTGCACATAATTGGTTCTCATCAATGAAGCTAGTTGACGAATTAAAGAAACAAACTAACTTTAAAAAAAAAGTAAACGGTATGTTTCACTACCACCACCACTACTAATTTCACCCGAATAGGAATAGAGCCAATAATTCTTGTTTATTCGGATTCATCAATCAAAACTTATCTCTTCTGTACCGAATAAAAACCGAGCAGTTTTATTAGTGACATCAATGCACCACACTAATACCATGATACCAGGTCTGGCAATTAAATAACCGGACTGGTGGTACAAAACATGTTATTGATCACCAATTACATTACAAAGTTTATCCCCTTCAATGTACTCTCCTTGCCGATCCCTACAACGCTCCATACGAATTTTCCACTGTCGAAAGCAGTGCTGGAAGTCCGTTTCTGTCAGCTTGTTGAGAACCTCCATCGCTTTCGCTTTCACCGCTTCCACACTGTCAAATCTTGTCCCCTTAAGCTACGATTTTACCTTAGGAAATAAAGAAAAGTCACAAGGGGCCAAGTCGGGCGAGTACGGTGGGTGGTTCAACACGGTGATGTTGGATTTCGCAAAGAACGCCTTCACAGACAAGGTGGAATGGGCTGGCGCATTGTCTTGGTGGAGCATCCAGGATTTGCCCTTTCACAAATCGGGTCTTCGTCTTCTCACTCATTCACGAAGGATAGTTAGAACCCCAGTTTTTCCCAGCTTCACAAGAAACTTGTGGTTAACTCGTTGCTCTATCTGAACACTCTGCATTTTTCCGACGCAACCTTAGCGTAAAGACTTGAACGGACGATTGCTACAGCGAGACTTAGTGACGTACAACCGTGCCCAACGAGCTTAGGGTGGAGGAAGCGTCTACAAACACAGACATGTTCAAACCTGCCGTGGCGTGCTCGCTGTTTGCCGGTAGTAGCACCAGTCCGGTTATTTAATTGCCGCACCTCGTATACTCCGTAGAAATAAGTAGTGAGGAGTATTTATGGAGTAGGATTTTAGAAGCTGCTGACGGGTTCCGAAATAATCCAGGAATATTCCAGAGGTGTCATCAATCAATGGTCAGAAGGTTGGAATTGTGTACACAAAAAAATGGTAGTCAATTTGAGAACCTACTTTAAGCATCACTATTATTAAACTATTTTGGCTACCGTTGGTAAATTGTGAAAATCTGAAATTTCCTTGGAATTTCCGACGTAATTAAATATTTGAAAAAGTCTCATCCCGGTTTTCTTAGCGTTTTTTTCTCTGCTTAAGAGAAGTACAGTTTGTGCGTTATAAGATGGCGAACGCTTCAGATGCGCGGTGGAAGTACAAGACTTTATTTTATAGTCGTTTTTTTATTATGCTAAAATAATTTAAAAAATACGCCACTGCATGTTGCATTCAAACTTGAATTTCCCCGAACGATGTCCGACAGTACCTTCGGACAGCGCAGGAACTCGCCATCCTACACCGCGCGATCTGTATATACTGTAATGAAATAATTGCATTTCTTTGTTTAAGATATTTGTTAACTTGGTTCAAGCAAATCTTGCAGAAAATTTGGGGAAAGGGATTCTTAGTATAAGTAAATGGCCGTTATAACATAAAACTACAATTTCTTAAGGATAATAAATAATTTTCTTAATTCAAGAGAGCGTTTAGGTATTCATAAATCATTAGTTTCATTTTCTTAAAATAAAGCACTTATTTTACCTAGAATTCTTGAAAAGTGAAAAACACTTAGCTTGTTTAATGTAGTACGACATATCCATACATAATCCAGTAAATTGTTGTCATTGCTTGTGATTTTTAAAATACTAAGATAGGTTATTTACAGAATAATGTTCAAACAAGAGTGAACTTCATGTAGAACTACACAAGAAAAAAGTGCCTAGAAAAAATAACCAAGATAATGCTGATATATAACTCATGGTATTGATGGAATCACTCCCGTCAAAAACAATGTGAGAAGAGAAAACCGCTAATGCTTTTTGCTCCTGCCTGCATTGCTGTTCTTTCTCAGTTTATGCCACTAATCTTCAAAAACAGCACTGAAATATTTCCTGGCGCCACCTAGTGCCAAGAGATATAGTCATGCCATCCCAGAAAGTAGCGACAGAAACCGGAATACAGATGCCATAATTACCCATACAATGATATAACCTTTAACGTACAACGTTTCATAAACATTTTTCTATTTCTTTTTTAAATTTTAACTTGAAAAAAATATTTTTAAATAGAGATATTTTCAAGAAGATTAAATTTCATAATTTATACATTTTTATAGTGGAATAAAAAATTTTTAAATAGAGAACCAGTTCTTCAAAATCCTTAATTTCAGAAAGAAAATAAAGTTGTGTCAAGGGATAAAACAAATACCAAGATGAACAGATTCATTTGTTTTAAATGCAACAGGGTAAAAATGGTTCGTGTCAACGACTAAGAACATACGCAAATAAACAGATGTTCGTGCTTTAAGGTTACATGCAACCAGAAGAGTTTAATTTTGTTAAATGGTTTGTTTTGTGCGTTTAAATTACCTGTTTCCAACTTTCATGTCAAGATGAGAGTAGATTTAATTTTATTAAAGACTGTGTTTTATTTTGCAATAAAAAACTTGAAAGAAGGCGCTTTTAAGATATACTGTGCCTACCTATCCCTGCCAGGCGTTAAGTGAATCTTCGACACTTACGATGCCGCAAATGGCGTTCAAAGATTTAATACACGATATGACTAAGCTGGTTGGCCATTTCATGAAGAGCCTCGACAGAAGGTGAAATTGTGAGCATTTACACGATACGCCAACGTTTCAAGAACTGCCTAGGATTTTCATGACATGATGAGTTTCGCCATGTGACCACGACAGATACATATGGTTTTCCACGCAAGCTGATCATTAAAAGTTTCCGCAGTTCGAATCTTAGTCTAATTCTGAAAATTTGTAGCGGGCATTAAATGCGTTCACTCTATTATAACAATTTATTTTAGACTCGTATTATTTCCGGTTATACGGGAAGTAATAACCAACTTTGATATTTTTATTGGAATAATATACTTTTTATTACTTTTTTAGATTCCATGGATTGTTATGAAATGATTTATATTAACCTACCTCTAAAATCACCTGATTTTGAGTTATTTTGATTTTTGTGTGATTTTATTCTTTTACAATGTAAGTTTTAAAATTACATATCAGTAATACAATTGAATGAAACTATATCATATTTATACTGGAGGCAATGGAAACTTAATACTTTCCAGTAATAATGCAACATTTATTTTATCATATACGGGGTATTCAGAATCTAAAATCCAATTTATGAATATTCAATGCAATGAATTAATGAAAAGTTGTTACATAGGTCAAACGTCACAATGGCTTAAACATCGTACGAGGGTCACGCTATATATTTTGAGATACAAGAAAACTACCAGTCTTTTTACGAAAATGATTTTATTTATGTTCAAAATAATTTCCTCCTGCATCAATGCACTTTTGTAACCGAAGTTTCCACAACGTAAAAGCGTGAAACCAGTCATCTCTTGGAATGCTCTCAAAAAATAGATGAATTGCTTCATATATCTCATCCTCCGTCGTGAAACGTCGACCACGTAAATGTTTCTTTAGGTTGAAGAACAACCAGAAATCACACATGGCCAAATCAGGCGAATAGGATGGATGCTCAATGACTTTTACCTTATTTTCATGTAAAAATTCAACTGTCTGCTGTACAGTGTGTGACAATACATTGTCGTGATGCAACATTAACCCGCGAATGTTGGCTGACTCAAGAACTGCAGGTAAACATTTTGTGGTGTACCAGTTTGCTGTGACTGTACGTTGATTTTCCAGCTTCATTGCTTTTACTAATCCGGTACTATGGAAGAAAACTGCGTACATAACTTTCTTGACAGCCCTCTGCCTTTTGGCCATTGTTGGTGTTGGTGCATCTTCGTGGATCCACACGCGGCTCTCTTGGCGGGTAGGAATATCGTAAAATGGGATGTAAGTTTCATCACCTGTTACTATTTTTAATAGAATGCGATGTCCATCATTATTTAACATTTCCAATGTTTCCCGAGCGATTCTTACTCGCCCTGCTTTTTGGAAATCGGTAAGCGTGTGTGGCACTCAACGAGTAACAATTTTTTTCATCCGAAGATGATCACGTAAAATTGAATTTACTGTTGCGGATCCAACACCAAGAGTTGCCTCAATCACTTGATAGGTGCATCTTGGATCTTCGTCGATCATACGTCTCACACTCTCAATGTTTCCAGCGGTAACTGAAGAACAGAGCATACCGGTACGTTCATCACTAAGCGATTTCCGTCCTCTTTTAAATTCGCTATACCAGCGAAACACAGTTGCACGTGAAGGACTTTCATCACCAAATGCGAGTTGCAATCGTTCAAGACTTTGTTGTTCACTTAAACCGACCTTAAAATCGTAGTAAATCATTGCGCGTACATGTTCTCTTGACAAATCCATGTTTCGATGACAAATCGTACCTACCACGTTTACTCTATGACAGCAGCGACTCAACTGACAGCCAGAGTTTACTACTTAAGGATGGTGGTATTTATAAATGCAGTGGTGCCAGCTCTAACTTCTCTACTTTTGTGGCATCTCAAAATATATACCGTGTCCCTCGTATAAGTCAACATAGGAGTGATTGTAGGTTGGTCAAAAGATGTTGTGCTTTGGCCAATTACACAGAAGAAAAGAATCACCTTTTTGATTTTGGTAACGTTAACATTTTTGATATTGAGAGCAATTACAAAAACCGACCTTTCCTTGAAATGTACCACATTGAAGAAAATGGCACAATTAATTTTAAGTCAGACACAAATCAGATAAGTCATATATATGACTTAACTGATTTGTGTCTTTGTATTTTACAACATAACAAGGAGTAGTTTAATTTTTTGGAAAGTATCTGTATATCTATTTTCATATCAGCTGTAATTCTTTCCCGCCTGGTGTGCTTTTTCAATTATTTTTTTCAAGTTTGTCGATTTTCAATTCTAAGATTATAAATTGTTGCTTAAAGGTATATTTTAGTATTCTATCTCTCTTCTCCTGTTAAAACTAGATATACAATGTCACATAAACTTTAAATTACGATTTTATTTGAAAATAATTTTTTAAAATAATGTTAGTAAAGTGTGTAATCTTTTAAATTAATGACGATTTTAAGATCAAATTTACCATTGTAAGTAAAACAAAAATTTGAACGAATTACTTTAATATAGCCGTTTTCTCGCATTGTAGTTTATACTCCTCATGAAGTTCTAAAATAAAGAGCAAAATATTGAGTTACTGAATAAAGGGGATTCCTTTTTCTTTAGACCACCACAGACCGATTTCCCGTTTTAATTGTTTTCTTCCTGACGTTGTACGGTGGTAGTACTTCTATTCAAACTATTATTATTATTATTACTGCATAAAATGCAACAAAGCAATAACATGGAAAAAGTGATTATGTGTTATTCCCACAGTAATAGGGTTACATACTAAAAATTTTTAAAATTCTATACTGGGTGTACTACCTCCCCTTTCTTCTGTACTAGCAATAAGTAATAATACTTAATCGGGTACTCTAAATCTGTGGCACAGGAACACTGAAAAGTAAAACTGAATTCAGTTTTACTGCTGATGATGATAGCTTGGCTATCGAAACATGCGTCCAATACGAGTTAAGTCTTGTGGTAAGGGTTTTAGTGAACTGTTTCAATAATATTTAAATTGTTCAATAACTTCGATTTGTTAGTACTTTAGCTAGTAAAAACGTATGCCAAACGACTAAATGAAGTTGATAATGCAAATTTATCGAAAATAATTTCAGAAATACCTTTTACAACAATGGCGACATAAGTAAAATACCAACCATATCTAATATTTCACAAAATTGTAATGTGGAAATTGATACTGAACATGGGATAAATTTTTTATTAATTCCTAATTCAATCAAATCACATATACATCCAGCTCAGGTGATTGACGCAAAATGTAATTGAAAACAAATTTAGTTCGATTACGAAAACAATATGTCCGGTATTATGAACTATTCGATTTGAATGAATAAATAATTACCGTCATCGGAGCGATATTATTAAATATCTGTTAAAATGGAAAATCGTTTATTATCGAATAAAAATTTGAAGTTAATCTTTTATAATGAATTTATGCACTCATATTGCTAATTTTACTGATGAGCCAAATTACATGAATTTTATATAAAATAAGAAGAGTAATATTTATTTTACTACATAGGATGAAGAATAAAGTAAGATAAATTGTACCGTCGATCGAGTTGTACCACGGCATTATTTTCTTAAGAAATTTTTAACATACAATAACAGTAATGTTTTTATTATGGTATGATACTTCGCCCAATAATACAACAACAACAATAATGTATTTAAAACATTCATAGTCTAGAGACTGCGTGCATATCGAAAAACTAATATTATATCCATATCGATCTTGGCTTGATGAGGAGACTGAAACAATGTTTTGCGAAAGTCTCTATGCGTTGCCTGTCTATGGTCCATGTTTGGATGTGTTCAATAGGTGTCGTATTGTGGTCTATGGTCTTCCTTTCTACCACAACCAGACTGACGGGACATAAGCTCCTTTATCACTAATTAACGAACTTCACCGCGGCCGTTGGTCTAGATGTTCCCCAGGTTGGTGTTTTGGTTCGTCCTCAATTAGCTTCCATCCCCTAATGAAACCCTGTTAGCTATTCTCACCCTCGATATCGAGGAGGCGGACGGTCTTCCGGCTCTTCCAGCACCCTGACGAGCAGTGGGTTGTCGGAGGTGCTCGCCCTACTTCATGTCTACTTGGCCATCTCTCGTAGGTGTTTTTTCAAAGTGGGGATCTCCAAGTCAGTTCTTAATTGCTCGTTTCGGACGAACCATAGTGCGCCCGCTATCACCCTTAACATCTGGCTCTGGAGACTCTCTAGTCTCTTTAGATGGCTGGGCGCCGTCATTGACTGTGTAAGCGGCCAATACGATATAATTGGTTGAAGATACACGATATAAAGTAACATCTTGTTCCTGACATCCACGAGACTTCTTCTGCCAATCGGTAGCAATAATGAAATTTTTTCTCGGGCGAACTTTTATCGAGTCTGCTCGATGTGTTGCCCCCACGTAAGCCGCCTGTCCAACGTGACTCGCAGATATTTAACTGAGGAGCTCCACTCCAGTCTTCGGCCGTTAACTTCCAGCTTTTGCTAGCAAAGCACATGACAATTTGATCAAACGACAATCACTCTTGCGTTGACTCATACGATGTTTGAGCCATTACAATGTTTGACTTGTATAACAGCCTTGACAATCCAAGCATAGCACCTTGTAAATGACGTAATTACTAGATTAAAAAGGAGTCCTTAATGATAGTGAATAGATTTCTGTCTCTCATGGTGTAATATTTGGCTATACAGATGTAATTAAAAGATTTGAAAATCTGAACAATACGATTAGTTAAGTTAACTATAAATGGTAATTTCTTATATTCCAAAAGTACACTGTTATAATCTATGGGGCTAGCATAAAAATTGGAATTATATTTTATTATATTTTCTTAAATTATTTTGCAAAAAGTTATCGTGTGATATGTGAATTACACGAATTTTCGAATTTTTTGATATTTTGGGTGATTGGAATCATAATTCAAAAACCTTAACTAACGAAGTGGAATATTGGGTTTATGTATTTTAGGTAAGCAATCAAGTTTAGGAAAATTCGAGTTATAAATCATGAGTTCTTTTAGTTATTTATCTGACAGTTGTTTGGTGGAAGCAATTTTGTTGAGAAGTGCATTGTATTTTCTCTGAACAGTTTCAGTTGGATCACTGTTCAATAGTTTCTATGACGACGAAATTTTTCGTTTATGTTATTGTAATGACTAGAGTAACCTCAACTTGCGGACTCGCATAGGCGTCGGTATTACGGGTTAATATACGAATACGAAAAATTCATAAATAAACTAAACCGGTAGAGAAGCAGGCATGTAGTGTCGACCTTGAATATAAATCATGTTAAGCCGCGCTGAGAGAGATTTCCTTTTAGTACCGGTTGAGCTGTTGCAGAGATTAGTCGAACGGTCAAGGATATGTACTTACGTGTCGCTTTTGAAAATATAGCTGGTGTTTTTTGTGTGTTGTAGTATTATACCAAGTACATAATCAGTGTATCGTTTCATATAGAACTAATATTTACATACCTAAAAAATAATGCCTCGTAATAGATTTGCTACTAATGTACATAAGTATGGTCACTTTTCCCATTTAAAATATGAGGGTAGTGCAGTTTTTTGCTTAATATGCAATGTTCGTTTGGCTGCATTGGACAGAACTGATTGCCAGAGGCATGTCAATGGTATTAAGCATATGAGAAATGCAAGAACTGAAATACCTTATACACTATTCCTCATACATTTATTAATTATGTTTAGCTCTTGTAATCTTCCGTTGTCCTTGGTGAGAAAAGCAGCTTTTAAAACGTTTTGGCGACAATAGGTTCCAAAGTACCCATTACCCTCACAAACACAATTACAGAATCATTTGCCGCGAATGAAAGAGATGCTAAAAAATGTGTGTAAACGTGATTTGTGTTCCAAAAAAATATGGATTACCGTGGATGAGACTACCGATATAAAGAAAAACAGTATTGCGAATGTAATAGCTCGCGTTTTATCTAGCGAGAACACAGCATCTCGATATTTGTTAGCTTGCAAACGTGTTCAACAATGTACCGCGGAAAATATTCAAAAACTGATAATGAACGCTTTGAAAAAATTTAAAATTGCCCAAGATCAAGTTGTGATGATTGTGACAGATAGTGCAGCAACGATGTTAAACGTTGGGCGATCCTTAAAACATATATTTCCTAACTTAATACATATAACCTGCGTGCTGCATGCTTTGCATTTAGTTGGTGAAGTTGTTCGACAACATTACGGAAACGTTAATCGGATGATTGGAAGTACTAAAGCAGTGTTTCGTAAATTTCCTAAACGTTTAAAAGAATTTCGTAAATTTTGTCCAGGTATTCCAGAACCTCCTGAACCAATTTTAACGCGGTGGGGTACTTGGCTAACAGCAGCTTCTTACTATTTGAATGAATCCAAAGCAATTAAAGAAAGTCAAAGAGAATTTCAAATTCCTCAACTTTTAGAAGATTTAACAACAATATGTACCAATTATACAGTATTACTAGATGCCATCAGAAAACTACAATGTACTGAATTGTCATTGCAGGAATCATTAGACATAGTGGAGAGTGTAAAAAATAAATTACACACATTAAATGATACGCCAGGATTATGCGCTAGTCAAAAGTTGGCAGATGTTTTAAGGAAAAATCCCGATTTTAATACTTTAGAGGCCATTTATAATAAGTGTAAGAATAGTGAACTTTTAAGTGATTTTGAAAAACAGTTTCTACATGCAAATGTAACTTCCTTAGATGTGGAGAGATCGTTTTCTATATATAAGAATATTTTTTCTTGTCGACGCACAAGGTTTAAAGAAGTAACTGTGGAAACATATGCAGTGATGCAAGTTTACAGTAGTTCACATCCTGATGCCTCTAATTTGTTGAATAATTAGCAAGTAAGTTTATTTATGAATTTTTCGTATTCTTATATTAACGCGTAATACCGACGCCTATGCGAGTCCGCAAGTTTTGGTTACTCTAGTAATGACTAACGGAAGATCAGCTGCTGCTGTTTCAAATTATCTTCGTTGTAAGTAAATACAATTTTGATAGATTTATTTTATTGTAACCACTTTCTTGCAATTATAGTTTATACTCCTAGTGAAGTTCTAAGTAAAGAGCGAAATATTGAAATAATGAATAAAGGTGACTCCTTTTTCTTCAAACCACCACGGACCAATTACCTGTTTAACTACTTATTTGATTATTATTATTGATGAATAATAATAACGAATATTGAACATACTCTTTATATAAAAAGTCTAAATTTGAAAAAGGTGAGATGCTTCATCGAAACGTCGCTCAGTGTCTAAGATCAGCAATAGATACCTGCGCCGAATTTAAATGAATTTCATTTATTTATTTTCATAATATGAAGAAAATAGACAATTAAATTGGTTTGGCCACGTAACAAGAATGGATCAAGATAGATTGGTGCGAAGGGTGATTGAGGCAGGAAGGATGGAGAGGAGAAAGCGGGGCAGGCCAAGAAAAGCATAGATCGAAGGAATAAAATAAATAGGTGCATAACGCGGAAAAACCCTGGGTGAGATGAAAATATGTGCAAGGGAGTGGCAGGGATGGAAAGCATGGCATAGGGGAGACGAGTAATATGCAATTCGATCCGACGCTCTAAAGGACATAAGGAATACGGAGAAGAAGAAGAGATTTTCATAATGTAGTGACATTACAAAAAGAAATATTATTACGCAATTTGTAATTGGTACATGTGTTATGAATTTACAACTGTATTTGCAAATAATTACGAGAATTGATAATGGAGCTTGTAACTTATCGCAATATATATAGAACATGTTTGAAAAATCGCAACATTTTATAAAATAAAAACAAAGTATGGTTAAAATTTGGATCGATGGCAACAAATAGCTGTCGATTGTCGTTGCAAATTTACATAGTAATTTTTTATAATGTACACTTGAAATAACACTAAACAGGAAATAAATTTTAAAAAAGCGGAAATACATTTGAAATCGATCAAAGAACGTCGAATTCCAAGCAGATTAGAAGAAAATTCGTTCCCGTCCACTTTACCCGAATATCGTTTTTTACTGACTCCCGCTAAGCGAAAATTAATCAAACTCCTTGGATTTTGTTGAAACACTTTAAAACGAAAATCTACTCATGCTTTAAATCGATACCCCCTCTACTCCTCGACGCCAAGAGGAAGTTAAAGGACATCGACGAAGCAGGATATATTCGTAATTTAAATTGAAATTTTCCCTTCTCAATATCCTCCTTTTTCATACATTTTCTTTTAACTTTAACCGTTCTAGTTTGGTGCTTTGGAGTATAATGAAACGGTTACGCCCTGACAAAATCAATTTACCATTAATTAGTTCTTCTATTATATCAAATACGGCCACGGTTCACATCGCGGAGTTAAAGAATGTTTGCATTGTTAATTGAATTTTTAAATTCGGTAAAGGGCAGCAAAATCAGCGATGCATTGATTCGTTGATAATAAGAGTCGTTAAGTTTTATTATAGCAGGAATCGCAGCTATAGAGCTCGTAATTGAAGAATTTTATTACGAAAAGCTCGCTCCTTAAGATTAACCCAAACCCAACAATATAATAATGCTTAGTATCAAGAAAAAGAAAACATTAATACAATGGCAATCAAAAATAAGGAAAGAGAAATACTAACTCAAGCCAAATAGATCATAAAGAGATGTAGAAAATATTTTCAGAATCTATTGAACACAAACAGCACAGGAGAAATAGCGGATAAACAAAAAGAAGAAATAAAAATGGACAGGAATGAATATAAGGAAGAAATCACGCAAGAGCAAATAAATAAACGGAAAAAAAACACTTAATAGAATGTACTACAAATATTGTAGGAAAAATATTGTAGCAATCATTAACGCAATTATGTAACCCGACCGTTGTATGTTGTTGTCACAGACAATACTTCAAAGCTATGGTCAAGTTTCAATAAATCATCACTTATCTGTACTTTATTATCGAAACCTACTTAAATGCATGAACCAAGTGTTTCCTGCCTTAGGATTAGACCCGGATAGTATTAGCTATCTATTCACTAATAGATGTTGCAACAAAAACTTAATTTTCTCTAATAAATCATCTGGTATTGTATAGTCAAATCATTTTTATCGGGTTCACAATTCTTTCGAAATAAAGTCTTCCGTAGTTTACCTTTTTACTCCAAATTTATCGAATGTTTAAAGGGATGGTATCACGCACCTGCGAAACAGCACAGGTGTTGGTAACATTCTCGTGGTACCTGTAAATTGAGAAGCTGTTGGAGATACGAAAACATAAGAGTAGTTATTGTTATTGCATTTTACTTGTTCTTTCAACCATTATAATTATAAGAACACTGTATATGTATTGTATTATGCAATACAATCTTTAGAACAATATTGTTGCATATTTTACAACATGTATAACTAAAACTTGTACACTATTATAGCAACCTTTGTAACAGATCATTGACTAAATTTTTACAATAATGTGTTTAATAGAAATACAATCAGTTAACCACAATCGAGTAGTAGGGATTTGCGCAAGTTGTAGCCAGTCGTATATTCTCAAACAAATTGTAGTAAATTGTTCTGCAATTGTTTGATCTTTCATAACATTTTTTACGTATGGAGCTATAAAAAAACTAAAAAAAAATGGAAGGCGCTAGGATATGACGTATAGTTTGCAAAAATTACAAATATAGCTATGTGCATAGTCTTACACAACGATGGGTATAGATCTACAATGGATACAAAACTTTACTTTATGACTCTCAATCAAAGATTAACAATGTTTATGTTACATACCTTTAAAATGGTTTGCATCCTGATTCAGCGTTGCGATGGATTCGATTTGTTCGAAAAATAGGAGATAATATAAGCAAAATTGTTGAAAAAATTTTATATTTTGTTGATAACAACGTTAGCAAGTTTACCCCCTGTATTTAAAATCACTGCTTCCAACGTTATTTAGTGGCTCGAAAAATTTTTTGGAATGCATCTGCTGTAACGCTGTTGACTGTAATTCGAATTCGATCTTTAGTGGGTCATTAACTTTTGTCTTAGAAACCTTAGATTTGATAAATCTGCAAGCGGAGGAATCTAAGGGCGTTAAGTCGGATGGGCCCAGTGCCCACAGACTTTGCGATCCCCTGTTGACCCACCTGCTAGGAAAGGCTTCATTGAGGTCACCTCGAACAACGTTTGCAAAATGGGGATGTGCGTAATCTGGCCAGAAATCGTTTGCTCTGACGTTTTCGTTCTCTCAGATGTTGCACTTAGTACTCATACTCGGCAATTATCTCTGTTAATGTGACTACTGATATGAAATGTAGCCTCCTCGCTAAATAAAATGTTGGCCATTAAAAAAAAATCATAACACGTGGCTTGCCATGCTGCATAATCTTCTTCTTCAAGTTTATGTACCACTTGGATATGATAAACCCTTTTTTTGAAGATAAAATGTAAAACGTTCCAAACGCCGAACTGTGGTACACCGAGCGCCTAACTAAAACGGCGAGTTGATGTAGTTGTGCTGCATTCAATTGCTTGCTGAGTAGTTCGGCCGGTGTCTTCTAATGTTGGTGGTCTATCTGAACGCTGTTCATCTTTTACGGTTCCTGTGCTTTGGAATTTGTTCACAAGAACACGAGCATTTGCGCTTGTAGGGCCAGGTTTCCTAAATTTAAGAGTGAACTCGGCTGTAGTGGCTTCATAGGATAGTCCTCTCAAACGTGTTGCGACAACAGTGAGACTTTATGGATACCCTGTATAAGAACAGCCGCCAATATTTGTATACTAACAGCAAAGAAAACGGACCTCTTATTTTGGGACTTAGTGAATATAATAGAATGCTATTTCTTGTTGGTTTGTAATTTTCTACATATTCTTATTTATTAATTGGTAATCTGAAAAGGCTCCAGACTAACACAGGAACAAGTATTTTTCTGTCAAACTCAGTTTTATTTCTCAACATATGTAGTCTCATTATAGATCTATACACTTTTCCCAGCTCCCAGCGATGCTCTCCTCTCTTTAGTTCGTCCAAATAGCAGTTAGCATCTTGCTCTGCAATAGGCGTTTGCGATCGTGATGACCTCCTCATTCGATAAAAATCTCTGTCTTCCGAGTGATATTTTCAACCTAGGAAACAGAAAAAGATCACTGCGGGCCAGATCTGGCGAATAGGAAAGATGCTCTATCAATCCGAACGCCAATTCGTGAATTTTTGCCGTGGCGACCACTAAAGTGTGATACTGTGCGTTGTGTTCGTGAAACAAAACCTTCTTTTCTTCAAATGCTGCACTTTTTCCGCAATTACTGCCTTCAGCTTATCAAATAATCTTTCCTCTGCAGGTCGTCTAATACCATCCAGTGAACTTTTCCGATGTTATCGCTAGTGTTCATCGTTAATCAAGCTGGTACGACCACGTTTAAACTCGGCTGTCCAAAATTTCGGTGTAGCAAATGATGGTGCAGAATCCCCGTAGACAACGTTCATCTTGTCTTTAACTTGCTTAGGCGTATTGCCTTGCAAGTGCAAGAATTTAGTGACGGCTCGATATTCGATTTTTTCCATTTTTACAGAAACACTAACACCAACTGACACAAACGACTGGTAGCGTCCAGCGCATGCTCAATTATATTACTAGAATATTTTTAACGAGTAACGCCATCTTCATGTTGAGGCTTGAAACTTTTCTGACTACCCTGATACATGTAGATTATTTCAAATTATTACAGCAGCGCTATAGAGGAGTACCGTATCCATATTTAGTTCCATTAAACTTATTAGAATAGGATACTTTGTGAAGCATCAAAATGTGTTGACGATCATGTTTCATTTTATGATGAGAAATAAATTGCAGAGCTAGAATTACCCAAACTATATAGCATCCCTTTTCTAGAGATGTGTCATTCCCATTAGGTTGATTGTTATCGTTTATTTATGCCAAATTTTCTCCTTACAACCTTGAGCTGGAAATTGCTTCCTTAACGAGAGTAATTTGACTTCTACTTCATTTGTATTCTATTTTACGACCATGGGAGTTCGTTTTATGATGCTAGTTACACGGTTTACGAACCTCATCAATTCGAGCATTACAATAAACATTTTATTTCATTGAAAATGTATGTATGTACAAACATATGTATCTGGAGCGTGATATGTACTCTATTATTTTAGATGGCGCCATCGCCATTAAGCTCGATCGTAAATAGCAGTAATGGTACTACGCATTTGATAATAATAATACATTATAGCTTCACTAGTATTACCAGACACTTGTTGCTGCCTGTTAGCAAATTAAAATTTTGCCTAACCTTTCATCTACATTACATCCAAGCTATTGTGATTACAGAATTGCTCACTAGCGCCAACGGGCAGTGGCGGAGGTTCGATACAACCCTCACTATAACTGCGAGTCTCAACCAGATTTGTTGTGTACGAGCTCCTTCCCATACTAGTTGGCCCACCTAATGAAATATTACTTTTTTGGATAGAGTCTAAACGATAATATACTTTACATGCTTTTTTGAGTCCCAAATTTAATAACAGCGCGTAATTAATTACATGCAGCAAACAACATCTACTTTATCGCATTATTTTACAAATTTCAGCAGAAAATAAAAACATGTGCCAAAAAAGGCTTCGTTTTCAAATATCAGCTCGTTTTAATATTGTTACAAGGTAAGCCAACAGGTCAAGGTGGCTTTGAAAAAGACTCCAAACAATTGGTAAGAGCTGTCAGAACGTATTTTATTTAGTTTAATTTTAATTCAGCTCTTTAAAGGTTAGACTTTTTTTTAAATGGGCAAAGGAAAGTTTTTAGATGAAAAAATTCGTCCAATTATTATCAAATTTTTTAATTCTGGAAAATCAAATTCGGAAATAGCAAATTTATTGTAGTTATCTCGATACAGTGTAAGAAATATTGTTAGAATATATAAGACTACTGGTTCAGTAGCCGCAAAGCTCCAATATGTAAGAAAAAGCAAAATTACAGATGCAGATAAAGGAGCACTAAGAAGAATTATTTTGAAAAATCGACATGCTAGTTATCTTGAATTAAGCGCTTTGTGGAACGATGCTGTTGGAAGGCGAATTTCGAGATTCACATATCATAGGTAGGCCCACAAACTAGGATTTGGCATTTATAAGGTAGGAGTTTTTATATTTTAAAAAGAAACTGGTATTTTATAACCGGCGGTTTTACTTCAGGCCAAAGAAAAGCCACTTTTAACACCACGCCCGAAGAAAAATAGATTACGATGGGCGAAAGAACATAAAGATTGGACACCTCAGCAATGGCATGCAATGCAGTGGAGCGATGAAGCCAGATTCTAAGTGTGTGTTGAAGACAGTAGAAGTCGAGTTATCTGCAGAAAATATGAGGCGTTCCATCCTGATTGTCTTAAAAGAAAAGTAACATTTCCGGCATCGATTATGGTTCGGGGCAGCATGTCATCAAACGGGTGGGTAAACTTCATTTTATTGAAGGAACTGTCGATACTAACAAATATTTAGGCATCTCGGAAGAATCATTTTCACCGGTCTTGGAAGAATACTTGACATCGGGTCAAGATTTTGTGTTCCAGCAGGACGGTGCAGGATGTCACACTTCAAAAAAAGCTTTAAAACGGATGGAAGACAAAAACATACCACTTTTGGAAATGTGTTTCTGGTAATCCCGATTTGTCTCCTATCGAAACTTTGTGGCACGGGATGAAGAAAGTGCTCCGAAAACATCCTGCTAGTACAATTAATAAATACGGGAAATATGGGATTCCTTTACACCATAATTTTATATTAAGGCTTGGTTAACATTATGCACCGAAGAATTTTGGATGTCATAAAAAATAAAGGCGAAGTAAACTGTAAACTGGTAAACTGTACAATAGTTTTTTGTTAATTTAAGGTTCGTTGACATTTTTTTTATTTATGCGCATTTTGCATTATACATATATGGATTTAAGTCAGTAATTACATATTAATTTTTGTTTAAAGATGTTAAAAAGGTTAAATAAACAAAAAAAATAATGTTCGTGGTATATTATTTATAATTTTTCTTACAAAGTAAAAATTCTGAAAAATTCTAGGTTGGGACAACTAATATGGGAAGGGGTTCGTATACATATACGCTGCCGTACTATTTCGTAGTTCTACGTTTGTTTTAAAAATGTTGCCTGGGTCGCGAAAACGACCAATGTTGGACAAAGTTACAGAATTTATGGCAGAAATGCCTGACCTAAATTATGATGGCGTTAAAATTCAATGTGTAGTTTGCAATATCCGTTTAATGTATTGGCCCAAAAGGGATTGTCTACGCCACGTAAATAGTAAACAGCATTCTTCAAAAAAAAATTGCACACGACACTATGGCAAATTTAAATTTAATTTATGTGTTACCATTATTGCATGTAATCTACCGTTTGATTTACTAGACAAGGAAGCATATGTCTTCTTTTGGAATAAATATTCGGACTGCAAATTACCAAGTCGAATACCGTTACAAAGAATTGTGCCATCTGCTCGTGAACATGTTGAAAAATGAATTCAATCGGAGTTGAAAGACAAAAAACTGTAATTATGTGTGGACGAAACAACAGATCGTAAAAACATTCTGTGGTTATGTAATGGTACGTACAATGGAACCACATCAATCGTCACCTTCAATTCTATTAGCTTCCAGACGAGTACAACGGATAAGAAGAAGAAAAAATAGATGCTAATTTCCTAGGAATACCATGTAATAAGGAAATGTAGTGTACAACTGAAAATAATATTAATACGACATTTAATTTTTTTTAATTTATTAGTCCTATATGTTGCTTCAAGAAATCCACTTCCCTATTTTTTAATTCTGCAAATTCTGATATTATACTTTCTGTGTTCATACTATCTAACACGCTCTCTATCGATATAATTGCTAGATTACTTAATTGTTCTTGTGACATCGATGAACTAGGCTAGGGTGTATATGTAATATCAATTAATTTGTTTATTTTAAAATGCAGATACAGTTCAAAGGCGAAGTTCTTCTACATGTCAGATATTATTCACGATACAACTCTACTCTCCAAGCTCGAATTGGTTTATTTCTAATTACAATAATCAATTGGCAAGGAAATGGAATAAAATAAAATAATATACACCGAAAATTAGTAAAATTCCTTACAAGCATTTTTTATCGCAAGACTAAACTGTCAATAATTTATATTCTTCAGACTGTTTTGATTTCTGCTTACTTAGTTCGTGCCACCTAAGAACTCGTTTTCCTTGTTGATTACTTGTCACCGGTGCCGCCCTTTACATTGGCCGCCTGTGTACAACGCACGCTTCGCGCATCCATTCGGCATGGTCCTGGAAATGAGAACGACCAACAAACACTTGGAAGAAAATTACCACTAATGGAACAGAGAGAAGTAATACAAATTGGACCGTAATAAAACAATTTGAAAAAACAAAAAGAATGGAAAAAAATTGTAGATAAGATATATAACTACGAACAACACTATACTAAACCAACTCAACTCAAGGAAATACAGATTAACAAAAACAGATAAAGTAAATCAAGGGGCTGAACGACCTAACCTCCAACCTAGTCATAAACACATCCGTAAGGATACCCTATGCTCTAATAGGAGCAGAAAGGAGTTGCCATATTACTACTACTATTAAATGATATCTACAAAATTTTATATAGTTTTATTTTTACCATTTTCATTTAGTTTGCTTCCCTTAATCAAATTCCTATAAACCCGAAATAATCATCAAAATTGCAAATAATTATTCAGTGAGGTCCTAAAGTACACCCCTGCTTTTTGTGAACCAACTTTTGCCGTTATTGGCAGTTCAATTTCATTTCTGGTATCACCGGAGGTGACGTCAACTTTCTTATTTTAAATAGAACATTTTGATGTTTTTGGAAAAGTAGTTGAAAGGCGAATTTAACGATACCACATTCGTCATACTTTAACTTAAAAAATATGACGATACGCAGCAATAAATGTTTTGGTAATCCGTTTTTGTTGTTACCCTCGTACAGTCGAAAACATTGGAACTTTGCGCAGAGTAAGGATAGTATAAAATTTACAGGACGAACTGCTTTAACAGAAGATAATACGCTTTAAATTATTGTACAATTTGTTGCTCAACCACGGCGAATAAGGTGATAATTGTTGCCAGATTTACATAATATTAAAATTGGCGCAGCCATCTTGCATGGTTCGTGTTGAAGTCATAATAAAGGTAACGTCACAAAAAACCTAACAACGGACATATTGTTTATCAAAAACTATCAAATTTAAAAAATCACGCCATAATTAATTAATTACAATAACTTTCTATAAAGTAAAGAAGAAACAACAATTAACAAAACATAAAAATAATAACAATAACCAACAAGAATAATTTACGGTTTTGGAATTGAGATTTGACAATTTGGCAATTGTTATGATTACTTTACTTAGCAACGAGCTCTCTAGATCAGTCTAGCGTTATAAGAAACAATTCAGCGCTCTTTCCTTGCCAACATTGCGTAACAATAAAAACAACTTTAAATTCGCCTTTCGATTACCTTCTCGAAAGCGTAAAGATATAGAGGGTGCTAAAAAGAGAAATCGACCTATTTTTTTCTGAAAACGCTAGCTTCTGTCGTTCAAAAGTTAGCAGGGGGGGGGGGGGATACTTTAGGACCTCATTGTACATGCAAGCAACAGTAATCCCTTCCCTGTATTCAAATCAAACTTTAAACTCAAAAATTCAGTCCATCTCGGCTGTGCTCAAAGACGAAAAACAAATCTTCAAAGGGTTTTTAATTACTTAATAATAATTAATTAATACTCTGTCGATTGATGACGCCATTATGCAACGCCTTGAATACTTTTTTTTATGTTACAACATCCAGCAACATCCATTTAGTTCTACATCTTCACTATTTTTGAAAAGTTTATGTGGTTTCTTGAAATTCTTATTTACTGATCCCGTGGAATTAAACTAGGGATTGTTGCGCATACATTACCGGCCATAATTATATGCCCACCCAAAGAAATACGCATAAATAACGGAAGTGCTGACTGAAAAAGAAATTCTAATTTTTGCATTTAATAAAATATTTTTAAAGCAAAGAAATTGATAGTCTTTATTCAATTATAAAATTTGTTTGACACAAAAAGATTAAATCTTCGTTTCGCCAAAATGTTCACCTCGACTATTAATAACTGCGGCGCACATTTGCGGTACTCCTTCTATCAATTTCGTCAGAGTAGTAGATTTGATTTTAAGCCAGACTTCTTGTAGTTCAAACACAATATTCACGACAGACTCCCCACTACATAAATTATTAATTAACTCGGGAAGGCCTTTTCGAAGGCACGTGGGTCATCATCATCAGCCCAGTATTAATCGGTACTGGGCTGATGATGATGACCCATGTTGTAAAGATCACGAATTAAGAACAACAGTAAAATCAAGAAATTGCGCATCTATAAAAGACGCGATGAATGTAGCGATAGACGAAGACAAAAATAAGCCTATGTATTTCATTTTAATAACCGGGCCAGAGCAAACTATAGAGGTTTGCATGGTTTAAAAGGTAACCGAAACAGACCGATACATCAAAATTATTTCTCAAATAAAACATTACCTAATACGTACACCCAAAATGCTACAAATTTCTATGGTTCTACTAATCGAAGTCAAAGACATCGATCAACTCTAGCCCTAGACGCAGAGTTGAGATGCTTACGTAATGTGTGTAAAGAATATGGAATTCCACAATTATATATATTAAAATGTAAAGAAAATGAAAGTCTGGTTACCCCATTGTCTAAGAAGCCTAGTATGCTCAAAGACTTTGATATTAGTATCTGTATTATAAATCAAGCGAAATGAATCGGTTGCAAACAAACTAGACAACTAATTCTCAACGAGGTCTGTGATCGATATTATAATAATATTAATTAGTTTTTCTCATCAAATAGCATACTTAATACAGATTACATTTCAAATTTATCCACCCTCAGATCATGCGTGACGTGCAAATCGAAGAGTTTACTTGGATATCTCCCAAAGCGCGCGTTGTTTATATTTTGTTTTATCCGCTTTTTACAGTCACGTTCCTCAAAACTTCGTTTTGACGGTCGGCAAATATTAATTTGCATGCCAAATATTTACACAATTACATTGTCTGCGGAGGATACGGCGTGTTACCATATGTATTACACGGATCGATTTCAGAATTAACATATCGCTGAGGGTAAATTTCCCGAAATTTAGACGTCGAGGATGAAGTCGTATCATCATATCATTTCATTAAGTTGAACTACGTCCGGTTTTGCAGAAGTAGGAACTAATTTAATTATTTCTCGCCTATATTGCTTCAACTTTCTTGTGGTTTTGGTCGTTGATTATTTCGTAATGAAATCTGAAGAGTGAGAATTTAAGTAGATTGAACTTTATAATTGTAAATAAATCAGAATTTGTTTTCACAATGCAAATAGAGCAAACTCAGTTTGAATAAACAGTGTTAAATGATTATTTAAGTGAGTATTTGGAGAATAAGGATAAAGTAAGAAGACAATAGAACTATAATTTAAGCAAAAAAGGAGGGTTGTAAAAGATATACAGAAACGGAAGAGATAAATATATAATACATACTCAGTATGTAATAAGGGCACTTACAAGGCTCATATTGATAATTTTTTTAAATAATATTAAAGATGTAATCCCAATTATTGGAGAAAATATTAACGAATCGCTGCAAGAATTTCAAAAATATCTACCGTAATTCCAATGCCAGAGTAAATAAAAACGAGGACTATTCTAAATTTAGATCCAATGACATATTATCAACATTAGAAAAGATCATAGAACACATTGCGAAAGAACAAGAAATTTTCTATGAATCTAATAAGATATTCATTATGCAACAAGCTGGGCACCCGTGGGGTAAACCTAATTCGAGTACGTAGAATCCATTGATGCGAACCGTTTTTAAAAGTTAGAGCAATTTCAATTTAAAAATTTTAGGCCCAAAGAACCTTCTGGAACATTCTGGAATTTTCTGGAAAATCTGATCAATGGCAGAAGCTTTCTGGAACCTTCTAGAACCTTCCATGGACCATTTGTGAACCTTCTAGAAACTTCCATCCCCACTACTGCCACTTGGTGAAACGGGTTTATAAGCGGCGGTGCTAACCGCTGAGAGCTCTGGAGGCTCTCCAAAGCTCTCCGAAACCCCAACAGACGCATGACAAACCGGCCCCTTCAAGGTACCAACGGTTTCGGCTTCTCCCCTGAGGACAAAGCCGAGATACACCCCGAACACCTCGAGCGGGTGGTCCGCGGTATCCCACCTCCAAACGACGGCGACGGGTGAAGTGGAGGAGAGGCTAAACGGGCTCTCCGACATGCCCGGAACGCCAATTGACCCAGCTACTCCCAACGAAATCCGAGCACTCATCAAAAGTCGGAACAACAGGAAGTCCCCGGGGTCAGATTGTATCACCAACCTGGCCCTGAATAGACTGCCCCTAGGATCCACGGCGACTCTCTGCGAAATCATCAACGCAGCTTTCCGCCTCCAGCACTTTCCCGCCTGCTGGAAGCACGCAGAAGTAGTCACCATCTACAAACTCGGCAAGGACCACCTCCTGCCCCAGAACTTCAGACCAATCAGTCTTCTGTCTAACCTATCAAAGATAGCCGAGGCGGTCATCCTCGCCCGGCTCACCGATCTAACAGACGACATAGCTATCATCCAGTACGAGCAATTCGGTTTCCGAGCTGGGCTGTCCACAGAGCTCCAACTGCTCCGGTTCACGGAGTTCGTCAGGAACGGGTTCGAAAGGCGAGACACCGTTGGCGCAGTTTTCTTCGACTTTGCAAGTGCCTTCGACTCCGTCTGGCACCAAGGACTGATTAGCAAGCTGATAACCGCAGGCTTAAATCCCAATATGGTTAGGCTCATCAGGTCATATCTGGAGGGCAGATCCTTCTGCACCAAAATCAACCCCGTGAAGTCGAGCACCCGTGCAATTCTGTCCGGAGTCCCATAGGGGTCTCTCCTGGGTCCGCGCCTATTCCTCCTGTTCATGAAGGACCTTCCCCGGTCGCCCGGCACTAGCATTGCTATCTACGCAGATGACACAGTCATCTACGCCAGAAGTAGAAGCGAGAAACTCGTCAGCCAACGACTACAAACCGCTACTGACAGCTTCCTGGGCTGGGCGGCCCGGTGGAGGCTCGGCGTGAACGAATCTAAGTGCGTCGCGGTTAGATTCACGAGAAGGGTGCGAGACCCCTGGAGTAACATCCACGTGGGACAGGTCCAGCTGCCATGGAGCCCTGACGTCAAGTACCTAGGTATACGCATGGATAGGAAACTCAACTTTGCCACACACATCAGAGATCTTCGCTCCCGTTTCTCAGCTGCCCGCAACTTGCTGCTCCCCCTCCTGGGTCGAAGGAGTCCTCTTCACCTAGGAAGCAAGCTGCTACTCTACAAATCGACACTCCGACCGTTGCTGACCTACGGCGCCATGGCCTGATCATCAGCAGCCCCGACGTACCTCAAGGGCCTGGAAGGTCTTCAAAACAGGACCCTGCGCATCATCGCCGACGCCCCGTGGTTTGTCAGGAATGAACAGATTCTTCGAGATCTGGGCATCCCTACGATTCGCGTACACCTAGAGAAGTCCCTCAACTCATCGTGGGCAAGGGCCCGCGAAAACGAAAACCCGTGCGTCCAGATGGCCGTCGAACCCCAGGATAGGCCCCCTCCCCTAGTGAGAGTGCGTCGTCCAGAGGACTTTTTCAATCTTGGCCGCGCTGCGGCTCCAGACGACCGCGCATGACCCCGGAATATGCCCCAGCTTCCCCTACAAATAAAGAGATGACCATACACAAGTACTTCTTTTCCTTCTTTTCCCCCACATTCAATCACAAGCCGCGCGAAATGAGCCGGCTTTAGCATAAGAGGACAAAAAGGGTTCAAGGTTCTTCAAACTGACCCTAGTATCAATTGCAGTTCCCAGGCTGAGAGCTCAGTCTGTTTTCAGAAGTCAAAGTGTTAACATCTAAATATATTAAAGCTAATAACCCAAAGCGAAGTGAATAGTGACAAGTTCGAGATTATTCATTGTATTGGCTTGTAAAATCAATTAATTTGAAATATCAAAAATGGATAAATTGAATACTTTTTATTACGTGTGTGGAAAATTTGTAACTAAGACCACTCAGCGTCACATAAGTGCTGAAACCGCTGATTTGTATCGACAATTCACACAAAATATTTTTACTGATGTGTATTGGACGCCGTCTATTGTTTGTACAATATGCGTTTTGAATTTGAATAAATGGACAAAAACCGGAGCCGCTATGAATAGATCCAAGAGAACATGATCCTGCTGAGTGTTATTCGTGCGTGAATTATACTGACGGTATGAACAAAAGAAAAAGTGGTTTTTTGAAATACATTCCAAAAACATATACTCAATTGCTGCTGCCGCATTCAAATACAATTCCTGTTCCAACAAGATAGTTTCAACAGAACAATCTGAGCCATCAGCATTAGAAACTATGAAAACCGAAGAGGCAAGCGTATTAATGTGCGAACCATCAAATGTCACTGCCCCATGCAATCACATTGAAATCACGTAATCTCATTTGGATAATAATGATAAAAAGCCTGAAACTATCACAGCGACAATCCAACCTTTTGGCAAAGGACTTGAAACAAACCAACATTTTGGCAGCAGATGTTCGGATATTCGGAGCAATCAATCGTCATCATCGTTTTACGAATTTTTTCAAATCCATTGAGAATAATTCACTCGCTTATTACACTGATATCCGCGGTTTGATTTTAACGATGCAAAATGATTATAATCCCGAGCATTGGCGATTCTTTATCTACTCGTCAAAAGGCAATTTGAAAGCGGTTCTGCTACACAACACCAATTCAAACAATTCAATTTCGATTGCACTGAGCAGCAATACAAAAGAGACATATGCATCGCTAAAAAAATCATCGATTTAGTGCAATATAATGACCAGAAGTGGAAAATGTGTGCCGACTTAAAAGTGATGGCTCTTTTAAGAGGTATGTAAACGGGTTATACCAAAAATATTTACTACATGTGCTTGTGGAATACCCGTTTTGCCGGCGACCAATATAACGAACGGTACTGGCCTTTATGTGAGAAAATTAGATTGCGACAAAACAACATTATTGAGATTCCACTTGTGTCGATCGAAAAGGTTTTATTACCACCGCTCCACATCAAACTAGGAATTGTTAAAAATTTAATAAAGGCATTGAACCCAGAAGGAAATGCATTCAAAAAATGCGTCGTATTGTTCCACTGTTAAGTGGGATGAAAATGAAAGAAGGTAAATGTCTGAATCTGAATACCGATCTATTGAAATTTCATTTTGTATTATATTTATTTTACAGGAATATTTAATGGACCGGATATTCGTCGTTTGATGAGGGACAAACGATTTGAAAATGCACTCATTGACATGGAGCTTATGGCATGGGATTTAAATATTTGAATGTCATTAAAAATTCATTTTTTGCATTCCCATGTAGAAAAATTCGCCGAACAATCACCAAACGAATCCGATGAGCATGGCGAGCGTTTTCATCAAGTGACGGCGAGGCTCGAACATTGGTACAGCGACAAAGAGCTACATGCCCTTTTGGGTGACATTTGTTGGAATTTACAAGAAGAAGATGGCGATACAGAAGAATCAGGGCAATCAGAGAATGAAGAATAAAAAAATCAAGGAAAATGTTTTTTTGGCAAAAAGATGAAAAATGGTTAGCACCATTGAATTCAGCACACTCGAATTAGGTTCACCCCACGGGTGCCCAGCTTATTGCAAAAAAAGTCTCTATTTCGAGCACAGTGTTATCAATAGACATTCAAACAAAAAATAGATTTGAGCAATTTATACAGATGAATTTGAAAAAGGCAACAAAGTAGTAGCAATCAACAGAGATTGATTGAAGTGAAAATTTAATAACCTTCGGATAAAGGACAAAGCACTAAAATGATTGAAGGTTTCCTTAAGCACAAGGTTGCAGATAACTCAGTTTAACAATCAGAAATCTGAAACCCAATAAGCTCCATTAGGAACCCCGCAAGGCTCCATCTTGAACCACTGTTGTTTCTTGTATTTTATTTACACTATTAGTGTATGAGTGTGGCTAAGAGTATGATTAATAGCGTACTTGAAGGTGTTTAGAACTGTCTAAATGCAAATAAATTATAAATAAATGCAATGAAGATTGAATGAATGTGATCGTCAAAACCATTATAGAACTTTTATCTGAAATAAAATATACGTATGGCATAGAATGTACAATGTAGTACTCTATGAATATACTGCATCAAATAAAACATTATTAAGTATTATTATTCATAGTTAATTCTTATTTTGGCTAGCACCATTCTCATGTACAAAGTAACCCTTTATAACTAATATACATTACATAGTGTTCGTTTTTGTTACAGAAGGTGTCTAACGGCACCCTCACTACGGATGGAGATCCAGAAAGCCAAGATACGCTCACTATGATGTCAATTTTAATCGTTGGTAAGTCCAAAAGGATGCATATTGATTGTTTTAACACCTAATATTTATTTTTAAACGCAAAGCACGGTTTATCATATGTTCCTCATTGTGAGCAACATTTTGCTGTGCATTTAGTTGTTTCTTCCCGGATAATGTCCATGTTAATCATAAAGATTGCCGCAAGAATAGGAGTCTCAACTTATAACATTAGCAACAAATGCATTTTACGTTTTTAATGCATACTTCAATTTTCCAAACGCAAGGGCCAAAAAAATACCTTTACTTGATATATGCGAATATCTGAAGTTAGCCACTATATGGAGAAAATATTCGTATAAAATTTGTAACATATAAAGAGACCATTACAATGGTGTTATAATTATTATCGGAATATATGTTAAGGTCACATAAAAGTCAAATTTGTTTAAATGAATCATACTATTGTTGTTTCCAACAAAATCTTAAAGAGCAATTAATTTTTAATAAAAAAGTTAACATTTATCTGTCATAAGATTACCACTACGCAAGGTAATCAAAAGGAAACGAAGAATTGATGCATATTAAAGTCTTGACATGCATATCAAACTGGGGGAAGGAACAGGACATAGAACGGCTACTTTGCCCCGCATCCGGCGACCACAATAATTCTTATATAATATTTTGCGAACTATAATGGGATGAGTGGATCGCATAACCGTCATACAGACCGCATAGTCACTGTTCCAAAGCTAAGTCTTCAAAAAATTTTGATAGTGCGCACAATCTATATAGTCTCGGTACTTGTTTCAATTTAACAAAGGGTGGAAAAAAATTAAAGTTCACATGATCCAACAGTGACGTAAAAATGTATCATTTGCTTATAACTACAACCAAGAACTGCTCCTGAGTTGGTTGGGGAACTGTAACCGCTTTTTGTCACTACATTGTAGACGGCAAGCGTGTAATTCTTAGCACTAGATGGCGCCAGAGATAGACTGTTAGCTTGCTTGGGTGGTGATATAAGCCGAGAGGTAAGTAGCGGTGTGAGGTTGAGAAAAGCACTCGGAGCAACACTGATGACGCTGAGTAGGTAGAAACATGTCCATTGGCTAATATTTTCTTTCCACACATTGCTTCTGCCGTGAGTAATTCCATCAATACCATTTACCATTGGTTAATCTCTAAAGCAATTGTAAATTGCTACTGTATTAAATTAATAAAATGACTACAATTTTACGCAGTGATACCTTTCGTAGCAATACTTTGGAAAATGCTTTGCCATATGCCATTTGGAAAAACAGATTTGAACTGATTTTGATTCGATTAGATTTGCCAAGATAAATTGACCTACCGGTATATACTTATTAAAAATATGTTATTAAAAAGATGCGCAAAATCTGGTTCACATTAGGACCACAAACGTTTTCTTGTACAATCGAGAATTAACAAGTATATGTTTTCTTAGATATGTTATTATACCAAAGTCATCCGGTGTGAAATTAATAACATCTAGAAGATCCAGTTTTATTTTCAAATCGATCCGTACTTCTACCAACAGTACCGAAAGATATATCTTAAATTCTAAATAATAGCCTCCAAAATTCGCCATATTTCTTTATAAAGTCTTTATGTACGTTTCAACGAGAAAACAAGGCCATTACGGATTAATAAAGAAAACAAATAAAACACGAGTACCGACAAAAGCATCTTAACGGCAAATTTGCCGCTGGGAAAACCGATGAACCGAAGCAATAAATCCTAAAAGACACGATGGCGAATTACACAAGCGGTATAAGCGGAAGCAAATTGCGGAATTAAATCTCGAGTTCGTTCCTGGACCAATGACGAACAACGCTGGCCCAATAAAAACGACAGGAAGAGCTGAAGAAGTCCAGGAAATAGTTGTCTCGATTTACGTCAGAATATATCTGATGGCGATGGAACTTTCTTGAGAGTCACGTTTTGTTTTTTTTTTGTGCTCTGTCTTCATTTGGGAAATACTTCGTCTGTTTCATAATAAGTGAGCCATTTGCGTTTTCTTTTAAACTTATTGACACTTACGTATTTTTTAAATTTTATTTTTTATATTCTTAATCACATGTGGCATCACCTTCAAAATATTTGACAGTTTAGGTTGTCATAGGCAGCAATCAAAAGTTGAATATTTAAGTTAAAATGCTCTAATACCGAAAGTGTTAAAACGATGAGAAAAGCGAATTTAACAAACGAAAAGCTATAACGAACAGCTATAGTTCACTTTTTATTGAAAAATGTGGAAACAAGGTGAGAATTCTGTTCGTGGTTTTGATGAGGATAAGTCTATTGATGTTAATTCTAAAAAAACAAAGAAAGTGTGGTCGGAAAAAAATTGACAGAATTGACACAATGTGCGGTTGAAATTCCGCTTACCTTGTAACTGTACTAGGATTTAGTTTTAAGTACAACTTATAAGTTAAAGAAGTACTACATGAGAAATGTCGGAATAATTGTTTTTTTTCCTGAATGATACACTTGTTTTTGAAAATTTTGAAAACAGAAAAATTGGAAGTGACTCACTTATTTTGGAAAAAATAAAAGTCGGTAAGGGCTCACTTATTATTAGAGTTTGTTAAAAAGGTGGTACCGGATGGCAGTAGCGTAGCGGTAGCGGCGTGGGTACGGGTAATTTTCAACTCGTAGTCGATCTCAACAATACCGCGAGAGAGTTCAAAGTGACAGTACGTTGCACTCTGCACGCCAAATAAGTACGCGGAGATGGAACGCCCAAAGGGTGTAAGCGGATTGCTAAGTCGCGATAGGTTTGAATGTAGAAAACATTGTAAAAGTAAACGTCATGTATTGAATTTAAGAAACAGTATTCCATACTGGCAATTTTTATATGATTTTATTTTTATGTTAAGTGTGTGCAACATCCCACAACATCTAGTATCTAATGAGCACTTTCGTCTTTTTTGGACTAAGTACGTTCCCTCATGGAAGCTGCCAACACCTATGCAATTACGGTACAATTTGCCACGTGTGCAAGGTACAGTAAAGCAATGTGTAAAAGACGAATTGAGAAATAAGAAAATCTGCCTATCTGTGGCTGAAACAACTGATGCTCAGAAACACAGCGTCATTCATGTTGTAGCGCGTCCTTTAAAACGTAATGGTCCACCAGCTTCATTGCTGTTATCCAGAGAGAATTTTGTATCACAGGAACCCAAGTTACAATGTTCGTTACTGACGGAGCCGCAACAATGCTGAGAGTTGGTAGGATGTTGAAAATATGCTTTCCGACTCTTCTTCACATAACATGCCTCATACACGCATGTCACCTCGTAGCAGAAACCATTCGAAAGAAGTATCCGATGGTGGATAAGTTAATAGCATCTACCAAAAAAGTGTTCATCAAATCTCCCAAACACATCCGTGTATTCAAACAATTGTGTCCGAAATTACCACCACCACCTCAGCCTGTAATAACGCGATGGGTAACATGGCTCCAAGCAGTATCTTATTATCAGAAATATTTTTCACAAGTGAAAAATGTCATCTTGAAACTTAATTCAAATGATTCTGCAGCAGTTCGAGATAGTCAGCAACTTTTTTCCAATTCGGACGTTCAACAACAAATAAATGAAATTTCCATGAACTATTCTGAAGTAGCACAAGCTATTGAGCAATTAGAAAACAGACACTTATCTGCAAGAGACCCATTAAATTACATTAACAATTTACAGGCCGCTCTAGAAACTTGACGAACATTATAGGAGTCGATGTTGCCCAAAAATTTGGTGCACTTTTAACAAAAAATCCCGATTTACAAAAGGTTCGGTCTATAACTGAAAATCAAGAGTGCCCAGGTGAGTAAAAGGAATATCTAACATTTGCAAATCTTACTTCACTGGATGTCGAACGATCATTTTCGAAGTAAACGACAACGTATTCACAACACCGTCGATGGCTGAATGAATCGACAATTCTACGCAGCTTACCAGGGCGGTTGCCAATTGCCACAGTGACGACAGGAAAATGTAACAATATTATTTTCCACTAATATGGTATATTAGATACCTACTTGCGGTGCGCCACTACCGGTACCACCTTTTTAACAAACTCTACTTATTATGGAACAGAGGAAGTATGTCTTTATGATTTAAATCGATGAAAAATGCTGATGTTTTATTTATTTACGGTGCTGTCACTAGCTAAATAAAAATCTGAATTAACATGCCTACGCTGAAATAAGTACGAACTACGCATCATTTTTGGGTACTTTTGCGCATCTGTAGAACATTCAACTTTTCGATGTTATGTTTATTTCAAATAATGTAGAATTTGGTTATAGTTATAGGTTAGGTTTTTATGTTACGAACCTTGTGATTATTTTCCAGCATATGTAGACCGACACTAGATGTATCAAACCTTCTGAATTTGAGATGAGCCAAATGCTCCTTGTACCTAACACTGATTGATTTTTTGTCTACCCAATATTCACTTGATCACAATCTTCACACGAAATTTTGTAAACTCCAGATTTATCTATGTTATCTAATTAGATTTTAAAATTTTTTAAGAGGTTTTGAGGTTATTGTTTGAAGAAAAAACAATTTTGCGGTCAACCTTTCATGTAATTGGGATAAAAGGGTAATTTGACATATTTCTTATTACCGCCGTCGATTTGTTCAAGTGTGCTTATATTTCTAACTCTTAATCTATTCTTGCATTTCTCAATAGTATTATAGACTACATCTTTAGAGAATCCATTGAAGTTAGCAATTTTGATGATTTCTTTTAGTTCATGTTGATACCTATCTTTAGTTATAGAGCGTTTCACCCTGGCTTCGAAGTACTAGGTTTCACGAAGTATAACTCTCGTTTGCTAATTTACAACAATTTGTGTAAAACTATCCTTGTTTGGAATCAGCGCTGTTGCCACGGATTTCGGCGGGATTTTTCCTAGGGAGATCTTGGGGAGATCACGGTAATATTTATGTCACCTGTCTGTTTCAGCTCTTTCTTCGTTTTATGTTCTTCAGTGGTCTATTTTCATATTTTGCCTTCATATCTATCTATTAATGAGCAAATCAGTTGTTTATAAAAACTACACCTTTTTGTAGTATTAATTACAGTCAGTAGAAAGAATTATTAATAACGCTGGCCACGAGCGGTACCGCGCATCGGCGTAGAATCAGTTCGGACCGAGAGGAACGGTAGTATTACTTCGTCTGCGGAGCAGTACGGACATTTTCGCTGCCGGTCATTTGCGCAATTGTTTATCTCTCCTAGAAAAATTATGATTTCGTCAGCAAAACGACCGCGGTCGGACAAACTTCGAAAATTTATTGCAGAAATTCAAGACTTAATATATGAAGGTGCAAAAATTAAATGTGTAATCTGTAAAATCCCGTTAATGTGTTGGTCCAGACAACATTGTCTACGACACGTAAATAGTGAAAAGCATGTCTCAAAAAGAAATTGCGCACGGGACAATGAAAAATTTATATTTAATTTATGCGTTAAGTTTCATGCATATAATATACCGTTTAATTTACTAGACAAGGAACCATTTATCTGCTTTTGGAATAACTATTTGGAGTGCAAATTACCAAGTCGAACATCGTTACAAAGAATTGTGCCATCTGCGCGCGAACATATTGAACAAAAATAAAATCGGAGTTGAAAGATCAAAAATTGTGGTTATGTGTCGACGAAACAACAGATCGGAAGAAACATTCTGTTCTTAATGTAATCGCACGCAAATTGGAACCTCATCAATCGGCACCTTCAATTCTATTAGTCTCCAAACGAATACAACAGTGTACTGCCGAAGTAACTTCAAAGTTAGTGTTAAATACATTGGACAAGTTTGAACTTTCAACAAACCAACTCTTGATGTTAGTGAGTGATGGTGCTGCAAACATGCTTTCTGTAGGCCGGTCTCTTAGAAAGCATTCTGCTAATTTGTTACACATTACGTGTAAAATTCATGCTCTCAATCTTGTGGCGGATAGTATCAGAAAATGTTATCCTGAGGTAGACGCTTTAATAGCGCATACCAAAGCAGTATTTGTCAAATCACCAAAACGTATTCGTGAATTTCACAGACTGTGCTCCCGTATACCAGAGCCACCAGAACCTATTCTAACTCGTTGGGGAACATGGTTGCAGGCCGCGTTTTATTATCATAAATATTTTGACAATATTAAGAACGTGGTTTTACAATTCGATACAAAGGAAGCTGCCGCTATCCAGAAAAGCCAGTCGAAATTTTAAGATAGTCAGGTTAAAATGGATTTAAAAATCATTCACGACAATTACTTCGGGCTAGCAGATGCAATAGAAAAATTACAAAATCCTGCGGTGCCGTTAGAAGAATCTCTACAAATAGTGCAACATGTTCACGCACAGCTATGCGCGATTGAAGACGCAAAAAATGTTTCTGTTCTAGAAAAATTTGAAACTGTTTTTGAGAAAAATTCTGATTTTGGCACATTAAGACACATTTGTAAAGGTGCGTCAACGAAATCGTTAAGTTATCTGAAAGATTATTTTACTTACGCAAATATTACGTCACTAGATGTAGAACGTTCGTTCTCTGCATATAAACGCATTTTTTCCTCATGCCGTACTAGTTTTGCCGAAACAACAGTTGAAACATATCTAATGTTGCAGATATTTAACAGACATTATTCACGTTGTGATTTCACGGAGGACCCTTAAAATGGTAAGTGTTTGAGCACGTGTTATTTAATTTTTATTTAAAAGATGAGCGAAATTATTTGCGGCAGCAAACATCTCTATTAGCAGAATAACTCTAGTGGAACGCGAGGCCTGGTCGACTCTACGCTACTGCGCGGTACCGCTCGTGGCCAGCTTTAATTATTAATAATGATCAACCTAAAAATCGTGAAATTACAGCACTTTATTATGTTTTGACCATTTTCTATGCAAGAAAAATACTGCAGATGCTCACGATGAAATTTGTGCTGGAGAGTACGAGGCGTGGTTTCTCAATCAGTTACTATCAAACCTACCAGCGAACACAGTGGTAGTTTCGACAATGCTTTGGATCATAGTTGCAAGGCAGAACAGATTCCTACCACAGCTACCAAGAAAAATTCCTTTGGGTAAGAGAGAGAAATATTCCTATTGAAGAAGGTTAAAACGTAATCTCTGAAACATTGTTTCTATAAAAAAACATAAATACAATAAATATACCGTAAGAGCGAGCGTACTTTGATCAGCCAATATAATCGGCATTTTTCGGAAGTGTGAGAGCAAAATCGTGTCTTGCATGTGTACGTGAACGAATACGCCGTTTATAACGTGAGCTAGGTGCACAAATAAATTTTCGTTTACGCAATTTTGTCAAGCAAATGACATTCCATAATGACATTCAACACAGCACACGTTTAGATGCGCTGAGTTCATGTAAAGTCGGGTGATCATAGTACGCTCGCTCGTACGGTATACTCGATGAAGCAGCTATTGAAATGCGACATACTTATTCTACGTTTGCCACCTTATCACTATGTATTAAACCCGATTGGGATTGTATCGGGGCAAGTGAAAAACTTTATAAAGCACAATAATACAAGCTTTAACATAAATGAGAAACCTGCTCTTATGAATCAAGAATATCAAAATGTTACTGTTGAGAATTGACAAAATTATATCAGACATGTTATGAAAGGTATATCTTGTCATATGTTTATTACATGTTTCTTTGATGGCTCAAGATATGTGGAAATTGGGCGAAATATAGGATGACCCAATTTATTATACATTTACCAGGTTGATGTTCATCATGCTCGCCATCAGACATATTAATTGATTAAGCTGATTCTTATATATGAAATTATTTGTTTTAATACCTGTAATAAGGAGTGCTTGTTTTATTTAAGGTTTACATGTCAAAATATGTTGCAATTTTTTGTAAATATACCTGTTTGAATCATTTCACACTGTATCTTATAAATATATTAATAAATTAAAAATAACAAATAACATTTAACTACTCTGCTTGTGATTGTCGTATGAATATCATTTGGGTAGATTAGCCCTGTATAACATTGTTCTGGAGATATTCGCCTAACTCATAAAATAATCTATTGAAGTCGTATATATTTGCACTTCAAAAAAGAACAAAATTAATTTGTTTCCTTTCTAAAAATAAGATTCACAGCTAAATTTTCTAACCCCTTAATAATAACAATGAAATTAGCATGAGTATACAGTACCAACCTGCTATATCAAAGTATTTAATACCCTAAATCTGGCAACACTTACTGCTGTTGCCATAAGCGCAATACTTCGAAGCTAGGGCGAAACGCTCTATAAAAGAACATTAAGTAACCGATGTACCAAAAAGTAAATAGCCGAAAGTTTGTGTTCAAATGAGTGATTAGAATCCTGTAAGATAAATCTGTTATTACTGGTAGGTTTTCTATATATCATTTTCATTTTAAATGTTAGTCTTAGCATCTTTGCCGAACGTTTGCATTTCAAGCTGATATTTGTATACCTTCTCCACTAAGAATTTTATGAACACCTTTATTGAATAAAAAGCGATGTTCTGTAGCCACTTCCACTATACGACGATCGTCTCTTACAATTGTTTTGCTTAAGCCGGCAGAGTATGCTCTGCCATTACTTGTACTAGGAATATTCTACTTAATTAATTTCGCTATTCTCAGAACAGTTTGATGTAATACACCCTCTTTTTGTGCAACTTCACGTTGAGAGAACCCTTCCGTCTCCAGAAGAGCAGAAATTGTGCTTTTTTCTCTGTGGTTACATCCCCCTTCTTTCCCATTATGGTAATAATTGACCGTGGAAATAGACGCACATAAATAAAATTAAAACTTTTTGAAATATAATTGAAAATGTGTGGACTGTCTTGAATAACATCGTAAGTACACGAATATCAACTATAAAGGAAGAATTACAACGACATATTGAAGATGTATGGCATAATAGCGACGAAATTTAAAAAACAATAAAAAGCTACATTGGCAGTATGCCAAAAAGGATTCAGGAAGTACTAAAACACAGAGGAGGAACAAGCAAATGTTAGTAAATATATGTTCAAATTATACTTACTTGCATGTTATATGTAATTAAATCAAAATCATAATATTTTTATGTGGTCCTAATTCGATGGCCAGGGACTGTACGTCTATTTCTGACTTATTTTTTATTTCTTATTACTAACATATCAGGTAGTGGAATCCTGCTGTCTTCTTCTTCTTCATGGGTAAATTTAATAGAGGGAAATTTTGAGTTAACTTAACTCAAAACTGCAAGAGACCGCTCTAAATATCCAATACTAGATAATCTTGGCTCACGGCAAATACAACTTGTGGTCTTGCACATTCGTAGCCATATATGCACATAGAAAACACTTAACGTTCCCTTAAAAAAATTTCTGCAAGTAACAATAGTCAAGCATTTGATCGCTTCTCACAAAGCAAGTTAATAAACAGGTGTTTATTATATTGATAAACAGATTTTAAATTGATAAACGTAGTTCACTGATGTAATAAATTTATTAGTTAATATAATATTTTTGTTCGTTGCATTAACAGAACCAACACGATTTATTTAATTCGCTTTTTTCAGTGTAGTTAGAATTATATAATTTAAATTTTAATTATCAGCTTCCTCTAATTCAAATTCTTCTAAATATCGGTAATTGCAATTCCCAACTTACTTCTGTATAAAGTTTAAATAAAGTGCAATAGTAATATAATTTTTGTTTGATTTAAATGGACCAGCTTTTTAAAAGCGATTTCGCTGGAAGTCATTGTGGTTGCTCCTTTATCAGAACTCTAGAATCACACGTTATTTTTCAAAATAACGTCAATTCTATTGTCAAAAAATGTCAACCCGATACGTTATTGTCTGTATATCGTTACGACTCCGCAACATTATTACTGCTTTCAAAGAGAATTGAGAATTGTTTCCTCTCTTTCGTATTATACCTATTTGGTGACCGGAAATATATTCCGCGGATTTTACGATAATATTCCGCAAAAGGTCGGAGCACAGTAACGGATTCGATTTCCATTACATGTTGTTGAGCTCTGTTCATAACGGTTTACTAATCTCGTCCACCACGCGATCATTACGCAAAGCAACGATTACGTTTTAAGGTTGGTATCGGTCCATAATAACTACAATGCAAGTACGATTACAAGCTTTACAGATGTACTTTTAGGTAATTTAGGGATATGACCGGCTGTATCTTGGATCTTACTTCCATTTCCATTTAATACAACATTAATTATTAAGAATCATCAGGAGATGTTAGAAATGAATGCACCAACAATAAGTAAGCATTAACGGTCCATAGAGAATTTCAAACTGTATACAAACAAAATCTATGTCTTTTCAACTCGAAATAATTGCCTAAAAGGATTTCGATTTACAACGTGAAAGGACCAAAGCCTATATACGTGAGACATATTATATCATGCGGAAAGGTATTTTCGAGGACGGGTATAATATTCAGGACAAATACTTTCCGCTGGGAAGATAAATAAGAATTTAAAAAGAAACTGATCAATAGGATCCCGATATGGGAAGATATTTTCTCAGATGTTTCAGAAGTTATGCTGGCGTCAGTAATAAATAATAAATGATTCTGCAGAAAAGATGTTATCAAATGCAGAAAAGTAATACAATAAAGGGATCAAAGTATAGTAAGAAAGCAAATCTAAATTATGAGTTCATCTGGATTCGTGAATAACTTTTTTCTATTTTGCATACGAAATATGTACTTTTCCGCGTGCAAACGCGTGCCGAAATAAATTTCGTTACAATACGCAACATTTTATTCTTTAATGTTGGTATTTCCAAACATTGATGACAATGACATGGACACTGCTGCAACGTTTGCTGGCTATGAAAAAAGGCGTAGAGTCACGCGACGGAAATGAATCAGAATCAGTAACAATCCAACCGCTGTCAGAGGACCACCCGCTAGACTTTAGTCATGTATTATACCCCTAGTTTATTTCTTTAATTGATCATCCTTGCCTTTCTCAATCTTTTCTCCTTGGCTATTTTTGGTTTGCTTTGTTTGTGTCTCGAAGTTATACTGTGCAATAGTTTTCTTTTAATTATGTTCTTATAAACTAAGAAGTCATGAAATGGTAACACATTAGAGGCAGCACTGCAAATGACCACTTATTTGAACATCTATTATAATAATAGGTTCCATAGAATTTTTACACATACAAATACAATTGATTTTGACATAAAATTCCATTAATTAGATTAACAACATATTTTCTTACTTCTTACTATCATTTTAACATTTAATATATTGGATGAAATGCAAAAATTTAATCTGGTTATTTTAAAAGGAGAGGTTCTATTTATTTTTGGAATTCATCATTTAAATTAAGAACGTCTTCTTTGATCCATATACGACAATATTACATTTAGGTATTTATTTGGAAATAATCGACGATTAAAGTCCATCAATAGGATAAAAATCAAATAAGATGTATTACGTATTTCCATAAATCTGTGTGGAGCAGATATCTCAAGCACGTATGCTAGACGACTAACTTGCGACTGTGTGGGATTGCCTAGGGACACTGAGGTGTGGAGAGGGCGTTCCTAGCACAAGCAGCACCGTTATTTCCTATATGTATGGGGCCAGCACTTATAAATGAATCTTTACCTACCCTAGTATATTACGGCTCAAAGAGTAGTAGTTTTTAGTAGCCAGCCAGACAACGTGACCAATGTATGAAAATGTCTCAGCTAACGAAAATTGAGTATCACGCGGTCATTCAATTTTTAACACATTAAATAGCCGCCCACATTAGATGGCGTTTATGGTGATTTATCTCCTTCATATTCCACCGTAAAAAAGTGGGCAAAATGTTGATGATCCGTTTGATGATGATGAGCGCCCCGGTCGGCCAAACGATCTGATAACGCCTCAAAACATTTGAATTGTTGAAGAAATGGTATTAGCAAATTGCCGTTTGAAAGTGAAGGAGTTAGCAGTGACGTCTAACATTTCTGAAACAAGTATTCGCCGAATCGAAAACTTTCGTCATGTCTAATTGTAAGTAGTATGTGTAGATGTCTTTGTTTTTAACCAATTTCTTCTCTATTACTAGCTCGTGATCCTGTATGCCATGCCCTGGACGGAAACCACTTTGCGCCTCTTCTAGTTGTTTTTCTACACTATCTCTTAATCTACTTTCCAGAATTCTTTCATATACCTTCAGTGTAGTTGTTAGCAAAGTTATTCCTCTAAAGTTTCCACAGTCGTATGAGTCTCCTTTCTTGTGTATCGGCACTATAATTCTCACTTTCCATTCATTAGGTATTTTTTTTTGTCTCCAACACTCATTTAATAATTTAAAAAACTCAATCCTACCTTCTTTCCCTATATATATTTTATGAATTCTGGGCTTATGCCATCTATTTCAAGTGCCTTCCCAAGTTTTATTCCTCCCATGGTCTCGTTAAGTTCTTCCAGTGTAATTTGTCCAAATTCCTGTTCTCTTGTTCTGCTATTAAATTATTTTCTTCATTGCCTTCTCTTCTGCTGTTTGTTCCTAAGAGTTCCCCAAAGTGTTCTTTGCATCTATTAATTATTGTACCTTCTTATATTAATATTTTTCCATCTTTTGTTTTTACTCTTTGTATCTTGCTATTTCTTTTTGAAGGTTTTTATTCTTCTATAAACAAACTTTTTGTTTTCCCACTATTTACTTCCATTCGTTTCCGAATTCCTCCCATGATTTCCTTTGGCTTCAGTTACTGAGTTCTATCCTTTGTAGCTTGTATTTCTGGTAATTCGTCTCGTTCTTGTTCTTTAAATAAACTTTCCACAATTGTCTTTGGTTGCCTTCGCCGAAAATAATGCTCACCGTATCGCGAAGAATTTGACATTTTGAGAAAAGTTGCAATCACTTTAGGTAATTTTCCCATTGTGTTAATTCCAATGGAAGCGAGTATGCAATAACTATTGCGGTATGTAAGAAACAAACGTTGTCTACGATGTTCTTTGAACGTAAATCAGCGTACTTTTTTATTAAACCAATCTATCTACCAGTTGTGATTGTAAAAAGTCTTCAAATATTATTCTTTATTTTAGGTATTACAATGTTATATACTATGTTGTTCAATATTATATTGATTAGTTATTGACGCCTATATACATTGTTTCGCCTTCTACAGCGCACAACTGTGCGTGAACATCGTTCAGAATTTGAACAGAATCCACCAGCGACATTGAAAGATTTTGTAATTTTTCTATTCACTCCGCTAGTCCGAAGTAATTGTTGTGAATAGTTTGTAAATCTCTTTTAACCTGACTATCTTGAAATATTTCCTGGCTTTTCTTGATTGCTGCAGCTTCTGCCGGATTGAATTTTAAAACTACATTCTTTACTTGATCAAAATATTTGTTGTAGTAAAACGCAGCCTGCAACCATGTTCCCCAACGTGTAACAATCGGCTGTGGTGGTTCAGGTAAATCAAGACACAGTTTGTGAAATAGTCGGGTACGTTTGGGGGACTTTAGAAACACTGCCTTTGTACTAGCAATCAATGTATTTACAAGTGGAAAACATGTAGGAACCGTTTGTGCCGCAAGATTTAGAGTATGGATTTTACTCGTTACGTGTAAGAAGTTACCACTGTGTTCTTTAAGAAATCGGCCCAAAGAACGCATGTTTGCGGCACCATTACTCATAAACATTAATAGTTGCTTAGTTGAAACTTCAAATTTGTTCAATGAGTTCAACACCACTTTTAAAATCTCATCGGCAGTACAATTTATAACTCTTTTGGAAGCAAGTAAGAAAGAGGATGACGGTCGATGTGGTTCCATTGTACGTTCCATTACATTAACCACAGAATGTTTTTGACGATCTGTTGTTTCTTCCACACACAACCACAGTTTTTTATCTTTCAATTCCGTTTTCATTCTTTTTTCTCTTGCTCTTCACGAGCAAATGGCACTACATTTCGTATCGATATCCGACTAGGTAATTTACAGTCCGCATATTTATTTCAGAAGGAGACAAATGCTTCTTTATCTAGTAAGCGAAACGATAGATTACATAAAATAAGAGTAACACATAAATCAAATGAAATTTTTTCTTGGTCTCGTATGCCACTTTTTGCAGAAGAATGCTGTTTGCTTTCGATGTGACGTTGACAATGGCTTCTGGGCCAACACATTAAAGGGATTTTACAAACTAGACATTATATTTTAGCACCATCACAAATTAAGTCCGGCATGGCCACTATAAAGTTTTTAACTGTGTCTGCCATTGGTCGTTTTCGCGACGTACCTAACTGCGACATTTTTAAAGCAAACATAAGCGTACAATTACGAAATAAGTTGCGACAGCCTACATATACACAGAACTATTCGCATACAGCATCGATTTAGTACTGACACTGTGAACGCGTGAAATAAATAATCGCCGACTCCGCACCACATATCTACTACACTGATTGTCACCGCTGTTTGCTCAGACTATACATCAGCATAGCCTATTATTAACACAGTCTAAATTGAACTGAAGCCTGAATATACTCCACACTTTCATTGCGAGGTGCATTGCGTTGTTAGCTTTCTCAATAAATTGATTAATTTCTTCCATTTCTTATATTTTAGACGTTTTTGTTCCTAACCTTTTGGTGAACGTTTCAAAAATACTTGTGATTTAGAGTATTTTGATATGTCCACATTCTTGTAAATATGAAGCCATAAACGTAACGCGGAGTACATTAATCATAAAATTGAAAACTTCTTTGTTTTGCTTTGTATTTGAAATTATGTCAATAAAATATTTCCAGATATTGGTTTAACATTATTCTGTGTACAGCAAGTATAGGAATGTTATTTTTTGTTCATATACTTCACGTGATTTACTAAGTAATAAATTACCAAGCTCAGACGGAGTATCATTTATATCATTAGATTCAGTAACGTCCATTTCTTATATGCACTTTTATACACAAATAAAATACAATTGCAATGATAAATTTTTGAATTTAAACAACATCAACGCGATACACCTTAATAACTAAGTAAACGGCAAATAAAAGCTTTATTCATGAACATTTCTTACGCATCATAGACACAGGTTCGCCTGCACTATTTTCACACAGTACATTTCACAACGTTTCGGATATTTTTTTATGAATATTCGCTTTGAAAGCTCGTATTATATTGGGTTCGTTCGCGTTGATCCTATTCTTAAGATAATCCCGTAGACCGCTAAGTTTTTATATTACCCATTTTCCGACACTAATCGCTTCGAGAAATATCTCGACAAATTCATTGCGACTCGCGCTGAACGCAAATATTGTTCTCTCGGTACCTGCTATAAAAAAAAGCTTTTCACAATATTCTACATCCACTTAATAACTGAGCAACACCGCTTTTATTTAAAAAAACAGTAAGATCCAAAAACAGGATAAACAATTTTTTATGCATTTGCTACACTTCGAAAACAAAAACTTTTCAAATTTATTAATTTATTTAACAGATAAAATTCAATTGCAGGGTCATTCCCATGAATAACTAAATCCAATTAAACGATATACAATAGAAATGAAAAATGCAAATGATACAAAATTCAAGTATTGTTTCCATAAAACAATGCATAGAGACATTTTGAAAACACCTGTTGGCCAAATGTAACTAGCGTGACTTCGAATGTTCCGATTTTATGAACAGTTTAATCACCTAATTTCAAATCTAAACATCACTCTTTGATACATTCTCCTGGTTTGCAGAATGAAGCCGCTAGTCATCTATTTTGATGTATCTTCCTTGTGAAGAGGGAGGACCAATTGTTTATGTATTTTTTCGCTTACTCGGTTGCTCTCTAAATTAAACACAGTACGTAGGTATATAAAATAAAATTATTAACTAAACAGTTCCCTTTGTAACATGAACAGATAAAAACTTGCTATTTCTTATATAAAAAATGCAAATTGTATTGTGGAATATATTAATTACATAATTCGATTCTTTTTCGTGTACGCATTAAGATATATTGCAACGTTTATAAATACCTGAGCCACCACCGCTAACCTCACCGGAGCCTGGGCGTCTGGTCGAGCAACAGCAGCAACCACAAAACTATGCTATACAACTCACGGCTTCCCAGACGCTCACGTTATTTCATGCATTTATTTGATACACTACCTCTAGTATCTATTGCCCCTGCTGCTGTCCCCATACATAAGTGAGAAATATGGAAACCAAAGATTGTGTGATAAATAAACACTACGTTATGCGTAAGCGAGGGGACAAATAGCAATAGTACGAGCGTAAGTTAAAAATTACTTACACTTTTAGCTCTACAACTGTATTAAACAAAGATAGGTGTACAACAGATACATTATTTTTCGATATAGTTTCCACCTTTAGCAAACCACTTGGTACAGCGAGCCACAAGCTTCCGTATACCTTCCTGGTAGAAGGCTTTCGATTGGTCGTGAAGCCACTTTTGAACCGCATCCCGAACGTCTGTGTCTGAGGCAAATCGACGACCTCTCAAAACTTCCTTCAGCGGTCCAAAGTAGAGCAACGCAAACTGCGCTGAAAGCCAGTGGCTGACGCGTAAAAGTTTACACAACATAAGCACGGCCGGGACAATTCGGTATAAGCGTCAATATAACTGCGACTCGAAAGCCGATCTGTTGTGTATGCATCTACGCGGTCGTATACTATGTCGTAGTTCTACGTTTGTTTTGAAAATGTTTCCTACGTCGCGAAAACGACCAAAGTTGGACACAATAAGATAATTTATTGCAGAAATGCCTGATTTAAAGTGTGATGGCGCTAAAATTCAATGTGTAGTGAGTAAAATAGATTTAATGTGTTGATCGAAAAGTGATTGTCTACGGCACGTAAATAGTGCAGGGCATGTTTCAAAAAAAAATTCTACACGAGATTATGACAAATTTAAATTTAATTTATGTGTTTATTGCATGTAATTTACCATTTCATTTACTAAGGAAGAAAGCATACGTCTCGTTTTGGAATGAATATTCGGACTTTAAGTTACCAAGTGAGAGAACATTAGAGAGTTGTGTTGTCTGCTCGTGAGCATGTAGAGAAAAGAATTAAATCGGAGTTGCAAGATAAAAAACTGTGGTTATGTGTGGACAAAACAACAGATCGTAAAAAACATTCTGTGGTTAATGTAATGGTACGCACAATGGAACCACATCGACCGTCACCCTCAATTTTACTAGCTTCCAGACGAATACAACAATGCACTGCCGAAGTAATTTCAATGTTAGTGTTAAATACATTGGAAAAGTTTGAACTTTCAACAAATCAACTGTTGATGTTTATGAGTGATGGTGCCGCAAACATGCTTGCTGTAGGTCAATCTCATTGTGCTAACTTGTTGCATATTACATGTAAAATTCATACTCTCAGTCCCGTAGCAGATAGTATCAGAAAATGTTATCCCGAGGTAGACGCTCTAATAGCACATACAAAAGCTGTCTTTGTAAAATCCCCAAAACGTATTCGGGAATTTCATAGACTATGCCCCGGTATTCCCGAACTACCACAACCTATTCTTACTCGTTGGGGAACATGGTTAGAGGCTGCATTTTATTATCTTAAATATTTTGAGAATATAAAGAACGTGATTTTAGAATTCGAACCAAGGGAAGCTGCGGCTGTCAAGGTAAGCCGCTTGAAATTTCAAGATAGTCAAGTTAAAACAGATTTGGAAATTATTCAGAACAATTACGTGGGACTAGCGGATGCGATAGAAAAACTACAAAATCCTTGGGTGTCGTTAATGCAAATAGTGCAACATGTACACGCACAGCTATGCGCGATAGAAGACCCCAGAAATGTTGTGTTTTAGAAAGGTTTGAAAGTGTTTTAGATAAAGACTTTGATTTTGGCACATTAGGACAAATTTGTGAAGGTGCGTCAACAGAACTGTTAAGTTATTTGAAAGATTATTTTACTTACGCAAATATAACGTCACTAGATGTAGAACGTTCGTTTTCGGCATACAAAAACACTTTTTCTTCACGCCGCACTCACTTTGCCGAAACAACTTTGGAAACATATCTAATGTTACAAATATTAAATAGACATTATCCACTTTGTGATTTCACGGAGGACTCTTAAAACGGTAAGTGTTTAAGCACGGAGCGAGATCAGGGCTGTAGGGAGGGTGTTCCGGGGTCTCAAAGCCCAACCTGTTGATAGTTTCTATGATGTTATGGGCCGTGTGCGGACGGGCGTTGTTTTGCAACAAGAAAACTTTCTTTGAGAGTAGACCACGGCGTTTGTTCCGAATTGCCGGTTTCAGCTTATTCGCCAAGAAATCACTGCACCTCACACTATTTGTGGTAGTTCCCCTGTCCAAGTAGTCCTCCAGTATAAGGCCTTTTCCATTCCAAAACATGGTTAGCATCGCCTTCCCAGCCCATGGCGAGGTCTTGAACTTTTTCGTGCTAGGGGATCCTGGGTGTTTCCATTCCATACTCTGGCGTTTCGATTCGGGCTCGTAGTGATGAACCCACGTTTCATCAACGGTCACTATTCTGCCTAAAAATGCGTCGCCTTCCGCGTTGAAGCGATCCAGTAAGCGTTGGCAGTGTCCAAACGTTTGGTTTTATTTTCTGCGGTAAGCATTTGTGGTATCCATCGCGCACACACTTTACGAAATTTGAGTTCATCATGGATAATTTGATAGGCAGAACCGTGACTAATGTTTAAAGAAGATAGAACCTCACCTATGGTAACTCGCCTATTTGCTGTAACCATTTCTCGAGCTTGTTGAATGTTGTCGTCGGTGGTCGAGGTTGACGGCCGTCCAGCTCCCTCTTTTTGTGTTACGCTCGTGCGGCCACTTTGAAACATTTCGATTCACAAAAAAAACGCTTTTACGAGATAAAGCACTGGCCCCGTATTGTGACAAAAGTCTCCGGTGAATTTCAGCGCCTTTCACACTCTCTGACCACAAAAATCGGATCACTGCTCGTTGTTCCTCTTTGATGCAAACTAATAGCGGAGCTGACATGCTTATGCTGTTGTAGCTAGCAGAAAAATGACGTGATCGAGATTAAATTCCGCACACATGACCGCAGAGGCGCCAACTCAACGCATGCACAAGCGGCCGCCACTACGATAACCTTCACAGCTAGTTATGGCGAAAGTGTAGATAATATTTGACCTACCCTCGTAGTATTATGTTTTCGTCCACAGCGACAAATGCATTTCCAGCGCTCATTTCCAATGCATACGCTAGCGATAGCTCCAACGTACAGATATTTAGATAACTATTAAGCAATTTTTCATTTGTGCGTTGACGATTTTGATAATATTTGCGTATATTATAAGAAATTATATATATTTTACATGAAATGCGTACACATTAAAGTTTTAAGAAATATAAACACGAAATATATGAATTTATACAAAACAAAAGTGAAATATTTAACTTATATGAAAACAAAACAAATGAAATGTTGGATTCACAAATAAGGCACATAAGATGTTGAGTTTGTAGAATAAAACAAATATAATTATGAGTTTACAGAATAAAATAAATAAAATGTTAAGTGTTAACATTCTTCAAGCAGTCAATGTGATCACTATTACGTACATTGTTTTATGTTTTCCTTTGTACAGGGTGAGTTAGCAGTTTGGCAAAGTCCATTTATTTTTCAAACAAAGATAAATTTAAAAAAATTAACATACATATTATCCCAACCAAAAATATTTCTATAGATGCAGGTGACTGATAACTTTGTTATTTTAAATGGAACACCTTTTATATTATTACGGTTTTAACTACCATATAGAAAATTTATATCTATAACGTTTTAGAATTTTGTGAGGACCTTGGACCTTTATTTATTTCCTTGATTCTAACGTTTTTGTATAATGATGCATATGACTAATACTCCAAGTGGAGGAGATATTTACAGTTAAATGCGCGTCCTACGTTTGGACACTCCGTCCAAGCGAGTTCAGGTGTTGGTATTGTTTGGTTACCATAACAACAGTAAACAAAATATACTGACATTGCTGTTCTTGGCTATTGCCTCGAAATTTTAAGCCTAAGTAGCTACTTAGTCTACTAGCTTTGCAGATACTTGCAATATTCTTTTAAGTTCTGCTTTGCAGATGTTAACGAGGTTCTTTATACAGACTAAGCCGACAACTTGGCTGAATCAATTTATTCTCCAAATAAAGATAAAATTACAATTTGACATATACAGACTTAACACATTTCTAACTTCGCAGGACGATTATCGGCGGAGTGGTGCAACTAAGTTAAAACTTTCTAAATAAATTGCCAAAGTGGACAAATTCCATTGTTAAGAACTTGTTGATTTTGTAGTAGTACAAATCGTATGTACAGTACAGTAGCTTTAAAAATAAGTCGAATATTACTATTTACTTATAAACACTTGCAAAATAGAATTTTTTTAAAGAATTGCAAATATTTCCAAAGTATTAGTCTAAGGTATAAACAAATATCCAAAATGCGGTGTAGAATATACCTAATAGCTTCGTTCCGCCACTCTACAGACACTCACCCTGTGAAATTAAAATTTTACATATATATGTACGAGGGCGAATCAAATATTAACCGGACTTTTCTTTTTAACTCTCCCTAAGCGAAATGAGCAACGTGACGTGTTGGTATATGTTGGATGGGGATATAAAGTGGAGGGGAGTAAATCGGTTCGGCTCGTCAGAGCAGATTGGTTGTTAGTAGCATCATGTCTGAGCAAGAGATGCACAAGTCTGTTGAGCAACGCATTCTTATTAAATCTTTGTCGCGGGAGGGCGTAAAACCTGCCGAAATTTTGCGTCGACTAACTGCACAGTTCGCTGAAAAAGCGCTTTCAAAGACCCAAGTCTACAACTGGCCCAAAAAATGTTCCGATGGCCGAGAATCAGTGCAAAATGAGACCCATGCACGCCGACCGCGGACAAGCACCAGTGAGACGAATATTCTTGCGATCCGTGAAATGATTGAAGGAGACCGCCGCCTTACAATATGGGAAATTGCTGCACACGTCGGAATATCATATGGGAGTGCCCAATCAATCATTTCAGATGATTTGGGTTACGGAAAAGTGTCGGCAAGGTCGATTCCTCGCCTCTTGACGGAAGATCAGAAAGCAAACCGTCTCGCCGTGTGTGAAAGACTCTTGGCACGATATCGAACAGAGAGGGATGATTTCTTGAGGCACATTGTCACCTGTGATGAGACATGGTTGCATCATTACACCCCGGAGTCTAACCAGACAAGCATGGAGTGGCGAAAACCTGGAGAAACAGCACCGCGGAAAGCCAAGACCCGTCTTTCTGCTGGGAAAGTTCTCGCAACGATTTTTTGGGATTGCAGAGGCATATTGCTCGTTGGTTTTCTCCATGAGCGGCGTACAGTTAATGCTGCGTACTACTGTCAACTGCTTGATGAAGTGAAACTAGCCTATCGACGAAAAAGGCGGGACATGCCTATTTTATGTGCGATTCTGCTCCACGGCAACGCTCAGCCACACACAGCTGCATTATCCCAAGAAAAATTGGACAAAATTCATTGAGAAACACTGGAACATCCGCCCTACAGTCTCGACCTGTCGCCGTGTGACTACCACATGTTTGGGTCACTCAAAGAAGTACTGGGAAGTCATCACTTTGATGACGACGAAGGTGTAGAAACGTTCGTGCGCAATTGGTTACAAACGCGACCACATTCATTCTTTGATGACGGAATTAAAAAACTTCCGATTCGGTGGGAAACATGTGTGAATAAAAGAGGAGATTATATAGAAAAATAAGGTGTATTCAAAATTTTATTTACTGTACCAATAAATGTTCTAAAACAAAAGTCCGGTTAATATTTGATTCGCCCTCGTAATATTTGTAACACGTAAAATGTTAATTTCATCTTTGTTTTAAGATTAAATAGACTTTGTCAAACCGTTGACTCATCTTGTAGGATCTTGTAAAAGCAACGAGAACTTAAAACTCATTTCACCTGGTATTTCGTTAAAACTAAAACTTCGTTAACTTTCAAAAACTTTTCCGTTCTCATCTACCCACGCACCATCCTCCAATAGTTCCCACTTACTCTCATCCGAATACCGTACCGACATAATTAATGATGGCTGGCACGATTTGTCATTTTCAGGCATCTTCCTCGCGCTACTCATCTTCCTGTCGGTGGCCGGCAACATCCTGGTGTGCGTCGCGATCTATACGGATCGCGGCCTACGACGTATCGGCAACCTGTTCCTGGCATCGCTGGCGATCGCCGACCTGTTCGTCGCGTCGCTGGTGATGACGTTCGCCGGCGTTAACGATCTGCTCGGCTATTGGATATTCGGAGCACAATTCTGTGACACGTGGGTCGCCTTCGACGTGATGTGCTCGTCAGCTAGCATTTTGAATCTATGCGCCATATCGTTGGACCGTTACATACATATCAAGGACCCCCTGAGGTAAGTTCCCTGCTGAAACATTTCTAATCCGGGTATCCGAAATGGATACTATGGATGATTTCGATTGGTTTCGCTGTCATTTTCACTCGTATTTATTTGCGGTTTTCGGATAACAAAAAGATTTGATAGGGTTCGTTTTGTGCGGAATCGAAAAATTTACCAATCTCTGACAAATAGAAACGTTTCGAGATGTTTGAAACTTAGACAAGACATTAACAAAATTTTCATTTTTAGATTTAGTGCCCAATTAATTTTATGCCTTGCTCACTAATCTAAAAAGAAATAGCTTAGAGACAATAGTTATCAAAATTCTTTGAGATTGGCCCTAGGTTTTTACATGTTAATATTTTAATCTCATGTTAACTTTTGTTTTCGGCATTCTATTAGAATGAATTTAAGGGCGAAAGCTGCATAAAGAAAGCTGGAGGTTTGTAATTAGATTTTTCAAAAAGTTGTGCATAGACATGGGAGCTGAACACACGGCGCTACTATATTACTGCATTCGAGCTACGTCAAGAAATTCACACTTTTCTACAAGAGTAAGGTCATGAAAACACCAGGTACCTTGTCGAACCCGACTTTTTGCTGAAACTGACGTAAGTGTGCGATATATTTGACAAGCTGAATGCCTTCAATCTATCTCTGCAAGGCAATAACATGCACATTTTTAAACTTTTGGAGAAAGTTGCGGCGTTTATGAGAAAGCTGCAGTTGTGAAGCAAAATCAATGAAGATGGCGGTCAACATTGTTTCCCTGAACTGCACAAATACGTAGCCTGTAATAAAATTGTTCTTTCACAAGACTTGCTGTCCCTTTTCAAGGAACACCTCTCAAAGCTCACTGACCGGTTTGCAAAATACTTTGACGAAGACAATGTCGAAAAAAGTTTGCGTGGATCTAAAATCCTTTCCGTGCTCAAGCTCCACCAGAATTCACTTCTCAGAAAGAAGAGAGTCTAATTGAACCCTCTTGCGACAACAGCCTGAAAACAAAATTTGCTCCTTTCGATTTGGTGCAGTTTTGGATATCAATCAAGAAGAAATCTCCAACTCTGACAACCTATTTATGCGAAGCCGGATTTTCAGCTGTAGTTGTTATAAAAAGCAAATATCTTAAAAATCGATGTGGAGCGAGAAATGAGAAATGAAACCGTATTCCGCGTTTTGAAAAAATGTGTGCGATCAGCAAGGTCCCCCGTCTCATTAACTTACTTGCCGTTGGAGGTTTTCACCATTTATTTCACATTTTTTTGTATGTTCATATTTTAATTTGATGGTTCTTGTAATTCAATTTTAATAAACGTGAGCTTCACATTGTGAGGTTTATCTTAAGAGTTGTTTTCATTTCTGTGCCTGATTTATGTCATTGTACAGATATTTTGAAAAGGGCGCCGGAACAAAATATTAAACCTGTAAGTGCGCCGCGCACTGATAAAATTTGGGAACTCCTGTTTTAAAAAGTAATATGTAAATCTAGAGCAATTTTTCTAGAAATACTTTTCCTAGCAAAACCCGATAAACAATAGTATTCCAAAAATTGTTGAAAAGAAGTAAATATGGGATTTAAACATTAACACTAACCACACAAAAACCTATAGCCAATTTGAAAGGAGAAAATATTCTTTCATCTTTACGTTCCATTTACCATCGAAGTGGACAACGAATGTTATTCCTTTTAAGATTGTAAATTTCTAAGAGGGGAGATTGACATTATAGTATGTTATCGAACTACACGCAGGTTAACCGTTTGAATAGTTTTCGTTTTTTAATAGAAACAATATTTAAATTTTACGTTAGGCATTTGCTCTAGAAATAAGGAAAAATACATAAAAAGTTGATTATTTTAAAACAATAAGGAAGTCGAGGAAAGTAAAACAAAAGAATTCTTATTTCTTTGAAATTACAGTAAACAGAAAAACTTAAAACAAATGGTTGAAACATTGCCCATTTGTAATAATTACATTAGGAAACAGTCAAGTACGCTAATTTCTCACGTTAAGAGAGTGGAGGAAAATTCTTGAAATTTGGTATAGAGTTGAAGAATTCATTAGGTAATTACAATTTTCTCATTTGTTTTTGAGAACCAAGCCCAACATGATTTTTTAAATAGGAAGGGAAGTCAGTTTTATATCTTTTAAAAAGAATTTTTTTCTGAATTCAGTAATGTATGTTTGCTTTAATTTTTGATAGAAATCTCAAAAATTAAATAACTAAACACTTTTGGTGTCAGGCAAGGAACCAATGATAAGAATCAGTTATTCTACAGAAGGTGCTCAAATTATTCACCATCTACTTCCTAGCAGTAATTAAGACGTTGAGTAAAATTTGATACAGAATCTGTTAGTTTCCACGGAAATGCTTGCAACTTCATCTGTTATTCATTGCTGCCGTTCGATCTTCAATGTCGTCTGGTCCCCTAACGTAAACTTTATTTTTCAAATGTCCCCACAAGAAAAAAAATTAAGTAAGGTTAAGTCAGGAGACCCAGCAGGCCACTCAATTTCCCTTCTCCCCCTATCCATCTCTGTGGAAAAATTTCGGCCAAATATCATGCAACATGTTCGAAATGGGGCGGTGCGCCATCTTGTTGAAACAACTATCACAGCTGGAATGTTTCAATTTTCATCGTCAATAAACAGTTCTCGAAGACGAAGAATAATTTGTAGATAGATATCGGATATAAATAATGCAGCAAAGTTTTAGAACCATTCTTCGCAAATAATGATAGCAAAGAATGTGGGTTAACATAGTTATCATTGAGGTTCGCAAATTACGGTCCCCGATCATGGGCCTCCGACTGGGAAATGTGTAACTTTGTTTAAGTAAGGATTTACAAGTTATATTTTATAATACATATCGAGAAACACTTACATAGTAAATATTAAGGTTCCACCCTGTTCGCAGCGATGAAAAAATATTTTTATATAACGAAAACAACTGTTAGACATGAAGTGACGTAATGTTTGCATAATTGCAATGGTCTTTGAAACAAGTAAACATATCTGTCGTCACTTATGGTTTCTAGCCCTCTTTGTACGTTATCATCATTATATTTGTGTCATAGCACTAAAAAACTCAAACTGTATTCGGTTTTTCTTAAAGGAGTGAAGTTTTGAAATATGCCACGTGTTTTCTAGACACACCATTGGGAGAGTTATCACAACTACATTTTAAAGAAGAGCGAAGAGTTACTTTAACTTTATATCAACGTGAAAAGTAAGTCAATGAAATATGATACGATATTCACATGACAAAAACACTAGTCAAATATATACAAAAGTACGAAGTATAAGATAATATATATGTTAATATTCTACTGCACAGACCAACTTTAAAATTTACATTTATATAACTTTACACATCTCTGTATATGGATCTCAGATGTGAGTTTGATGTTTTTATCGTTTAACCGTGAGACAATAATGGTAGCAAATTCATATTGCAATGTGAAATTTTGTTTCTTACAGCTAAGAATTGAACGTAGTTATTATAATTCATAAAGGCTTCATTTGTTTTCTCCTAAATTATATACGAAATCTCTACCATTGAACGTTTATTTTGGGCAAGCAGCACCATTTACTTTAGCCGACTTCCTTCTCCAACATCGCATGAAAGCAAGCAACAAAGTGGAAATTTCTCAAAGCACGTTCCAAATCTCGTACTATAAATTACGTGCTGTCAACTTTAGCACGTAAAATTCTCCATTAAAACGTGTACAATCGTCGTTGTACACAGGGCCGTTGCTAGGATAGTCAGCGTCCGTGTGCAAGATTGCAATTGGGCGCCCCGTAGCTCAAGTAATTTCTGTAGTACATCTCGTTATTTCGCACCCTTTCCTGTAGGGTTCGCGTGCGCCGCCCCTCTTGCACACCCGGCACGGAACGGCCCTGGTTGTACACCCGATAATGTTGCCTAGTGAAATCACTGACGACACTGACTTAAGTTTCGGGTATAGGTGAAAGGGATTGAATAGTAAATTGTCGTAAATCGCTCTTCATGGATAATTTATCAATATTGCAATGTAATTGTATTGCACTACATTAAATATTAAGCTATAGTCTATACCATAATCTAAAAGTATAAATAATTCAATAGATGTTAAAAATATATTTTTTATATTACATTTTATATGTACATATAAAACATTTGTATACTCTTATATTTTCCTAACATAATAATAATAATAGGTCTTTATTTCAGCAGTAATACATAAAAAATAAGATAAAATATAAATATACATAAATAAACGAAATGATATAATCACATGCCAAAACCATAGGGAGTGATTCAGATGAGTGGAAAAAATTTCCGCTCCCTGCTCTTCCACCAACCAACTACGAGGGTAAGTCAAATATTATCAACACTTTCGCCATAACAAGCTTTGAAGGTTATCGTAGTGGCGGCCGCTTGCGCATGCGTTGAGTTGGCGCCTCTGTCGTCGGTGGTCGAGGTTGGCAGTGTCCAAACGTTTGGTTTTGTTTTCTGCGGTAAGCATTTGTGGTACCCATCGCGCACACACTTTACGAAATTTGAGTTCATCATGGATAATTTGATAGGCAGAACCGTGACTGATGTTTAAAGAAGATAGAACTCACTATGGTAACTCGCCTATTTGCTGTACCATTCTCGAGCTTGTTGAATGTTGTCGTCGGTGGTCGAGGTTGACGGCCGTCCAGCTCCCTCTTTTTGTGTTAGGCTCGTGCGGCCACTTTGAAACATTTCGATCCACAAAAAAATGCTTTTACGAGATAAAGCGCTGTCCCCGTAATGTGACAAAAGTCTCCGGTGAATTTCAGCACCTTTCACACCCTCTGACCGCAAAAATCGGATCACTGCTCGTTGTTCCTCTTTGGTGCAAACTAGTAGCGGAGCTGACATGTTGTAGCTAGCAGAAAAATGACGCGATCGAGATTAAATTCCGCACACATGACCGCAGAGGCGCCAACTCAACGCATGCGCAAGCGGCCGCCACTACGATAACCTTCAAAGCTTGTTATAGCGAAAGTGTATATAATATTTGACTTACCCTCGTACTTTAGAAATATGGCCTCTGTACCTAAAAGAATTATCAATAGTAATGCCTAGATTTTTGGTAAAACGAGTCAAAGGTACATTTACACTGTCTACAAAGATTTTAATACTCCCACTATGCAACTCCACGTCCTTGGGTTTGCCAAATAAAATAGCTACGGACTTTTCAGGGTTAATCTTAAGCGCATGATTCTTAAAAAAATTGCTAATGCTTTCGAGATCGCAGTTAATTTTTTGTAAAGCTACATCGATATCGGTGGTATCAAAACTAATATAATAGTTTTTTGCGGCCGATGCATCCCCTTAAACCTGCTGCCAATAATCGACTCTTGACGGTGGTAACAGAAACATTTGTTCGTCGTTGTGTATTAACGCGCGATGCGATATCCGGTGCCGTTAGACGTCGATCTCGTTTCGAAGTCGTTACTATAAATCTATCTTCAGCTCCAGAAGTCACCCGTAGCCGCCCACTTCGTCTTCTATTAAGATTTTGCCTCTCTTCTCCGGGCCAATGTGTAATGCACACATTTCGGTGAAATCCCTTTCGGTATATCCTTCGTCGCGAAGAGTACAAATAGTACATCGTTGTTCTACAGTCAACTGTCTGCGTTTTGGCATTTTTACGCTCAGTACTTTACCAAATTGTTATAATTGCGCACTGAATTCAAAAAACTAATTCCGCACAGGAAAGCGATAAGACACCAAGGATTAACATCTTTACCATATGCACTAAACGATTACCTAAGTAGTACTAAACCGTTTGACCGAAAGTAATTAGTAATAATGTTATTGTAATACCGAGAAAGCGCTTGAATTATCGCTGTTATATAGCACGTTATTCTGTGTACGTACAGTGTTCAGTGAATTTCGGTGAATTTCGGACTTGCAATAAAACTTCATAAAACATAGTTTCAAGTACACTAATCTATCGACACACACATTATTCACTTAGAACAAAAAACTCGGATTATTTCTTAGCTCATAATTCTTAATTGCTCTCCAATTGCATTTTATGGCAGTTACTGAAAATACAAATAATCCCTGGATATTCATTAATTAAGCGAAATATTTCAGTGTTATAAACCGAAGAAGCTGCTTTAGAGTGCCGATTGTGGTCATATTTGTAGCAAGTGGGTGTTGTATAGATAATTAACTTTTAAATTCTAAATCCTATACTACTTAGAAGTGTTTAAAATGTCTAGGAGAAAGCCAACGATCCAAGCAAAACGTGCTATTGTAAGTGCATCTTGCTAAAAATGCTGTTCGATACGCCAAATTTCGGAAAAGACAAGACCATAAATAACATCATAAAACGATATGAAGAATGGAATAGTTTACAAGACCGCCCACATCCAAATACATCCCAAGTAACATCCCAAACCGTTAATAAACGCATTAAGTTATTAAGCAAACGAAACCGAAGCCTAATACCACTCCAAATCACGGCAGAAATGAACAGCGATCGCCACCATTTCTGTGAGACGACTGCTCTAGACCGACGAACCAAGTGTTTGGATAATTGAGGTCTGTCTTTCTTAGAAGAACTATGAGTGGAAAAAAATGTTAAGTGAATGCCATAGTACCCACCATAAAATGGGGAAGGAACTCTATACTTGTTGTGTAGGTACAGAAGATTTGACAAGAATCGAAGGGACTACAAGAAAAGAAAATTATTTGAACAAAACAATGCAATACCACACGAAAAAAACCACTTGATAGAATGTACTACAATATTAATCTTTGTATCGAGACATGCAGGCAAGATTGTAGCAATTTTTAATATAAACTTCCTAATTTTTTCAAAATAAATAATAGAAAATGAGTAAGTTTATCACTTATCTGTACAGACGATTTTATTATCGAAGCCTACCTAAATGCATGAACCAAATGCTTCCTGTCTTGAGATTAGACCCTGATAGCATTGGGTATTCAACAATAGATGTCGCAACGAAAACCTATTTCCTTCTAATAAATCATCTTTTATACAGTCAAATCATTTTCATCGGGTTCACAATTCTTTCAGAATAAAGTCTTCCGTAATTTATCTTTTTACTCTAAACTTGTCGAATGGTTCGAGGGATGGTATCATATATGTACCTGCGAAACAGCACAGGTCTTGGTAACATTCTCGTGGTTGACCAATGCTAGCTGTAAATTGGGAGATACGAAAACATAAGCGTAGTTGTTATTATTGCGATTGTATTGTTATGCAATATAATCTTTAGAACAATATTGTTGCATTCTTTTTACAACGTGTGTAACTAAAACTTATACACTATTGTAGCAACATTTGTAACAGATCATTGACTTTTTACAACAATAATGTGCTTAATAGAAATACAATCCATTAACCACAATCGAGTAGTAAGAATTTGCGCAAGTAGCCAGTCGTATATTCTCAAACAAATTGTAGTAAATTGTTCTACAATTGTTTGCGTCTTTATAAACTTTTTTTCCGTGTATCTGGGCTCCGTTTGATTGGCAATAACTTCGCTTTCATGCACGATAACGACCTCAAGCACACAGTAGTAGAGTGTAAAAATTCTCCACGCGAAAGATATATATTAGGAAATTATGACGTAGCAATCTCCGGACCCCAATTCTATGTCAACTCAACATTCGTGCAACGTTTTGCGAAAACAATGGACTGGTTTAGTTATCTCACCGAGCTTTGCAAAATTTAATTGAATTGGTTCTTCGACCTAAAGGAGGTTTTTTCGGTGAAAATTGTTTAGGGTAGAGTGGAGCAAATTCGAACTTTTTTTAAAGTTATATATTTATGCAACAGTTCATGTTTATTTGCGTAACGGTTCAATCACAGATTCAGTATTTTTCACATAGACTTATTTGACATATTTGTCTGAATGTGCGCCACGATGGGGCAGATTTGGACAAACAATAGTGTAGATTCGGACGACAGTTATGATGATGATGATAAAAAAGTCATACGTCGTAAAGAGAAAAATACAGGATATGTACAAAAAATACTTTATTGAACCTTATAACCAAAGAAATTCAGGATAAAAGTTAGCGATTGCTTGTTTTCACTGTCGTTTGAGATCATACGAAATTAAACTTTATATTCTTCAATATAAATCAAAAACATCTTACTTTAAAATTGATTAAAGAGCACGGAAGCTTAATAATTCTAATAGTGAATACATTCATTGTCAATTTCCGCAAACACCTTACCTTTATTTAAACTAAATTTCACGATTTTACTATTAAAATACTTGTATCATATGTAAATATATGAGTTCCGTCAGTGACGCTGATTACTAGAGCGGGCCAAATTGCGCCATCCAACAGAATCGGAATCAGGCGCAACGGCCGCTTATTGTAAATAGCGTATATGTGAGTCACAGCAGATATGTGATATTTCGAAATTAATACACAAGAGTAAAAAAATAAAAGCTGACGCAATAATAATGTTTAGTAATTAGAGCGGATATATATATATATATATATATATATATATATATATATATATATATATATATATATATGTACACGCTGAGGTGTTTTTATTTTCATTATGATTTTTTATTTGATTGAAAACGGTATGCGTTGTAAATGGGATGTAATAAGGAAATAACTGAGAAACTGAACGCTTTTTTTATTCTGTTGTACTTAATAATGTAACTGTAAATAAAGATATAATAAATAAATTCTATCCTTCTTAATAATGCGGATAGGCTTGTTTAAAAAGTTGTACCATCAGATAAGTTTCCACATTTGCCTCGGTGAAGGATGTTCGCCGAGACGAAAAAATGTTCTTATATTTCGAAAACGACCGTTCCACGTCTACCGAAGTAAGACAGGCGTAATTAAAATAATCTTTAGACTTAGTCAAGGAATCTGCAGATGCCCCATCGCACATTTGTCTTAATCTCGTGTAGTCCGGATTCTTTTTTAAAACACTATCGAACTTAGCTAAAACTCGTCCACTTGTTGCATCGTTTATACTGTGTAACAATGTACTAACTTCGTCCACGACTTGCACTGATTCTACCAACGACAATCCAGAATTTTGCAAATTTTCTATCGCGTCTACTAACCCTTTGTAATTGTTGCTAATATTCTTTAGATGTGTTTCAACAGAAATATCGAGAAATCCCTTCTGGCTCATCCTAATAGCTCTAGCTTCGGCAGGGACGAATTGCAAAATAACGGATTTGACTTCTTGAAAATGTTCATTATAATAAAAAGCGGCTTTTAACCACGTTCCCCAACGCGTAAGAATGGGCTGTGGTGGTTCTCGAATACCAGGGCATAACCTGTGGAATGCCCTAGTCCTCTTAGGACTTTTGAGAAACACTTTTTTTGTGTTTGCTATTAATGCATCCACCTCCGGGTAACACTCTCGAATAGTTTGTGCCACAAGATGTAAAGCATGGACTTTACACGTAACATGTAAAAGTCCTTCACACTTTTCTTTAAGGGAACGGCCTACACTACACATTGTTGCTGCACCATCGCTCATGAACAACAACAGTTGACTGGTTGACACTTGAAATTTTTGTAACGTTTCGAGAACTACGGCCGTAATTGCTTTACTAGTACACTGTTTTAATCTTCTGCTGGCTAATAGAATTGCAAAATTTGGTTTAATAGGATCTAATACGCGCACTATTATATTCAAAATAGAATTTTTTTTGCAATCTGTCGTCTCATCAAGACATAGCCACAGCTGTTTATCTTTTAATTCGGCTTTAATTCGATTTTCAATGTCCTCACGTATTCGTGGAATATCTCTCCGTAACGCTGTCCGAGATGGTAGTATCCACTCGGTATTGTATGTACCCCAGAATTTTCGAAATGCTTTTTTATCAAGTATACGAAGTGGTAGACGACATACCATAAACGTTAAAAGCAATTCTAATTGAAATTGACGTTGTTGTGACACACCATTTCTTTTATTTCTGTGGTGTGCGCTATTTATATGTCTTTCACAATCACGTTTGCTCCAGCACAGTAGTTTCTTTTTACAAACTTTACAGAAAATTGTACTCCCATTGTAGTGTAAATCCACAAATTCACTAAGAAATTTATTAACTTTCGTAGGTAATGGCCGTTTATTTTTAATAGTTACGTTAGACATAATCACTAAAGCGAGCACACCGACGCTTGTTTCTAGTATGCCACGAAGTGATGCAAACGTAACATCTGCAGACTCGTTATTTGTTGATGAATAGAGCGCGTCGTCCGTAAATGAATAAGCGCGCTGTTAGTTCGTAGCCGTCGATGAATGAACTTTTTTTTGTAGTGGCCCACTGTGAACAACGCCCTATTTATCAACGAACACCCAAACTGCAGGTGTATATTTGCGCGTCTTCACGACGTAATAGACAGTGGTTTTGGTCCTCGTCCTAATAATTACATATTTAAATTACCTATGTTTACATACATATATGCGCCCGGCAGCCTGATTGCGAACCTGGCGCGTGGCGCTCTTGGTCCGCTCTACTGATTACAATACTTTCCGGCGGTAAATTTGAATTGAAGTGTCTAAAAGTGCCGTATGTCCGAGCCTGTCCCACTCTACCCTATTTATTTATCGTTTTACGTTTTTGGAATTACTTTGATTTTTGCGTTTTGATGTTTTATAGACACCTGCGCATAACAGTAGAATAGTAAATTTTATTTTTTACTTCACTCCAATTCAAAAGTTTATGATTTTATAAATTTTTATTAAGTGTACGAACTTCACTAAACGGTAGTGTACATAAAAGGGACCAAATAAACAAGTTCAACTTGAAGGCCGGTGCATCGCTTTGAAATGCGCATTTCGAGACAGGGAGTTATGGATGCAATCAAGACGACTATTATGAGTTCCAGCACATTAATATTCCGGACCGCTCTGGCCCTTGGCAGATTAGAATTAATTGAACTCCGTTGTGCAGGTTTCATGTTTTAGTGGACTGGAGAATCTACTCTTTCACTTTAGAGCTTTAATTTATTTAGAAATAAAAGAAACAGCAAGCACTAGCAGTTCCCTAAGGAATAATTAACAGCTAAAACTATACCCAACAATATTTCAAATCTTACCATAAATCATTTTGCAAAATGATTAGATATTTGATTTATTTAGAATATCTGATCTCTTGCTTGACTTCCTCTGCTGAATACTTCAGGCGCCTACACCAATTTTAAAGTTTCATTTTCTAAAGTCAGCTATCTTGGAAACGTTTCATTAATCTTAGTCTCTTATTATGCAAAATATTAATATAAAGAAGAACTCCTGATATTTAAATGTTTCTTAAATTAAACATTAACTTAAATTTATTAACAAAAATCCTGCGCATGAGACGCATCGTTAATAAGGCAGTAAATAAATGCAAATAATTGTTTAAGCCATAGGAAGGAGTTTAAATAAAGATTTCAAGCATGAAATCATTCTTTGACTCATGGGAATTAGTTTAGAAACAAATTTCAATTACCCTTTCAAAATCTAACTGGAATTTACCCTGTGGAGGTGTTGAATATCCTTTTGAAAAATTTCATAAAATTAAACTAAAACTGTATAAAACAGAAGAATAGTTCCTTCTTAACAAAAGCACTGCTTAACATGTAGAACATTAATGCACTTATTCGCGAGAAATTTTTACAGTTGTATACTCTTAATTCTATTTTTAACACTTAACATTTTATTTAGTTTCTGAAAATTTATAATTCTATTTGTTTTATAAATTCGACATTTTATGGGTCTTATTTGCGAACCGTTTGTTTTATTTTCTTGTAAGTTGAATATTTCACTTGTTTTGTTTTGTATAAATTCATATATTACATGTTTGTATTCATTAAAACTAACGTGTACGCATTTGATGTAAATATATATTTAATTTCTTATATTATACGTATATATTATCAAAATCGTCAACCCACAAATTAAAAATTGACTAATAGTCATTTGTATACTCCACGATACGTATCCAATACACACCGCTAGCGTATGTATGGGGTACGAGCGCTGGATATGTATTTGCCGCCGTGGAGGAAAACATAATACCACTATTGTCAATCGTCGCTCCTTTGTTTACGCATAACATAGCGTCTATTCATCTCACTTTTTCACTTATGCACGGGGACAGCAGCAGGAACAACAGATACGAGAGGTGGTGTATCTTACAAATACATGCAATAGCAGGAGCGTCTGGGAGCCGTGAGTTGTATAGCATATTTTTGCGGTAGTGATCGGCTTTTTCTTTGCTACTGTCGTCCGACCAGACGCTCAGGCTCCGGAGAGTTGTGGTGGTGGACCGAGTATTTAGAAACATTAAGATACATATAAATGAGTACACGGAAAGTAACAGAATGATGTAATTAATATATTACACAATACTTATGTATTTGCATTTTTTGTACAAAGGGCCTGTTTATATAATAAATTTATGTTTTATACCTACGTACTGTGTTTAATTTAGAGAGCAACTGAATAGCGAAAAAATATATAAGCATTATTTACAAATAAGCAAAAGCTATTGGTTCTCGCTCTTCACAAGGAAGATACACGGAAGCAGACAGCTAGCGGCATTGTTCTTTAAACCAGGAGAACGCAACAATAGTTTCTTAGAGAAATATTAATAAGGGTTTATTCGAATTCAATAAATAAGAGTCCGAATATTAATCAACTACTTAATAATACTGAAAATATCTTTTTGAAAAAGCAAACAAGAGTTCCAAATATAAAGAAAAGTTCTAATAGATAAAACTCCTGAGTTTCGTAGCTGTATTCTTTCACTTACACTTTGTTTAAATATTTAATATATTAAAAATGTGTTTTTCTTAATGTTTCGATGCAACATGCTATCTTTATCAAAAGATTTAAAAAATTATCATTTTACTTATGTTTTCTTTTGTGTCAACATTTTTCTTTATTAATATTTTAGTTTTTGTAATTAAACTAAATTATGTATTTTTACATTATTTCAAAATTTTAATTTAATCTATTAAAATTAAATCTTTTCATAAACATGGCATGTTGCATCAAAACGTCAAGAAAAAACAAATTAACGAATTAACTATTTAAACAAAGTTTAAGTAAAAGAATAAGATCACGGAACTCAGGAGTTTTATTTATTGGAATTGACATTATTGGCCAAGAAAAAAAAACACATGGAACAGTGAAACAAAATTCCTGTATCAGTTGTAAGAAAAGTTCTCATCCTTTTCTTACTTTCCTGCTTATCAAAAATATTATATTATAGCCTGTTACACGTTGACATTTAGGTAGGACAACGTTGTCAGATTTCCAATTGAACGATTATTTAAGATAGTAGGTTGGTGTTACGTATTCTTGACAGTAGAAATTATTATAAAAACCTACCGTATAGGTTATTGTTATTTGCGAGAATGGTGAAACGATTTTAATATAAATTAGAAGCTCAAATGTACGAGAACCAAATTTAAAGAAAGAAAATAGACCAGATTGAGCACTTTTAAAATAAATTCAAATGCAGTTGTATTCTGTTGGTTATACAAAACACGCATACTTAGAGGTTACAGATCTGGTGAATAGGGTTGATGGTCTATCAATTTGAACCCCAATTCGTGAATTTTAGCCATGAGGACCACTGAAGTGTAACAGGGTGCGTTGCTGGAACAAAACATTCTTTTTCTTCAAATGCGGCCGTTTTCCCGTAATTTCTGCCTTCAGCTTGTCAAGTAATGATGCGCAGTATGCCCCCATTATGTTTCACTTCTTCAAGATTAACACAGACCCATGACTATGTCAAAAAACCTTCCCGGCCGATGGAGTAGTCTTCGCCTTTTTCAGAACCGATTCACCTTTCTCAGTCCACCGTTTCCACTATGCCTTGACCTCAGGAGTATACTGGTATATCCACGCTTTATCTTCATTTATTAATCGACGCCAAAAGTCCGACTTATTTCGCTTAAACTGCTTCGACAGGGCGATGGAGACGTTCATTTGAATGCGCTTTTGATCCTGAGCAGTCCTGAGCGCGGCACCCAACGGGGTGTTAACTTTTTTATGCCCAAATCTTCAGTCAATATATAACAAACACATTCTGTCGAGATGCCCACAGCCTCTGCTGTCTCTCTAACCTCAATTCGATTCAATATTTGGCATAAAATAATAATCTTCGAAATTAAATACATGAATTTCACAAGTCGTTAGGTTCGCCGGATAGTACATATTTCATGGTTGCAGATATGCAACGATGACACTACGCGGTAACACTAGACGGTAAACCCTAACATAATATTACAGTCTAGAAAGAAATTTGTAATTTGAAATCAGTTATAAATCGGGTACAAATTAAGTTATGTAATTTTATTTTAAGTACAATAGATATATTTATAACCAGCTGGTGTCACAAACTAACAGTTTGTTCCCGTATTATAATAAGTTCAAATCGAGAAAAATCAAAAATTACATTATTACACTTCGTCTTATCGATTTCATACTTATTGAGCGACCCTCGTATACTACAGCGCCATCTATGTTTATCTGCATCTTGACGCTTGTCATGATAACGTTAAATCAGCTGTTCGGATTAAGTGTTTGCTATAGATGATAACCCAAACCCCACAGGTTTGCCAAGGAATAGTTATCGAGTTCTACAGACACATATTTTTTAAAGGCTATAAACAGTTACTATTTCGTTAACTGGTGTAACAAAGTTAGAGTTTGTTAGAAAGGTTACCGCACTACAATTGCTTTAAATCGAGCAAAATCAAAAATTACATTAAAACATTTATGTTATAAACTTTATCATAACTTAATATCTAATCGATGTGTTGGTTCCTGTTCTGACGAACATTTTTCATTAACGTAGTGTCACGACCGGTTTCGGCGGTTGACATTACCAAGTGACTGTCACTTGATAATGACAACCGCTGAAACCGGTCGTGACACTACTTCAAAGAAAAATGTTCGTCAGAACGGAAACCAACACATCGATTACTTTACGACGAAACAAGGAAACAACACCAACGAAGAATTTAACTCAATATCTATTTAATCCACTTAAGGTGAATAAAAAAGAATCATTAGCAAAACGTCTAAACATGCGCGCCCGGTAATTCGATTTTTTTTTTAGATTACCTTTATTATGAATGAAAAAATATGTTATAAGTTAAGTTTCATCAATATCAGAAGCTATATTGTATATGTTCTGTTTTGCCTGCTCAGTATGACTTACATGCTTACCGACCGAGTACACTTAGCGACATCTATTGAACGTGCATATTTCTAATTTAGTATACAACATATGAAGGTATTTACTTATTTTTTATTATGATGCAAACAACTTTTTACATTAAAGGAAAGAAAAGTACGTGTTAGCGTAAAATTCAATTTTAGGAAATATCGAAAGGCAATACGCAATACGTTCCACGTTTCTTTTTTCCTTACGACGATAAATTTTGAAAATACAGAGGCCCGGTTAATATACTTGCTTGTGGTTGTTTCGAATGAAATTACGCCTATTTTATAGGAAAAATAACGCTCTTTCTATCTAGCTAAATTGCAACCCTTCAGGGGGTTCGCTCTTTTCGCAAGCCCCGTACAATCTGCTTCCTTTTGACGCCCTTTCCCGTCTCTCTCCCTAATACGAACGACCGATCTATAACCGAGGCCGCAAGAGAGGTTACGTGTTGTGATCAATCACGTCTTATTAATTTTAAATAGAAACTGTTTCGTTAGTTATTATTAGAGCAACGCAATTGCGCTGAAAGCCAGTGGCGGACGCATAAAAGTTTACACAAAATAAGTTAACTGTGATACGTGCCCAAACACTTACCGTTTCAAGAGTCCTCCGTGAAATCACAAAGTGGATAATGTCTATTTAATATTTGTAACATTAGATATGTTTCCAAAGTTGTTTCGGCAAAGTGAGTGCGGCGTGAAGAAAAAGTGTTTTTGTATGCCGAAAACGAACGTTCTACATCTAGTGACGATATATTTGCGTAAGTAAAATAATCTTTCAAATAACTTAACGGTTCTGTTGACGCACCTTCACAAATTTGTCTTAATGTGCCAAATTTTAAAAACACAAACATTTCTTGCGTCTTCTATCCCGCACAGCTGTGCGTGAACATGTTGCACTATTTGCAAAGATTCCACTAACGACACCGAAGAATTTTGTAGTTTTTCTAACGCATCCGCTAGTCTCACGTAATTGTTCTGAATAATTTCCAAATCTGTTTTAACTTGACTATCCTGAAATTTCAAGCGGCTTATCTTGACAGCCGCAGCTTCCTTTGGGTCGAATTCTAAAATCACGTTCTTTATATTCTCCAAACATTTAAGATAATAAAATGCTGCCTCTAACCATGTTCCCCAACGAGTAAGAATAGGTTGTGGTGGTTCAGGAATACCGGGGCATAGTCTATGAAATTCCCGAATACGTTTTGGGGATTTTACAAACACAGCTTTTGTATGTGCTATTAGAGCGTCTACCTCGGGATAACATTTTCTGATACTATCTGCTACGAGACTGAGAGTATGAATTTTACATGTAATATGCAACAAGTTCGCACAATGTTTTTTAAGAGACCGACCTACAGCAAGTATGTTTGCGGCACCATCACTCATAAACATCAACAGTTGATTTGTTGAAAGTTCAAACTTTTCCAATGTATTTAACACCAACATTGAAATTACTTCAGCAGTACATTGTTGTATTCGTCTGGAAGCTAGTAAAATTGAGCGTGACGGTCGATGTGGTTCCATTGTACGTACCAATACATTAACCACAGAATGTTTTTTACGATCTGTTGTTTCGTCCACACATAACCACAGTTTTTTATCTTGCAACTCCGATTTAATTCTTTTCTCGACATGCTCACGAGCAGACGACACAACTCTCTGTAATGTTCTCTCACTTGGTAACTTAAAGTGCGAATATTCATTCCAAAACGAGATGTATGCTTTCTTCCTTAGTAAATGAAATGGTAAATTACATGCAATAAACACATAAATTAAATTTAAATTTGTCATAATCTCGTGTGCAATTTTTTTTGAACATGCCCTGCACTATTTACGTGCCGTAGACAATCACTTTTCGATCAACACATTAAATCTATTTTACTCACTATACATTGAATTTTAGCGCCATCACACTTTAAATCAGGCATTTCTGCAGTAAATTCTCTTATTGTGTCCAACTTTGGTCGTTTTCGCGACGTAGGAAACATTTTCAAAACAAACGTAGAACTACGATATAGCATACGACAGCGTAGATGCATACACAACAGATCGGCTTTCAAGTCGCAGTTATACTGACGCTTATACCGAATTGTTCCGGCCGTGTTTATTTTGTGTAAACTTTTATACGACAGCCACTGGCTTTCAGCGCAGTTTGCGTTGCTCTAGTTATTATTGCTCGAAAATTAACAAATGGTTTCAACAACAGATGAGTGAAGAGACATTAAGGCAAAGTGCTTAGAAATGATTTCTCATTAAAAGCAATTTTAAGTGTGGATAATGAATAAAAATTATTTGAAAATTCAATTTTTATCATGAATTTAATAGGTTGTTCATTGGGAAACAATTTTTTTCTAGTAGCTATATTTATGTTGAATATACATGTTACTGTTAAACACCAGTACAATATTCCATAAAGAGAGTATATGTATACGTGTCTACAACAGTGACATCGTTGAATTGCTGACTATCAGATTTATTCGTAAAGCTAAACTAGCCGAATTTATCATTTTTTCGTAACGAATTTAAAGAGATATCGTTAAAATTTAACTGTGTTTAGTTAAAAACAATTCCACAAAACATCCAAGAGCCGGAAATGTACAACTAAAAGAAATAGAAACGGTAAATTTTACTCACAAAATACGGGTCCTTCCTTTTGTGGCTCCTTTAAAAGTCCTCCAAGGGTCTCCTAATTCAATAGATATACACTTTCCCATTTCAACGAGTGCGGGTAAAAATGAAATTTTCCGTACATTAGGTCTCCCGTAATGAACCTAAAAAGGGCCTTTGAGTGGGCGTACCGACTAATATCGTTGATAGATAACGAGGAAGAAGGATAGAACTAGTTAGAAAGGCACAATTTCTGGTAGAATAGTGAACATTGCCATTAGGCATATACAGTATGTCTATTTAAGCTAGCTGCATATGGAAAACTTTTTTATTATTAATTTTAGGGAAAAAAGTGGCCCTCTACAAAAAAGCTCTGCTTTCACAGAAAATAATATGAACACATTCAAACTTGAGATAGCATACACAAGGTAGTCAAAAATGGGGTACGCCGCGCCGGTTCAAATTTTTCGAATTTTGGAATTTTAAATTCAGATTCTTAAAGATTGTAATAAAGTAGTGCTGCTGGAAGTGGTGTTCGTTTTTCGGTATGTCGAATAGTTTTCGAGATATTCGACTTCCAATTTAGGTCAGGAAATTTGCACATTGACAAGGTACTATCGCTTTCACAAAAATCTGGGGCAATTCTTATAAGCTCATTTTAACGTTTTTTGAGTATTGTTACAATGACTTTAAAAATGACAATATTTTGTATTTAACCCAAAAGTTATACGTTATATTTGTTTATTTTAAAAACTGTTTGCTTTAGAGCAAAAAATATATCAAACGTTATTTTCAAATATAAACATTTTTATTGAAAACCATATTACATTGATGGTGCATTATTATTGTACTTCAATAATTAGTAGAGCCCGGTAACTGGAGAGCAATCGCAGCGGCGGTGTGACTGTGTTTAGGTGGGCGGGGAGGGCTGGTCGATTATGATAGACACGACAAATCATCATCACTCAATTGAGATTAGCATTGGATAAGGCGTGTTGATTTTATTGATATAGACGTAGTTATTAATTGTAATTATTATTTAATGTAGTGCGTTTTGATTTTATTGGTACAGGCGTAATTATTAATTAGTTTTTAGTGAACATGTCGAAGGCTAAAAAACGACCCTTTCAAGACATAGTAAATAAGTTTATTTCTGACTTTCCCGATTTGTTTTACAATAGGAGTAAGATAGTTTGTAAAGTGTGCAAAATACATTTGATGTCAAATAAGAAGTGGAACTGTACAAGACACGTAAATTCCGCACAGCAAGGAAAACGAAAATTGGGCATGCCACCGAGAAGTGCATTTTTTTTATGTAATTCTTATATTGATAAACTGTAATTTGCCACTACGCTTACTCGATAAACAACCGCTTAAGGACTTTTGGTACAAATACAATCCCGAGTTGCGGTTGTCAACGGAGAAAACGGCACGTAAGCATGTTGCATTTGTACACGATGACGTGGAAAAGAAAATGAAACGCATATTGAAAAAATAGTTTCTTTGGTTATGTGTTGACGAGACAACAGACTGTAAAAAAAATTCAATTGTAAATATTATGGTACGCATACTAGACCCTAGTAAACCTACATTACCACTGTTACTAGCTAGCCGAAGACTACAAGAGTGTACTGCTGCAGCAATTACGAAGGTTGTACTTGTTACGTTGGAAAAATTTCAAATTTAAAAAAGATAAAGTGTTGATATTTATGAGCGGTGGCGCAGCGATAATGCATTCGGTAGGCCGTTCTCTTCTTGAACATGGTTGCAAGTGTTTACATGTTACGTGTAAAGTGCATGCTTTACATCTTGTGGCAGAAACCATTCGACAATGCTCTCCCGAGGTAGATGCATTAACAGCAAGCACAAAAAAAGTATTTTTGAAATCTCCCAAACGCTCATTTCACAGAGTGCCCTGGTATTCGTCAACCACTGGAGCCAATTCTTACGCGTTGGGGCACATGGTTGCAGGCAGCTTTTTATTATGCTGAACATTTCAAAATAGTAAAAGCTGTTGTTGCACAATGCAATCCTTCCGAAGCTGCAGCTATTAAGGAGAGCCAGTCACAATTTAAAGATATTTCCGTTGAAACAGATTTAAAAAATATTCGTAGCTACTATAAAGGATTAGCTGACGCAACAGACCAATTACAAAATAGATCGTTACCATTATTGGAGTCTCTGCAAATTGTGGACGGAGTGCATACACAGCTACTGACTATACATGACGCAAAATATAGTCGCGTTTTACAAAAGTTCGAGAGTGTGCTACAGAAAGACCCCGATTTTAGTACACTAAAACAAATTTGTCATTGTGTATCGAATAATCCACTGACTAAATACGAAGGGTGTTTTAGTCATGCTTGTATAACAACGGTAGATGTTGAACGCTCTTTTTCAAAATATAAACTCATTTTCTCACCACGGCGAACACCGCACACCGACACAACTGTGGAAACACATCTAATGGTGTCAACTTTTTCCCACTCTTACCCATATGATGTTAATACTGATAATGGTGCTTCTAGTTTTACTGTTTCGTAGTCAAGGCGGCTTAAAAGGGTCAGTTTTCGCTACTTTTCACATAATTATAATCATGTATTAGTTCTGTTATTTTTTTTTCTGTTTTCTTATTATTGTTTTTGTATACTAGGCAGGTACGGCTATGGCACGGCCCCCTGTTACCAGGCTCTAATAATTAGGTACTGCACAACACTTGTCGATTTACGATTGACAGTGACAGACAATTTGATATTAAATTATTTAATTGTCATATTTTACAAAACATCTTTAAAATGGATAACGTCATAATAGTATCACTTGTCCCAGATTCTTGTGAAAGCGATGGTACTTTTATTTTTATCAATTCAAAAAATGTTTATAAAAAAAGGTGTTTAGAATTAAAAAGTATGTTCAAATATACAATCATATTTATCTATTGTTAAAAATATGATTTTGTAATTTTTAGCTATACGAACTCTGAATCTTTCTCCCGACCTAAAAAGTCGAATATGTCGAAAATTATTCGACGTATCGAAAAACGAAGATCACTTTACAGGACCACTATATTATGATCTTTAAGAATCCGGACTCAAAATTTAAACATTCGAAATTTTTTGGCAACGTACCGATGCGACGCACAGTGGTCAATTTTACATTACGCAGCGGAAAAAAGTCAAAGAAACGATAGTTATATTATATAAGTGTATGTATATATATATATATGTATACGTGTATAGAACATATAGCGTATGCGATATAAACTGAAATACATGAGAAAAAAATTGAATCTAAAGAAAGTGCATAAATATCTCAATAAGTTTTTGGCTTGAAAATTTACAAAAATTACCTTAAATAAATTAATTACCATCGACTAATAACGTTTTTATCTCATTACTTAACTCTAAATATGATTTTCGTGGTTCTGATCTCAAATGAGATATATACGGGTCTAAAGACATCATGACAACATGTGAAAAACATCTTCATTTGTTGCAATCCTGCTATATTTCCTTGAATGGCTTAAACGATATCGCTTATAATCTTTGTTACGGGCTTCCTGTGCTTCTTCTGACAATAAACCAATGGGCAGTAATGAAGTTTTGATAATATCACTTCCATGTAAGTATCTTATGTATATTCTTCAACATAAAGTTGAGCAGTTTCATTGGCGTAGTTTCCGAATTTACATGCACCAATATATGCGCCACAATTTATTGCTTCCAATATCGTGGAGAATCTTTGTATCAATGCTTCACTAACACCAGTCATTTCGGCAGTTAACTTTGGATTAGAGAAAAATCGCCTAGCACAATTACCATCATTTGTTGTCACTACTCCCTGTTTTACGACATCGATCTTCAATCCTATACGTTTGTGAAATTTTTTCTGAATCCTTTCCTTTGCAGCTTCCTTTAAATGACGGGTGACATTTGTTTTCCACGATTTCAACTCCATATTATATGCAATGTGTAGAATGCATTCCATTAATTCTATTCGAGCGTGAAAGGGAGACATAGCTAAACGATAAGCGTTGTCGTCTATTGCCCTACATTTAATTTTATCTACATTTTTCTTTTCAGAGTTTTGCGTGACAAATGAAACATGTAGCCGACGAAGAAATCTGAGTAACCGCTTGTGCTACTTTGCCATCAATCATAGTAAATACCATTTCATGAGTTATTCTCAGTTCTCTATTGTTAATACAAACACTTGTGTTTGTGGCTGATACCAACCACAGATCGGCGGCAACCGGCGCTAACTAGATATTGTCCAAAATGTAATAATTTTTAAGGCATTAGAGATGAACTCATTATTACAATTTTGTAGCAGTAATTAAAAACATATATATACAAACTTTCAGCAAAACTTAGTGTTTACTAATCCAATAATAGCTTCCCGAACTTAATTTACCCATTTCTATTTGCTTTGTTATTAAAAATCAATCGTTTATTACAGCAACAATAACCCTGTTTTTGTCAACATACAATTCCCCTATGTTTGGCATTAGAAATAACCCATTATAACTCATCCTATATTGCTAATTTTTACAAGTTTAGTTATTTAGAGTATTTAGAACCGAATGCAATGAAAATCAATTGTAATTTGAACCTTCATTCATTGGACTTTTTTCCGCCGATTGAGCACTGTGCGACGTACCTATTTTCAACTACCCTGTACATGCTACCTCAAATTTGAATGTGTGAATGAAAATAATGTCAATATTGGAATATTTTTTATCCCTTTTGAATGTGTGTTAGAAGATACCGGGGCTATTTTGTTATGGTTCACTCACAAAAAGAATGTAAACATTTCTCAGTGAAGGGAGCAATAGACGTATTTCTAATTTAAATTTCGGAGTAGACAATTTAGTTTAAAGTTTTTATGAGTGCGAAGTCAGTTACTAAAGTACAAGATAATTTAATGCTAGAAACTATCCTTCGCGTTTTAAAATAAAAAGAATAATTGAGAGAAGTGGCGTATAAACGTATCTATGTGTGACTGGAATTGAACGGAAGCGCTCAAACCGCTATGTGTTGTTGATGACGAAGAACAGAAGAGACAAGCGACATTGTTAGAAATCCGTTATATCTTATTCGCTAGTACGCACAAATTTTAAATTTCTCAGAATCAATTGCATTTTACATCAAATAAAATGTCATCCTTAAAAATGGTACAAAAAACCATCGGAAAACAGTCAAATTTATCATCTGCAGTTTTGTAGACGTTTCCTAGCAGAACATGATATCGTGGGGCGTTTCATTATCATTGTTGAAGCTCATTTTTGTTTAAATACTCACGCTAATAGACAAAATTTTCACTTCAGGGCTTTGGAAAACCCATGCGAAATCCAAACAAGACCTCTTCACTCACTGGGGCAACAGTATGCTGCACTATCTCAAGATCCGCAATTGTTGGGGCTTATTTTATCAAAGAAAATTGTCACATAGTTACAACAACTTCACAAGATATGAGGAAATTTCAAATTGAACAGTTAGGAAAAGGATACTGGTTCCAGCATTTCACTTCGTCATGAGTTTCTATGGAAATCCTATGGGAACTTTTCCTGAGCAATAAATTTGGCGACATTGTGATTTATCGCGGCCAGCGTTATCACCCGATCTAATAATATCTGATTCCTTTCCGTGGGGTTTTTGAGACAAATCACAAACTCTTGAAGATCTTAAACTGGAAGATAACATATTTCTTTAACAAATCTCCCATATTTGTGGAATATTTTTACGTTTAACTTTTACTGTTAGTAGAAAAAGTATTATTAAAGTTTAAAAATGATAATAGACATCTGACGCACTCCGTATTTCACATATTTTCGTAATAAAGTATATTATTTTAGATATCAAAAATTGTTGTTTGCTATCTTTTTACACTTTCCGTTCCTTCCGTGTGTTAGAATCAAGGTAAAAGCATGATAACACACGTAGTTTGGAAAGAGCTCCGTCAATAATTCCATTTTCAAGCCGTATCACGACGTGACACTTAAATTCGAATATTATTAGATCCATTCCTCGACCAACCATCACGACCTTCTCCTTTTCCTCGACGCTGTTCGTCGATTCAGCATTTGGCAAGATTTGCGACAGAATTTCTACTCTTATCAGGGCCAAAAGCATAATCCGACACCTTACCACAATCTCATAACGCTCCTCCTATCCCTCTCAGAAATCCCTGTCGGATTTCATATATCCCATTATCAAACAAGGCACACGCTTCTACCGGTTGGCAAGCATTAGTCAGATTGGCAGCTGGCAGGTGAACGAAATGACTATCTGAGGATGGTAGTTTGTATAAGTAAGCTCGAATCTACTACAATCTGGTACCTGGAGATATACATAGGTACATAACGGTGACATTAGGATGGCGTATAGAAAGGAATAGATCTGTGTATCAAAATCTACCAGCAAATTTAACGTTGTAATCTAGAGGAAGTTAGCATAGGGTGCGATAAGATACACTGTCTGAAAATGAAATCATAGCAGTAAGAAATTCGTTAAGAGCAGATATTAAGTTATGAATGCTTGAGGTCCAGCCAACGACAAACATTGGGAAACGGATAAGTTACTCTTCTGTTAATTTTCTTCACATCGTAAATCCTCAAATTTAATGGAATATTTTCCTACAAAAAGTGAAGCGCAAATTCGGAGGTATTTCTAGCATAATTTCGAATATTAAATATCGTTCGTAATGTAATCGTCTTATACGTCAGATGATTTTATTATTATATAGTTGTTAGTGGTGTCATATATCATATGGTATACTATTTTGAGTCTTCTAGTTGCGTCACTACACGGATTGCATTATGCTATTTTTAAAAATAAGAATATTCGTTAGACATTGATCATCAAATTATATTTCGAAAAGAATTATCAAAATTTGCTGTGTTCGAAACAATTGCTATCACGATTAAAATAAAGGAGTAGGGGGACGCTAATTGATTTCTGACATTGAGTCAAAAATCTCACCAAGGTAACATGTGTTTAGTTGTGTTCCCAGTTTCTAAAAGTTTAACTTTTAAATCGTTCCATAAATACGGGGTAGAAATCAAGTTTGGTGGTTGAAGAATGGGCAGGTTTTCAGTAGATAACATACAAACATAGTGTTTAATCAATCGTCGCAATTCACGTTAGTTTTCATTTTTCAGTTTTAATACTCGTTAAATTTCATTAGTTGATCTCTAGTTTCATTGTAAATTGTCGAAAGAGTGTTTAGAATACTCCCAAACCCTCAGATGGTATAATTAATTAATTAATTTTGAAAATGTTTTCACTCAGTAGCGTATCCTTGTTGCCATATAATGACAGGACTTTTTTCAGCGGCATAACATGCGTAATAAGATTATAAAACACATAGACAAAACAATAATGCTATAATAATAAACACAAACAAATAGAAACGGTCTCCTTTTTTTTAACATAGTACTTTTTAGACACATGACATATTTTTACCCCGTTAATACGTTCAAATGCGTGTTCCACAACTCGGGTCGTTTACACCGAACATTTTCCCACAGTCTCTTCAAAACCTTGCAATTAAACTTCCCGTTGATAGTTTGACCAGGTGTAATGAACTCCTTATACACACTTCCCCGAATATCGGAAAAATCATCAGCATCGACAGGATGTTGTTGCGAACCTGGCACGATTGCTATTTCATTTCATAATCATAACCATAGACCCACAATTCAGCACTGTAATGACTCAGGAAGTTTGGATCATCTCGAACCGTTTCTGGCAGCTCAGTATACACCTGAGGCCCGAGGTCTCATTGGTCGCTACTGAGAAGACGAGGGACAAACTTCGATGCAATTCGTTTCACGTTCACCTCATCGACTAGAATTCGTTAGTATGTTCCGTACGACAGTCCAAATCTTCCACAGACATCGTGGATTGTTTGCCTTCTGTCTTTGCGAATCACTACACGTACTTTTGTCATAATTCCCGGTGTTGTGGATGATGACTGTCGTCCCGAATGTTTGTCATCCTCCACAGATTCTTAACCTTCTTTGAAACGCTTGAACCACTCACATGTTCTTACTTGACTGTAAAGAAGCTTCCTTCAAAATGCGGTGATTTTCAGTTTTCCTCAGCTTGAAACAAAATTTGACGCAGAACCGTGGCTCCTTTGCGTCAACCATTTGGAAATTTGCCGAAACACAAGTAACAATAACAAGGAAATGCGGCTACAATAACAAAACTTGGCAAAGCAGTAGCTGCACGGCGCACCAAGAGGCACCTAGCGGCGGGACCGCATAGTGCTTTTGGTTTGGGTGGGATATTCAAGTTCTCGGATACTTTTGGGATCGCGATTAAAAGTATACAGCCGGTAACCATCAGACGAAGATTGAAATTAAAATGAGTTATCATTGGAAACGACAAAGTACCTTCATGCTTGTAGAACTGGATGTGAGGATTTTGATTTTATGTTGACTTCACTTTTGAATGTAAAAAGAATGCTTCTGTTACTACAAATTTTTTTAGTATCTACCTATTGACTGAAAACGTACAATTGGAGAATATGAATAAGTAAATAACTATAAATTATTTCGCCTACAAAAGGCTTAAAATCCCGAAAATCTTTGAATGTGTACTCATTTGTAGAGGGTCTCAAGTATTTTCTGTATAATTCTAAACCATTCTGGACAATTTGAACTCTGAACCAAGCTGATACGACCACGTTTAAATTCGGCTCCCCAAAATTTCACTGTGGCAAATGATGGTGGCAAAAGAGTCCCCGTAAACAGCCTCCATCTCGGCCTTTATTTTGCGTAGGCATATTGCATTTCGAATTTTGCAGAAACATTAACATTGACTGACACAAACGACTGTTAAATAGCAATCGAGCACCCAACATGGCTGAAATTTTCAGAAGCATTCAACGCATGAGTAACGCTATCTTCATTTGAGACTTGAAACTTTCCAGACTACCCTCGTAGTTATGAAAAATATGTTTGCATCACTTGGTAGACTTTACTAATCTACTAAAACACTGGGAGAGATTTTTTGGCAATATCAACAATTACAGAATACAGAAATTGACAAATTCATTAATCATGGAATATGGTGGCAAGAATATAATATATAATCTTCAACACCAACCATTATTTCTAATGACCAAGAAGAAATCAATAATTTTCACTTGAATCCTAGAGTTCCTGCTCAAATTACCGTTATAGATTCACTATCTGAACGTTAACTACTACCCATTACGAATATATAATCAAGTACAAACTTTATCGAACGTATACAGTTACAAGTTTAAATCTATGCATGTAGCTGAAACTATTAAAGCTGTATAGCAAACTTGCTATTAGAATAAAACAGATCAATAAAAATATTCAAATCGGATATCTAATACCTACCAAATTATCTTTTTAGTCAAACAATTTCAATAAATAAATTAATAAATTCCCAATTCGTATAAAGTTATCAGTAGAGGAACGCAACTGCGTTGAAAGCCAGTGGCGGACGCATAAAAGTTTACACAAAATAAATTAAATGTGATACGTGCTCAAACACTTACCGTTTTAAGAGTCCTCCGTGAAATCACAAAGTGGATAATGTCTATTTAATATTTGTAACATTAGGTATGTTTCCAAAGTTGTTTCGGCAAAGTGAGTGCGGCGTGAAGAAAAAGTGTTTTTGTATGCCGAAAACGAACGTTCTACATCTAGTGACGTTATATTTGCGTAAGTAAAATAATCTTTCAAATAACTTAACGGTTCTGTTGATGCACCTTCACAAATTTGTCTAAATGTGCCAAAATCAGAGTCTTTATCTAAAACACTTTCAAACCTTTCTAAAACACAAACATTTCTTGCGTCTTCTATCGCACATAGCTGTGCGTGAACATGTTGCACTATTTGCAAAGATTCCACTAACGACACCGAAGAATTTTGTAGTTTTCTATCGCATCCGCTAGTCCCACGTAATTGTTCTGAATAATTTCCAAATCTGTTTTAACTTTACTATCCTGAAATTTCAAGCGGCTTACCTTGACAGCCGCAGCTTCCTTTGGGTCGAATTCTAAAATCATGTTCTTTATATTCTCAAAATATTTAAGATAATAAAATGCAGCCTCTAACCATGTTCCCCAACGAGTAAGAATAGGTTGTGGTGGTTCAGGAATACCGAGGCATAGTCCATGAAATTCCCGAATACGTTTTGGGGATTTTACAAACACAGCTTTTGTATGTGCTATTAGAGCGCCTAACTCGGAATAACATTTTCTGATACTATCTGCTACAAGACTGAGAGTATGAATTTTACATGTAATATGCAACAAGTTAGCACAATGTTTTTTAAGAGATCGACCTACAGCAAGCATGTTTGCGGCACCATCACTCATAAACATCAACAGTTGATTTGTTGAAAGTTCAAACTTTTCCAATGTATCTAACACCAAAATTGAAATTACTTCGGCAGTGCATTGTTGTATTCGTCTGGAAGCTAGTAAAATTGAGGGTGACGGTTGATGTGGTTCCATTGTGCGTACCATTACATTAACCACAGAATGTTTTTTACGATCTGTTGTTTCGTCCACACATAATCACAGTTTTTTATCTTGCAACTCCGATTTAATTCTCTTCTCGACATGCTCACGAGCAGACGGCACAACTCTCTGTAATGTTCTCTCACTTGGTAACTTAAAGTCCGAATATTCATTTCAAAACGAGACGTATGCTTTCTTCCTTAGTAAATGAAATGGTAAATTACATGCATTAAACACATAAATTAAATTTAAATTTGTCATAATCTCGTGTGGAATTTTCTTTTAAAACATGCCCTACACTATTTACGTGCCGTAGACAATCACTTTTCGACCAACACATTAAATCTATTTTACACACTGCACATTGAATTTTAGCGCCATCACACTTTAAATCAGGCATTTCTGCAATAAATTCTCTTATTGTGTCCAACTTTGGTCGTTTTCGCGACGTAGGAAACATTTTCAAAACAAACGTAGAACTACGATATAGTATACGACAGCGTAGATGCATACACAACAGATCGGCTTTCGAGTCGCAGTTATACTGAGGCTTATACCGAATTGTCCCGGCCGTGTTTATTTTGTGTAAACTTTTGTGCGTCAGCCACTGGCTTTCAGCGCAGTTTGCGTTGCTCTAGTTATCAGGTTATTAACAAAACAAACACTAACCATATTAGCACGGTATATAATAATTGTTCTTTTGAATGTTTATGGCTTACACAAACAAAAGTATCTATTCTATTATCTTGTCTGTGCTTAGGTATAATGTTTTTCAAAAATTTACAGGTATAATGTTTTTCAAAAATTTACAATAATAAAATTTGCAGGGCGGCAAATATAAACGTTCCCTAGCCAAACTAACAATTTTGAACCAAAAGTAATGAATTTTTAAACATATATTAATCCATTTTAAGCTTAGTTTTGGTGCAAAATGCCTGGGAATAGATATGAAAAAGAATTAAAGTAGGAATATTATAAAAATCTCGGAAAACAATAGTTTCCAGGAAGATACAGTAAACAAAACATATAACAATCAGTACAAGTAGTACAATAATATACAATTCTGGTACTTCAAAGTTGGCGACTAATCTGCAAAAGTATCTTATCATCATAATGCAACAAAATGTTCAAATAACCTAATTTACATATTACTCACAAATCTAACGACTGTTCTTTTAGCAAATACCAAGGAAATCAGGAAGCGGATACACAAGGGTAGCATTTTAAGCTTTTACAAACGACCACTAAATAGTGCTATTGAGATTTGATACTACTATTTTCCTAAAATTTGACATTTGTTATTGTTGAAGCAGTAGCAGTACAGAAACCGGCCGAGTGCCGAGAGGTTTGTTTACAGTAAGCGTTTGAAAGGAAACAATTTTATGAAAAAATGGAAATTTAAAGTGAAGATTTTCGTTGAATGATTTTTTACGATGTCAGTAATAGGCCTAATACAACAACAATGTTTCAAATCGCTTCATTCTACTTTTGGTAATGAAACGCCATCAAAAAATACTGTTTACAACTAGTTTGCAGAATTTCGTCGTGATTAATTGATCGATTGATTTTCCTACCAAAGCAGTGCTGGTCTTTACGTCCCTAACCCTAAAGCTTAATACCCTATTGTATTATTCCTACTTCGGTTTTGTTTTACTTGAACAGGTTAGTTCCCACACTCAGATTTAAGAGTCTATATAGTAAATCTTTCTCCATTGGTAGTTCAATTGTGCTTCGCATAGCGAATCTGCGTTGAGCTAGCGCTGCACATTCGAAAATAATATGAGGGGCTGTTTCCTCCTCCTCATTGCAAAGTCTACATAAGGGTTCACCTTTGTAGATTCCCATCTTATGCAAGTGGCCTCTAAAACAGCCATGCCCTGTTAATAGACATGTTGCTGCCCTAGGCTGTATCTTGCTTAATTCAAGCAGGTCAGCTGTCAGATGTTGTGACGGTCTTCCCATCATCCGTTTGCTGTGCTTTTGTCCAGCTGCATGTTTCCAATTTAATTGGTGTTGTGTTATGATCCACTCATTAATTGCATCACGCACTGCACTCTTGGTAATACCTAGACCCGGTTCAGGGCCTATAAAATTCATTTTTGAACCTCCCCTCGCTAGCTGGTCTGCAATTTCATTGCCCGCTACGCCTGCGTCCTGGCACCCACACCAGTGTGACCTTGTTGTGTTGAGACAGAACCATTAGGGTTTGCAGGCACTCCCATACTAGTTTGTCAGAGAGAATGCAAATCGTCTCACCCTGCGGTCGCCGACGCAGACTCTCCCACGCGCAAGTTTGTATAGCATATATTTCTGTTTGAAGTACCGTGGTGTATCGCCCAAGTGGTACACATACTTTGTATCCCTGGTTTTCCTCATAAACACCAACGCCAGAAGTAGTGCCCGTTTTGGACCCACCTGTGTACCAGACTAGTGTTTTCGGTTTTCTCCCCTCTTCATCCCTCCATTCTTCCCAATTCAAGAAAACTTTGAAAGGTTTGTCATAGGAGATCCTGGATATTGTTGTATCACTACCCACATCATTGATAGGGTTCTCAAGAGGAGGTAGGTTTAGCATGGTTTCCATAGCAGCTGTTGGAGTGCTTTTAATAGCTCCTGTTATACATAGACATGCCAGTCTCTGAATTTTCGAGAGACTAGTTATCGCATCCTTCTGTGTGATCTTAGAATTTCGTCGTAGCCGTGCTTCCGTCAGTGATGAATTTCGTAAAGGTCAACCAAAATCGGTTGTTGTTCCAAAAACACCGATGCTGTGCCCAACATGATTGAAGAGGATCGGCATGCGAAGACTGCAGTACATTCGATTTTGCATAAACGTTTAGGTGTGAAAAAGATCTGTTCCCGATAATTTGACAACATTTGACCCAAGCACAAAAAAGGCTCGTGTAAATTGGTGTAAGAAAGTGCCTAAAATATTCGACAGAGGAACTTCAGAATCCGTATACAACATCGTAACAGGTGACGAAACTTGAACGTTTTCGTACGAGCTGCAAACTAAGCAACAATCAACTGTTGGAGTGTTTCCGGATGAACTGAATCTAACAAAAGTTGTACACAAAGCACTTCCACTTCTTTTGCGGCACTTTTGTATAGTTTTTCGAAGAAAGTATGTCCTTTATTAAAGAATTAAATCTTGCGCTCTTATTGGGCCACCCATTATATATCTATCGTATTCCTAGAGTTCAAGCGCTTATCGCTTCTAATGGTGGAGACACAGAAAATTCGTTTTTTGTATGTTTCATTAATCTATTTGTCGTTTCGCTGGAACTTTCCTGAATTTGTCTAAAGACTGGTGCTGCTATCTTCTGCGTCTCGTTATATACCTTAACGTCGTTTCGCTCCGCCTTGTGACTGGTTGCATCATCTTGTGGTTTATGCACGATAAACGCGTCTCAACATTTTACGACTATTATATATTAGCATAATAGTAAATGGATAAATCCGATAGGAGTCCACCGAGCTCGCTTGACTGGAATCGTGCGAATAACTTAGATTTACTTAAATATCAAACAATTCCTTTATTACCAGAAATCTTTGAAAAAGTGTAATGTGTCTTGTTAAGAAGATGTCTTACGAAGATCTCTTTGTAAGGAAATTATGTCCAACATACGCTTTAAACATTTCTTAAAGTATTTGCTTTGAGCATTTCTTAATGCTTTGCGGTATTTTCTTAAGAACCCTTGTGGTTTATTGTATTGTGCATGTCTTGGTCTCCCCCTGACCACGTTGCAGATTGAATATGCTTAGATTAGTTTTTCTTACATTTCGTCCTTCGAGGTAGACGCCATAAATTCTCGGCCTGACTGGCTTATACAGGTTCGAGCGTGTTCAAGCTCCGTTGCGTCATAGTTGCACATTTGCGAGGCTTACTCGTACATTATATGTATTACGGTTCAAAGAGTAGTAGTTCTTAGTAGCCAGCCAGACAACGTGACTGATGCATGAAGATGTATCAGGTAACGAAAATTGAGTACCACGCGGTTTTTAAATTTTTAACAAAAGAAGGGCATACGCCTAATCACATTAAACAACGTTTAGACGGCGTTTATGGTGATTTATTTCCTTCATATTCCGCTGTAAAAAAGTGGGCAAAATGTTTCCGTCTGAAGCAAGAATTGCTTGAAGACGATGAGCGCCCCGATCAGGCAATTGAACTGATAACGCCTCAAAACATTTCAATTATTGGAGAAATGGTATTGGCAGATCACCGTTTGAAAGCGAAGGTATTAGCAGTGATGTCTAACATTTCTGAAACAAGTATTCGCGGAATTTTCCATAACCATTTGGGTATGAATAAGATTAGTGCAAGATGGGTACCGCATCTTCTTTTTGCTCTCCACGAACGTGAACATTAACGTCGAGTCGCCTCGTTTTTAAACATGTGTGGAGACGACCCGAAATCGATTTTGGAGTTCATTGTCGCAAAAAATGAAACAATGGTTCGTATTTATTTTTGCATTTTAGGAAAGACCTTAGGGAACGTTATTTTAAAGACGATAGTAAGCTCCAAGCCGCTGTAATACAACATTTTGAGGGAAAAACTTTAGATTATTTACAAGGGTATAGAATTATTAATTAATCGTTGTAATAAATGTATTGAAGTTAGGGAAGATCAGTCCGAGAATTTATGGCACCTACCTCGTATAAGTGATCACTGATCATTATTAGTAGCTATTTGTTAAATGAAATTTTTCTTTATACCGTTGTATTCCTAACTTCTAGTAGGTTGTTTACTAGGGGTAGATTAAAAAAACCATATCTTTTAGGATTTTGCAAACCATTTTTGCCGACACTTGCTCAATCTTATATCTCTACAAATAAGGAAGATATCGCTTGTAATATTGAATCTGGGACACCCGATTGCTCCTACCACGCTTAATTAAAAACAAATCAAATTCTACACGGATTTTTTCTGTTCCCTCGCCTTTATTTTTATTTCTGCATTTTTCATCCCAGAACATCCTTTCTAGTATTTATAATATAACGTAATTTACGGAAAACTTTTCTTGTTAACATTTAAAGTCGGCACGTAAACGTAATATTGAGTACAAAAGTAGCCACTTCGAAGCGGTGAACTGTCAACGGTATGGACGAATCTAAATTCAAAAATTATATGGCCGCGTTAAAACTTTACGAATCGCAAAACGAAAATTGCCTCGCAATTTTCTCGTCGCATCTCCCATTGAAAAGCTGTGTACTCGTATATGCGAATGTGCATATGAGATATCTTTTTTGTTCATCACATTGCGGCTGTATTTGCACATATATCCATGGAGGCTTTATACTTCTTTCAGCTTGAAAATTCATAACAACGCATATAGTATGGAAATATTTCATACGAATTGGTATCATATTCTCCCTGCAAAACGTCATCCATTAATCTTCTTTTCAGAATTCGTATCAGGGTGACAAATGCATCATACTCCTTGTTGGCCGGGCAAATATGTCGAATTGGATGATTTAGTTTCGATTAATTTTGAATAATCGCTTTTAGGTCATTTATTGCTTCTAAAATATTTGGAAGTAAGTACACTTTTTACTATCCAATACTAGATGAGAACCCAAATTTTTAAAATTTGCTAGGGAACGGTTATCGAGTTGTATGCTAATACCACTTTGCTTAAGACAAACTTGAGTCCCATATAACACCCTACCACCAAAAGTCTATAAATTTCATAAATAAAACGATTTCAAAGCAAACGTTATTCGAACAAGACAATAATTTACCAATCTATTAGATATTTCAGCCTCATCAACACATTATCAAATTCCTAACATTTTATGACACAACCATAAGTTTACGTATGCAATATTTAATATTGAATGATCAAATTAGGAAAATGTACAATCGTTACACAGTAATATAATAATAAAAATCCAAACCGTAATACCTTGGTAAGGAACGCTTATCAAATTCTATATAAATGCCATATATTGAGATCTCTTAATCAAATACGTCTTCTAGTCAAAATAATCTAGATGGCACGGGTTAAGATGATAATAGGGTTTTTGTAAATTTATCGCACTCCGACTCCTGAAAAGGCACAAGGAGAAGAGAAGAAGAAGAAGTAAATTTATATTTTATATACGTATATACTGGGTGTCTCCAAAATGTTGGGACATAGCTTAACTCCTGGGATTAAAATAAGAAGATTTAACCCAACTTACCTATATTCAAAGTCGCCTCGTTAAGTTGGTACAAGACGTGAAAGTTGTTTGAAAAAAAAATAATTTTGCGTATAAAAATAGGAGGCTTTGATCGATTGTTATAATTTTTGGTATAGAGTGTTTTGTGACTATAAGCCACGTTTCGAGATGGTTTTGGTCTTCATCGGTAGGTTGTCAGTGTATTAAATTAAAATGTCGCAATACAAATTTGGTGATAACTTTCTAGTGCTTAGGTTGAGAACTTTCAATTGTTTGTTACGAAAATATATTTTCTTTAGGAACATTTTTTGTATCTTTGTAATTTTTGATAACTATTACGGTTTCTCCGGAAAAAAATAAAATCTGATCTGATGATACGCTTTTTTTGATAGGAATTATCTAGCAATAATCTAGTTAACCGGAATACTATCTTCTAACGACAAATGAGTATCATTTGTTTGCTACATGTCAAAAGCACAGAAGTTTAGTGTGGTAAAAATTAAGTAATTAGAATGCATTACATGCCATGCCATACATTTTGTATTTTTTTGTTTATAATGTATTTAAGATTTTTTTTCCGGAGAAACAACTTTCACGTCTTGTACCAACTTAACGAGGCGACTTTGTATATAGGTAAGTTGGGTTCAATAATTCTTATTTTAATCCCAGGAGTCTATAGTTAAGCTATGTCCCAACATTTTGGAGACACCCTGTATGTGCCTTCTTAATCAACTCCTATTTCTGTCACCTGTCTACAAAAAACGTATCCTTTCTGAATCAAAGGTTTTAAACGAAACATGAACCTACCAAAAAATCGTCAAGCACACCAAGGATATTTTCTGCTATATACTTATTTCGTTTTATTTAAAAAATAACTGTATTTTAACATGAATTCTTTTTAAATTGCAAAAAATATGTAATTGTTTTCAATTAATTAATGCCACAATGCTCACTTCCTTTGTTTTTTTTTATTATCCATATATGTGTTTACATAAAGAAATATATTTATATAGTAAATAAATGTATTTTTTTTGAAAACTAAAATATATTAATGAAAATCTTCACATCCTGTTTATATTTAATTTATCGATTTTAAAGTATAAGAACGTTGTCATCTCTTTGTATATGTAAAAGATAAAATAATTTAATTATATTTTAAATTCATATTTAAAAAAATATTCTTCAAGAGTTTACATACGTATTTGTCCAAGTAGGTATTATGTCATTTTTTATCATGATGCAAACAGCTTTTTACATTGCCATTAAAAGAAAGTTTGTGTTAGCGTAAAATTCAATTTTAGGAAAAATCGAAAAACCGATGTCATCCAAAGCGTACTACATTTTTCAAATACAGTAATTCTTATCTTCAATCAGAAAAACAGAACGAAATACGAAAAAAACGATGTCATGCGACGTATGCGAAACCGAACGCTTAAACGTTCAAGGGCGCGAATTCAAGCATTCGCCTTGGGGAGCCATGAAACACTTGCTATCATCGGAAATAATAAGGTATTATAAATCTCACGTTTTGCCTAGACATAGACCGGCGACTTACCGAATACCGGTTATTAAACTTACTGGCCCCGTTTCGGACAAAAGTACGTCTATTTTATAGAAAAAGTAGCCCGCTTTCGATCTACGTCGATCGTGCACGTCCATCTCGCTCGCCTTTTTTCGCAAATCCCGTACAATTTGCTTCCTTTTGATTCTCTTTCCCGTCTCTCTCGCGCCAATGGACGACCGATCTATAACCGAGGACGCAAAAGAGATTACAATCACATATTATTAGTCTATAAAATGAAATAGACCATCTCTTATTTAATGTCATATTTTCCTCCTAGTTCTTTTTAAAAAGTTAATAATGAAGGTACCGCACAATTCACCAATTCAAGCGAAAGAATGTCGTACAAACAACAAACGCAAAAACTCAAGTGAAATATTCTCACTTCACAGAAACCACGAGATGTCCGTCGCAAGGACCTTAGATTTTTTTCGAAAATCCTCGTTGGCTTGGATTCGGTGGCATCCTTGATCTGCTCGCTGTTGCAGCTCCTCGAGGTTATTTACAGCCGTAGCGTACACTAAAGCTTTCAAATATCTCCAAAGAAAGAAATCTAGTCGGTTTAAATCAGATGATCATGCAGACCATGATACAGGTCCCCCCCCCCTACCTTTTTTTCTCCAAAAGTTTCATGTAAATGCTCCCTAACGGCAATCAAAAAATGTGATGGAGCACGATGGTTCTGAACCGACATTTGTTATCTTTGCTTCAAAGGAATGTCGTCTAAAAAATCACACATTGTGTTCTGCAAAAAATTTAGGTAAGCAGCGCCTGTTAATCGGTTTGGTAAAACAACCGGACCTAGTAACCTGTCGTCCAAAATACCCATCCACATATACAATGAAAAACATATCTGATATCTGAACTTCATAATTAAATTACGAAAGTGCAACGACGGATAAGGAATTAAGGGTGCACTGTTGACGATAAAAGAAATACTTAGAAAAAAGCATTTAATTACTCATATGTTGTGATCATAGTCTCTGCCATACATAAACAATCACAAAAACCGAATTATAATTACAAAAAAATGTTCAGAAACTATTAATTTGGGTGTTTGCTCTACTCTGGCCGCCGATCTTAAAACAAAGGCTATTATTATTATAACGCAGGCTCCATGTTATCTATAATTTTATGGGAAATTACCGATTTTGTATTTGTCTTGTGTTTGCTACTTTATGTACATGCCAATCACCTGCGTAGTATTTATTCACCTTAGCGAAAACTGCAGTGTCAGCGGTTTAGCCTTTATTGCAAGGAAAGAATTTGCTCATATATGCACAAACTCAACAGAGTAATTAAAAATGTCTGGGAGAAGGAAGAGCCACCAAAGGACTAAAGCGCTGCTGTGGCCGATTCTAAAAAAAAGGGGACAAAACAATCTGCGACAACTACCGAGGGATAGCCCTTCTGAATACAACTTACAACCATACTGAAAAGAAGACTAGAAGTGCATCCAGAAGGAATATTAGGAGAATACCAAGCGGGTTTCAGAAGAAACAGATCTGTAATAGACCAAATCTTTGCACTGAAATGAATCCAAACGACGTGTTACGAATACAAAATACCAACATATGCATTACTCATAGATTTCAAACAAGCATATGACAAAGTTAGACGTGAGAAGATATATATATATATAGAGATGGAAAATTTCAAAATACCAGAGAAACACATAAAGCTAACAAAAATGAAATTAAGTCAAACACTAGATGCAATACTATGGAAAGGACATAAACCAAAAGATTTTGAGGTGAAAGGTGGTTTAAAACAAGATGAACCGTTATCCACTATCTTTAATTTCATACTCAAGGCTATAATCAGAGAAGGCCGAGGTAACAAACAAGATACAATTTACAATAGAGAACATTAATGTATAGCATATGCCAATGATTTAATAAAAATTGCAAAAACAAAAATAGAACTCCAAAAAGTATTCAGAAGAATAGAGCTAAAAACCAGAAGAATTCGGACTTCAGGAAACAAAATATATGGTCATGGGAGGGATGAAACTGCCGGAAAAATATCGAACAATAAAAATAAATGAGAACAATGAATACAAGAAATCAAACACAGGATAATGATGGGAAATAAAAAATGCGGCATGCAGAAACCAATGCTCAAGTCTAAAGACTTCCAGAAATATGAAAATAAGAGCATATAACACTATGGTAAGACCAACAGTGACTTACGCGAATGAAACATGAACACTAGATAAAACCCAAGCAGAACAACTAGAAAGATGGAAGAGGAAAATACTAAGATCCATATTTAGTGGGAAAAATACAGAGGACGGATGGGAGCAAAGAACAAATAAAAAATTAGTAAAGTTGTATAAGGAGCCGAAAATAACGTAAATAGTGAGAACAGAGAGAACGTAAATAATGAGAATAAGATGGGCAGGACATGTAGAAAGATTGGAAGGAGATAGAATGGCAAAAATTGTATTAAAGAGAAGACCGATTGGGAAAAAAATGAGGGCAGACCTAGAAAAAGGTGGTATGAAAATCTCTTAAAAGATCTAAACACTCTGAGAATACACAACTGGCAAGCGAAATACAAAAAATCGATTTGAATGGAGGACAATAGTCCAACTAGCCCAAGGCCTCAAAGACCTGTAGTGCAACAATATATATATATGTAAAAACTCAAAACATATTCCCAAAGCCACCTTGGATCTTCTGTCTAATGATGTAGTCGAAATTTTTATATGACGTTTCGGTTTTTTCTTGCCATCCTCAACGTTCTTATTTCTTACGTGTGCCTTATTGGATTTTGACACGGTCAAAAAAGCATTTCTTTCTGATTTCAACTATGTATAACATGACAACAGTTTTTGATATTGCGCTTTAATTGACGGAGAATACGTTGTAAGATTACATAAATAAGATAGCTATGACTAACTAAGGATGAATTTTACTAAGAAATAGGAAATATAATGGAAAAATTGCCCAAATATGATATAAACATAATAACAATAAATTCGAAAATCAGTCAAGAAAAAATGCACAAAAGGATCACTGGAGGAAGGAGCTAGCAGAATGAAAGTAATTAAAATGGAAGGAAACTAATTGAATTTGCGATGGAAAACAACTTGAGAATAATGAGCACCAATGACGATCATAAGATCATACACAAAACCACGTAGGTCTCTCTAGATTGATTAACACAAAACCAAATAGACCATATTTTGATAGAGAGTAGGCATGCCAAGGCAATAATTGACGTGCGAAGTTATCGAGAAGCGGAAGCTAACTCAGATCATTTCTTAGTGGTAGCAAAGATGCAACAAGTGATCCCGGTTAGAATTAACAAAAAAGAAAATAAACAAAGAAAGTATGATGTAAGTAAATTACATGATATAATAAAACCAAAATTCGAAGAAGCAGGCGCAGGTGGAGGATAACCAAGAATGGGAAAGATGCCAAAGTATCTTAACCGAAGTAACTGAGAAATGGCGTGGAAAGAAAAAAAAGAAAAAGAAAACGGAGTGGAGAGAGTACTTGGAGAAGAACCTGGAAAAAATGGAAAAATATTTTGTAAACAAAGAAATTAGAAACTTCAAGATGCAAAAAAAAGTAAGCAAACAACGAAAGGATACACACAATATGTGAGAGACAAAAAAGGGGCATTAATAAATGATAGAACGGATAAATTAAATAGATGGGTACAACACTTTGAAGAGCTGTTAGCTACGGAAAATAAAAAGGCGAACACGCTTACAATAGAGGAAGAAGCTAATAATGAATGCGAAATCCAAGATAATGATAATGATTTAATAAAGGAACCTTCAGTGGAAAAGGTAGTGGAGACTATATTTTCTTTACAAATCAACAAAAGCGCAGGGAATAATGGAATCCCTGCAGAGATATTTAAAGAAGGCGGAGCTACTATCCAATAATATAACCAGGTTAGTCAAACGAATATGCAAAAAGAAGAAGTGCCACAAGCTTGGAATTTAGCGCTGTTGCGTCCTATATACAAAAAATGTGATAAAACTTTATGCAAAAATTACAGGGGAATAGCAGCGTTAGACGTATGTATAAGGTTTTAGCGAGGGTGGTAAGAAATAGACTGGAACAGCACCAGGAAAGATTAGTAGGGAAATATCAAGGGGGATTTAGAAAAGGACGATCAACGGTGGACCAAATATTTGTAATAAAACATCTTATAAATAACGCTTTCGAACAAAATTTAGGATTGTATCTGTTACTGGTGAATTATCAGCAAGCGTACGACTCGATCATCAGAAGTAAACTGTACCAAGAACTGTACAAGCTGGGTATACCTCCAAAGATAGTAAATTTGATAAGAATGACTTTTGGTAACACAAGTAGTGAAGTAGCTATAGAAGGATTTATATCCAAAAGATTTGCGGTTGAAAAGGGATTAAGACTTTGTACTCGAAAGGGTTCTAAGAGAATGTTAAATGCAAAAAAAAATGATTTTATTATTAACAACAAACAGCAGCAACAAACAGCAGCAACAAACAGCATAACCCATGCTGATGACATAGTGTTAGTAACAAGAACACGAAAGGAACTAGATAAAATGTTTTAAAAATTAAAACATCCAGCGAGTATGGGTTAATAAGAAACCAAAAGGAAACTAATAAAATAAAAAAGTAAAAACATATGGAAATGAGGGAAGGAATAAAGATAAAAAACAGATGATAATATTTTTTAGAGAAGGAAATGAAGAGTACTGCGTTGAAAATGTAACAGAATTGCGAGTATCCAGAAGTAACGATAACAACTACTAATCAGGAAGAAAAAGAAATAAATAAAGAATTAGCAAAGGGTAGTAGTGTGGCAGGAGCCTTTGGAACAATGGTGAAATCTAAGATCATATCTAGAAAAACAAAGTTTAGAATATACGAAACAATAGTTAGGCCAGCAGAACTATATGGGTGTGAGGTGTGGATCCTTAACAAACAAAGGGAGGGAAAAGTGGAAATATGAGAAAGGAAAATTAAGAGAAATATTCTGGGAGAAGTAAAAGTCGCTATAACCGGTTAGAGAAGACGAACAAACCAAGAAGTAATGAACTTGTATGGAAAACCGAAGATATCGCAAGTAATCAAGGTCCAGAAGTTGAAATACTTAGGACACATGATACGAATGCCAAAAAATAGAAATGCAAAACGAGTACTAAGAGCTGAACAAGATGGAAAGAAAAGAGTGGGAAGACCAAGAAGAAAGTAGATGACAGCAGTGAAGAAAGACCTAGCACACTTGGGTGTTGAGAACTGGCAAGGGATAGCATATGACAAGGAAAAAATGGAAGAAAGTAATGAAGAAATGTGAAGTCATGGGCCTGCGATATACGGTCTGTAGTGTGAAATTCAAAACTGCCAAACATTTCAATTGTTGTTCATTAGTAATAAAAAAATATCATACACCAACGAAGAAAAACGAGATATATCAAGTATTTTTATTCATCAAATCGAAATACAACAATAGCGAGTAAAAGATATTTACAATTGTATCCAGAACGACAACAGCCACATTGTATCATTTTTCTAGATCTTGGTAAAAACTTGGTCGAGAATGGATCGTTTACCGCGGAATGTTTATATTAACGGAAATTTTGTGTGGAACGATGTTAAATTGCACTAAATACACGTCACCTTCATCGCGTGTAATTGAATAAGCTCTCATTTCAGCGATTACAGTGCAAAATCTAGTAAGCATTCAAAATGTAATTAAAGTGACCAGCAAGCAGAGGCATCAGATAAGAGGGTCGACAATGTTTACGCTGGACTCATGCTTCTCGGTAAAGCTGCAAGCTTATTCATTAGAATGCAAATTCGAGCAACATGAACGGATGCATAACTTGCAGTCGCGGTTCGTATAGGAACGTGTCACTCGACGGTCACGACAAAACAATGGCGCAGTCAGCAGGATTACGGTATATGAGGAAGCGGGCAAATGCTAAATTTGTGGTTGAGAATCTTGTTAAAATAAATTAATATCTGCGTTGAAGATGAAATACCGTAAATTGAAACCTTGTGAAGTGACAATTTTAAACAAAAAGTTGCAATAAGCTAAGAAATCTAAATTGATTCAAGTTACTGTGAGAGAATATTAACAGCTTACGATCAAAATGAATGTCATCAATTTTGAAGGAAATAAAGGCATTATCATTAAGTGACCTAACTAATACATACTGGAAAAGAAAACAGTCGCCAATTCTAGCATCGGCGATTTACTGCCAGACTTGAAAACTCACGTTTTATTCGTACTACCAGCCTTATAATATCGTTTTTCCTAATTACATTAGTCAACCAAACCATCATTTACAATTGTTCACTTCTATTAGGTTGTATCAAAAATTCTCGCCACTTTTCACTATGCGGTAAGTACGGAAAGTGACAGGAACTTTTGATAGAACCTAATATTAGGTACAAATTGAAGGATGCATTAATTATTTATACGGATGGGGCGAAAAAAGACGGATGCGGTTGTGCGATGTATATCTGCAGTAATGGAAAACAGGTGGAGAAAAAGTTTAAGTTGGACTCGAAGACTGCCGTTCTCACCACCAAGACAGTAGCAATTTTGGAGGCCTTGAATTTTGCGACCAATTTACAAATCGGTTTTAGGCATGTAGTTATTATGTCAGATTCGACCAGTGTTTATAACATCGGAGACAACCTCTATACATGCACCCAATTATTATCTATAGATATCGTTCAGAGAGTTTGTTTTTAGACAGAGTTTTAACGAACAACTGTATTATATTAACTATAGTATTATAATTCTGCAAAAAATTTAGATTTTGTTCAAGGGTTTTGTGAATTTTGTCAAAAGATAACCTTTTGTTAATTTTAATCAAATGAGAATTCGTAAATAGGCCGCCCTCATTAAACGCAATAGTTTTCTTTTTATAATCTGTTTCAGCGTGATTTCAACACATGTATGGTGCAAAAGTGTTTCAGTGATTACGGTAGTTTAAAACAATATTCATATGTGTTTCAACTTGGAACACATTGGAAGCTACCCTACCGGCCAAACTTATTTACCCACCTACATTTTTGCTTGAATTTTAGAAAATTATTTATTTATTGTTATTTAGGTGGTACAATGATTTATCTACAAGAAAGATACATTAAACAATTCCGCAAAATCTTCCTCTGATAGTTATCGATTGAATCTCCATAATTCCATAATTAGGGGTCCAAGTAGGACCCAAAACCCTTTTAAATAGTGAATATCCTTAAAAGAATTATCTAAAATTAGTATTAAAATGCCGAAAATAAGAGAGTTGCCTTTAGAAATTCGCACAGTGATTGTTGCTTTACATAATCTTGACCGAAGTAACAGAGATATCGCAAGAGAATTGAAATTAAGTCGTCCAACTGTTGACTATAACGTTAAAAAATATCAAGAGGCTGGCACATTATTAAATAGAAAACGAACAGGCCAACGGAAAGTGACAACACCAGCGAAAGATCGTCGAATAATTATGACGTGTAAACGTGAAATGGAGATTAAGAGAGGGTGGTTTATTTGGCCGAATAGTGTTGCGTAAACCACCCTTACGCAAGCAAAATAAAATAAAAGCGCTAGAGAGCATCAATATTGGACAGTTGATGAGTGTAAAAATGTTTTCTAGACTGATGAGTCTAAATTTGAACTCTTCTGTTCCAAGAGAAGAACGATCGTTCGAAGGTCGAAAGGAAAACGAGCAGCAGAATAATGTGTAGTACCTACAGTCAAGCATGGGAGCTGATCGGTAATGATTTGGGGATGTTTTGGCGCCGCATCCGTAGGATACTTGATTAAAATAGATGAAATTTGAAGAAAAGTGCACTACCGGGAAATTTTGGAAGCAATACCATCTAGAATGAGAATAATCGGTGACTATTTTATATTTCAACATGATAATGATCCGAAACGTACCTCTAAACTGTGTCACGAATATTTAGAATCGGTAGAACGCGAAAGCAATATCAAAATAATTAAATGGCCTCGTTAAAGTCCAAATGCTAATCCCATAGAGCTTTTGTGGAAGGAAGTTGATAGACGGTTGAAAGTAAATCCTCCAACTTCCAAGGGATCGTTGTGGAAACAACTACAAGAAGTCTGGCTTGAAATAGATCCCACTACTTTGAGGAAATTGATAAAAAGAATGCCGCAAGTGTGTGCCGCAATTATTAATGGTCGAGGTAGACATTTCGACGAAACGAAGATTTAATTTCCTTTGTGTCAAAGAAATTTTATAATAGAATAAAGACTATTAATGTCTTTGTTTTAAGAGGATTTTATTAAATGCAAAACTACAATTTCTTCTCCAGTTAACACTTCCTTTATTTATGCGTATTTCTTTCGGTGGGCAAATAATTGTGGCCGGTAGTGTGTGTAATATTTAAGAATGTTGCTCTTCACGGGTTATTTCTTGGTGTTGCAAGCAGTATCACCATGACTGCAGTGTGTATGGTAAAAGCAATAATATTGGCTTGACAAAATGTATGAAATATTTAGTAAAATTCTTACCATAAATACAGTGTCTTCTAAAATAGAGGGAACACTCAACACTTTGTGATTATGAGATTTACAAAAGACTATTAAACAGTTTTTAGTTTAAGTTAATAGAAGTCATAGAATATTTTTCAAAAATATGTGTATATATAGAGAGTGATCAATAAATAACGAGTCGGGCAACTTCTTTATTCTTAAATTCTCCATGTAAAAATAAACCAATAGCTTAAATGTAGAGATATCTATTTTTTTAGTTTTTGTGAGGTTAAATTGTATAACTGGTTCTATCTAGACATGGTATCAGACCGCTTTCGAAATATTTAGGGCATTGAACAGCAAATTTTGCCAACCCAAACACCGTAAACATATTTTTTCTGGTTCCACCCCATAGGAGATTCATATTTCTAACGTTTGGTATAATAATGCATATGATTACGATTTATATATTAGAAAAGATGATATGAATGACCTATTTTAGCTAGCAGGACATGTAAGCAGCGTCAGTATTTTGTTTACTGTTATCATAGTAACCAAACAATATTATCACCAGAAACCCTTTGGATACAATATCCAAAAGCAATATGCTCCTTTTAATGTAAATAACTCTACTTTGAATATTAAATATTATGCAAAAACGTTAAAAATAAATTTCCTATACAATAGACACAGATAAAATATAGTGTGCTATTTAAAAGAAATGGTAAATTGTTGAAAAATTTTAATTTTCGCAAATTAATTAAATAATTATGTAAACTGAGGGTTCGAAAGTGTTCTAAAACACTTTTTCGGCAATTTAAATTTGAATTTTAAGATCAACAACTGGGATGGATTTTAAAGGAAATGAAAATTAACTAACATGAATTTTATGACGATGTCAATATAAACTCTACGTTTATATTATAATTAAACCTGCTTATCCATTATCACCGACCTTCACTTCTATCTTGAATCTAAATTACAATTCGGAATATTAATACTTGAAACTGGAAGCGCAACCAAAATACGAGTTAACTCGATGAAAGCTTGACCAAAAATGAGAAAGTGAATTGGCCTGCCTCCCTCCACTCCTTTATTTTAATCGCGACGGCGATTGTTTCATTCACGGCAAATTTTAGTAGCATAATGGAATATGTAGTCACGCTATTTGTGACGTTATTTGTTGTAGGAACATTTTTCATTAATGCTAAGGATTTACGAAATGGAGAAAATGGTCACAAGAGGCGTTTCTTCCCCGTTACCCCACATTTGTCGTTGGCTAAACTTAAATTAATTTTACATTAACCGAGTGACCGCACTGAATACATTATACGTGCTGGACTGACAGCTGCATTCGACGATGTAAAATTCATAACTAACGCTGGCCACGAGCGGTACCGCGCATCGGCGTAGAATCAGTTCGGACCGAGTGGAACGGTATTATTACTTCGTCTGCGGAGCAGTACGGACATTTTCGCTGCCGGTCATTTGCGCAATTGTTTATCTGTCCTAGAAAAATTATGATTTCGTCAGCAAAACGACCGCGGTCGGACAAACATCGAAAATTTATTGCAGAAATTCCAGACTTAATATATGAAAGTGCTAAAATTAAATGTGTTATCTGTAAAATACCGTTAATGTGTTGGTCCAGACAACTTGTCTACGACACGTAAATAGTGAAAAGCATGTCTCAAAAGGAAATTGCGCACGAAACAATGAAAAATTTATATTTAATTTATGCGTTACGTTTATCGCATGTAATATACCGTTTAATTTACTAGACGAGGAACCATTTATCTGCTTTTGGAATAACTATTCGGAGTGCAAATTACCAAGTCGAACATCGTTACAAAGAATTGTGCGATCTGCGCGCGAACATATTGAACAAAAAATAAAATCGGAGTTGAAAGATTGTGGTTATGTGTCGACGAAACAACAGATCGGAAGAAACATTCTGTTCTTAATGTAATGGCACGCAAATTGGAACCTCATCAATCGACACCTTCAATTCTATTAGTCTCCAAACGAATACAACAGTGTACTGCCGAAGTAACTTCAAAGTTAGTGTTAAATACATTGGACAAGTTTGAACTTTCAACAAACCAACTCTTGATGTTAATGAGTGACGGTGCTGCAAACATGCTTTCTGTAGGCCGATCTCTTAAAAAACTACTAATTTGTTACACATTACGTGTAAAATTCATGCTCTCAATCTTGTGGCGGATAGTATCAGAAAATGTTATCCTGAAGTAGACGCTTTAATAGCGCATACCGAAGCAGTATTTGTCAAATCACCGAAACGTATTCGCGAATTTCACAGACTGTGCCCCCGTATACCAGAGCCACCAGAACCTATTCTAACTCGTTGGGGAACATGGTTGCAGGCCGCGTTTTATTATCATAAATATTTTGACAATATTAAGAACGTGGTTTTACAATTCGATACAAAGGAAGCTGCCGCTATCCAGAAAAGCCAGTCGAAATTTCAGAGAGTCAGGTTAAAATGGATTTAAAAATCATTCACGACAATTACTTCGGGCTAGCAGATGCAATAGAAAAATTACAAAATCCTGCGGTGCCGTTAGAAGAATCTCTACAAATAGTGCAACATGTTCACGTACAGCTATGCGAGATTGAAGACGCAAAAAATGTTTCTGTTCTAGAAAAATTTAAAAGTGTTTTTGAGAAAAATTCTGATTTTGGCACATTAAGACACATTTGTGAAGGTGCGTCAATAGAATCATTAAGTTATTTGAAGGATTATTTTACTTACGCAAATATTACGTCACTAGATGTAGAACGTTCGTTCTCTGCATATAAACGCATTTTTTCCTCATACCCGTACTAGTTTTGCCGAAACAACAGTTGAAACATATCTAATGTTGCAGATATTTAACAGACATTATTCACTTTGTGATTTCACGGAGGACTCTTAAAATGGTAAGTGTTTGAGCACGTGTTATTTCATTTTTATTTAAAAGATGAGCGAAATTATTTGCGGCAGCAAACATCTCTATTAGCAGAATAACTCTAGTGGAACGCGAGACCTGGTCGACTCTACGCTACTGCGCGGTACCGCTCGTGGCCAGCTTTATTCATAACACTTCACTAGATAGAACCAAGATAAATGCTATTTTACCTTGTCAAAATTTACGCTTAAATGTATTTATTTCGAATTTTTCGATGGAAACAGATATCTACATTTTGGCAATTAAAAACAAAATTGTAAATATCTCGTAGAAATAAACAACTAAAACTCGTATTATTCTGAGACATAGAAACTAAAAATCTAATAATACACTAGGTGCTTCATTTAAAATAACAAAGAAGGTGCCTTACTTGCTACTTATCCATCATTCTGTATATACGAAAATATCTTTAAGGATACTGTATATTATTAGAAAATGTTAACTTCCGAGCATTTACAAAATAGGTGCACTAAACGGATACTCTAAAACTGTGGCACTGGAACACTGAAACAGTTCACTAAAACCCTTACCACAACACTTAATTCGTACTGGACGCACGTTTCGATAGCCAAGCTATCATCATCAGCAGTTCAGTCTTGCTGCTGATGATGATAGCTTGGCTATCGAAACGTGCGTCCAGTACGAATTAAGTGTTGTGGTAAGGGTTTTAGTGAACTGTTTCAAAATAGGTGCAGTTCTGCTATTCCAGTTGACTGGAACAGCCCGTATATTGGGACAGTAGATACTCTCCTACAACTGTTAGATCCACTGAAATTATTTGTAGCCCTTCACTTTACAAAACTTTTTGCTACTGCGTAACTGGTAATTCATGTTAATATCCACATTCACCATATATCATATATCTCTTGTTATTAAAACTCTAAAAGTCATTTCTACATCTGCAATTCTTATAACATTTTTTTAATGACTTCATGAAACTCCAACCTTAATTCATCTCAACGATTACCTTGTACATTGCCATAAATATTGCTATAAAACATAGAGATGAACCTCTCAAGGAACAGATCCATCAGCATGTCCTCTTTTCTATTAAAGACACTAGAGCGACTGGTGGACAGGTACGTTAGAGACGAAACGCTGATAAGGCAACCATTCAGCACCTGTCAATACGCACACCAACCAGGAAGGTCAACAGACTCGACCTAAATTGGCTAATCCCTAAGTCAATAGAAGATAAAGAGATGGCAATGACTGCCTTTTAGGATATCGAGGGGGCGTTCAACAACGCCACCACAAATTCCCTAGTAGAGGCAATAAAGGAAAAGGGAATCCCCTCACGACTCTGTCAATGTATAAGGGGAATAGTAGCGTCTCTGGGGGAGGCTAATATCAAAGCACGGGCGAGAGAGATGCCCTCAGGGAGGTGTATTGTCACCACTTTTATGGTCGTCTCTCCTCGACGACCTAATAAAACAACAAAGAAGGCCTCTATTGCCTAGGGAATGTTGATGACCTAGCAATAATAGTACGAGGCAAATTTGCCAGGGTAATATTAGAAAGAATGCAAAATGCTCTAAATACAGTAAATAACTGTTATAAACGAGAAAGGCTCACAGTCAATGGCCAAAAAACCACAAATTATCGTATTTACCATTATGCTAGAGGAGTGGAAATTCCATTTGTTAAAAAAACTAAATATCTCGGTGTGTGGTTCTTCTAAAGACTTACATGGAGCCCTCATATCAATAAAACCATTAACAAATCTACTATTGCCTTGGGCAGATGCAGAAGGTTGTATGGGAAAACGTGGGGATTAAGCACCAAAATGATGCTCTAGTTATACATGAGGGTAATTAGACTAATAATAACATATGGCTCGGTGGTATAATCGATGAAGACATTGCAGGTGGAGGCAATAAGGCGGCTAAGTGGCATACAAAGACTAACATTTCTATGTGCCACGAGAGCCATGAAAACCACGCCAACAGCTGCTTTGGAGGTCATCCTTAACCTAGAATCACTACATGTACATATTCAAGAAGAGGCTAGGCTAACAAGTTACAGACTAATGAATGGCCAACCTCCCACAATTAGATCGCAGGGTGCAGCAACGCCATTAATCCCAAATACAGCTTCGACAAGAACTATAAAATGGGAAAAAGACCACCTATTAAAACTGAATCCATCTGGTACACAAACGACTCAAAGGCGGAAACTGGAGTCGGAGCCGGAGTTTGCGGTATTAAACTAAAGATAACTGAATCACTAAGCTTTATTCAAAATGCCATGGTATTTCAAGCCGAAATAACAGCAGTGCTGGGGTGTATTGGAGAATTAGATAAGCAGGAAATCAATTATCGATCTATTGCTATATATTCAGACAGTCAAGCAGTGATAAAAGCACTGGACTCCACACAGGCGAAGTCGAAACTAATGTGGGACTGCTTGAATGCGCTCAACAGGATGGATAGCCGAACTAAGGTGACCCTGGTCTGGGTACCAGGACACGAAGGTCATCGAGGGAATGTCAAGGCAGACGAATTAGCCCGAGTCAGCAGTTGACGAGCCACTGCTGACAAAAACCTAAAATACTCTGTAAACAGAGCTTATACGGTAGTTAAAGCAACTACTGAACAATGGAAAGATAAGAAATCTCAAAACTGGTGGAAAAGTATTCCAGGTCAAAAACAAGCCAAACAATTTCTGATTGGACACAGGGCTAAATTTACAGCAGACCTACTAAGCAGGGACAGAAGGTCCGTTAGAGCAATAGTAGACCTGTTAATAGGACACCGTATGCTTAAGAAACACACGAGCAACCTAGGCCTAACAGAGGAATGCTGTTTCCTCTGTCAGGCGGAAGAATCTGCTCTCAGAAATAGGCGCGGAACATCTAAAAGCCGAAACCTATGTAGAGGGATCACTCACAAGGCTGCTAAGTCTGATGAAAAAGGCAAAGCTAACGTAATTGACCTAATGATAGAGGAACCACAGTAGATCTGAAAAGGTCGCAGTGGAACAGGTCATTGAACCACCTTGAATACTAATCTAGTCTAATCTAGGTCCACTGAAATTATTTGTGGTCCTCCACTTTGCAAAACTTTTTGTTACTACGTAACTGATAATTCATGTTAATATCCACATTCACCATATATCATATATCTCTTATTTTTAAAACTCTGAAAGTCGTTTCTACAGCTGCAACACTTATAACATTTTTTTAATGACTTGAATCTTGATGAAACTCCAACCTTAATTCATCTCAACGATTACCTTGTACATTTCTGTAAGTATTGCCACAAGAAATAGAGGTAAACCTCTCAAAGAATATCCCAAAAATGTCTTGTCGAATTCGTAATCAACGACAAAAAGGTGAACGTTAACTTCCAGCCGGCCACTTCCCATCTTACCTCACGAAAAACAGCTTAAACGGAAGTCGAAGGGATCTGCGTTAATATTTAGGAAATTTCGACTCCCCGGGAATCGATTTCGTATCTGGTTTGGAAAAGGCAAATCGCTTGAAGGGCCGCAGAAGCTGGGATATCGATGTATAATTTATTCTGCTTATTCTGTTATTTTATCCCGAATTTGTTTCCTTATCCAAGTCAATACAAAAAAGGATAAGCGAAAGGTTTTTGTGCGGGTTATTATCTTTTTACAAGGACGGAAGTTGGAAAGGAAATTCGGTAGTAATTTATTTATGATATTCCTAATAGCTATAGGCTTAGGCTCAACAAACTTTATCATCTTTCGACAGCTACGAAAGTGGATTGAATATTCTTCGGTCTGAGCCATGGGCGCTATGAGTATATACAGAATACTGTAAAATGCCTACAAAAGCTTACTGTACTTTCTGAACAAAAAACAATGTAATCAATATAATGTTTTTTCTACTAAACGTTTTCTTATTTATAAATTTAAAAAATAATTTGGATGCAAGAAATTTTCATTAAACCGTAGGGTTATTTTTCAACTCGTTCTAACATGTAACTATATACCAGGATGGTATAATAAACGCCTGTGTTATGGAAGACAATGCATTTAGTAAATTTATTTTTCGACATAATCTCCTTGTAGCTCTATACACTTAGTCCAGTGATGTTCCAAATTTTTTAAGCCATCCAAATACTAGGATTTGTCGAACTCTGCACACGAGGCCTCTCTTTCGGCAATAACCTCTTCATTTGATGTGAACCGCCTTCCGCAGAGCTGTTTTTTCAAGTTTGGAAAAAGAAAGAAGTCACAGGGGACCAACTCTGGCGAATATAGTGAGTGGATGAGACACCAATTCGTACCGTAACTGGACTAGTTTTGCTGTCGCAACTGTCGATGAGTGGGCGGGGGCGTTATCATGGTAGAGATTTTTTTCTTCACTAAGTATGACTTTTTTCTCTTTAGTTCAGTGTTGAATCGATCCAATAAATCAGCATGGTACTGTCCTGTGATTGCCCTTCATTCTTCAAAATAATCAATCAATTAAGCTTTGATGCTTTGCGAATCCCAAAAAATTGTCGCCATAACTTTTCCGGCTAATGGAATCGTCGTCGCTTTCTTTGGTGCACGTTTGCCGGGAGAAACCCATTTTGCCGACTGACCTTTGGTTTCTGGCGTGTAGTGATGTATTCATATCTTATCTACAGTCACATAACGCCGCGGCGTTATGTGACGCTGTATGTGCGATTCCGTTTTTGATCAACCGTCAGCAAACACGGCACCCATCTCGCCGATAGCTTTCTCGCACTCAATTTTTCGTGAAGGATGTGCACGTTCAATTGAGATGTTTCACCTGGCGGTTATAAAGTTCATGATATCGGTAACACGATATCATGAACTTTATTGATCACATCGTCCGTAGTCACCCCAATGGGACGACTTGGTCGCTCCTAAATAAAAACGGATGTTCACCCACGCTTAATTTAATTAAATCAGTATCTGATGGTAGCCATTGAAGGTGTGTGGTCTTTACAAGCGGCATCAAACTTCTCTTTGATTTCTACTCTTCTCTAAAGCTTGCTCACTTTCAATAGATCTCGAAACAACTCAATCTCTCCGAAATTTTAACAGACGTAAAGGATAGTACTCACAATTGGTAATCAGATTTTGATATAAAACGCCATCCGTCTCCAAACTTAGGAACTTCTCATACAATCCTCGTAACTTTTCGGCAAATTTCAAATCTAACCTTTAAGATTAACCGCAACTCGGTCTACCGGAATTTTCCCACCTCTCGAAACCGTAAAATTGTGAATTAGGTGCAGCGGCTTGCTCCGAACTTGACAGATCCTGGTTGTAACTATCGTGAAACTCCGTCCCAGACGAGAAACAAGCGAAATACGTGGGTTATTAGTTTAGCTCGTTCAATTTCGTAGTGCAATTCGTAAAATGCAGCTTTCCTCCAAAATAGATCGGCTAGTGTAATTGGTGCACTTGCAGCTAATCTATAAGAGTGAGAACAGAGAATAGATTAGTCGGTTTTTTTTTATTTGCTCGCTGTCGCTGAATCTAAAAGATTTAAGGATTGTGAAGGGATTTGCTAAGTAAGTTTAAGTGTAGTGTCTTTAAAGATAAATTGGTAAAACTGTTTACAACTTGAAATACAGGCATTATGCAGCGTGTTCACCTAGTGCTTTAGCGGAAGATAGTCTTTTTCCCTGGCCAATTTAGAGAAGAAGTTTTGAAATAAAAATTATTCGGAAACAAGTTCTGCACAACATAAAATTATACTCAAGTGTACAGAATGTTCACAATTTTGGGTTTTTTAATTGAAACGCCTCTCTATGCACACTTAGCTTAACTTTTGAGGTAATTGAGATGACCAAAAGTAACGCTAATATAATGAGTAATTCCATCAATACCATAAGGAGGTGTACTAGCATTATTTTGGTTATTGTTTCTAGGAACTTTCTTATATTTAATTCAAGTAATTTGATATTTGAAGTTCCGTTCCTTTTTAACGGCGAATATCTCAAATGCAGTACGCATTAGCGCGGTGATTCAAATTGCATTCAGTTGAGTATTTCTCAGTTTTCGGCAGTGCATCGAAAGCTTTTTTATCGACAACATTCTATAAGAACGTTATGGAAATCGTTGCCATGTTTGACCCATTTTATTGAATTTTTTTGAATATAGTACTCTATATGTTTTTTCTGAATCTAGTACAGAAGCTCTTCTAAATTTTCCTAAAAATATTTCCCTATACTTAAAATGCACTTTTCTTTAGTAAACTAAAGTTGTTTAAAAATCAAACAATTTAGCTACCCAAGATTATTTCAGAAACAACTTTCACAAACAACGTGTAACTTGGACATAACCTAAAATATGACACCCAAAATACAGGCAATCACATTACAGTTTGTATGCAGAAAAATGGTGATCTCCCCAAGTAGATATGAATATCTTAGAATAGAAAAACAAAAGGGTCATAATACAGAACTATTGTTTCACCTCCTGTGATAATGGACTCCAAAATCGGTTTCGGGTCGTCTCCACGCATGTTTAAAAACGAGCGCGACGACGTTCACTTTGGAGAGCAGAAAGAAGATGCGGTACCCATCTTTCACTAATCTTATTCATACACAAATGGTTATGGTGAATTCGGCTAATACTTGTTTGAGAAATGTTAGACATCACTACTAATTCCTTCACTTTCAAACGGGTGATCTGCTAATATCATCTCTTCAATAATTGAAATATTTTGAGGCGTTATCAGTTTAATTGGCCGAGCGGGATACTCAGCATCTTCAAGGGATTCCTGCCCGAAACGAAAACATTTTGCTCATTTTTTTACAGTGGAATATGAAGAGCCTCTGTATCAGAGTCTGGAAGAATATGCGGGGTGCATAAAATTACCTAAAATTGATTACTTTTGGTGTCTTCCAGTTTCACATAGATTTAATACAGTCCACTAAATAATGAATGGAAATTAAAAACCACTGCAACGTTCTTGTTTCAGAAAAACAGCTTATATCAGAAAGTCAGAAGATTCACCGCTCCTCTGGTATCTCGTTGTAGATGATCTCCTACAGAACTTAACTTCTAACAGATATATGCAAGGGTACGCTGACGACCTCATGATCCGTGGAAAATATGAGAATATCATACCGCAAGTTATGCAAAGAGCTCTCAATGACACCTATAAGTGGTGTCAAAATCATAGCCTGCGCATAAACCCGCAAAAGATTACAATCGTTCCTTTCACAAGGAGATGAAAAGTCTGTCTTAAATCACCCTCCATCGAAGGGAAAACCATTAGTTTCAGCGATGAAAAATAGTTAACTTACAAAAAAAGTCATTACGGCGTCACTAGTATGCCGAAGGTTGCTTGGTAAGAACTGGGGTCTTAAGCCTCAAATGACCTTTTGGTCCTATACGGCAATAATCAGACCCATGATCAAAAACAACTCAGAAGACTGTGCAACAACAGCTTCAACATATTCAGAGCATGTTTCAACATCACAGGAGTGATTCGTACTTGTCCCACAACAGCTCTAGAGGTACTGCTGGGAATAACGCCGCTTCACATCCACATTCAGAAGCAGGCTATATCGAGTGCCCTCACTCTTAGTAGAACGAAGGGATAACAGCCTGGCGATCTTAGGGGACGCCACAAAATCCTTAAAGATCCAAACATAAACTATCTGATGTATATTGCAAAGGACCTGATCCCTATGCAATACTATTTTGACCAGCCTTATAAGGTGATCATTGAAAGTCCTACTGAGTGGGCATTCGGTGAGACTCAATGCAAAAGAGGTACCCTGGAATGGTACACGGACGGTTCGAGAATAGAAAGTGTTGGAGCAGGTATAGGCGCTAGTGGTCCTAACTACCACCTAAAAATGCCTACAGGGCTTTGTGCTTTAAATCTGTGGCAGATAAGGCAGATAAGTTGACCAAAGAAGCAGCGAGCATGCCTTTCATTGGTCCCAACCCGTTGTGTGGTCTCAAAAAAAGCCACATAAAACAAGCAATTAAGGCATAGGAGGACAATCAAAGGGCCTCGTACAGGGAAAATGTTCCAGAACAAAAACAGGCAAAAAAGGCGAAAGCACTCATATCAGGCTTGCCAAAGACAGCAAATATAGCGTTATCGTTCAGCAGGAATCTTAGACTACTGGCAGGATTTCTGACAGGCCATGTAGCCCTAAAATATCACTTATTTATACTAGGAAAAGCTGAAGATCAAATCTGTCGTCTATGCCAAGAAGATCTGGAGACGGCAGAATACATCCTATGTAAATGTGTTGGCATTAGTCGCACACGACACCAATATTTCAGTAGGCCATTTCTTGCACTTACTGAACTGAAGGAAGCAGATCCCAGAGTAGTACTAAGGTTTTTTAGATGCCTCCAACTATTCTAGCACACATAAGGGCATTTTGTTACAATAGATCTATTAAGGTCGCAATGATTAAAGGCATCTACGCCATGGCCCGACTATAATAATAATAAGTCAGAAAGATATTCCACGTTCAAAAATAACAAATTTTGATTTTTTACAAAAATGTGTCATTCAGTCGTTTTTCTATAAACTACATATTAATCAACCGCAAAACCACTATCTAGTTTGCTTATTTAATCGACTTCCCATTCTGTATATAAAAATTTCAAAGTAGCTAAAAAAAGATTGAACACATATGTAGGAAGAATGTTTGGCTCTCTCTGCTTAATTTAATTATGAAGCGATCTCAATGAAATCTTATTAGTTATATCTGACGGTATGACCTCGTTCTCGAAAGTTGTAGTTTTAGCTGTTAATATAACTTCCTGCTTTACAATTTCACTTAAAATTTGTCGTTTTGAAGAAAAATGGAAGATATGAAAAGAAACGGCATTTTGCATGGAAACTTAACCGGAAACCCTTTTGAATCGACTTGATTGGAAATAGCATGTTTTAAATCTTTTTAAAAGATGCTTCCTATTTTCTAACGCAAGAAAATTGCATCTAAATATAGGAGCTACATGAAACGCAAGAATTAAGCGCATTGATAACATATCTATATCAGAGAGATTGAATATTTCTTCAACAGTACTTCATTTTCAATTATTCTTTTCAGTTACTTATAATTAGTTGTTTTAACGTACGTTTATATTAAAACAATTAAATAATTTTAGATTTTATAAAATATCTTTTAGGAGAAAACTAAAGAAAAGGTGAGTACACAAAGAGACAATTATGATCAAATCACTTGATTAATTCTCGATTGCAAACTGCTTAAGCAGTGCAATTAGCAGTTACTACAAATTCCCTAAACTTTCTTCACCTTCCTTAAAATGTATTAGTATTTGTACATATTCATTAAATTTTCATCAACCATCATCCCATCATATTTTACAATTATAATTCTTCCCATTTTTTGTCTACAATAATGTATCCATTTCCACTTTGCAATTTGTGTATTGTGACACTTGTAACAAGTACTACACAGGGTATCATTAGTGTGTCGGCGGAGTTTAACGTGAAACCTACCAGAGATGGAAAAATGAGATTTGCAAATTTTGTTAATTTGACAGATGCAAACTCTGAAAATATATATAGCCTGTTACGTATATCGTTCAACATCTATCGAAATTCAAAAAGATTTTTTCGGTTTTTTTTTGGAAGGAACCTTTATTTTTTGTCGGTGCACATAACCATAACCATGTACCACTGCAAAGTTAATTCAAGTAGCAATCAAGATGATTCATAAAAAATATAGTAATTCATTTAAAATAAGAAAATTGAAGGCGTTTGTGAAAATTTAGAACACCCTATATACATATTTGTAAATAATTTTACAAAATACCCTGTCATACACTTTATACGTACAGAAAATCTCATCCCCCCATTTTTGGTAGTTTTCACGCTAAACTCCGCTGGCCCACTAATGGCGTACCCGGTATCTACGAGGATGGTATGAGAAGTACCCATGTTTAGGAACAGATGGCGCTTTGTGTCAAAATTCCCATTACCAACTGTGAATACTATTATTTAGTGGACGTCTGCCAAAATCTCGGAGAGATTCATCGAGCAATATTGTTTTGAGAGGTGTTCAAAGTAAGCAAGTTTATGTGATTGTAGAATCATGCAACAAGAACAGTACCGGTCAGTGATCCGATTTCCTTTTTTGGATGGAAAGACGTGAAATTGGATGCAGTTTATAAGGATCATGCACCTTCGATCACTACCATCAGATACTGGTTTAATGAATTTAAGTGTGGCCAAACATCCATCTTTGATGAGAAGCAGCCAGGTCGTCCCATCGTGCTAGCAGACCGCCGAGTGAAGATTGGAGAGATTACTAACATCGCAATTGAACATGTGCAAAACATCCTTCACGAAAATTTGAGTATGAGAAAGCTTCGGCGAGATGGATTCCGCGTCTGCTGACGATTGATCAAGAACGGAATCACAGAAGGCGAAGACGATTCCATCTATCGGAATAGTTATAGCGACGACTGTTTGCATAATCTTAATTGATTAATTGGAGAAAGGAAGGACAATCACGGGACCGATTCGATGCTGAACTAAAGAAAGAAAGGGCCCACCTAGCGAAGAAAAAAATTATTTGCCATCATGATAACATCCCGGCCCACTCATCGAGAATTGCGACAGCAAAACTAGTCCAATTACGGTACGAATTGGTGCTCTATCCACCATATTCAGTAGATTTCTTTCTTTTTTCAAACCAAGAGGTCACTACCGAAACAAAGGCCTATTTTCCAGAATCCTGCAAATCCTATTAGGTGGCTTAAAAAAAAGTGGGACATCGCTGGACTAAGTATATAGACTTACCAGGAGATTATGACGAGAAATAAATTTACTAAATGCAAAACAATTGCGTTGTCTTCCTAGTGCGTGAATAGAAGATAATTCCTTCCCTCAATAATTTAGAGAGAAAGTTTTGAAATAGAAAACACTATAGTCAAGTATATAGGGTAAATAAAAGGAAATAAAAATCCGCCTCCGCATAGAAACGTCAAGTTTATTAAAACTTATACGTATGTATGTACATTTCGTAGCTAAATCACCATCAGTAAGACAAATTAATGCTGACAAAAAGCATGTAAAAAGGAGAGGTTTAGAGGCAAAAAAATCTGAGTAAAACAAAAAAGGTGCATGTATATAAAATGTTTCAATATTAAATTAATTCTAACATTATATTATTGTTAATTGAAAACAGATCATTATTCAACAAATAATTTTTGTGTTTTTTCATAAAAATTGCCTCCAACATATTTAAGTGATGGTAATTACTTTGTTTCAAAAGTTCTATGTCGCTGTTCTTGAAATTGTGACCAGTATTTAAAAAATATAAAGCTAATACGGATTTTTCAATATTTCTGTTTCTAACGTGTAATTTGTGTTCGTCCAATGTAACAAAGTTCACACAACTAATTTTATAGATACCAGATCTTTTGTTTTTGTCTACCATGTCAAGCTTATTTGAACCTAGAAGGTGTTCCATAGTATAATGGTTTGAGAAAGCAGGGATAGAATTGAATTTTTTAAAAAGGTTTGTAAATTTGTTTTCTTAATTGGGGTGGTAAGTAAGTTTTACGTATCTTTTCTTCAAAACGTAATTTTTCGTAGTAAAGTGGTATTATTTAAAGTAGTATGTTTTCTTTGACATTTTTTATATATCTTTGTTATGAAATTTTTGCAAATGACATCATCCGAAATGATTCCGTTACTTTCCACAAATATAAAAGATCAACTTTCAATAATCTATTTCACAAACTGTTTAATACACCATTATCTAAAGACAATTTTAATAATGAACTAAATTTTACCTATGATATAGGTAAAATTATGGCTACGACAAAAAACACAAACTTCATTTGTTGAATAATGATCTGTCTTCAATTAACAATAATATCCTGTTAGAATTAATTTAATGTTGAAACATTATATACACATGCACCTTTTATGTTATATTGGGATTTTTTTTTGTCTCCAAACCTCTCTTTTTTACGTGTGTTTCCTCAGACATATGTTTATTTGACATATGTTGCATTCTATAGTATGGTGTACTTAGTATTAATTTGTCTTACTGAAGATGCGGTGATTTAGCCGCGAAATGTACATATGAGTTTTAATAAACTTAACGTCTTTCTGAGGAGACGGATTTTTATGTCATTTTATTTATCAAATACTCCGCAGCTCACAGTTCTGTTTATAAGTATACAGAGTGTTCAGTTTTCTCAGCGCATTATACAGGTTTGATTTTTTAAATGGAACACCTGTATATTATTACGTGTTTGGATGCCCCTCTTTAATTCATGACTCCCATCATTCATACCCACTATATCTTAATTTTTTAAATAATTATCATGATTTGTGATTTTTGCGAAACCCCGCTGTTTCTTAACAGCCGATATTACACAACAAGGCGGTGATTCAAATTTTATTCGATTGAGTATTTCTTGAAGTTTTCTTGATCATGGGATCAGCTATGCATATAATTGGGAATCATTAATTTTTTGTGGAAGTATTTATTAAATATTTGGGAACAATATTACAAAAGATTATTCAAAATGACCACAATCTGCCTTCTAGCACAACCGAAGTCTGTTCGGCCACTCGTCAATCGCAGTACGCACCATGGAGAAATGTTTCACTGCATGGACAAGCGCACGCTTTAGTGATTCCAAATTTGCATGGCAAGAAGTACCCTCTAAAACGGACCACAACATGTAGTCCAAGAGATTTAGATCTGGGCTACCAGATGGCTATTAATCCGTCGAAATAAAGTTTGGTAAATTGTATTTTAACCATGTTTGTGTTGTTTTTGCTTTGTGAGCTGGGGCGAAATCCTATTGGAACGTCCGCGGCTGGTTTCCGAGCAGTGTATTGTTGAGTGGCTTCACAACTTTCTCTAAAACGTTGGATTGGTACACTTTCGCCGAAGTTTTGACTCCTTTTTCACAAAAATGGAGGTCGGTGACGCCGTCATAGGTGATTCCCCACCAGACCATTACATCGGCTGGATGATGGCCTCTCTGAACTGTCGGAATAAGCTCTGACGCTTGTCGGGATAACTGTGCATTACAAAAGAATTCTTCTGTCACCATTTTTCGCGTACTGGCGAAGCAACGCTTTGAATTTTTGCCTGCGTTTCTGTTTTAGTGCCTCTGTAAGCAGATATCCGGTGTGTCTCTTGTATGCTTGGAGTCCCAAGTCGTACTTTATGACGCGAGAGATGGATACCGACGATATATTCATTTCCCGTGACAAAATCTTCTGCTTTCGGAACGGATTTCTAGGAATTCGATTCTGCACGGCTTTGATAGCAGGGGCGTCCAGATCTTCACTCCACCAGTATTCGCGAACAACTTTACAGCCCTATACACAAAATTACAAGTTAAACCGAGTGGTTTCAAGGTCCAAAAGATATCGCCCGTTCCCATATCACATTTTGTTAGGCCAATTACGACAATACGATTTTCAAGAACGTCCCATTCCATGATTACAAATAACTCAGATGAAAAACTTTCACGCTAATATAACTGTCAACTGTCAAAATGCAGTCAGGGTAGGTGCGTTGAGTGGTTTCCTCACAGTGGTTACATTCAGTTGCGTACCATAGCTTGTGAATGTACTAGGCATAACTCAAAAGTAAGGCAATTAGGAAAAAATATGTGAAAAATCTTGGAAACCCAACAAAAAATGAAATAATTATCATAAAATGGACTATTGATAACTTAACGTACGAAAAATGTATAATAACTAGAGCAACGCAAACTGCGATGAAAGCCTGTGGCGGACGCATAAAAGTTTACACAAAATAAACACGGCCGGGACAATTCGGTATAAGCGTCAGTCGAAAAGTGATTGTCTACGGCACGTAAATAGTGCAGGGCATGTTTCAAAAAAGAATTCCACACGAGATTATGATAAATTTAAATTTAATTTATGTGTTACCTTTATTGCATGTAATTTACCATTTCATTTACTAAGGAAGAAAACATACGTCTCATTTTGGAATGAATATTCGGACTTTAAGTTACCAAGTGAGAGAACATTACAGAGAGTTGTGCCGTCTGCTCGTGAGTATGTCGAGAAAAGAATTAAATCGGAGTTGCAAGATAAAAAAACTGTGGTTATGTGTGGACGAAACAACAGATCGTAAAAAACATTCTGTGGTTAATGTAATGGTACGCACAATGGAACCACATCGACCGTCACCCTCAATTTTACTAGCTTCCAGACTAATACAACAATCTACTCCCGAAGTAATTTCAATGTTGGTGCTAAATACATTGGAAAAGTTTGAACTTTCAACAAATCAACTGTTGATGTTTATGAGTGATGGTGCCGCAAACATACTTGCTGTAGGTCGATCTCTTAAAAAACATTGTACTAACTTGTTACATATTACATGTAAAATTCATACTCTCAGTCTCGTAGCAGATAGTATCAGAAAATGTTATCCCGAGGTAGACGCTCTAATAGCACATACAAAAGCTGTGTTTGTAAAATCCCCAAAACGTATTCGGGAATTTCATAGACTATGCCCCGGTATTCCTGAGCCACCACAACCTATTCTTACTCGTTGGGGAACATGGTTAGAGGCTGCATTTTATTATCTTAAATATTTTAAAAATGTAAAGAACGTGATTTTAGAATTCGACGCAAAGGAAGCTGCGGCTGTCAAGGTAAGCCGCTTGAAATTTCAGGATAGTCAAGTTAAAACAGATTTGGAGATTATTCAGAACAATTACGTGGGACTAGCGGATGCGATAGAAAAACTACAAAATTCTTCGGTATCGTTAGTGGAATCTTTGCAAATAGTGCAACATGTTCACGCACAGCTATGCGCGATAGAAGACGCAAGAAATATTTGTGTTTTAGAAAGGTTTGAAAGTGTTTTAGATAAAGACTCTGATTTTGGCACATTAAGACAAATTTGTGAAGGTGCGTCAACAGAACCGTTAAGTTATTTGAAAGATTATTTTACTTACGCAAATATAACGTCACTAGATGTAGAACGTTCGTTTTCGGCATACAAAAACACTTTTTCTTCACGCCGCACTCACTTTGCCGAAACAACTTTGGAAACATATCCAATGTTACAAATATTAAATAGACATTATCCACTTTGTGATTTCACGGAGGACTCTTGAAACGGTAAGTGTTTGGGCACGTATCACAGTTAACTTATTTTGTGTAAACTTTTATGCGTCCGCCACTGGCTTTCAGCGCAATTGCGTTGCTCTAATAATAACGTACCTTTAATACAAACCCACCACTAGCTTGTTATTTTTCACTTTAGAATAACAGTTTATAAATATTATGTATCTAAAATTTTCAAAAATACCCACTTAAAAAATAACTTAACTTTTCTATTAACTGTATGTTAACCAGCAACAAAAAATACTGCAAATTTGACATTTTAACCGATTCCGTAGGACCAATAATGATAGAGATAGAACGATTGCCATCGCTGTTTATTTGGATATTCGTGTATATTTATGTTCATCGAAGTCTGCCGCCTATTATACATTCATTTATTTACTGTCTACTACATAATTTAATTTATGTCGACGAATTTATAGCATGGCATGCTCTCTAAAAGAAGTTCCTCATTTGCAAGCAAATGTTATTTCCGCTGATTTCAACCTATTAGACGCCTATTTGTTTCTCTGCGATGTACATCCGCCCATGTATTTTATGCGTTGCAACTAAAAATGCAAGAATGACTATCTTTCCACATAAAACCTCTCAGCCCATGTAATAACACCCTTGAAAGCGAGCTCCTCCGCCAAAAAGGGAACAACAAAGGAACTTCTACACGCGGCAATTTATTCTAATACTCGCGTATAAGGTACAATGGAAAGACCGACAGTGGTCCATTTGCTTTAATATCTTACCTGCGATACCGTTTCGCACAAGAGCGAGGTTTCACCTGAATGAAACGTGGCCGAAACTTTTGACGGAGGCGAACGATTTCGGAAACTAAGAGCTCACGGCTTAAAGTGTTATTGTTTGACCGGGTTCGAGCCCAGCTAAAAGGGAATGCAAAATGGTTAATGGTTATTGCGCTAAAACCGAGTGTACAATTGCGCTAGATTCGGAAGAAGATAAGTTTAGCGAATGAGCGCTGAGAAAAGGTACTTTAAGAGAAGTATTGTAGTAATGCTAAGTACACTTGCTGAATTAATAACGGCGATAATTTAGATAACACATCTTTGATGTAGAAACGGAAGGAGAAGGTGTAATGCTCGAGGTATTAATGAAACCTGTGTTGATGTGTTTGTTATTGCCTTCTAAATGATCCCCTTGGGAAAGAAGCAGTTGCTACTGTTTTTTTTTTGTTTAGTAATTATCACTATTAAGAGATCTAAATGACTATTGACAATATATTTTTAGTCTTTATCTTTTTATTACATCTGTGTACCGTTTTATTCCCTATCATTATTATTGAAGCGGACCACAACACCCTGCCTGTAGCCACTACAACCTAAACAGATCTACTATACTAGTGTCCTTAATGCGTATTAGAGTGAATAATAATACTAGAATCTCCTATCTTCAGTTCACTAGATGTTAAAAATAGTCTACTGAGATATTGATGTCGTTTCTAACTGATAGCAGCAAATTTGGATAAAATAAGTTTTTCTTCGTATAGTTGACGAACTTGAAGTAAATAAGTCCTGATAACTTTTTCAAACCAAAACGGATTTTATTTAGAATACACAAATAGGTATTCTAAAACACTTTTTATACATTATACATACGAGGTAAGTTGGTAGCAATTGACCTAACTCCAGAAGTGTATTCTACACATGAAAATAAAGTAAAAAAACTCATATGTTTTTATCCGATTTTCATTTGTCTTCAAGTTATAGCGCAATTACAAACAAACAAAATTTCATTCATTAACATTTTTTTAATCATTGCGTTCTTTTAATAAATGTTCAAAAATACCGCCATTGACCTCAAACACTTTATGCATTGTCTACGAAGAGCGCCTGTTGCTCTCATGTTTGCTTCATGTCTTTTCGGCTGCACTATTTCTAATACTTTGAATTAGCACATCCTCAGTGTCGACTTTCACCTTGTAAACTTCATTTTTGAACCAGCCCCATAAACAATAGTCCAATGGCGTGAGGTCTAGATATCTTGGGGGCCAATTAGTAGGACCACCGCGACCAATCCAAATCCCCGGAATGTGCCTGACCTTTTGTTTTGCATGTTTAGTCAATCCCAGGATATTTTTATTTTATTTAAGACGTATTAATTCGAAAACAAGCGAAAATTTGTACCATTTACAGGAACGCTGGTTAATTTTTTTAAATTACGCTATAAAATGGAAACAAATGAAGATATATATGAACGAAATGGACCGATTTCTATTTTTTGCGAACTAACTTTTGCCGCTATCGGCAGTTCAATTATATTTCTGATGTCAACTTTATTATTTCAAATAGAACACCCTGCATATTTTTACGCTAACAAATATGACAATATGCAGCAATAAAGGTTTTGGTAATCTGTTTTTGTTGTTACGTACAGTTGGCTAGGAAAGAGCGCCAAATTGTTTCTTGTGATGCCAGACTGATCTAAAGAGCTCGTTGCTAAGCAAAGTAATCATAACGATTTCCAAACTGTTAAATCTCAACTCCAAGACCATAAATTATTCTTGTTATTTATTGTTGTTATATAATGCATTTGTCATATTTTCGTTCTTTGTTCTCGTCATTATCTTCTCCCATTTTAACTTGTTTTGTTGTTTCTTTTTTTCTTTATCGAGCTTTATTGCAATTAATTGATTATCGTAGGTTTGTTTAAATTTGCTTTTAATAGACAATATGTCTGCTTTTAGGTCTTTTGTGTTGTTACTTTTATGATGCCTTCGGCAGGAACCATGCAAAATTGCTTGATCAATTTTAATATTATGCAAACCTGACAACAATTATCAGCTTATTTGCTATGGTTGCGCAACAAACTGTACAGTAATTTAAATTCATCGAATATTGAAAATAACTAAGTACTTATCTTATTTATTATCTTCCGTTAAAGCAGTTCGCCCTGTAAATTTTATACTATCGATCCTCCCTTAGGGCAAAGTTCAAATATTTCCGACTACAAGGGCAGTGCTCATTATGTTTATTTGTTATTATTTGTTGCCAAATTCACCGAATATTAAAATTAGGTACTTGATGTTTATCTTACGTGGTCCATGCGGAGGCCATTGTAAAATCAACAGTATAAAAAACTGAAACTCAAGCACATTGTCTATCAAAAACTAACAAATTTAAACCAACCTACCTCAATTCATTAATTACAATATAGTTCGATAAAGTAAAGGAGAAACAACAATTAACAAAACAAGTTAAAATGACATAAAATAATAACGAGCACAAATAGCAAAAGTATAACAAATGCAGGTTATAATAACAATAAATAACAAGAATAATTCTCGCTTTTGGAATTGAGATTTGACAGTTTGGCAGTTGTTACGATTACTTTGCTTAGCAACGAGCTGTTTAGATTAGTCTGGCGTTACAAGAATCAATTTGGCGCTCTTTCCTAGCCAACCTTGCAGAACAACAAAAACAGATTACCAAAACCTTTATTGCATACCGTCATATTTATATTTTTAAAATTAAAGTGTAACATATGTGGTATCGTTGGACTCGCCTTTCGGTTACCTTTCCCAATGTTTAAAAATATACAGGTTGGGTGCTCTATTTAAAATAAGAAAGTTGACGTCACTTCCGGTAACACAAAAAATTGAAATCGACCTATTTTTTTCTAAAAACGCTAGCTTCTGTCGTCCAAAAGTTAGCATGGGGAGGACACTTTAGGACCTCACTGTATGCTATAGTGTTCTAGTTTACATTTTCGAACGCAACTGTCATTACCGGCACATATAGTGTGTTCAATGTGGCCACTCGTTCAATATGAAATGAATGAATAGGCCTCCCCCGGCCTCCAATACCTGGAGCGGGACTCTTAGAAACTTATTATAACTCCAGCCAACGCCGGTTATAGGGGAACAGCCAAAGATCTTCTCTTCTGTTCAATTTCCTCATATTGAAGATCCTCAAATTTAATGGAATATTTTTCTACAACAAGTGACAGCATAATTTATGTTTCATTAAGTTATTGTTTTGATCGTCAGTAAAAGTTATTATTTAAAAGTTGTTAGTGGAATTCTATATCATAGAATAATACAATTTCGGTCGTCTAATTGTGTCACTACATGTATTCCATCATAATGTTTTTATAAATAAATTTATTAATCGGAAATTCATCATAAAATTATATTTGGAAAATACAATCAAAATTTGCTGCGTATGAAACAATCTCCGTCGCAATTAAAATAAGAATAGAGCGACGCCAATTAACTTCTCACTTCGAGTCAAATTTCTCATCCAGATAACACGTAGATTATTTTCCAAGTTCAAAATGTTTAGGATTTCAAATCGCACCACAATTACAAGGTAGAAGTGAAGTTTGATGGTTAAGAATAGGCAGGTTTCCTGTAAGTCTCATTTAAACATCGTGTTTATATGACATCGTCATAAAATTTAGGTTGGCCATTTTTCAGTTTCAATACTCGTTTAATTCCATAAATTGATATTAAGTTTTATTTAAATTGCCGAAAAAGTGTTTTAGAGCACTTCCGAACCCTCAGTTCGTGTAATTAACTAATTTGCAAAAAATAATTTTATTTAATAACTTTAATATAAAATCGAAACCTTAATTATACCGTCAGGTGTTGGTATTACATTCAGTTGTTGCTCATTCTTTTTTATTTCGCGCCATTATCTTCGCTTCTTGCTAGTTTAATCTATGACGAAGTTCCTTGAGAAATTCCCCAACCGCATTTTCCCAGGTTTTACTTTGTCTTCCTTTGGCCGCTTTCCATAAGTCGATATTCCTTTGCAGGTTCTCTTCATTTTTTGCGTACCTAAGTCATCGGCAAAGACATATGCTGCGATCTACTTCCATATTTCTGCAACCAACGGTCGTTTTCTTCACCTTACTTTTCATCTCTTTTATTATGTCATTCATTATCGCTGTGAACAGTACCGGACTTAAAACTCTCCCTTGTTGCAATAAAACTCTTTTTACAAGTACATGTACTGTTATTTTCCAATATACGTAGAGTTTTCTATAGCTATATGTAATATAGGTCCCATTCAACTCAAGCTATCGTGTCTTCACTGTAGTTATACAACTTTTGGACGCAAAATTCGTGAATTACTTAAATTAAAATTTTAAGAAAAAAAAAATAAAGTGTAAGCTATCTTCTTGTAAACGTGACAGCTTTCTCTCGAGCTACGAATATTCACAATCTTTATATAAGCACTGTCTCTAAAATATTACTCCTATTAAATGACTTTAACAAGGCGAACCTTTTGGTTTAGTTAAAACTTTACATAAAGTCTTAAAGTTTTTCCAATTACCATCGTTTAACTCGACTAGCTTAACTTACAACCTTCCACTAATTAATGCGAAAAAATTCAGACAGTTCAGATTTGAGACATCCATATTTCTAGCTTCAAACCAACTACTACAAGATCCGATTCCTTAATCTCCTCTCGCCTAGGAATTCTAAAGACGAGCATTGCGCTAATTGAAACTTGCTCGCCCCGCGCCTATTGAATTATCCCGCCTAATCAACAAATTCTCCTTATTTTCATCTCGTAGCATTCATTTCCCGAGGACGAGCGTTTCACTGATCTAGCCTTAATTTTCCGCGTCTTCTACCTGTGCCCTTTTAATTTATCCGGAAAATATTCCAGGCGCCTCCGCCCAATTAGATCAATTATGAATTCTTAATAGGGACAGCGCACACTCGATGAGGACTTTAATTTGAACGTATTATGTATAAGGGATTTTTTAATTAAATAGAATGATTTTTATGAGGAGAATTTTGAGCGCAAATTAAATTCCTATTACGTGAAACGATACCCTTTGAAAAAGTGATTGAGGAAAATAAACCGCTGAAAGAAAGGATTAAGTAACGAGACGTTTTGTAGCAATAAAACCGACTGTTGATTTTCAGATATGGCCGTTGGGTGACGCGTCGCGTAGCAGTCGGCACGATCGCGACGATCTGGCTCCTAGCGGCGCTCATATCCTTCGTCCCGATCTCGCTGGGACTGCACAGGCCGCCCGAACCGCCACCCCAGATGGTCGCAGGAGGTCAGAACTACTCCACTTGCGCGCTAGATCTTACGCCGACCTACGCCGTGGTTTCCAGCTGCATCTCGTTCTACGTTCCTTGCATAGTTATGATAGGTATGTTGATAGGAATCCCTATCTTTGCTGTGGTATTGTCGATGATTTATTGCGATATCGCATAAGAGGTATCCTAAAATTACAAACGATTGCATGCTTTTCTGAATATCGAAATTAAGATGGTGTAATATAAATTTTGGAACACTGCGCAGAACCTTCACTACAGCTTAAAATTAGTTTTCCTGTGCGAAAAACCTAGTCTTCTGGCCATGATTGAAGAAATGGAGAAAACTAAAACATCTATGGTAATTACTCTAATGAAATTAATTATAATGTAATTTGGTTTTATGAACCTTTTAAGGTGTTTCTTTGAAACTTTTAAGTAAGTAAAAAATAATATATTAGGAAACAAGTTTTATAAGGTGACATTTTGTCGCACGCGTTGGAAATTTGAAAAACGAGCCCAAGTACACTAAAATCCTATTACTGTAGCAATAGGTTCCAATTTCTGCTTGCAAGTTTTTAAATTTCCCAAAACTGTATAAGAACCTAACTTGCTTTGTGACAACCCCATATATTAAAGATGTGTTAAAGACTGGCTTCTTTTTAGAAACACGTTTACCTTTGTTCTCTACCTAGAAGTTACTTATTATATTAACGCGTTTCGGTAGGTAGTTTAAGTTAAAGTTTAAGTTGGTAATTTCACTTTTCAAGAGTAAAATTATTATCAGCCAGAATAAGCTAGTTTATTCTCTCTGACATGGCATAAACTAACACTTTTCTTATTAAACCTAACATTTTCGATATGTACTCCTAAAAAAGAATGGAGACGCAATTTTTCTTTATTATGCACTTGTTCACCTGTTTCCAAGTTAGAATAAAAACGCTATATGCAACAATCCAGTGCTTTACTTTGCTGACAATGGGTTTAGTTCAGTTTTTTCATAGAGATGTAGGAAAATATAAATTTACATGTGTGCAGAAAATGTCTACAGTTAAATATGAACGAAGTAGAAATATTTTATAATTTTGAAGTAATTTGAGTACTTGTCTTTATAGTAGTAAAGTGTTTTTCAATTAGCGCGTCAGAACCTTCATATGAGACACAATAATAACTACAAATGATGATCGTTTAATCCTCATTTTATTTTGAAGGATCGATGTCACTACGTTTTAAAGACAATATCGCTTAAATGCCCTCCTCGATTTCACCTGACCGAAGGCCCAATTTGCGACTCCTCATTCACACATATCGCATGGTATATTTCTAATGATGCGTTTAAGGTCGGGAATTGTTTCTGGCTTATTTTTGTAAACTAATGATTTCGCATGATCTTGATAACCAGTTGACGTTAGCATTCTTTGAAATAACTGCTATTGCAATAAAACAATTGTCCAAGAAGATGTGTGGCACATCGCACCGTCTTGTTGACAGAAAACATGTTTATGTCAACCTTTCTCAGTTCAGGCCAAAGATATTCCATTAACATATTCCTGTACCGCTCACCATTAACATTAATACGACTTTCATCGTCGTCTTCAAAAAAATAGGGCCCTAAACCCAAAAACCACACCACACGGTGACCTTCTCACGGTAAAGAAGTGCCTCGTGAATCTCTCGAGGATTTTCATCAGCCCAAATCCTACAGTTATACTTATTTACAAACCCATTGAGCTAGAAATGGGCTTCATCGAAAAACAATATCTTTCCTGCAAAACGTGGATCGGCTTACAACTGCTCAAGAGCTCAGTTCGCGAAACTTCGACGCAAACCATGATCATTTGGCTTCAGATCTTGAGTAATTTGAACTATATAAGCCTTCAGATGGAGATCTGCTTACAAAATTCTCCACGTAGTCGTCTAAAAATACAGACTTGAAATAGAGAGGTTCGGATCATCTCTTACATTTTGACTTACAGCAGCAATATTGACCTCCCATCAGGCACCTTGATGACGCACTTATCTGCAATTGAGCCAGTTTGTCCAAACTTTTGAATTAAACGATAAAAAAATCGTTCGGTTGATCGATTATGTTGACCATAAACTTCTCGGAACGTCCAAAATGTTCGACAAACCAAACATGCATTTTGATAATAAATAGGAATAATTTGTAAACGCTGTTGAATCGTTAATCTGTCCTTATTAACTTGACAATGTACTGAACTCATTTGTTATCAATGTTTGACATTTGCATTCCAAAGCAATCTCGTTTCTGATTACATTGTTAAGATTTACATCTCCACATATTGTTGAATTGAACATCCTCTTTCTTTCTATACAGGGTGGGTCGGGAGGAACGAACCAAACTCCAGGAGGGTATTGTACACGTGAAAATAATGTAAAAAACTTATATATTCTTATCCGATTTTCATTTGTTTTCAAGTTATAACGTAATTAAGAAATGTTAACTAGCGTTCTTGCAAATGGTCCAAATTTTCGCTTGTTTTCGAATTAATACGTCTTTGTTTGATTCGCCCCGACTCACCCTGTATACGGCAATAGCAATCGTATAATTAATCTTTTACCTCAATGTATAGCGAATTTACACATGTATCTGGTAGTATGCAAATGACCTTGTCGCCAATAACAATCAATACCATCACCTACTGCATGCTGTATTATATTCGGAATAGTTAGAATTGTTGTAATGCCCGAATATATGTTGGTGATTAATGCAGCTAACCCTCCAACTCTGAATAGGCGATATTAACAACGTCGTAGATCATCACCATCAACAATATAATTCAACGCGTAACACTTAATTCATGTTAGCAATCTTACATTGTCAATTTTTGACTTTTACTAAAAACGGTAGTCTGGAAAATAAGATACAACTTGCATAAATTCCTGAAATCTTCACCCAAAGTCATTTCTAATTCATTGTTTTGCATACAGTGTGATTTTTTTAAAACTATCTGCCTGAGATACTTCAGAAACTGAAACGAAAGTAAACATTTCCAAAAACACATCTACTTTTATCGTCAGTGTAGACTGAAATGACGTTTTATCATAAAAATTGTTAAGTTCTTCTCCATTTCCTCAACTTCACCATAAAAATGGTATACAGTACTGCTGAAAGGGCGAAAATTATCTTCATTTATGGTGCTGAGTAAGAGATTTTAATGAAAGACATCCAGATAAGAACATGGAGCACAAATACGTACGAGAACTTGGGCAAAAATTTGCAACTGGATCGGTAGCGAACAGGAAGAGGTATAGTAATAAGGTGGTAGATGAAATGACGGAGATTGAAGAAATTGGAAATTTTACGCTGAATCCAACCAGCTCTTTGCGTCAGGTTGCAGCGTTCACTGAACTTTCTTACTCATTTGTACGCAAAGTCACAAAGCTGCAATCATTTCTTCTTCTTAATCATATGCCTTTCTACCTTTAAATACGGTTATTGCCAAAGCCTATCTAAATGGTCTAAAGGCTTATTGTCAGTTTCGTAATGTAGATCACTTTAATTTTTTCTGTTTCTAAAAACATATTTTTTCAAAAAAGAAGATACATACTATAACGCTTTCTCTAGAGAATAACCTTTCATTTGAGGTACCACACGATGGGTTATTCTATTCAAAATCGAGGGGGAGGCGCTGATATAAACGTCATAAGTAGGCTTAGGATAATTATGCACTAAAAAACTTCAAAATATTCATGCAAGTATGCACCAAAAACATAAAAAATATGCATTTCAATTGGCACTAAAGATCAACTTTTATAGAATAAATACAAATTTTTTATATAAACACATATTTATTTTTTCTTTAAAAAGCAGAAACAACTTTTTAAATTCAAAATTATTTAATCAAAATTAATGAAAAATACAAAATTATTAATTCAAAATTAGTTAAATTATACAGCGTGTCCCACTAAGAGTGGGGACCGGCGATATCTTGTAAACTACAATAAAAAAAAGTGATGGGAAAAAAGTTTTCATAACTCAAGTGGTAAAGAGAAATTTAATTAAAATATTTTTAAATTCCAAACATGAGCGCTAGGGGACGCAGTTGTTAGGGTCAAAAGTAAATTTAAAATTAGTCGGTAAAAGTTCCAGGATTAACTATGATTTTAAATGCTTCATTAAAAAGCCTAGTTAATTACGTACCACTTTGGTTCATGACGTGTTGTCATATTGTGAATAATAAGTGTAGTAGGCGTTGCCGAATCATGTAAAACTAAACCTGCTATATCTTCTGCAGTTTCTACCCGAATTAAAGAAATATGGTCTTGTTTGAAAGGACATTCAGCGTCGTTGTAGAAGTCGCAATTTGTGCCACCCGTTAATGTTCAAGAAATCTACCAGATGACGTTATTCCTAACTGTACGAGTTTTCTTAACTATCTCTAAAAATTCTAATGCAACAATATGCTTTCTTTATGTTGTGTTTGAAGAGTTTTGACAGACTAAAGTAGTGGCGAAAACCGCATAGTGATATATTTTTCCTTTTTTTAGATAATAACGAAAACAGCCCATTATGAGTAATAATTTCCGTATTAGTTACAAATACCTACTTAATAATATCGCAACCTATCTTAATTGTCAATAAAACAATGGAATGATAATTTTTACTCTTTTACACACAAAATTGTATCGGTATTAGTTTAATATGACTGCCTGTTTTTGATCATTTTTCAAATAAAAGTAACAAAATCAAGTATGTCACAATTTGACAATTGTGACAAGTACATAGAATGTTAATGCGCACTGGCCCTTAAAGATTGCTGCTTAGCCGTTGAATAATATGCTTGCAATGTATTTTCAATGTTTTGAAAATGCGTGTTTTGTTGAACGTGAGTATGCCGTTAAGTATCCAGAAAGAAAATATTTCAGCCGAGAAATATTCTAACGTTTGGCGACACGATTACGTGTAGCTAGAACTGAAGCTAATGTGATAAATATCATTGCACATGTTAAAGTGCCTCCCACAGGCACAAGAGAAATGATTTCCATTGTAGGTATAAGTAATTCATCAATTCATCGCACCCTAATAAACAATACGTCACACCCATACAGATTTTGACCATAGACTCAATAATTGTAAATGGTTAAAAGATATCTACCATAAAAATGCTGCCTTCCTACACTGCGTGTTGTGGGCTGATGTAGCTACTTTTGCTAATGATGGGCCGGTAAATTTGCATAGTATGCATTACTGGTCCAGAGAAAATCTTCATTGAATGAGAGAGGTTGATCATCAACATAGGTGGAATATAAATGTTTAGTGTGGCATTTTAGATGATAAAGCTATTGGACCATTTATTTTTGAATGCAACTTAAACAGCGGAACATACTTAAACAGCTTACGTAACGAATTACCAATACTGTTGGAAGATGTTTCGTTGGAAACTCGAAAAACTCGGTGGTTTCAATATGATAGCTGCCCAGCTCATTGCTTACGAATCGTCCGTGACTATCTTCATAATACGTTTCCATGTCAGTGGATTGGAAGAGGATCTATTTTTCCATGGCCAGCTAGATCCCCAGATCTGACTGTGTTTGACTTTTATTTATGGGGAAGGATAAAAGATCTGGTTTACCAAACACGTCCTACAATGAAAACTGATAAATCGAAGCAGCCGGTATTAGCACTGGTCATAGACTAAATCTGCGTATAAATCATGACGGCAAACAGGTTAAACATTTAAAATAAATGTAAGTTATTGTGTAAGTTCATTTCAAGTAACACTGTGTTATGTACTATTGGTACGGCTTTGGTTTTGCATTGTTGTCATTTATGTGTTTATTTTGTAACTGCTACATGTTGTTATTGTTATCATTCCCTTGTTTCATGGCCAACTAAGATAAGTTTCGATATTACTAAGTAGGTATTTGTAACTAATAGGGAAATTATTACTGATAACGGTCTGTTTTCTTTATTGCCTGGAAAAAGGAAAAAGATATCACTACGCAGTTTTCGCCACTACTTTAGCATGTCAAAACTCTTTTTTGAGATAATTGAGAAAACTCGTACAGTTGGGAATCCCGCCATCTGGTACATTTCTTGCACATTAACGGGTGGCACAAATTAAAACAACGCTGAATGCCGTTTCAAACAAGTCCACTGCTTTAATTCGGGTAAAAACAACAGAAGTTATAGGAGGTTAGTTTTACATGATTCGGCAACGCTTACTACACTTATTATTCACAATATGACAAAACGTCTTTAACCAAAGTGTTGCGTAATTAACTAAGCTTCTTAATAAAGCGTTTAAAATCATAGTTAATCTTGGAACTTTTACCCGCTAACTTAAAATTTACTGTTGACCCTTGCAACCGCGCCCCCCCGGCGGTCAAGTTTGGAATATAAAAATATTTTCATTAAGTTTACCTTTGCCACTTTAGTAATGAAAATTTGTTCCCATCACTATAACTACCGTGGTTTCTAAGATATCGCTGGTCCTCACTCTTAATGGGATACGCCGTATAAACATATAATTACATTTAACTACAACACGGTGTAACAAATTTTCAAAAGTAAATTTGCGCCTATTGTCAGCTAGAATATTTTTGTACCGTGAAAACTCTCGCACTACACTATTGGTGCAAATTCATATTTTATAATGTCACTGTCACTTAAATGTTAGCTTTTTTCAATAAGGGTTGTTTCATTTTGTAACGCCTCACTTATATTCTTCAGTTGTTGATAGCCCGTATTTTTCGACATCACTTCGTTTAATTTATTGATAAAATTATTCTTCTTGAGTTTCGTTAAACGTTTGACTATAGCTTCTACTACTTCAAAATACTGTTTTGTAAAAATAATCCCTTAGGTTCTAGCGTAGAGATTGCAGTCGAAATGCACACGAATATGCATTAATGCTCTAGAGAATTAAAATATGCATTTGTTGATACAAATGTCCAAAATATGTATTTGCATATGCAGACATGCATATGCAAGTGCATAATTATCCTAAGCCTAGTCATAAATGTGTTTTATAGCTCAAACCATACCCCCCTTACAATAAAAGTAGATATGTTTTTGGAAATTTTTGTTTTCGTTTCAGTTTCTAAAATATTTCAGGTGGATTATTTTTTTTTAAATCACACAGTATGTTAGTACCACCATATCGTCACAATGTCAAAGGTCCCCGGATTTGGAAGTGTTTGACTTTGCTATGGTCCCACTTGAAACAAACTCTAATCGAAACATCTAAAGAATCTGAATTTCCCTAAGGATATTTTCAACTTTTGATACAAATTTGTATCCATTATTTTGGTAAGATATCTACAAGGTGTTTCAGGAGGAAAGGTAAATATTTTAGTGGGTAATAGTGTAGATTAATTCGCATAAAAAATTTCATATTACATGTGTCCGATTTTTATTGGTTACTGAGATACAGCTGTTTACAGAGAAAAGTTTTCATTTCGCGTGTTGGTATTCTCTTAGTTGGTATGGGTATCGACAGTCAGTTTTGTTTTGAAGTTCAAGTTGTGAGGTTGTGCTCGAGTTTACATTGAATTTTTAACTGTGATGTGTGTGTATCGTTTAAGCGACAAACTACTGTACTGTTTAAGCATGCCGCACGTATTTACAAATGCTGGGTACGCCGATATGGTATTTGTGTACGGGTTTTGTAATGGTAACGCTGTTGCTGCTTGTAGAGAATACGGTAGACGATTTCCTAATCGCAGAGTACCCGATTCAAGAGTGTTTAGTCGTGTTTTCACTAAACTGCGTGAGACTGGTGCAGTTCCCAGCAGTCGTACCTCATCTGAATGTGCAAATGAACAGAATGTGAGTGAAGTAGAAGACATTATTCCGTCGGTAGAACGTAGTCCTTCAACAAGCACACAAAGAATTTCTACACGTATCGGTGTTCCACATACAAAAGTTTGGCGGACATTATATGTGCACGATTTTCATCCTTACCATTTACAGCGGATTCAACACCTTCGAGAAGTAGATGAAGCTAGACGATTGGAATTTTGTCGTTGGCTAATTGCAAATCGCCGAGTAATCTCATTAATACTGTTTACTGATGAAGCCACTTTCACTCGTGGCGGTATCAATAACACTCGTAACTCACATCGGTGGTCCGACGAAAACCCACATGCCTTCGTAGAGACACATTTTCAAGAACGTTTCTCTGTAAATGTGTGGTGTGGTATGATAGGCAATCAGTTCCTTGGTCCTATTATCTTACCGCATACTCTTACAGGGTCCCGTTATCTAGACTTTCTTGAAAACGAGCTACCAGCATTATTGGAAGATGTTCCTTTGGCTACAAAGATGAGAATGTTCTTCTAGCATGACGGGGCCCCTGCTCATTTTAGTCATCTGGTGACACAGCATCTAAACCTAACATTCTCCGGAAGATGGATCGGCAAAAATGGTCCCATTTCTTGGCCACCAAAGTCCTCAGACCTTACCAATTTAGATTTTTGCCTGTGGAGATGGTTGAAACGAGAAGACTACAAAGAAAAAGTAAACACAAGAGACGAATTGATCGTTCGGATTATAAATAGTGCTGCCCTCATAAAAGAACGCCAAGACAACCTCAAAAAAGCTACACGTAGTGTTGTCAACAGAATTCGAAAAGGCATTGAAGTCGGAGGTGGAATTTTTGAAAATAAACTTTAACCTAATCATTTGCCTTTGCTTAATACCTTTCGTCTATTTCTTTTTCTGTGAGTGTAGTAGTTTGGGTTACATTCAAACTGCTGTATCTCAGTAACCAATAAAAATTGGACACATGTTATATGGAATTTTTTACTCGAATTAATCTACACTATCACCCACTAAAATATTTATCTTTGCTCCTGAAACACCCTGTATAGTGAAAATAGTTTTGGTAGCAACATCCATAAAGCTGTGGTAGAAATTTTTCCCTATAAATTTTTATTATTTTATGGCCATACTTATTATTAAATTTCCCAGAAGTAACCCGACACTTAAAATTAAATACAAAACATGAAAGGTGAGCAATATCCATTTACGTAAATGACAAATCTACAGAATCAAAAAAACAAACAAATTCTTTCTGAGGGAGCTACGTAATGAATGACAAAAAAAACACGAAAAAATCGCATCTCCTAATTAATAATACCCCATTAAAGTGGATTATGATTGTACCTGACTCGGCCCATTACCTCTGGCGAATTTTCGAGTTAGTACAGTTATTAGCTAAATTAAAAATGGACAGCGGCGTAGTAGATGAAGTAATAAAGTCAAAAGTAATTAGCGGCGCGCTATGGCCGTACAGGGGGCGCTGCTGTATGGTATGAACAATGATAGCCCTGCGAGATGCGGACAAGATAAAAATAAAAGCTGTTAAACTCGGCTTAATAACGATTCAAAATTGTAGCTTCTGGCTTACGAGTCTAACGTCGGACATAACGTAGTAGTTGAATGCGATGGTGGTGCGGATGTGCAATAATAAAAATAAAACGACGTATGCACGAAGAGGAAATAACGCCTAGAATGTTGGGTATTTATAAACATACATATATGTATAGGGCAATGCGTGGGATGAGCGCTTCGGTCAGTATTTCGTGTCTGTTTTTGATTCTGTGCCGCGTAATATGCAAATGATATAAACGAAGTTTGTTTAATTTTCTGGTATGACATGGGTATAAGAGATGACACGTTTTTAATTTGCTGCATGCTGTTTTTCTGTAATTTTAGCTTATATGTAGTAGATTTTAAAAGCCCTTATTATAATCTGTCTAGGAAGTATCCGGAATTTTAAATTTTCCTGAGACACTTCATTAAAACCCGTCCCACAATACTTCACTCGCACGTTTGTATAGCCAAGCTATCATCATCCGTAGAGTAACCTAAACTTGCGGACTCGCATAGGCGTCGGTATTACGGGTTAATATAAGAATACGAAAAATTCATAAATAAACTAAACCGGTAGAGAAGCAGGCATGTAGTGTCGACCTTGAATATAAATCATGTTAAACCGCGCTGCGAACGGTCAAGGTTATGTACTTACGTGTCGCTTTTGAAAATATAGCTGGTGTTTTTTGTGTGTTGTAGTGTTATACCAAGTACATAATTAGTGTATCGTTTCATATAGAACTAATATTTACATACCTAAAAAAACAATGCCTCGTAATAGATTTGCTACTAATGTACATAAGTATGTGTCACTTTTTTCCCCATTTAAAATATGACGGTAGTGCAGTTTTTTGCTTAATATGCAATGTTCGTTTGGCTGCATTGGACAGAACTGATTGCCAGAGGCATGTCAATGGTATTAAGCATATGAAAAATGCAAGAACTGAAATACCTTATACACTATTCCTCATACATTTATTAATTATGTTTACCTCTTGTAATCTTCCGTTGTCGTTGGTGAGAAAAGTAGCTTTTAAAACGTTTTGGCGTCAATACGTTCCAAAGTACCCATTACCCTCACAAACACAATTACAGGATCATTTGTCGCGATTGAAAGAGATGCTAGAAAATGTATGTAAACGTGATTTGTGTTCCAAAAAAATATGGATTACCGTGGATGAGACGACCGATATAAAGAAAAACAGTATTGTGAATGTAATAGCTCGCGTTTTATCTAGCGAGAACACAGCATCTCGATATTTGTTAGCTTGCAAACGTGTTCAACAATGTACCGCGGAAAATATTCAAAAAGTGATAATGCTTGAAAAAATTTAAAATTGCCCAAGATCAAGTTGTGATGATTGTGATAGATAGTGCAGCAACGATGTTAAGTGTTGGGCGATCCTTAAAACATATATTTCCAACCTAATACAATAACCTGCGTGCTGCATGCTTTACATTTAGTTGGTGAAGTTGTTCGACAACATTACGGAAACGTTGATCGGATGATTGGAAGTACTAAAGCAGTGTTTCGTAAATCTCCTAAACGTTTAAAAGAATTTCGTAAATTTTGTCCAGGTATTCCAGAACCTCCTGAACCAATTTTAACGCGATGGGGTACTTGGCTAACAGCAGCTTCTTACTATTTGATCCATTTTCAACAAATTCAATCAGTTATAATGCGATTTAATCGGAATGAATCCAAAGCAATTAGAGAAAGTCAAAGAGAATTTCAAATTCCTCAACTTTTAGAAGATTTAACAACAATAAGTACCAATTATACAGTATTACTAGATGCCATCAGAAAACTACAATGTACTGAATTGTCATTGCTGGAATCATTAGACATAGTAGAGAGTGTAAAAAATAAATTACACACATTAAATGATACGCCAGGATTATGCGCTAGTCAAAAGTTGGCAGATGTTTTAAGGAAAAATCCCGATTTGAATACTTCAGAGGCCGTTTATAATAAGTGTAAGAATAGTGAACTTTTAAGTGATTTTGAAAAACAGTTTCTATATGCAAATGTAACTACCTTAGATGTGGAGAGATCGTTTTCTATGTATAAGAATATTTTTTCTTGTCGACGCACAAGGTTTAAGGAAGTAACTGTGGAAACATATGCAATGATGCAAGTTTACAGTAGTTCACATCCTGATGCCTCTAATTTGTTGAATAATTAGCAAGTAAGTTTATTTATGAATTTTTCGTATTCTTATATTAACCCGTAATACCGACGCCTATGCGAATCCGCAAGTTTTGGTTACTCTAATCATCAGCAATAAAACTGAACTAACAGACTAAGCGAAAAACTAACCTTATACAGCGTGTTCATTTGAAAACTTCCCAGGCGGCCTATATCCGAAACTAATAAAATTATTAAAAAATGCAATGTTTATTTCGATAGGGAACAATCTTAATTAATATCAAAAAGAAATATATCATGATACTAAACTTACCCCCTTAAGGCCCCCCACCCCCAACATAAAAATCTTAAATGGAATGATACCATTTATGACACATCGCTGGAAAGGTATTTTCATTACGAATTCAGTAATTCATATATCTTACTTTGACATTTGGTGAAATTCTGGGGATTATTACAGAAAAAATATCATGCTAAGCAAAAATAAAATTATAAACTTATCAGACCAAGTGGATTAGAATTGTTCCCCTTTGTTGAAGGTATATCCATAAGGTTAATTAGAATAAACATTACTATTTAGATTATAAGTTAATTACCGTAAGTAATATAGTAAGTAGTTTGTATCTTAAATTAATGTAGTACGCTTCATAACCTGAAGAAGGCAGTGTGTCACAAATGGCATCATCCCATTTAAAATTCTTATGTTGGAGGTAGGCGGGTTTAAGGGAGTGAGTTTAATATCATGATATATTAATCAAAATGATTCCTCTCGAAACGAAAATTGACCTGTCTTTGCATTTTTTAATAAATTTTATTAGTTTCAGATGTAGGCCGCCTGGAAAGTTTTCAAATGAACACACTGTATAGTAATTTTAAATTGTGTAAGTCTTAAATTATGCAAAAATTTTAAGTTACAGTTAATTAACTACACATAATAAAACAAAGGATAAAGGCTGGAATTTAGTGGTCCTAAATCTGAATTCATTAACTTATGTTTGTTTTTGCATATTTCCATGCCTTCATAACAATTTAATTGAACAATCCTATTTAGGTTCTTAACTAACTTTATATTTACACAAAGCCGAGGAAGGTAGGCCAAAATTAAGGTCGGTTTCAAATTTACCCATAAAGAGGTTAGCCGTAAACGGGGATAAGCTGTTACCCATTGCCGTTCCTTCCGTTTATTGATAAAAGGTGTTTGGAACAAATTTTGTCATATAAAGTCTTGCCAAAGAAATTAAACTAACAACTTCTTCTCCCTTTCTTCTTCTAAAGAGTCATTAGATAACATGGATAAATCAGAAAATTACACAATGCAAAGATTGTGATCAGATGTATATTGGGCAGACAAAAAGATCATTTAGAATTAGATACAAAGAGCATTTGGTTCATCTTAAATTCAGAAGGTTTGGTAAATCTAATGTCGCCCTATATATATATATTGTTATGTTATGTTCAACGTTGTATTTACGACAACGACAACAACTTCTATCGGTTGTCACTTCGGTACTGACCAAATGTCAGGCTGGCCACTCGTTGGTAATTAAATATCCCTCTTGCGGGGATAATTGGAAATTTCTTCGTTACCATCCCACCTCAGCCAACCGTCCTTGGGGCGAGGACGGTATAATTTAATTATAAGTCCAGATGATGACGAGTGTGGGGTTCATGGACAAATCTACTCGTTTATTAATTTTTCTATTCACTTATCTCTTCCAAATTAATGTAAAAATCGTCTGGAATAAGCAATAACATAAATTGCAAAGCACAACAGATAATATTTCGTCAATTAAATCTTTATCTGAAAGATTTCTATAAATTAGCAGTGGATTTTCTCTTTTAAAGCTTGTTGGTGACAGTTCGTACCACAGAATCATCAACATACAACCTCCTGGTTAAGTCACCGCATTCGTTCTCGTATGCTAATATCATTTGATTGAAAGTCATCGAAAAGTTAGTTTCTATTTGGGTTAAATTATCAAAATTGGCTGTGAAAGAAAACAATCGCCGGTCTTTCGCGATTTAAAATAAAAGAAAGATGAACGACGCCATAAATTTTCATCAATCTTTATTCGGCCTTGGTTGAATCAAAGTTTGTCTTAAATCCAATCCAAAGATAAGTGTTCGTTGTGTATTCAAAGTCATTATTAGAAAAGAGAAAAGGGTTAAATATCCAGAGCAGGCAGTTCCTGTAGTGGGTTCGAAAGTTTCAAGGTTAGTTAATTTTCAAGTCTTAAAATTCGTTAATTTCATTTTACTGAGTTGGAAATTCATTCTAAAATTGCCGTAAGGGTATCTAGGAATACCCCCGAACCTACAAGAATCATTTATTAGAGTTAAATTAGAAAATTTAACAAAATTTGAGAAAAACCCCCGAGAAAGATATTTCAATATATATATATTACATACTATACATTCCTGTCGGAATTGCAGCCACTCCTTTTAAAAGAAGTTCTGGAAACTCATTTATGATGGTGAGTCATTCCATTTCCTTCAGTATCATTCTTATAGGTAATTGTGTGATTCGATCGCTTTCACTATTTTCTTCCATTCCTTTCTGTTCTTTATTTTATCCTTCCATCCTTCCACTCCCATCCTCCCAAGATCCTCCATCACTTGGTCCTCCCATCTATTCTTGGGTCTGCCTCTCTGTCTACCTCCTGTGGGTTTCCATTCCGTGATAGTTTTGATTGTTGCGCCATCTTGCCTTCTGTTTACGTGCCCGAACCATCTTATTCTGTCGAATTTTTTGAGCATTTCCTTACATCAATTGACACAAGCCTTTTTGTGCTTGGGTCAAATAATGCGGAATTCATCAGGAACAGATCTTTTTCTCACTTAAATGTTTATGGAAAATCGAATGTACTGCAACCTTGTATGTGCCTAAGGATGCCTCTATCCCACGGTAAGCCATATGCCGATCCTCTTCAATCATGTTGCGCACAGCATCGATGTTTTTTGGAACAACAACCGATTTTGGTCGACTTTCACGAAATTCTGCAAACCAGTTGTAAACAGTCGTTTCCGATGGTGCTTCATTGCCAGAAGTTGCGTTAGGCCTTTACCAAAATCGTAAAAAGTTATCCAACGAAAACCTTCACGTGAAATTTCCATTTTTCCACAAAATTGCTTTCTTTAAACGTTCACTGTAAACAAACTACTCAGCCGATTTCTTTGCTGTCACCGCTTCAACAATATCAAATGCCAAATTTTACAAAAATAGTAATGTTAAATTTCAATCGCACCATCTAGAGACTCAAATGAATAACGCAAAAGAAAATGAAATAAACATTTTGATGTATCTTAGACCAAATCCAGTTTCTTTTACTCGAAATGCTGTAATTTGCATTTTCGTTTAAGTATTTCACGTGATTCGAAAGGGTTCTGATGGAATTCTGAGGAAAATAAATATTATACAATGGACCAAATCAAGTAACTCGGGAGCTTTTTGACGATAGTCGTTGAACGTTTTGGATACACTATGTCTATGGATAATGCATGTACATGTATGTAAACTTTACTTTCTTGTATCCATCAAATATTTCCCCCAGAGCATGCAGACGTGCATGTGAAACATACCATCTCAAGACTATTTACCATATGCACTCATCTGCCACATTACCTCAATGTCTTGCACTCCTCCGAATATCTCAAGACGATGTCTGTCTACTCTTCAAGATGACAAACAGCAAGAAGGATGCAAACGCGTTCTGTTCCATTATTATAGCTAGCTCGTCTCTCACCGCTCGGAGTGCTGTTAGTCCGCGTTGTAGACAACATCCGCGAATGCAGGGACGTCAGAATAAGATTCCCGAATCTCGTACGTCCCTTCACCCTTCCTTGCAACTTATAATCTCCAAACGGCAGACGACGATGTTGCCTCTACCTTCACTCCGTCTGCATGTCTATCCATCTCAGCTCGTTGGGACGTCGTGTATTGTTCGTTATTCTCGGAAACGCAGAGATAATTGAATGGAAGGAATTGAGTTCGAGGGGTTGAAGGGTTGGATCTTGTACGGCTGCCTGGATATGCGCGGAGGGTGTACCGACAACATCAGGAAGATGGAGTGCTTTTATTCACGTCCAAATGCGACCGAGATCGAATGTTCTATTCTGTACAGACTTAATATTTAAAGTTTTCCACATGCATCTCATTGCATGGTGTATTTTAGGCGGAGTTCTTTGAATGGGTTGTTTTTCTGTTTATAACTTTCATCCATAGTACAGGAATAGTAGTAATTATCTGAAGAATGTATAGTGCGCAAAAGATAGGGTGTTGATTCAATAAAATCAATGTTGCGTTCACATAGGGTAGAGCGATATTAGTGTAACGTGAAACTATGCACACGTCAAACTGTAGCATTATTTTCTGCGTATGTTCTTGAATTTGTATGTCATGATTACTGCATAAACTGCTAATAAACATACCACGTAACGTTTCAGTCCAATTCCGTGCATTACAAAGGCAATTGTTAATATCAACAGATGAATTTAGATGAGGTCATAGCCAAGCAAATCATTGGTCACAGTTATCAAATTCTTACACTAATTTCGCGGTACTCTATGTGAAGGCAACCATAGGCTTATACACTTCGTGCAACGCTGTCCCAGTTTGTTAATCCCTTCCGAATAAGAGGATTAGCCCAATTCCGCATAATAGACATTCGTTTCCACAATTACATCCTCATTTACATAAAGTTTCATCCCGAAAGCCAAGGCACAGTCGATAGAGTGGACCACGAAGGGTGAATCGTCTCTGAAGAGGGCGAAGACTGTTCCATCGGCCGGGAAAGTGATAGTGATTGTTTCTTTGGGATAGCCATGAAGTTGTGTTAATCTACTTGACAAGCTGAAGGCAGAAATTTCGGAAAAACAGTCACAATTTCTGCAAATAAAGTTTTGTTCCACCAAGACAACACACCGTCTCACTTCAGCGGTGGTCATGGCAAAAATTCACGAGTGTGGGGTCGAATTGATGGAGCACCCGCCATTTTCACTAGATCTGGCCTTCAGCGACTTTTTCTGTTTCCTAGGCTCAAAGTTTTGCACAGAGGACAGAGGTTTTCATAGAATGAGGAGGCCATTACATTCGCAAATACCTGTTTTGCAGAACAAGATCCCAACTACTATTTGGACGGATTAAAGAGATGAGAGCATCACTGAAAAAAGCGCATAGACTTACAAGGGGACTATGTTGAGAAATAAAACTGAGTTTGACAAAAGATGTGCTTGTTTCTGTGTTAGCTGGGAACTTTTCAGACTACCCTCGTAAAGTGGGGCAACAGCAAACACTTTTTTGCATAGTGAATATTTCGGCGTTATTTCAAAATAGACACAAACATTTGAAAAGTACAACAATAGTAGGTTAAGTTCCTTATTTACTTGCCTTCAATTCTGTAAACAGCTATATCAAATTAAACGGGATAATTGAGGAGAAACTTGAATTGTTTTTATAACAACCACAGGTGGTTGCACTTTCCCGACATGCGGCGAAAGTGCATTCATCCCTTAAAATGGCCACTTGAGCACATTACATTTCAACTCGGGGAAAAATTTCTCTTAAAACAACTAAAACAGCAAATGTGAAATTGATAAATTTATTCTGATGTAGCTTCAAACACGGGACAACTTATTTGAAACAAGCACATAAAAACATAAGAAACTTATCAAGTTGTTTTACTCAAGTAAGAAATGCTAATATACATTGGTAATTGTAGTAAGAAACTAAAGACGGCTTGTCTTGTTATCAGGAACAGGCAGACCCTTTTATATTTATTATTTTTCAATAAAACATCCGGATAATCAAAGACACTTTTTCTTTGCCTCTCTTTGTTCTTAAAAATGTGCAGCAATATTCTGAACCACGTGCCTGATCAAATGTGACTTTTCAGATAGAATTTTTCACAAACCTGGCCTCGCGGAATTCAGCAATCACGTAGTCCCCCACTTCTACGGCTTTAAAAACCGGTTGTCAAATTTTAGAATTTCATAGAAACGCCTGTTTTTACATACCAATATTTGAACATCGACAAACTTTACATTATGCCAATTTTGAAACAATAAAATCCATATGATTACTACTATTTCAGATGTGTTAACATTACTAATAAATCCTATTCCCTACAGTTATTTTTCTCAAAATGATTTCAAAATCCAAATGCCCCATTTTTTATACATTTCAGTCATTTTTTTTGGTTTCAGGTATTTATTGTCGATTATACTGTTATGCCCAAAAGCACGTGAAGAACATCCGAGCAATAACGCGACCCATCGATCTTCCAGAAGGAGCTAACGTCAAGAAAAAGAGCGCCAAAAATAAGAACAAAGCCCTCCACATCCATTTGCACAATCATCACAGCTCACCCTATCACGTGAGCGACCATAAAGCGGCTATCACGGTCGGAATCATCATGGGCGTCTTCCTCATCTGCTGGGTGCCGTTCTTCTGCATCAACATCGTAGCGGCCTTCTGCAAGACATGCATACCGGACATTACCTTCAAAATCCTCACCTGGTTAGGCTATTCGAACTCGGCTTTTAACCCAATCATCTATTCGATCTTCAACACGGAATTTAGGGAAGCGTTTAAAAGAATTTTGACCACTCACTATCCGGTTTGGTGTAAATGTGGTTACCAATCCGTTGCTCTGAATACCAACGACAAATTCATCACGGATTATGGCACAAGAACTGTTATCGTTAACGCGAAAAAAAATGGAAGTTATGGCGAGTTTTCCAGCGAAAGGTTGAGTACCGAATCTGCTAGACAGACCAGAGTTAATTCCACAGATAAAAGCATATTAGGTGACGATATAAGCGCCATTTGACACGATAGTGATAATAATTTTGGAGACACGATGGTATAGAACTAGATCGAGTACCAGGTAGGACGTAACTTATTTAATTTATTGATATAGTGTTCTCTCTAGTCTAAAAATGCAGTTAATAAAGTCTATTCTATAGGTATAAACAACATCAAAGATATATCTATATAGGGATACCGCAAGGTTCCATCTTAGCTCCATATCTGTTAAGTATAATTTGTATGATCTTCATTAATTTTAAAAGGATAAAAGTAATTGGAGAAAAAACATTGTTTATACGTATAATTACTTATAAACACATCATCATAGATTGCCGTTAAATGAACTATATACCAATGAAAACCCAAAGAAATATGGCGTCAGTTCGTCATCGTCTTAAAAAAGAGAGATTAAAAAAGGCTGTGCATTGTAAATAATGATGAAAAAATTATGAAAAACCTACATAGATTATTGACGTGAATGTATTGAACCAAAGTAGATTATCTAACACTTACATAATTGTCTAATTTAATATGCGCTAATTGAAAACGAAGGATAATGTAAGATATAGTTTTAGGTGTATAAACAAGGTAGATATACAAATAGAGATAAGATTAAGTTTTTACGTTATAAATATTAATTTTAAATTGTATATTTCTAATTTCAAATATTTTTTATGTCGAGTGTATCAAAAGGATCCAACTGGCAGTTTAACAAAAAAAAAATTAATCCGATTCAATTGCAATATGACTAGAGATTTTCAATATCCAATGGCAGATTCTGTGATTTTTGACACACACGATATAATTTCAATTGAAATGTTATGTTATACATGAAATTTTTCGTGTAGTACTCTTTACCATTCCTATAGGGTTGTTAATTTTTGTATTGCCTCAATTTATTTGATTATTGAAAGTATTAAAATACTGGGGAAGATCAAGCTTATAGAAATTATAAATATACATATACATATGATATGTCATTAAAGTGTAATTATAAAAGATTTAAATGGTATCTACATAATAGTTTGTTACTAAATATGGTTGATCGCTGTTAAAATAAGTATAAATACCAAAACACTTTAAACAACTAATTGTTTATACATATATACAAGGTTGTCTAAAAGAAATTAATTAAAAATACCAAAGGTAGTAAATATATTTTTTTTAAAAACCTTAATTAAATTTATTTTAAAATTTACAAATATCTATTTTCTTGGACGAGTATACAGATAGTCCATTTAAAGTGAAACACCTTCATACCTGGTTTCACGAAAAAAGGTTTCAGACAGAAGTTTAAATATATTCAAGCGGAACATGATACTTTTTCACCATATTCTTAGAAAGGAATAAATTATGATAAAAAAAAGTACTAAAATGCATATGATTTAAAACTAATATTGTATGAGACATTTTGAGAAAAAGCAAAGAACCAATAAATATGCACTTACATCAAGAATTTGTGATGATTACTGATTTATATTAGTTGGCTGTGAAGAGTTTTCCGATAATTTTTTGATGCATGTTCAATTGCGTCACATACCGTCTTTATTATTGTTCTTAATTGTATTTTGTGAGATTTTAATGTTTAAATGCGTATGAAATCACATATGGTCTCAAAGTTATCGGAAAATTTTTAGATACTGATAACTTGTTTAAAACTGTTTTACTTTTTAAACTAATTGTTACAACAATTAACAATAAATGTAACAAAAGATACTTCATGTTTAAATTATTGATAATGGGCCACTATCTTCAATGGTCCTCCGTTTTCTTCTGACTTGTCCCATCATCCTCTGATGATAGGGTCGATTTCTCGAATTTGTTGAAATATGCAACATCTTAATTGGACTTCATTTGCAACTTCTCATCCATTGCAAAAGTCCTCTATTGGCCGTACCTGAGGTACATTGGTAGGATTGTCCAATTTAGGAACAATGTTTATGTTATTTGTCTTACTTCTACTAGTCTCTAGTTACTCTTGCATAATGACAAGAACCTAAATCAGCCCAAAACATTATATCATCATTGGCTTGATTTGTATTTAAAAACAAGCAGTTTAGAGTGGCAATTTTTGTTCTAAAAAATATATCGCAAATGTACATCATAACCTAACCTCTTTTAATATTATTTAACCGAAGTAAGAAGTAATACACATTTTAATCAAAGATAATTTACCTACCTGTAATTATATAAATGACAGAAGTATCTAGTATTCTATAAATGTATAAATAAATCTAATTTCCAATTTCTACAATCAGCTGTTCGTACGGTTAAACTGGCTGTTAAAAGTTAATCAGACCTTCTCGTGCAGTTAACATTTGACGGCGCGGTTTGCTCTAACCGAGCTTGGTGAAACAAATGTGGAAAGACGCAGTCAAGAGATAATCGCGCGGTTAAACTTTTGTGAAACCAGCCATAAGTAGAGAGCGGAATTATATGCATCGGAAATCGACAAAATATGCGCATATATATGCCGAAAAATTCTTCGAAATATGCACAATTCTTGCTAGATATGCAGTTTTATGCACATATGGTTCTGATACCGATTAACTTGTTGTTAAATGTTATAAAATAAGAATAATCACAACCAAGCATTTTACAAACGTTTATTGTTCTTACATTATTCCCACTTACATTTTAACATCACAATTATATACGTACTTAAAATTTGCTAAAATACATACTTAGACACTACATATTTTTATTATTAAAACAATTTAAATTAATTAATTAAATGCTTTTCCAAATTTTCTAATGAAAAACTGTGTCGCCTATCTGTGAAAATGCATTTATATATCGAGAAACTTATTTCAACACCAACGGAAGTTATTGGTGCGTACCTTAATGCATTCATAATCTCAGGACTTAATTCTATACTTGTTTCTGTTTCATCCATTTTTAATTCACCAGTTAAAATCAAACTGATTTTTGCTAAACTTTTGTATCCTACATTTTTATTAATTATCTCTTTAAACTTTTGACTTATTGAGTTTCCTATTCTACCTGGAATATTTGAAACACTATTTTCTAAATCATTGATTAATTTAACTGATTCAGTTAGTGGCAGCGATTCTTTTTCAAGTTTTGTTATTGTCAAAGAAACAAATTCATAATTGGCTTTAATAAATATCAATTCATTAGGCAAAGAAGAGTTTTTAAAATTTCTTGACATTTTGCAATAGAATTGCAGTTGTCAGTAGAGAATTCTGAAATAATGTTTTTGATCTCTAGATAATGGTTTGCATAAAATATTGCGGCATTTAACCAAATACCCCATCGGGTAATGACGGGTTCAGCTGGTAAAGGCGTATCCGGCAGCTTTTCTCTATAAATCTGAACACTTACAGGTGACTTTGAGAAAATTTTCTTAACGTTACTGGTTAATGTATTTACTGCTGGAAATTACTGACGAATTTCCTCAGCCACCTTATTTAATCCATGAGCCAAACAAGCAACATGTATTAAATTAGGGTACAAAAGTTTAGCTGTTAACCCGCTTTAATCACATATGCCGCTGCATCGGACAACGTAACTAAAATTTTTCCTGTGGGAACAACATCGGGAAGAAAAAAATTCATGAAACTTTGATTAACAATTAATATTGTGAGATGGTTTGTTTCTTCTAATTGTTTACAAGCAATTAAATACGATCTACCAGGCTGTTTATTATTTAGATGACCAATTAGTAAATTTGCTATATAGCGGCCACAGGAATCTGTCGTTTCATCAACGGTAAAATATATATATTCGTTTTTAACAATTTCCCTAATGCTACTGATCGTTTCAGAATAAATATCGGTTAGGTAACATTTTCTGAGCAAACTTTCATCCGGAATACTCTTTTGGCAGTACTTTTCTAAAAATTGCCGAAAACACGGATTTTGCAGCTTTTTGAGCGGTAACCATCGCTTTGCACAAATCTGCGTTAAATATTTGTTGCTCACTTTTGAGGTTCCGGCAAAAGATTGTGTCAAAAGCACTTGGCTAAGTTTTGAAACTTGAAGTTTCCGACAGTTTCTTTTATGCATTTCAGTTGCAACATGTTGGATGACTTGAAATTTGCGTTCACATGGCACCTGTAAAGAAAAAAAATATCACCAAAAACTTACAAGAAAATCGTATATGGCTGTACAATTCTAAGTACTAGTGTATTATACACAAAACAAAACTTATCGTTTTCCCACATGTTTTGCAGCAAACTCTTACATCCGTTAGAATAAGTTCAGGAACATTTTTGATCCACGAAACAATTAAACTTGTACTCACTTTTGGCATTTTTCACTACTGCACCAATCTACTTCAACGTCTGGTTATACAATGAATAAGAAACATTTTGGTAAATACTTAGACTTCCTATGAATCAGATAGTTGCCGCTATGGGGGTTGTTGAAAATTATATGATAATTTTATCAAGTGAATTTGCGACGGCCCACCATCTGAAAGATGGCGGCTTCTTTGCGATGTAGGCTCTTTGTCGGTGAGGAGGTCCAGCGACAGCAGAGCCGACTCCGCACCTAATACACACGTGTCCGATAAAATTTGTTGTATTACAGGAAAACATTAATAACGTTCAAAAACAAAAAATATTTTTGTTCTAAATTTGCTAAAAAATGCACGAATATGCTCTAGTGTGCAAAATGCAATAATCGCTGCAATAATCGCTGAAATATGAAAATGTTACTAAAATATGCGGAACATGCAATAATTAATCTACGTCAATCAATTCTAAAAGTTGTTATTCGCATATATACTGAAGCATTTGCTTGTCATATAAAAAATATGGGATATACAAATTGCATAAATTCCGCTATCTAGTCATAAGACTGCGTTTATTATTTTTCGCAAAATCGTTGGGAAAACATTGGATTAATATTGGATTTATAATAAACAGGTACTGTAAGTGATTAACACGTATTATTTTAAATTCCCCGAAGAATGTACACTACGTTTTTTTGCAGTTGCTCGGCTTTTAATACGTACTAAGGAATATGAATCCTCATGCATTAAAAATGTAACAGAAAATACTCCACGGGCATCCCAGAAATGATTATACTATGTGTTTTACCAATATGAATGGCAAATTCTTAATACAACTGCTGAAACATTGAATTTACCGATTAGGTGTTGAATTTTTCCAAAATATCAATTTTGGGTCACATTTTAGTACCTTTATTAATGACAATTGACTGTTCTTTAAGAGTGTGGTGAAAAACGCACGCAAGATCCATTTGAATGAGAAAAACCTTGCCGTGGCCTTTGCTGCTCTTTCTATAGCAATAACAATTTCACCATCTAATGATTGGTATGTTCAAAATTTATTTTTGTAAAGCCAATTATTTCACAGACATTAAGGTGTTTCACTTCAAATGGGCCATCCTGTATACAAGTTTTCTTCTTTTGAACACTATATAAGTGAGATGTCAAATGGAAATAGATGGTCACACCAGGTCAAGTTAAATTAACAAGTTCGAAATGATGCATTCATTCACACTACAATTACTACATGGCGCTGCATGTCCTGTGCTAACTTTACCCGTTTATATTCTAAACTTTGTCGCTAATTTCACTTGTTTAACATTTTCTTGTTTCTTAGCGATTGGACCGGTTGGCGTTCTTTGGCGATTGCTACAGGTCTATGAAAATTGTTATTGTTACAAATATTTAGCTGGTGTTTAGAAGCAAGCGTGTATTTGCATTCTGTAAATAATTATTTGTAAAAGTAAATTATAAAAAATGCTTTGATTCGAATAACTTTCTTTGTTTGCGACTCTTAATGTATGTATTGTATATAACTGTGGTATAACTAATTAGATAGAATAAGGACACAATACTGGTTTTTCATTGTTGTGTTCCACAGTTTTGGAAAAATAATGAAGATGTGAAGATGCATCGTTCCCTACAGATGACCAAGTAAATTATGTTCTTTATGCATTCAATATATTAATCTTATTTTTTGTCTTTAAGTAGTGCGAAACCGCTTTTTTAAGTAGAGTGAGGTATACTACATTTCCACTAATAATTATACAAACTTCGACATTCGTACTTCAATAATAATTTCCTTTATTAATAACATAACAGAAAAATGCCACACATAATCTTAACTATGCGTATACATCCATACTCACTAACAACCTTACTTTACAAGAAAAGAAAAGGTTCAACGCATTTATTTTAAGCGCCAAATTTGAATGAACATCAACAATTAATTTATCAGTAGCGGTCGATGATGACGTAAGCGGGGGGTACGGACACCGATTCGATTCCCTCGTGTATTTTTTGTGCACATTGTACTTGCTTACTTATCCCCGACCTCTTCTACCATAGGTGTAAAGGTTATTGTTCTTCTCCATTTATTTCTATCCTTAGCTGCTCGTTTTGCTTGAGTCCAGTCCATTCCTTTCCTGCTTAATATGTCAGTTATTTCATCATTCCACGTCCTTGTCGGTCTGCCTCTTCTTTTCTTTTCTCCTGTCTCCGTTTCCCATATCACTTTCACCATCTTATTATCGTCCATTCTTACCACATGCCCGAACCACCTTAGTTGATGAGTTTCAATTTTTTGTATAACACTTTTCACTTTTAGATCTTTTCTTACTTTTTCACTTCTCACTTTGTCCATTCTCGTCGCCTCCGCAATTTTTCTTAAAATCTTCATTTCACACGCCGTAATTTTACTTTTTAATTGTTTCCATAAATGAGCGTTGGCACTAACACCACCTCATGTTCATTACTTCTTCTTTGAATCCTCCATGTGTTTCTGTTATTGATCCTAGATATCTTGTTTTTTCTACCACTATTATTTCCTCGCCTTGCAGATCTATTTCCGTCTTCTCCGTTTCGTTTGCTATTATCATTATTTCTGACTTCCCTGTATTTATTCTTAAGTTATATTTTTCTAGCTCTTCTGTCCATCTTTCTATTCTGTTTTTTAATTCTTTTTTGTTGTTTGCAAAGATTATTAAATTATCTGCGTAAAGTAATTCACTTATTTCCACCGGTCTTAGTTTTCTGTAACCTAAATGGGTCCCCCTCTTCACTTTAATTATTTCCTTTGCTATATTGTCCATTATTATAATAAACAAAAGCGGGCTCAAAATACTTCCTTGTCTTACTCCGTTGTTAGTTGTGAACTTTTCCGTTGCTTTCCCCCGTATTTTCACTACATTTTCTGTTGTTTCATATAAGGTACTTATTATTTTTATAAGTTTTCTATTTACGTCCCACTCCTCTAGAACTTCCCAAATTTTACTTCTTAAGAGTCTATCAAATGCTTTCTCTAAGTCTATCGTGCTTATGTAGATCTTTTTTTTGAAACTGTAATTTTCTCTGATACTTGTCTTGTTACAAATATCCAATCTTGTGTGGATCTATCTGCCCTGAATGCTGCTTGTGAGTCTCCTAAAATTGCCCCTGTTTTTTGTTTTAATCTTCCTTCAATAATCCTCTCACATACTTTAAGGACCGTGCTTAGTAATGAGCTATTACAATTATTACAATTTTCCTTTTTATATATATGTAGGTGTTATCACTGCAGTCTTCCATTCTGTTGGGATTTTATTTGTTCTCCATGCGGTTTTCAATATGTTATGTAATAAGTTCATTTCTTCTTCTCCCATGTACTTGATCATTTCATTGTACTATATTACATATATACTACATACATATTGTGTACATTGTACTATATGCAACGGAAATACGCGAGGAAATCAAATCGTTGTCCGCGCGCTCCCGTTTACGTTATTACCTCCCACTACTGTGATTTATGTTTCACTTTAAGCTTATTGAAATATGGAGGCAGAAATAATGAATTCGAAACTATTTGAAAAGCCTGTAGAGTGGTAGACATGGATATGTATATGTTGCAGAGATTTCGTGTTATTAATTAAACATTTTCTTGTCATCTCTATGTTTACAATAGGAAATAAGGGAGTTACTACTTCTTTATTTGTTTAGTTTAATTAATCTGGTAAGATATAATACATTCTGTAAACAGAACTGTTTTAAAAACGATTGTATTCGAAAAATAAACAGCTTGAATCTGTCTTCCAAAGTAACTATGGATCAAAATTATTACTTAATCGATCTCATTTGTTTGATGTATTTATCATTTAAGCAATATCGCGTTCATTAACACATTTTAGCAGGAAACGATATAAATGAAAAGATAAACGCAGATAAATTGAATTTAAAAATCCCCCAACAAAGAACAGTGAACACTACGGCCCATAAGGTACTAATTCTATTTGTGTAGCTAGGATGTTGGCTATCTCTATAACATCATGTATCTATAATAGGTGATATTTAAACTTAGTTAAATTATTTACACTTTGTTATTTCTACTGGTACACATCCAACAAACATTTCTCTTACTTGATTTCGTATGTATACAAATACATACGCTTTTAGTAAATTGTTCAAAAACAAAATTAAGGTAACGGTATTAAGCACAAGTGAAAAATGATTTATGGAAAGGATTTGTTCGACAAAAAATGTAAACCCAGCCTAAGTTTTCATGACCATTTTTCAAACTAAAGAATCTGTCACGAAAACAGTGGTTTAGTATGCCTACATACCAGGTGTGGCAATTAAATAACCGGACTAGCACTACAAAACATTGATCACCAATTACATTGCAAGGTTTATCCCCTTCAATGTACTCTCCTTGCCGATCCCTACAACGCTAGGAAACGTTTAGGAAATAAAAAAAAGTCACAGGGGGCCAAGTGGGGCGAGTACGGTGGGTGGTCCAACACTGTGATGCCGGATTTTGCAAAGAACGCCTTCACAGACGAGGCGGAATGGGCTGGCGCATTGTCTTGGTGGAGCATCAAGGATTTGCTCTTCCACAAATCGGGTCTTCGTCTTGTCACTCGTTCACAAAGGGTAGTTAGAACCTCGACGTAACAATGTTGATTGGCTGTCTGACCTTCAGGAACCCACTGGACGTAGACAATTCCGACGCGACGCTAGCGTAAGGACTTAAACGGACGATTGCTACAACGAGACTGAGCGACGTACAACCGTGCCCATCGAGCTTAGGGTGGGGGAAGTATCTACAAACACAGACATGTTCAAACCGGCCGTAGCGTGCTCGCTGTTTGCCGGTAGTAGCGCCAGACCGGTTATTTAATTGCGACCTCTATTTTCCGTTCGGATACAACCAATCATTATCTAACTATACCTATAAAGAATTTTTCACCATACTCAAGTTCATTGTCTAGTTCAACCAATTAAACAATATATCCCAGTACTCGCTGAATTGCCAAAATGACAGCCGATATTGACCTATTCAGTGCGGTCCTAAAGTGATCCCCCATGCTAACGTTTGAACGACAGAAGCTACCGTTTTTAAAAAAAAGCTAGTCGATTTCTATTTTCTGTGAGCTAACTTTTGCCGTTATCGGCATTTCAATCGTATTTCCGGTCTCACCAGAAGTGACGTCAACTTTCGTTTTTCAAATAGAACATCCTATATACTTTTACATACATATCGCGAATAATGTTGTGCTATGAGCGTCCATGATTCGCCTCGCGCGGCTCCCCACCTTATACGTTCACAGCGGGCAAACGTTATAACACTGTCCATATATTTTAGCGGTTCATTTTACTACAGAATTTACAAACGCAGTATATTATATTTTAACTTAAGAAATATGACGATATGCAGCAATAAAGATTTTGGTAAAGATTTTGGTTCAGCCACTGTTCCAAGTCACATTTCTATATCCCCATTCCTAGTCACTATTCAAGCTGCTGAATGAAAGTCATTGATAGTTTGTAATACTTGAACATCTAATAATTGACATCTAACGTAAACAATGCCCGGAAGAATTAATTCTAGAATTTGTGCATTTTAAACCTGCACTAAAATTCTATGCATAAATGTGTATAGTCAAAAAAAATTCTATTTAGTAAATTGTAAATTCCGTTAAAACGTGAAAACCCGGTATACTTTTTGTGTATCAGCTTCATGTATTTGTTTCCACATTTCCCCGATTGAAAAGAGTGCGAATCTGTTGACGCTTGAAAACGATAAGCGGAGCTAATTTCCGATGTTGCGATTCGATTTTCTTTCTCTCCTAATTTTTACCACGCGCGGAGCGGCTATACGCGTTTACCATTGGTAATGGGGGTGCCGCGAAAACGTGCGAAACGTCGATCGTGGCAGATCGAACGCAAGAACCTAGTAAAAGGAATTGTTACCTTAGAATTGATATTTACTTGTTTGACAAGAGAATTGGGAACTGTTTAATGTAAATATGAAGTTAAAGTAAATATAAAGGCAGGTTTATATACAGGATGTTTAAAATTGTGTGAATCATTGGGAAAATGTAGCTAAAAACATCAAATTTCAATCCATGTTCTTGTTTTCTATTCATCTTGCTTCCTTAATAAATATACAGATTTGGTAGAATAGAAATCTTTTAAAGCTGGCCAAAATATGTTCAACTTCCTATATATCCCCCTTACTTTTTTATTTTTATTTTATTTACTTAATAGAAACAAACAGGAGAAACTGTTAATATTAATGTTTCTACACATAAAACATAAAGACACAATACAGTTGCCGCAAATAACGAAAACTTCAAATGCAAAACACACTACTAATTTATTAATTATTAAGTTATAAAGTTCAAGTGCCAAGGGACAGCAACAATACAGCAACATCGGTTACTTTGAAAAACAATTGGCGATAATATATTTAAAGTTATGTGCATTGGAGGTGGAGGTCTGGTACTGTAATAAAGAATATACATATAGTCTAAATAGAGACAACAGATGATCATTATCAATAAAATTATTGAAAACTTTAAACAAAATGTTCGCCATTACGATTTCGATCCTAGATTTGCGTAATGAGACAGAAAAATCATTTCTGATATCTGTAATTTCCTTGGAATTCCCGACGTAATTAAATACTTGAAAAAAATTATTTAATTATTCTAAGAAATCTACAGATTTTCATAATTCACTGACGGAAACCAAAATAAATTAATTAACTAGTGTACTTGGCATGTAAGAATTAGAATTGTCTGTCGAAATATATACATATTGCAGATAAAATAAAATTAGTATTAAGAGTGGAACAGTTCCTTGACAAGAAGAAGTCCTGTACATGAGCATGTAGTCAGATAAGCACAATTGCCACGCATCGAGCCGGCAAGCGGGAGATGTCAACTTCGATTCCTTATGAAGATGAAATTTTTTTCAAGTATTTAATTACGTCGGAAATTCCAAGGACTTTACAGATTTTCGTAATTCACCGACGAAAGCCAAAATAAATTAATTAACTAGTGTACTTGGCATGTAAGAATTAGAATTGTCTGTCGAAATATTATGATATATTTGCAGATAAAATAACAATTAGGTATTAAAGAGTGAACGTTCCTGACAGAAGGTCCCCGTGGTATAGCGGTTAGCACGCCAGCCCGGCAAGCGAGAGATGTCAACTTCGATTCCTTACCAAGATGAGATTTTTTTCAAGTATTTAATTACGTCAGAAATTTCAAGGAAATTACAGATTTTCATAATTCACCGTCGGAAGCCAAAATATATTAATTAATTGGTGTACTTGCTATATGAGGATTAAAATTGTCTGTCGAAATATTATGATATATTTGCAGATCAAATAACAACTAGGTATTAACGAGTGAACGTTCCTGACATGATTTTTCTCAAGTATTTAATTACGTCGGAAATTCCAAGAAAATTACAGATTTTCATAATTCATCGACGGAAGCCAAAATAAATCATTTCTGATATGTCGATAAGATTCAAAAGGGGAGTTTCTTTTAAATTTTCTATAATATAGGTCTCTTAAAAATCTATTAGAGTGTGAAACGAAGACTGCTATCAAACGTGACACGTGACACCAAGGTCTTTAATCGAGGACGTCCGTGACATCAACGATCCGGCAATTATGTAATAAAACTGAATTTGTCGATTTTTCCTATAAAACGTAACGACAAAACATTTATCAATATTTAAAGGTAATTTGTTATTTGTAAACCAACTAGATATATTATTAATGCCACTTTGCAAAACATATACCTTCATAAGAAACCAATTGACGTCTATTTTAATAAACCATAGGGAAAACCAAAATTGATAAGTTTAATCAGTAGAATGGCGTAACTTACTCGACCGAAGGCTTTCGAGAGATCAGTGTAGACAATATCTACTTGGCGACCAACACCGATCACCTTCGATGGAGACTCGATAAATAGTGGACCTCCCCATAAAGAAACCATACTGTTCGACAGCAATTCGTGATTTAACCTGCGCAAAAACTTTGCTATATATAATCTGCTACAATATTTTAGAAGCAACTGCTAAAATAGAAATTGGCCGACAATTGGACATTACATTCGCTTCTCCAGATTTAAGTATAGGAACAACCGTAGCCAACTTCCATCAGAAAAAATAGTTTCAATATAAGATCAAGAGGACATGTGAAATGCTTGCAACCAAATTCTTTCGACTTTTCCCAATTTGCTAATCATTTATTAGAATGTAATCACCATTTTGATCTTACGAATAATTTTAATGTTTTACATTTTTGTAATAAAGGTTTAATGCTTGACAATCTTAAAAATTTGGAAATTCTCAAACAACTTCAAAATAGCTCGCTTTCCATCAATTCCCAAATTACTTTTGAATCATGATGAATTCTTTCCTCTTCTCGCCTTAAGTCTGTCTATTCAGCTTGTCAGATAGATTTCCTTTTTATATTGGCTCCCCTTTAATTCAACCGATGTCCCTGGACATATTTTGTCCTTTTTGGAGAAAATTTTATTGAAAGATTTTAAATTGTAACCAGAAAAGTTTTTTTACAAATGTTTTTAATGAGGGAACTCATTTAGAAGATGATACATACCGACATTGATCAACTAGACATGTTGACTTCATTAGCCTTTTATTTTTTATTAAACTGACCGTTTTGTGTAGCTAAATTTGTACGTATCATTTATTTAACTTCAATTTTTACATATTTGTAACTTCTGTAGTACTTACTAACTTACTTTAAATATGTGCATTCCGAATTTTCGATTTTGTACCCTATTACTTTTTGAATAAGGGCGAAAACAAAAAAAATTAACAATTTTTTTTGATTTGTTTTCGCTAATGTGTCTTTCAATATTGTTAAAGCATTTCGCTAATAATACTGATTTGTTCCTCTTGTCCTTTCTAGTACGGCCTGATGATGTGTTCACACGAAACCAGTCGCTATTAATTTAAAGAATTAGTTGTGAAAATTATTGTGAGAAAGTGTTTGTTTTATTTACCTTTAATAATGAACTCACACAGAGTCTACATAGATGGTTTATTTTAAAATTAGTTTATGCAACATACCCTATCCCTAAAATTCATTCTTACAGAGATATTGCATCTTTTAAAAAAAGTTTGACATAATATGTTATAGGCACAACTTCCATAACTATTATTAACTAACAATAAGTAAAAGTACGGTAAAGAAAATCAAAACTTCGATTTCCTCCTCTTACATCTTATCTTTATCCTCCCGAGTGGCGCAACCCCATAATTTATTCGAAAAATAGAATTTTTGAAAATACAATCTTTTATTCGTAAACAATAAAAAAAGAAACGAAAACAGAAAACAAACAAAAGAACAACTGATGTAAACGCAAATATATCAGCATAAATTTAAAATCAAAACAAAAAATCTAAAAAAAAACAGTAACATGTAATACAATTGAAATACATTATGAAAAAACTTAAGAACCCTTATTGTAATTTTTATTGCAATAATTAATAACTATCTATTTATCAAATATCTACAATAAATACTCGAAATTCCTTCCACCTCAATACATCTGTTCCACTCCGGAATGCTGCATGAATGCTCCTTAACTTTGTACATAAATTATATGTATTAACCCTTTTTTTATGTAATTTATTTCACAAGTAGCTACTTAGGCTTAAAATTTCGAATCAACAATTAGGGACAGCAACGGTAGTATCTTTTGTTCGCTGTCGTGGTAACCAAACAATACTAACACCAAAAACCACTTGGATACAATATTCAAATGCGAGACTGTATATCTTACTTTCAATATTAAACATATGCATCATTATACAAAAACGTTAGAAATGTAAATTTCCTATACAGTTGATACTGAAAAAATATATGGTGCCATTTAAAAAAATTACCTTTCTGTTGTTTGAATTTGAAAAAACTTGAATTTGCTTGGAAAATTAAATACTTCTCTTCCACACTATATGCATACATCAAAATTTCCCCTCGTAACATCTTCTCAACACCTTGGAGTTCAATTTCAGTTGCATTTTCCCATTGGATAAAACGAGCACCAAGGTATTACGTAGCTGTTTCCTCCATATACCCCGTTCTATTATTTGCAATCGTTTTGCACCAAATATTATATTACCGAGTGCGATGTAATGCGAATGTGCTATGCATGTATGGACGTACAAGGCCGTCCAGGCAGGATATCCGTGCTGTTAAATGTTGTCTGTCGTATTGAAAGGTTTTGTTTATATTTGTATAGGTACTGCATACAGTTCTCGAATTATATTTGGCGACCAATAGCACGTTGTATGCAGTTTATATTGTAAATACGTGTGGGTGTGTTAAAACGTTGGAAAATGGGCGAACTGTTTGATCGATCGGATTATTTTCGGAAAATATTGTGTGGATAATGTATGGAATATTCTATATAATGTATGTGACAATTTAGATATTAATAATTTTATGAATTTTAGTTTAAATTATATGAAATTGTTTGGATTTTATTTAATTTAATGAATGGATATTAATCATTTGTAAGTAATATTATTCACACTTCGTTATCCACGTGTTTTCTATACAAGTCTCTCTGGAAATTAATTATTTTTGATGGGTGTCAACATACAACAGGAAAATGAATATTATTGTTTTAAGAATATATTGCTTCCATCCCCAAATGATGTATCACTTTTCCAAATATGTAAGTTTTTATTTTTATCATATTCTCTTAATGCCTCAAAGAAACTTCACCAGTACCTCCTTTTTTGTTAAAGATTGCAGCTTTGTATTGATATTTTCTATACTTTAATGCTGAAATACAAATTTTTATTCATGAACATACGCTATGATTTTTTCAGGAATAATGTACTTAATAATAAAGTGTTCAAGTGCTTATCCGGCGTCATTAGCGTCGCTTCAGGCACAATCCCTTTGCCACCGTTATTCGCCTCTCGGGTTTATACCACTAACCTCCACAAACAGCACTAAAATATCCCTATACTGTTGGTTTCCGGGTTGGACCCATGTCGTTGTCGTAGCTTTTGCCGACGTTTCGTCCACACTCTTATTGACATCTTCAAGGCTGTTACTGCACACTGACGGTCAGTGTGCAGTAACAGCCCTGAAGATGTCCCATAAATATTTTGTGGATCTAATCATGTTAATTTATTATACAGATCGTCACTAAATGGAAATCTGCTTTTTATTTGATAACATAATTCGATGTGAAGAAAATTAATTAATAAAATTTATTCTAATGGATACATCTTTTTAGGATTTATTTCGTTCAGGTTATCTACTTCTTGTACTAATATACAGATGTATATTTAGGCTATAATGTAGGCTAGATGTAAAAAGTTTGTGGGGTCTGTAGTACTAATTTTCGCTGTTTCACCAAGTATTTCATAAATAAATTCTTATATTTTATTTATAGATTCAAAATTCGAAAATCCTAAAATGTATCAAATTTTAAGTAATTTTATCAAAAATGTATCTACACTTTGCAGTACAACAAATGCACCAAATTTGATACAATTGCAACACTGTTTCCCACTATAAAAGTTCGTAAGCATAAGCGTGAGGAGTCACGTCATGCACGACGACAGGGATGAATCAATAATAATTAGAGCAACGCAAACTGCGCTGAAAGCCAGTGGCTGACGCATAAAAGTTTACACAAAATAAACACGGCCGAGACAATTCGGTATAAGCGTCAGTATAACTGCGACCCGAAAGCCGATCTGTTGTGTATGCATCTACGCTGTCGTATACTATATCGTAGTTCTATGTTTATTTTGAAAATGTTTCCTACGTCGCGAAAACGACCAAAGTTGGACACAATAAGAGAATTTATTGCAGAAATGCCTGATTTAAAATGTGATGGCGCTAAAATTCAATGTGTAGTGTGTAAAATAGATTTAATGTGTTGGTCGAAAAGTGATTGTCTACGGCACGTAAATAGTGCAGGTCATGTTTCAAAAAAAAATTCCACACGAGATTATGACAAATTTAAATTTAATTTATGTGTTTATTGCATGTAATTTACCATTTCCTTTACTAAGGAAGAAAGCATACGTCTCGTTTGGGAATGAATATTCGGACTTTAAGTTACCAAGTGAGAGAACATTACAGAGAGTTGTGCCGTTTGCTCGTGAGCATGTCGAGAAAAGAATTAAATCGGAGTTGCAAGATAAAAAACTGTGGTTATGTGTGGACGAAACAACAGATCGTACAAAACATTCTGTGATTAATGTAATGGTACGCACAATGGAACCACATCGACCGTCACCCTCAATTTTACTAGCTTCCAGACGAATACAACAATGCACTGCCGAAGTAATTTCAATGTTGGTGTTAAATACATTGGAAAAGTTTGAACTTTCAACAAACCAACTGTTGATGTTTATGAGTAATGGTGCCGCAAACATGCTTGCTGTAGGTCGATCTCTTAAAAAACATTGTGCTAACTTGTTGCATATTACATATAAAATTCATACTCTCAGTCTCGTAGTAGATAGTATCAGAAAATGTTATCCCGAGGTAGACGCTCTAATACCACATACAAAAGCTGTGTTTGTAAAATCCCCAAAACGTATTCGGGAATTTTATAGACTATGCCCCGGTATTCCTGTACCACCACAACCTATTCTTACTCGTTGGGGAACATGGTTAGAGGCTGCATTTTATTATCTTAAATATTTTGAGAATATAAAGAACGTGATTTTAGAATTCCACCCAAAGGAAGCTGCGGCTGTCAACGTAAGCCGCTTGAAATTTCAGGATAATCAAGTTAAAACAGATTTGAAAATTATTCAGAACAATTACGTGGGACTAGCGGATGCGATAGAAAAACTACAAAATTCTTCGGTGTCGTTAGTGGAATCTTTGCAAATAGTGCAACATGTTCACGCACAGCTATGCGCGATAGAGGACGCAAGAAATGTTTGTTTTAGAAAGGTTTGAAAGTGTTTTAGATAAAGACTCTGATTTTGGCACATTAAGACAAATTTGTGAAGGTGCGTCAACAGAACCGTTAAGTTATTTGAAAGATTATTTTACTTACGCAAATATAACGTCACTAGATGTAGAACGTTCGTTTTCGGCATACAAAAACAGTTTTTCTTCACGCCGCACTCACTTTGCCAAAACAACTTGGGAAACATATCTAATGTTACAAATATTAAATAGACATTATCCACTTTATGATTTCACGGAGGACTCTTAAAACGGTAAGTGTTTCAGCACGTATCACATTTAATTTATTTTGTGTAAACTTTTATGCGTCCGCCACTGGTTTTCAGCGCAGTTGCGTTGCTCTAGTAATAATCTAACCGCTGCCATAAGAGGACTACACTGGCCATGTGTGCCACTTGTAAACATCAAATTATCAAGTTGCTGCATTCACCTTGAAAATGTCTCAACTAACTAGCCTGCAAAAATTTTACTGGCTAGTCAGTAAAATTTTACACCTGTGCTCATATATTTTATACTATTATAATTTAAAATGACAGCCAAAGTTAAATCTAGAAATGACAAATAAAAACCTGACTTAAAAAAAAAATTGAAAATAGTTATTTGCAAATGTGGAACAAATATTCAACAATACACGCAAGGTAACGGGTTTAATTGGCTTCGGAAGGTGACTGGCTCGCCTTCGGCTCGCGTGGTCATATCCTTCTGCCCGCCAGTAAAAACCCTTTTACCATGCTAGTAACATTAACCCTCTTACTACTTTAGAGCCAATACATCAGCTTCGTGACTTTTGCGAGAAATATCTCCAGCCGATATATCGGTTTTTAATTTTCAAAACAGTTATAACCTGACGCTATCTTTATTTTTAAGAAAAATATGTTAATTTTAAAAAATTTCGTTCAAATTGCATATTTTCCAAGATATTTTTGGCCGGTACATAAAAAATTGTGAGGTAGTAAAAGGGTTAAATAATATAATTGATTATCCTGGCATCTTTCCATCTTTTGCTCCATTATTATTTGCTTTGTTTGTATCATGCTAGTATTCTATGAAATAGTTTTCTTTAATTATGTTCCTATAAACTAGGAAGTCATTAAGTGATTAAACGATTCATTTTGACATAAAGTTCCATTAATTAGATTTAGAAAACATTTGTTTTTCTTTTGGAATTAAATCCATATAAAAATAATATATAAAAATAAAAATTAAATTTTTAAAAATGTATGTATTTGCATGCGTAAGGCATTGACATTTTGAAGATATTTTCCTTGGTGAAACGCTGGTGAAACTCGTATGGCATATTCAATGCTGTAATACGATCTTGTTAAAGAAAAGAAATTTAGTTCATTCAAAATTTAAATTGTAAGAGTATCAAACATTGTTTATTTGAAATCGTAATTGGCCGTGATTTATAGTTGGCAAGTACTATCGGTAACAAACGAGCGAAGAGACGCCAAAACAATCTGCCCTTTTTTGTAGAAATATTATTTGAAGGCCAAGTTCAAAAGAACACAGGGTTTTGTTACGTGACGCGCTAAGATAGGGTGCATAAACGTAAAATTTTAAGGTTAGTTTTTTATTCCATTAATTTATCTTTTGTAGAAAGTTATTATATGTATTTACGCCCTTCTAAACTGCAGAAAGAAGAACGTGATGCTCCCGAATTTACGGACGGAGAAAACATTTTTTCAAATGTTATAACTTTACATATATTATTTTTTCTACATCAAACAGTTCTTCCATCCATTTCTTCTAAGAAACGGAAATTTATCGAACTTCCGATAGAAATAAAGGTATATGTGTTCGCATATACATATATAAAGAAGCCACAAGTAGATTTTCGTAGCAAGCAATCCATTCTTTCCCCAGTTTTCGGATTCTATTTTTTCCCATCAAGCTAAATGTAAGCCGATTTCTGTTTCCTTCCGTTCCACTGCCTCTCGCCAACTCTACGAAACGCGAAACGTAAATATTGCCGTTCCTTTTTTTCCTTTGAACTTTCCCAACATCCCGGCGTGAAAATACAAAAAAAGAAGGAAAGACGGAAACCATCGATGATATAAGCCGAACAAACAGATGCCACCATTGAAAACTAGGGTATTATCCATTCCTATCACTCATATGCGTTCCTGTATTGCTTTCGGTTTGGTAATAAATCGGGCAAAAATATGGAAAGTCTCATCATGGAAAACCGCCATAGAACCAGTAGGTTTTAAAATTATTACCGTCAGCTGCATCCAAAACCGTTGAAAAAAAACACCTTTAATTAGTTAAAATATGCCATTTTGTACGCGTTTCATGTCGCAATTACCACGAGGAATTATCACGAAAGGATATTTCGACCATTTCACGTCAAATGACACACTTTAACCGTTTGAAACGAATTTATCGGTGTTACCGATATGCTATTCGGGCGTGATGCAAATGCTGAAATATTGATGCAAAGTTCTGGGATGTGCGCTTACAAAATGAAGCTGTGAAGGTTGTCGAAATACTATAAAGAAGATATTCCTGTTTTGTCTAAAAATTAACGACAAATTTTCAATTATAAAATGAAGGCCCTCCCTAACAATTTTCCTTTTCAAAACATGCTGTTTTGCTTGAGAGTAGTTTGTATGTTTGGTGAAATTGAAAAATAAATTTTAAATTTTCTGCGTCAATGGCATACATGATTATTTAATGCGCAATTTAAACTTAAATGAACGATTTTAACTCTATTGACTGCATCGGAAATCCTTAACGAAATCTCTGATACTTTTATAGAGAAGATATTTTGATTATTATATAATGGGTATGGCGTTTAAACCGGCGGTTAGTCAAATATTGAGTATTACTAGCTGTATGCTGGAAAGGCCGTAGCCGGGTAAGAATGTGTTTTGTGTCCCCCCAAGCGCTATGCAATGATATTTGCGCAGTATATTTATATTAATATAAGAAGTGATTTTGTAAAATATTAAGCTTCTACCTGGTCCCGCACTCAGGCTAGGAGGGAATTTCAAATAGCGAAATTATTTTTTTTCTCCGAAACTAATTAACCGAATTTCCTGAAAATAGTATATAGTCGAGATTCGATTATCAGTAATAAAATAAAAAAATATCGACTCAATAGTTCAACGATAAGGGTAAGAAAAAAATAAAGATAAAAAATAATGCCCCCATCTATGGTGACGTCATACTGGCATAATCACTATATTATATGTATAGCATTCTCACACTATCTTCTATAATATATATTTTTCCCATAATTGTTAAATTGGTACTTCATATGAGAAATATAAAAAATATCTGCTGACTACCTGCCATTCTAAGGTACATTACAACAATGTAGTCGCAAAACAGTCACTTTACCCGCTAAAATGTTTATTTAGGAATCATTTTCGATTATAGTTTCCCTAATAAGAGAATAATCAATTTAATTCGGATAACTAAAATGTCAAACTTGTGTAAACAGTTATTCAATTCATAGTAGTCATTTTAACCGTATTAGCAAAATCAGTGCATGCAAATAAAACAATTGATACAGATGCCGCAAATTATTATTGGTTACTAAAAATACATGTGTCCAAGCAGATGACAATCTAGACGCTGCAGCGTTTTGTAGTATTTATTTACAGAAATAAACGAATATTGGTTATATATATATTATCTGCTTCCCTCAAAATATTCTATAAACTTTAAACAAAGAAAACTTATACTGTGCTTATCAGCTGTAATAATGATACCCGTAAAGTATAATTACTAGAGTAACCTAAACTTACGGACTCGCATAGGCGTCGGTATTACGGGTTAATATAAGAATACGAAAAATTCATAAATAAACTAAACCGATAGAGAAGCAGGCATGTAGTGTCGACCTTGAATATAAATCATGTTAAACCGCGCTGAGAGAGATTTCGTTTTAGTACCGGTTGAGCTGTTGCAGGGATTAGTCGAACGATCAAGGTTATGTACTTACGTGTCGCTTTTGAAAATATAGCTGGTGTTTTTGTGTGTTGTAGTATTATACCAAGTACATAATTAGTGTATCGTTTCATATAGAACTAATATTTACATACCTAAGAAAACAATGCCTCGTAATAGATTTGCTACTAATGTACATAAGTATGTGTCACTTTTTCCCCATTTAAAATATGACGGTAGTGCAGTTTTTTGTTTAGTATGCAATGTTCGTTTGGCTGCATTGAACAGAACTGAAATACCTTATACACTATTCCTCGTACATTTATTAATTATGTTTACCTCTTGTAATCTTCCGTTGTCGTTGGTGAGAAAAGCACCTTTTAAAACGTTTTGGCGACAATACGTTCCAAAGTATCCATTACCCTCACAAACACAATTACAGAATCATTTACCGCGAATGAAAGAGATGCTAGAAAATGTGTGTAAACGTGATTTGTGTTCCAAAAAAATATGGATTACCGTGGATGAGACGACAGATATAAAGAAAAACAGTATTGTGAATGTAATAGCTCGCGTTTTATCTAGCGAGAACACAGCATCTCGATATTTGTTAGCTTGCGAACGTGTTCAACAATGTACCGCGGAAAATATTCAAAAAGTGATAATGAACGCTTTGAAAAAATTTAAAATTGCCCAAGATCAAGTTGTAATGATTGTGACAGATAGTGCAGCAACGATGTTAAGTGTTGGGCGATCCTTAAAACATATATTTCCTAACTTAATACATATAACCTGCGTCCTGCATGCTTTGCATTTAGTTGGTGAAGTTGTTCGACAACATTACGGAAACGTTGATCGGATGATTGGAAGTACTAAAGCAGTGTTTCGTAAATCTCCTAAACGTTTAAAAGAATTTCGTAAAATTTTGTCCAGGTATTCCAGAACCTCCTGAACCAATTTTAACGCGATGGGGTACTTGGCTAACAGCAGCTTCTTTCTATTTGATCCATTTTCAACAAATTCAATCAGTTATAATGCCATTTAATCGGAATGAATCCAAAGCAATTAGAGAAAGTCAAAGAGAATTTCAAATTCCTCAACTTTTAGAAGATTTAACAACAATATGTACCAATTATACAGTATTACTAGATGCCATCAGAAAACTACAATGTACTGAATTGTCATTGCAGGAATCATTAGACATAGTGGAGAGTGTAAAAAATAAATTACACACATTAAATGATACGCCAGGATTATGCGCTAGTCAAAAGTTGGCAGATGTTTTAAGGAAAAATCCCGATTTTAATACTTTAGAGGCCGTTTATAATAAGTGTAAGAATAGTGAACTTTTAAGTGATTTTGAAAAACAGTTTCTACATGCAAATGTAACTTCCTTAGATGTGGAGAGATTGTTTTCTATGTATAAGAATATTTTTTCTTGTCGACACACAAGGTTTAAAGAAGTAACTGTGGAAACATATGCAATGATGCAAATTAACAGTAGTTCACATCCTGATGCCTCTAATTTGTTGAATAATTAGCAAGTAAGTTTATTTATGAATTTTTCGTATTCTTATATTAACCCGTAATACCGACGCCTATGCGAGTCCGCAAGTTTTGGTTACTCTAATAATTACATATTAATTTGTTTGTATTTTAGCAACTATTGCGGAAACAATATTACTTAGTAATGAATCCCAGATGTGAAGCTTGCAATAAGTTTAAGAAAGTTGGAGGTCCTAAAAAAGTATTGAATGAGGAAGAAGAAGCCACTATTTTCTCTGAGAAATTGGAGAGGCAGCTTAACGTAGGGGATACTATTTGCAGCAACTGTCGTGCGAAAATCTACAAACGGGCAAAAATGGAAAATGAAAGCGACGATCAGCTGTCAGACGACAATAATCAATACGCAGAGTCTTAAGATTTAAACGTTGCTTTTAACATTAATTCAAAATTAAGCACAGAAGAGACTGAACTCATTCAAATTCCACTGCAGCGATGTGTTTATACGCACAAGTATTGTTGCGTTTGCTATGGCACAGACGTGCTAATTATTGTTCCTGAAGAAGCACGGTTGCAATCATATACCAAAAGAAGGATATATATTCCTGTCGGTAATAGATGTTGCAAAAAACACCTTCTAAAATCGCGCTTTTCTGAGGAAGAGATCTACATTTTACGTATACACTCATCTATTACTACAATGAAAGAATCCGAGCTATGCAAAATAATGGAAAGTTTAGCTATAGAATGTGACTCCACCATATTTAATCAAATTGGAAGCTGTCGTCTTTCTGAAAAGCAACTTTTATTTTTTACAGGTTTAACATGGGAAAACCTTAGGGACTTGAGAGAAATGATGACTTCGTTACGAAATACACCTAACAGAAGCGTTCTCCAAGCACTAGTTGTTTTCCTGTTTAAACTTAAATCGGGGAATTCTAACAGAATGATTGCAGCTCTACTTGGCATAGAACGAGAACAATGTGTATCTGAGTACACATCAATTTTAGATTCTTTTGAAAAACACATCCTTCCACTTCATTTTGGTATCGGCGCTATATCGAGGGAGGAACTTCTTCGCCATCATACAGCTGAGATTGCTACGAAGCTCTACAATGTTGATAATCGATTGATGTTAATTTGTATTGGTACATACGCTCGACATCAAAAAAGTAAAAACAATGAGTATCAACGGAAATCTTTTTCGAGCCAAAAAAAGGTGCCCCTGTGCAAACCTTTTACTATATGTACAACGAACGGTTATGAAGTTGATATGTTGGGTCCATACCTTGCAAATGTAAACGATGTAACCATCTTGAAAGGTATAATTGATAACCGAGACGGCCTTCCTACACTACTTACGATCTACTGTAAAAAAGGATGCATTTTTATAGTAGATCGAGGATTTCGTGATGTAAAGACTAATCTAAAGCAGCAAGAATTTAATGTGTTAGTGCCCGTTTTAAAGGAGAAACGGAAATTAACTACGGCGGAATCAAACAGTTCTCGTTTTGTTACAAAAATTCGTTGGCCTGTAGAGGCAGTTCACGGAATTTTGAGCCAAAGATTGGAATATATTTTAAAATCGCTTCATTTTTGCATAATAGTTACGGCAAGCGTTTAAATTCCGAACAAGATAATTCAGAGGAAGTACTGGAGCGAATGATATCCCAGAAAGACATAACAGAAAATACACTAGCCATTGAAGTAGAAGAAAAGAGTTGACTTCGAAGAAGCATAATATTTTAAAGCATCAGCAGTGACGATTTATTAGACATTCCCGAATTATCTGAAAAGCAACTGAAAATACTATTCACGGGAACGTATCAACATTCTCAAGCCATATCATATTTGGCAGAAATCATGAACGGAGATCTTGTTTTATTTATTATTTTTCTTTCTCAATCTATACACACCAATAGAAGAGGTTTTCCCCGTCGTACTCTTTCCCTTCCTGCTCATAGTCGAGTACGGCATGCTTCGGCCATCACGACCAATAATAAATTCTACCTATTAGGTTTCTTGTTATCCATTTTTGATTTATTTGGATGCCACTCATCCCGTTTAGACTAGAAAATGATATATATAGATACAAATAGGTAGCAGATATTGTTTATATTTTTTATATGAAGTACCATTTTAATAATTATGGAAGAAATATATATTACGGAAGTTAGTGTGAGGATGCTATACATATAATATAGTGATTGTGCCAGTATGACGTTACCATAGATGGGGGCATTATTTTTTATTTTTCTTTTTTCTTACCCTTATCGTTGAACTATTGAGTTGATATTTTTTTATTTTATTACTGATAATCGAATCTCGACTATATATTATTTTCAGGAAATTCGGTTAATTAGTTTCGGAGAAAAAAAAATAATTTCGCTATTTGAAATTGCCTCCTAGCCTGAGTGCGGGACCAGGTGGAAACTTAATATTTTACAAAATCACTTTTTATATTAATATAAATATCCTGCGTAAATATCATTGCAAACCGCTCAGGGGCACAAAATACATGCTTACCTGGCTACGGCCTTTGCCTTCGAGGATTTTTGATACAGATCTTTCAAATAAAAATATTGGCAGTACTGAATTATATCCGGCTTATTTGCTTTTTTTTTTAATAGAACAGCCTGTATATTTATATAATAATAATCGCACTTTTTCATACTTTTACTTACACAGATAAATTTACTTCATCGTTGTTCCCATTCAACTTTCTATGCTATTCGTTTAATGTTGATAGATGCACATATCCGTACTTACATAATTCTGCGAACTGTCGCAAAATATCTTTCATATTAACCTAGAATTTTCCAGTCTTAGTAACACATGGGCTGAAAAGTCCCGGGCCTGACAAAGAAAACACTTTTTTTTTGTTCAAAATTAGCTTTATTCATCAACGTAATTTCCATCAAGAACAACGCAATCATTCCAGCGCCGCTCTAACATTTCAATACCACTTTTGTAAAACGATTTATCTTTTGCCTCAAAATATGCCTCAGTTTCAGCGATAACCTCTTCATTCGAGCGAAATTTCTTACCGGCGAGCATTTTTTTTAGGTCTGCGAACAGCCAGTAGTCGCTGGGAGCCAAATCTGGCGAATACGGTGGGAGCAATTCGACGCTCAATTCATGTAGTTTTGCCATTGTTTTGATTGACTTGTGACACGGTGCGTTGTCTTGATGAAACAAAATTTTTTTCTTCGCCATATGCGGACGTTGCTTTGCAATTTCGGCCTTCAGACGCTCCAGTAACGCTATATAATATTCACTGTTGATGGTATTTCCCTTCTCAAGATAGTCGATGAATATTACACCACGCACATCCCAAAATAGCGAGGCCATAACCTTTCCAGCCGATTGTTGTGCTTTCGGGCGCTTTGGACGAGGTTCACCAGTTGCTGTCCACTCAGATGACGATCGTTTTAATTCCGGAGTGAAGCGATGGATCCATGTTTCATCCGTTGTCACATATCGACGCAAAAATTCCGGTTTGTTACGTTTAAACATGGCCAAACACTGCTCAGAAGCATCAACACGTTCTTGTTTTTGGTCAACAGTGAGCAAACGCGGCACCCATTTTGAACAGAGCTTTCTCATAGTCAAATGCTCATGCAATATAAAGCCAACACGTTCTTTTGATATCTTTACGATGTCAGCTAACTCACGCAACTTCACTTTTCGATCATTCAAAACGATTTTGTGGATTTTTTTGATGTTTTCTGGTGCTACCGCCTCATTTGGACGTCCACTGCGTTCTGCATCATCGGTGTCTCTACGACCACGTTTGAAGTCAGCAAACCAACGTTTTATTGTTGTTTCTGATGGAGCGGAGTCCCCATGACACTTTTCAAGCCATTGCTTCGCTTGAACGGTATTTTTTCCCATCAAGAAGCAGTGTAAAATTAAAACACGAAATTGTTTTTGATCCATTGTTTTGGAAATAACAAAAGTAGCGTCACTCTTAGCACAATAACTCACAAACTAATAAATAGAATATCATGAAATTTTAACAGCTGTCTTTTTAAGGTTAGTACTAACTGCAAAACAGGTGAATGCAATAAAACTAGCGCCATCTATGTGTTAGGCCCGGGACTTTTCAGCCCATGTGTTATGTTAGCATCTGACGCCCATCTTTCCATACCAATCTTAATCGTGCCTCCCATGCGACGATTTTCTAAAAATCGCATCAAAATGCGGCTATTATCTCTACTCACAAAAAAAAAAATCCTGTGAAGATAATTGGAACAACGTTGTAACAACGTTTTTATATTGAAAATTCACGTAATTGTAGAAAGCTACGCCATCGTTAAAGAATAATTTTCATTAAAATATTGGAGTAATCTTATTGTAACTAACATTCAATAAATATTTGTTATATTAGTATTTCAATAAGTACGATATATATGCTTGCACAATTGAAAAATATGCAAGTTTATTGTAGTAAATGTTGCAAGCTTTGCACCACTCTGGTTTCACTAACTGCTACAAATTGTCCGCGTCACGGATTTTATAACTATTTATAGTGGCATTTCCAACAATTGTAGAAGTTATTTTCATTTGTCTTTTATACAGAAGTCCTAAAGTATCCCCCACCATGCTAACTTTTTAACGACAGAAGCTAGCGTTTTTAGAAAAAAAAAGGTTAATTTCTAGTTTTTGTCAACTAGCCATTGCCGTTATCAGCAGTTCAATTGCATTTCCAGTATCACCGGAAGTGACGTCAACTTTCTTATTTTAAATAGAACAACCTGTATATTTTTACGTTTTTGAAAAGGTAATCGAAAGGCGAATATAACGATACCACATATATTATATTTTAACTTAATAAGCATGACGGTATGCAGCAATAAATGTTTTGGTAATCTGTTTCTGTTGTTACGCAAAGTTAGCTAGGAAAGAGCGCCGAATTGTTTCTAGTAACATCAGATTGATCCAAAGAGCTCATTAGTATGCAAAGTAATCATAACAATTGTCGAACTGTCAAATCTCAATTCCAAAAGCGAAAATTATTCTTGTTGTTTAATGTTATTATATCCTTCATTTGTCATACTTTCGTTCTTTGTAATGTACGCAAAGTTGGCTAGGAAAGAGCGCCTCATTGTTCCTTGTGGGCCCAGACTGATCTAAAGAGCTCGTTGCTAAGCAAAGTAATCATAACAATTGCCAAACTGACAAATTTCAGTTCCAAAAGCATAAATTATTCTTGTTGAAAGTTTGTTTAAATTTGTTAATTTTTGATAGACAGTATGTTAAGTCTTTTGTGTTGTTACCTTTATGTTGGCTTTGGCACGAACCAAAAATTGCTGGGTCAACTTTAATATTATGTATATCTGGCAACAATTATCACCTTATTTGCCATGATTGCGCAACAAATTGCACAATAATTAAAATCATATTATCTTCTGTTAAAGCAGTTCGCTCTGTACATTTTATCCTATCTATCCTTACTTAGCGCAAAGTTCAAATATTTCTAGCTGTACAAGGGCAGTGTTCATTATGTTCCTGTTCCTGATAATTGCTGCATTATTCACCGAATACTCAAATTAGGTACTTAAAGTTTATCTTACGTGGTCCATGCGGAAGCCATTGTAAAATCAACAACAGAAAGAACTGAAACTTAAGCACATTGTTTATGAAAAACTAACAAATTTAAACGAACCTGCCATAATTAATTGAGTATAATAAAGTTCGATAAAATAAAAGAGAAACAACAATTAACAAAACAATTTAAAATGAGAGAAAAAATGACGAAAACATAGAACGAAATTATAACAAATGCGGGATATAATAACAACAAATAAAAAATTGCTTTGGTGATAGTTATGACTACTACTACTATTTCTAGCGTCACAAGAAACAATTTGGCGCTCTTTCCTAGCCAACTTTCCGTAACAACAAAAACAGAATACCAAAACCTTTATAGCTGCATATCATCATATTCCTTAAGTTAAAGTCTGGCATATGTGATACCGTTAGATTCGCCTTTCAATTACCTTTCCAGAAACATAAAAGTGTGCAGGGTATTCTATTTAAAATAAGAAAGTTGACGTCGCTTCCAGTGATACCTTCTGTATCACTGGGGGTGGGGGGGGGGATACTTTAGGACCTCACGGTATATTTATTACTGCTCGATATATTTTTAAATACTTTATTTATATTATTAATGGAATATACTGTATGTTACAATTTTAGTTTCAATAATTTTTTTTCTATTTTCCTTTATTTTTTTTTTTCATTTGTTCATCCCCACTCCTCTTTTAGTTGTTTCGAGACTCCATAAAGACGCGTTTCCCAGGTTGAAAATATTAATCCGTTTCGGGGACAACGGGGGGTCAGGATAATGTATTGATCATTAATGTGATAGTATGAATTGAGATTATAAAATACGATAATTACACATAAAGGGCGTTTCTGTACCAAATAGTAAAGTTATGTAAACAGGATAGCACATTTTGCATCTATCGAATTGTTCAGAAATTAATTCAAGTTTAATTAATTAATTCTTTAAAAAAACTCAAACTACATAATTAATTTTAAAACCATCTATTTCCATTGTCAAAATACTACTTCTAACTCTTTAACTGCAACTTTGAGATAAAAAAATATAAAGTTATGTCATACCATTTCTGAAAAAATATCAAATATACATGTATGCTTTAAAAAATATATATCGTTTACACTATACGCAGAAAGCGTTTACGAACACTCTGTATATATAAATATACACATAAAGGTCCAAATATTTTCAAAAGGACTAATCGATAACATATTTTCTGTATTTTCTGTCCAAGGATATTAATGTAAATAGCTGTAAATGAATAAATTCGCTGTATGTATGTATATATTGCCACTAAGAGCTTTATGTGTGTACCTTCTTGTAACATATACGCCGTATATTAAAAAAACGAATTTGTTTTTTTGTTATTTAAGATTGGCAATATGATTTTCGGTGTTAAATTAAAATTTCTACTATACTATTAAATTCTCATTATTTTTTAATTCATTTGACCAAAAATAGCTAATAGGTACAACTATTGTTACATTTACTATTTATACAGTATGTCCACGGTAAGAGTGAATAAGAGGAAAAACTTTTTTATTTTACATTTTAGGGAAAAGGAGCATACTTGATAAAAAGTTTTGCTTGTATTTAAAATGAGATTGCCGTGGAGAACATTAACGTTCCACATACTGGGTGTCCGGAAACGAAAAAAATACGAAAATGTCATAAGAGTAAACTACCATTACTTTTACTATTTCGAAAAAGTGGCACTAGGAAAAGTTTTTTGGAATTAAAAGCTACGACAGATTTTCAATTTATGGCCTTTTTCTCCTTTATCGTAAAGAAATATTTTTATCGAAAATTTTGCTTGTGATTTAAAATAATTATTATTTAATCCTTGGCGTTATTTCACTTTACTTCAAATAGTAGGTGGTGGCGAAAATGACATTTTATGTTTCACTTTTGTCACTGTACATCGTTAAAAATACCCAAGAATAATAATTATCAAAAAATGCTAACTCTACAGCAAAAAAATTATTTAATACAGTGCTACGGTAAGGATAATAACAGTTATCGCCAAGTAATTCAAGAATTTAATGAAAAATACCCCGGTGCGCATGTGCCACAGTCGTCATTACATAAAATCGTTCACAAATTTTTGAGGACAGGGTCGCTATTGAAAACACCGAGACAAAAGAAAAACTATAACGATGAAGATGCCGCTACTGTACTGGTCTTACAGTCAGTGAATGAATATCCAAGGATGTCACTGAGGAGACCCTCGGAATACTTAGGAGTGGTGAAAAAGTTCCAAATACAAAAAATTTTAAAACAAAATAAAATTGTGCCATACAAACCAGTATTTAATAATAGTTTAGAAACAGGCGACCAAGTGAAACGTCTCGACTTTTGTCTGTGGATCGAAAGTATGGAAAGAAATGTTCACCAACAAATTATATTCTCGGATGAAACCACTTTTTCGACAAATGGCATTGTTGCATCGCAACATTCACGATATTGGGCAGCCGAGAATCCTCATTTTAGAATACCGTCTCCTTTTACGGAATAATAGGACCATACTTTTTTCAAGATACGTGCAACGGAAATAGCTACTTGAATATGCTCCAAACGTTTTTCACCGACGAATTGGAAAATTTACCATTGGCCTACCGAAATTCTTTGTATTTCCAGCAAGACGGTTGTCCGGCGCATACTGCTGTAAATGTTAGGACTTGGTTACAAGATACATTTCCTAATCGTTGGATTGGCCTACATGGTCCACATCCATGGCCTCCGCGGAGTCGATTTAACGATCACGGACCTTTACTTGATGGGTCGACTCAAACAGATTCTCTACAGCAGACCTTTGGACAATGACATGAACCACCTAAAGCAACGAATTAGGGAAGCTGTACAGTCCATATCCTTAGAAGAGGTTAGAAGAAGTTATAAAGAATTTCTTGCTCGCCTTCAAATTTGTGTGGACGTTGGTGGAGGACTGTTCGAATAGTTTTATTTTAATTTTTTTTTACGTTAAAAAATGTAACCAGTTTTGTGTACGAATTATTTAATTAAAGTAGGCCAATTTTCCCATAAATTGAAAATCAGTCGTAACTTTTAATTCCAAAAAACTTTTCCTAGTGCCACTTTTTCGAAATAGTAAAAATAATGGTAGTTTACTCTTATGACATTTTCGTATGTTTTTAGTTTCCGGACACCCAGTATGTGGAACGTTAACGTTCTCCACGGCAATCTCATTTTAAATACAAGCAAAACTTTTTATCAAGTATGCTCCTTTTCCCTAAAATGTAAAATAAAAAAGTTTTTCCTCTTATTCACTCTAACCGTGGACATACTGTATAATAACTGCTATAACTAGATTTATTTGTATTTTAGTTAAATAATTAATGGAATTAAAGGTTAACATACACAATCCTATTGCCAACATTAAAAAAATTTATAAATAAATAAGACCGTCTGCAGTACTGTTACATCATATACGTTATTCAAAAAGATTATAATAGAGTTACAAAATTATCAAAAGTAACTATAAATGGTAAATGAAAAACCAATCAATTCCAGCTAATTTCTAGAATACTATACAGTAGATCACTTTAAAAGTATCCTCCGGATATCGCTGCAAATATATCCAAAACACAGGGTTTATTAAAATGAAATGAAAAGATTCTATGGAAAGTGTTAGTAATATTGTTAAAAGTCTCGACGAACATATCTTGTATTTTATAAATTCTTGTACAATTTTACTACCTATAAATCGTTTTTGTAAATAGAGATTTCGTAGTATTACCAACATTATTTATTTCGAATGTATATACTAAAAAGAAAAAGCTACAAGCTAACGTCCTAAGATTAAAAATTACTTCTTGCTACATAGAATTGAGTTTCAAGACGAAGACTTGACTTTTATTGAATGTTTTGTACCCTACAATAATATCGATGTTATTATACATATTAAAAATAAATAATTGTCGATCATTAGTTGTACATAGTTGAAAATGAATCAAAGATAAATATATGCTATATGAAATGATTTGAGATGTTTTTATTGGACTTACCTTCTTCAAATCCTTCCTTCTAGTTCTACTTACAATTAGATCAAAAAGGTATCACAGGTAAGTAATAAATTGAAAAAAAAAAAACAATTTACTTTTCTAACTTTTTTTAACAAATCAAGAACTTAATTAAGTACAACAAACAATTTATTGCTTAATTTTCTTTTTACGTTTAGGTTCTTCTTTAGCAGCAATTATCCTTTGAAATAACACTACCTTTTCCTTATTCAAAGGTTTACTTCTGAAGCTAATATCGTTCCAAAAATGCTTTTTAGTGTAACTCCAAATTCTTTCTGATTTTGGAATGTTTAACTTGTCCAAAATCTTTTCCGATAAGTTTGGAATAATTGGATACAAGATTATGGCGGATATTCTTAAAGCCTCCATAGCTAGATGGATGGTTGCTTTCAATTCTTGTTGTTTTTGAGGATCCTTCCGTAACTCCCATGGTTTCATCGTTTCGAAAAATAGATTCGCTGTATGTAGTGTTGCCATAACAGCGTCAACAGTTTTGTAGAAATTGTATTCCATGTAATGGTCGTAGCATATATCTGTTAAACAGAAGATTAAAAGGAAAAATATAAAACCGTCTATTGAAAATATTTGAAAATAATAACCTAAACTAATTTTAAGATAGTCGTATACAAACAACATCCAAACACTGGCAAAAATGTTAGTGTTCTACTAATGTATACTATAAAAGAAGTTAAATTTGGCCTGGAAAAGAAAATAATTCCTAAAATGAGCTGTTCAGATTATGGAACAATCTTCATACCACTAAGATTTATTCATGATAAGCAGTTAGTTTTGAAACTTTGGCCTGTTTGGCAAGTATATTTTCGAAAGTACGAGGGTGTATCAAATATAAACGGGACTCGTTTTTTTTTTTATTCTAACTTTATTTAACTAAATTTACAAATATATATTATTTTTCTACATACTCTCCCACCCTAGAAATACATTTTTCCCATCGGATTAGAAGCTTTTATTCCATCATCGTAAAAACTCTTCGGATGTTCGTGTAGTCATTGGAGCACAAACGCTTCCACCGCTTCGTTGTCGTCGAAACGCTGGCACTTGTCCTTGGGCGGCGATCATGGCTCTCGTCCTCGACTTTTTCACGCCGTCTAGAAAAAAAATCTTTTGTGCCATGCAAACACACAAGTTCTTGACAGGGTATTGTCCCCGAACTGTGTCTGCAATCGCCGCAAAATTTCGGTTATGTTTACCCCCTCCTTGGTCAAAAACTTGATGATAATCCGCTGCTCCACGGAGACATACACTTCTTTCTCGCTCATGGTTTCTTTTGATACTAAAAGAACCCGAGAGAGTTGCAGCCGATTCACTCCTCTCCCTAACGGTACAGGCTACCCGCGCATCAACCCCTCCAAGTATAGAAGCCCTCCGGAATTTTTAAGAAAATCAGTCCCGTTTATATTTGATACACCCTCGTAAGAACAGGTTCAGCTAATATGATTTTTCATGCTGAATTTTATTTTCTACTTCCTAACTTTTGTCCGCTTGAACGTTGGCCTTGTTTATATGAAGTGTTTAATCCACGAATTAACCAATCTATTGGAACTAGGTTCGAATAAATTGGTTTGGTTCCAATAAACTGGCGGTGTATACTGGAAGCCTATCAAGGGACTAACGTTTAGTACGGTTCACCTACGAGAAGAGGACCGAACAATTTTTTAGTTCGTACTTGCTACTTTAATTCGAATTTCACACTGAAAATGCGATGAGAATTAAACATAAACTTGGCAACGTTTCGAATTATGCATGCGAGGTTAAATTAAATAGCGAACAACAATAAAACCCGGGTGCACATTGAGAGGCGGGCGTCGCAGTCGGCGCAGTGTAGGGCAGGAGACGCAAGCTCGCACAGTGCGGGAAAATATTGCGCGTATTGCAGCCAAAGCGCATATTGGAGCGCAGTTGTACACAAGTCGTGTGCGTTATATAATTGAACCGTTTTATTCTTTCGTTAGATTAATAACAGGTGTAATTATTTTTAAAATTATTATGGCAGCGTATGATAAAGCCGTGGTCATGGCGATGACCTTATTGAGTTCCGAATCCGATTCGGACACAGAATTTGGCCAACCTCTTTGGCTTTCTAATGTGTTAAAAAGAAAAAAAAGCTTTTTATAAAAGGAATTATATGGAAAAAAGGAAAAGCCATAGTGAATTCAATTTGTCAAAGGAATTTTTTGAATCTAAATTCACCAACTACTTTCGACTAAGTAAGTCGAGCACAGTTCGAAGAATTTGATAGAACAAGCAATTTCTTCAGAAGGGTGTAATGCTCATAAGCCCATAGAAAATAAAGAAAAACTATATTTTTAAGGTATATTACAAAAAAATACGTACAAAAGTATTTTTTTAGGAATATAAACATTAAACTATAAAATTGTTTACATAGTTTTGAGGGGTGTATTGTTCAGTTTCATCGAGGGGTAATAATGTGTTTCCTGAAAGAGGTACTGTTCCAGTATTATTGTATGTTGTTATTGATTGATTTATCTCTTGGCCATACTGGGGTGGAAGCTGCTAATGGCTATTACCGCTGGTAGACATTGGACTAGGTGACGGAAGAGGTGTATAGAGTGTTTCACCCTGGTTTCGAAGTATTGGGTCTTATTGAGTATAACCCTCATTTGCTAGTTTACAATAATTTGTATAAAACTCTCCTTGTCTGAAACCAGCGCTGTTGCCTCGCCTTTCGGCGGGATTTCTCTTAGGGAGATCACTGATCAGCTGATCGGTAATATTTATGTTACCTGTCAGTTTCAGTGTTTTATTTACACATTTTTTCGATTAATAAGGAAATCAGTTGTTTATAAAAACTACTAAATAGTAAGAATTATGAATAATGATCAATCTAAAAATCGTGAAATTATAACTCTGACGTTTTTTGACTAATCTATGTGCAAAAAAAATACTACTATTGTCCATACTGTTTTTCCCCAAGGCCTGGAACAAAATTCATATTACGCCAAAATTCAGATACGCCTTAGGGGATAGCTACAAAAGTATATTCTACAGCTGTATATAGGATGGGAAATAGAACAGTTTCTAATATAATAAATGAAGTGTCTGCAGCAATATGGCAAAAGATGCAAGCTGTTTACCTACCGAAACCTACCACTGAAATGAGGCAAACAATTGCATTGGATTTTGAATAGAGATGGCAATTTCCACACTGTGTGGGGGCTTTGGATGCTAAACATATAGTAATAAAAAAAAAAACAGGGAAAACAGGATCTTCATATTACAATTATAAACAAACATTCTCTGTGGTCTTAATGGCTACCGTAGAAACTATAAATAAGTTCACTATACTTGACAAAGGTTCATTGGAAAATTTAGTGATGGCAACATTTTCTCTAGTAGTCCCTTAGGACGCAAAATGGCAAAACAAACACTGTGTTTACTTGAACCTACTTTGCTTTCAACAATTGAAAAACCTTAACCCATACGTTTTTGTATGAGACGAGACATTTTCATTAAGTGAAAATTTAATGAGACCCTACCCCAGAAGCAGTGTTACTGGTGACTAAAAAAATATAGTCTTCCACTACAGGCTATCTCGACCACGCCAGTGCGTTGAATGTACCCTTGGCATATTAGCATCCAAGCTTCGTACCTTTACTACTAACTATTTGAGAAAAGGCAAAGAAAGTTGCAGTAGCTTAGAAAATGCCGTTGATGGAATGCCTTCAAGTCAGCTGATTTCACTACGTAGAAACAATAATCGAAGTGGATCGAATGCATTTGCAGTGAGAAAAAAAATTACTACGGATCTTAACACAGAAGGTCAAGTGCATTGGCAGCAACAAAGTGCTTTAATTCGGAAATTTTAATATAATATCTGTTGTAAGCATTAAAGAAGAAAGCCCACCCAATGCGTAGGGGCCCTAGACGCAAGGGGGTCCAAAGGGCCTTCCGATGTTCTATGTTTTTACTCCTGTTATAATAAATAAATCTTGGAAAGATCTTGCGTGGGGACCCAAATTTGGTAGTTACGCCACTGTATGTCACCCTGAAGCTGTAAAAAAAATATCGGGTTGTCCATTTAAAGCCGGTAATGAAATGACGTAATTTTACAAATTTACTTACCATTTTTAAAATTTAATTTCTTTGCTATGTCATTCCATATTTCGTCTTTCAATCTGGATTTTAGGTAACCATCAACGTTTACATCATATAACACTTTGAAATGTCTTACTTCTTCGATCAGCTGTTCGCTTTTATTATTATTATTATTCCCTATTATTTATTTTCTGTAAAAACTATCACACTACGTCGCACGTGGAGCAGAAAACTGTGTTCTTGACACTGCTCCGCGCAGGCTTCAACGCGTCACAGTTCTGCGCTGTCCTACGCCGTGTCTTAATTTGCGCGCGTAGATTAAATTTCACACAATACAAAAAACTGCCCTGTCCTGCACTGCGCCGACTGCTTGGCCTGCCTCTCAATGTGCGCCCGGCTTAAGTCTCGGCACACTCCGCACCACACAAATTGTTAATTAACTTGCAGCAGCCGTTTCGAAGACTCGTGGGCCTTCATCTTCAGCTGCGTGACCGAAATCGGTCACGCGGCGAAGACGAAGTATGCCGGGACTTATTGTTGTTTGCCATACTACCTCACAGTCCTCATCATAGATTAGATAGATTTATAAAATAGGTTAGATCGGGTTAGACTTTCGGTTTGTTACATTTATTACGTTTATTGTCCCTTGGGATGAAGGATAGAAATAGCAGTCGAAGTAAGAGTCCAAATTGGACTGCTAAAAAGGTTCGCTGTCTTTTTAGAATTGTATATTTATAAAGAAATTATTAAATTAATGGACAGTAAAAAATATAAACATGTTGACATATTTTGTTTATTGGTGCCAGAAATGCACAAAAGAAATTATAAAAAAATAAAAAAATATGCAAAACGAATGAAGTTAAAGGATTGCGTGAAGAATATAGCAAAATTCGTGAAAATAACAAAAGTGACGCTACTTCAAAAGCCTGTGCATTTTATGAAGAATTGAATTTATTATTTAGCCCGAGACGCAAACATAGCTAATAATTTTCAAGGAATCGATATAGAAGAATGTGGCGTAGCATTCTTCTTTACAGAAATAGTACCTAACATTTAGCGATTTTGAGGTTATGATCACGTTATGATGTTGTTGCCATGTTGTCAGATTATACGTCAGAAATAAACTACAGATTCATAGTGTGAAACACCAATATGCAAACATCAAATAATTTAGCCACACTATCCCCACTTTCTTAGTACTTTAGTACCAAACTAAACAACGTACAGTGTAAACAAGGCCATTATCACATTCAAGAAGTACTTTTTTGAGTTCAATTCGTGAAAGAAGAAATAGTGCTATTAGTAGTGACCTTTTGTTCTACTATTACCAATATTTACTTGCTGATTGTCACTTATTCCATCTGATGATACCCACACTATATTACCATATTAAAATGTTCGAGGTTGGCGTTACTAAATTAAGGTTGCAACAGCGTGCAATTGGTTAATCTGCGTTTTTAGTATGATTGATTATACTTATATCAAAGTAGCAACAACTAAACATAACGAATGGCAGATATAACAAAATAAAATATTGTAAATTCGCAAAATATTGCCCTTATTAAATACTAATCCAGAGTTTTTTTATTGTCAACCTATTCTATACACTTCTCGATGCTCACTGTATACCTGTAGCGATCGGTAATGACGTAAATGGGAGGGCACGGACAGCGATTCGATTCCCTTGTGTATTTTCTTGCATATTGTGTACGTTGTATTATGCAACGGAAATACACGAGGAAATCAAATCACCACCAACCGCTACTACTGTACACATAGTTATCTTAAACTGGGTCTAAGCCCAAGAACCTTTAAATGAATCACAGGTAACTCAATCGCAAATGTAATGTAAACTGGAATTTTAAAAAAACCTAAATAGTTAAACCGTAATAGTTATTCGTTTAAGCTTAAATGCTATATACTGAAAATTATGGAACCCAAATGTGGGATAGCTTTCCCATCATCCCACTGAAAATTGTGGTATAAATATTATAATTAGGGTACAGTTGGCAACTCTGACTGTATTTATACTACAGCCAACTTCACCGTATTGCCATCTTATAAATTTATAATCAAATGACAACTTTTTATAATTCATACGCATTATTTTAGCAGATATCGAAAACTAGTTAGCGTGAAATCAGTCAGAACATAGTTTCAGATTTTTCTAGCCACTCAAATCGCGTCTGATTAGTAGGTGATTTCTGCTGAACAAACCGATAATTAGATTTAAATACAAGCTTAAACGAACAAGAAAGTTGAAAAATGCTAACAAATATATTACTTGATAAATACTTCTTCCAAAAGTAATCAAAAATTTAACGGATTCCACGTTGAGAATCGTTAAAATTTAACATGTCAAAAAATCTTAACTTTGATAGAATTAATACACAAACGCTAAGTTACTGCGACAAAAACACGCCTACATTCAACTATTACTTCCCAAATGCTCTATTTCTGACCCCAAATCCATAAAATCTACTAACCAACACGCCAGACAATTTGGAATTAAAACAAAGGAAAAAGTGAAAATACTAAAAAAAGATTCGTAAATACCGGATAGTGACGTCAAAGATTCCGTTAATTTCTGGGCAACAGGCATCCGCGATAGAAAAACCTCGTTAAGCGTTGCATCTTCAGCGACGGCTGGAAATATTTGCTCTGGGTTCACCGTCACGCCGCAGCATCTGTTCAACAAGTTGCCCAGCGTATCTGCTAGTTCGGCATTTAGAATCCGTCGTAATTTCTCCTCGCTGTAATCTACGCGTTGGTAATTTAAGTCAATAGCTTTTTTATTGAAAGGGAAAGTGAGCTTTAACAAAAAAAACGGTGATAACTTACTTCCGTCGCTGTGAGCGACACCTTCGCGCAATAGGAAATATCTCAAACCATCCGTTGTGTACGTTTCGCTAGTTTGGATCGGACAGACCACGTTATTCTTCGATTTGGACATTTTTTGATCATCCACCGTCCAGTGGGAATGGCATAGGATCGTTTTGGGTGGTTCCAAACCTGCTGCCATTAGAAAAGCCGGCCAGTAAATGCCATGGAACCTATTAGGAATGCAAAACAAGACAGTAATGTCAAATCTCTTAACTTAATATTTAATTACGTAAAAGATAATGCGCATAACCCCCACCGCAACAAACAAAAACAATTATACACGTCGTGTTTCCCAATTTGGATTTCCTCAATTCCGATAAGTGATACCAGGGTCTGGAAATCAAAATAGAAAAAAGTACCTTGCCAAATCTTCAAGAATCTAGTAACAAGAAAAGTATTTAAAGAAATCTAAATGGGTATGCATTATAGACCTAAAAATTGAAAAATTATCGCTGCTAGAGGAATTTGAACCGTCGCCAGTGTTACTCTAGGCGAGCGTTTCCAAACGGGGTCGATCAAATTTTAAAAGGTGTAAAAAATGATCAACAGGTCGATTGGGAGTCGAACATTACACTATGCGATGAATAAACGCGTCCTCAGAGGCAAACGGATGCGAGCTTCAGTCACGTCAACTTACTACAAAAAACAAGAAACAGATTGAATATTTTTGAACGAGGTAATTTAAAAACTCTGTTAAGCAAGGCCAAGTATTTAAAAAAATGTCAATCAACACTGCAAGCACGGTCATCACATTAATTACAATCCAACTTTTGTGCAATTACAACCTGATTTTGTTTCTGAAAACTTGTTTATAGGAGGGCAAGTTGAAAAGTTATGGACCTAGCACAGAGATGGCGTTGCTACCAAGACAAATTTCGTTCTGTGATATTGATACACATGTAACAAAACCGAATGTCAAGTTACACTTTGATCAGATATATAGTTTTCTTACACGGCTCGTGTGTTTCATTAAAACGGATAAATTGGAATATCGTGCCCTCGTAAAATCCTTTGTTGTGGACGGTCTGTCAACAGAAATTCGTCCGTCTGCTTCTTCGTTTTCAACTGCAACCACTGATGAAAATATCGAGAAGGTACGTAATACGGTTCTGGACAATAAACGCTTAAAGATGTATAAGGTAGTCAAGACAGTAAACATCTCAGAAAAAAGCATACGGTACGCTTTATATGAAAAATTCTGTGTGAGAAAGCTTTGTGTAAGGTGGCTACTGCATTTGTTAAATGCTAATTAAAAACAAGCGAGAAAACGAATTTCTCAGCAATGTTTGGACCGTTTTAAAAGGAATTCAACTGCTCAGCAGTCAAAAAACAGCAGTCAGAAAAGTGGGTAGAGGCTAGTGGCTCTGCACCAAAAAAAGGCGAAGTAGATTGTAACAGGCGGAAATATCATGGCTAAAGCAACGCAACTGCACTGAAAACCAGTGGCGGACGCATAAAAGTTTACACAAAATAAATTAAATGTGATACGTGCTCAAACACTTACCGTTTTAAGAGTCCTCCGTGAAATCACAAAGTGGATAATGTCTATTTAATATTTGTAACATTAGATATGTTTCCAAAGTTGTTTCGGCAAAGTGAGTGCGGCGTGAAGAAGAAGTGTTTTTGTATGCCGAAAACGAAGGTTCTACATCTAGTGACGTTATATTTGCGTAAGTAAAATAATCTTTCAAATAACTTAACGGTTCTGTTGACGCACCTTCACAAATTTGTCTTAATATGCCAAAATCAGAGTCTTTATCTAAAACACTTTCAAACCTTTCTAAAACACAAACATTTCTTGCATCTTCTATCGCGCATAGCTGTGCGTTAACATTTTGCACTATTTGCAAAGATTCCACTAACGACACCGAAGAATATTGTAGTTTTTCTATCGCATCCACTAGTCCCACGTAATTGTTCTGAATAATTTTCAAATCTGTTTTAACTTGACTATCCTGAAATTTCAAGCGGCTTACCTTGACAGCCGCAGCTTCCTTTGCGTCGAATTCTAAAATCACGTTCTTTATATTCTCAAAATATTTAAGATAATAAAATGCAGCCTCTAACCATGTTCCCCAACGAGTAAGAATAGGTTGTGGTGGTTCAGGAATACCGGGGCATAGTCTATGAAATTCCCGAATACGTTTTGGGGATTTTACAAACACAGCTTTTGTATGTGCTATTAGAGCGTCTACCTCGGGATAACATTTTCTGATACTATCTGCTACGAGACTGAGAGTATGAATTTTACATGTAATATGCAACAAGTTAGCACAATGTTTTTTAAGAGATCGACCTACAGCAAGCATGTTTGCGGCACCATCACTCATAAACATCAACAGTTGATTTGTTGAAAGTTCAAACTTTTCCAATGTATCTAACACCAAAATTGAAATTACTTCGGCAGTGCATTGTTGTATTCGTCTGGAAGCTAGTAAAATTGAGGGTGACGGTCGATGTGGTTCCATTGTGCGTACCATTACATTAACCACAGAATGTTTTTTTACGATCTGTTGTTTCGTCCACACATAACCAGTTTTTTATCTTGCAACTCCGATTTAATTCTCTTCTCGACATGCTCACGAGCAGACGGCACAACTCTCTGTAATGTTTTCTCACTTGGTAGCTTAAAGTCCGAATATTCATTCCAAAACGAGACGTATGCTTTCTTCCTTAGTAAATGAAATGGTAAATTACATGCAATAAAGGTAACACATAAATTAAATTTAAATTTGTCATAATCTCGTGTGGAATTTTTTTTTGAAACATGCCCTGCACTATTTACGTCCCGTAGACAATCACTTTTTGACCAACGCATTAAATCTATTTTACACACTACACATTGAATTTTAGCGCTATCACACTTTAAATCAGGCATTTCTGCAATTCTCTTATTGTGTCCAACTTTGGTCGTTTTCGCGACGTAGGAAACATTTTCAAAACAAACGTAGAACTACGATATAGTATACGACAGCGTAGATGCATACACAGCAGATCGGCTTTCGAGTTGCAGTTATACTGACGCTTATACCGAATTGTCCCGGCCGTGTTTATTTTGTGTAAACTTTTATGCGTCAGCCACTGGCTTTCAGCGCAGTTTGCGTTGCTCTAATCATGGCTAGTGTTTTGGAATGCAAAAGGGATTATTTAAATTGATTATCTGGAAAAGGGTAAAACAAGACATATAAAATACTCCTATAAATCAACCCACGTATCGTAAATAAGTTGATAGGATTTAGAATAATTGTTTTCAACGAACGTAAGCAATTTTCTTAAAAGCAATTCTACCGTCAGCGTAATCTATAAAACAGCTGGTTTCCTAACAGACGAAAGTACGTTAGAACCGCCAAACAATGGAAAAAAGAATAACTGATCTTGCATGACATTTCCACTAAAAAACGAAAAAAAAACGATTGAATATTCAGTACACGCTCTTGAGGAAAAAAGAATAAGATGATATAGGTGCATAAGTATTTGGTACTAAAATCTCGAATTTGGCAACTGAAATGGGAATTTTCATATAATACTATTGCTACAGGGGTAGCATCTTAAGTATTTACAAACAACCACTAAATGACGCTATTGATATTTGACATTACTGTTTGCGTAAAATTTGGCATTTGTTATTGCTGAAGCAGTGACAGCACAAAAATTGTCTGAGTAGTTTGTTTACAGTGAGTGTTTAAAAAAACCAATTTTGTGAAAAAATGGAAATTTCATGTAAAGGTTTTCGTTGAATGATTTTTTACGATTTTACTAATTGCCTAGCACAACAACAATGCCTGGAATCGCTTCGTAATGAAGCACCATCAGAAAAGACTATTTACAAATGGTTTGCAGAATTTCATCGTGGTTGTGCTTCCGCCAGTGATGAATTTCGTAAAGGTCAACCAAAATCGGTTGCTGTTCCAAAAAGCATGATTGAAAAGGATCGCCATGTGACTTTGCCGTGAGATAGAGGCATGTTTAGGTATATCTAAGACTGTAGTACGTTCGATTTTACATGGAAATGCTCAAAAAATTCGTATACAACATCGTAATAGGCGACAAAACTTGGATATATTCGTACGAGCTGGAAACTAAGCAACAATTAACTGTTTGGGTGTTCCTAGATGAACCTAGTCCAACAAAAGTTGTTCATTCACGACGCACTTCCAAGAAAATGATTGATTGTTTCTTTCGTTATACTGGACATGTCGCAAGCATTCCTGCCATAAGTCATCGATGAAATTAGGAAAAACAATCGACAACATCGCATCATCCTGCAGCGTGCATGACGCTCTAACGAATGCACGTCAACTGAGTTGCTATTAATGCGCATCCCATATTGTCTAACGGCCAGGTATCGTTTTAGATATACTTTTGAAGTTTTGAAGGGTTGGTTGATGATGCCAGTGCGTTCCTAACTGAGCTCCCTTTTTGAATCCCTTTTTTTTTGAAGTCGGTTTAAGAAACCAAAACGTAACTGAGCCCTTTTCTCGTTCGAATTTCTTGGAAGAATTTCAATCGACCTATTATTTTGATAATTTTATGTTTGTACATGTGTTTGGACGAAACTAAGGTTGAAATGATACAGTAATTGCAATTTTATTGGAAATTTCGTTCAATTTCACGAGAACATTTACAGACATGCTATTTAACCAGGGCCTTAAGTTTTCTATTATGTGGTGTTTTACCTAATCTATCATTACTTTTCCCACAATCATTTTTAAGTAGGGTATTTGTAGAACAAGTTATTGTAATTGTTGCAATACGTTCACTGCTGTGAATATGACATTTACATATATCAGTATCCAAATGGCTACGTTCGGTGATATAATTTTAAATATATTGTATTAAAATAGAACGTTTATTACATATATTTAAAAACATCTCTTCGTGTTCAAAAATAATTTTGTTAAATATAACGTAAGAATATAAAACTATTTGAACAATAATATCTTCACGTTTTTTGTCAAATACAACGAACAGTTAGGGGATTGAGTTGAAATAGCATCTTTTTTAAGCCTAGGATGGTTTAAACTTACAGTTATAGTTTCACCAGTCCTTGAATCTTTAGCTGTTGTAGAATAAATATAATCTTCTTTTATTTACAAAGTATAAACAAAACAACCGACATCATCTTAGGTTAGGTTATCTCGTTTTTATCGCTTCAGAAAAGGTTTTATCGCTTATACAACACAAAAACATTGCAGGTATCACCAACAAAGTGCGGAGTACAGTATTTTTTTAAATAAAACCAATATAATTTAGATAAACCAATTTCAAACGCAGAGATGGTCTCAGTGTGTGAACGCGTTTATATGGCCTGAATATAAATACGTCAGCGCCTGCTGACGTTAAAGCTGTGGGTAACGGCTTAGCCCGATTATCTTCATCTTTTAAATATTTATTTATCTTGGAAAACTTTTGAGCAATGTTCACATCTCTAATACATAAATAAATACTTTACTCGTTAAAAAATAGCCGTCTAATCCGTACCTAAACTGCAAAATAAGAATTTGGGTCACCCTGTAGCAGTGCCAATAAGTACTTACTTCAGAATATCTTTGCCGATAACTTGAACGTCCGGCGGCCATATTCTCTTGAATTTTTCATCTTCGGTCGAGGGATAGCCGGCCACCGTTAGGTAATTGACTAGTGCGTCCAGCCAAACGTAAACTGTTTGAGTTTCGTCGTCGGGAACCTTAATGCCCCAATGAACGCGTGTGCACGGTCTTGAAACGGATACGTCCGGCAGGTTCTCCTTCGTGACCGCGTCGAGAAGTATTTTGTGGAATTTTTTCGGCTTGATAGCATCCTCTAAACGATTTCGGTTAGCGTTGATATTGATAACAAAAAAAAATTACGCAAGGGAAGAGAACATTAAACATATAACATATTGGGTGATCTTATACACAGGAACTGAATGGTTGTCAACAAAAATACCGGTTTAATTCAATTTAAATAAAATTCACTAACAAAATTGTTGCAGATTCTTCTTTTATTGTTGGAATTTCTGCAATATCTATACAGTGGCGGATTAAGAGCCTTCGGGGCCCCTAGGCACAAGTAATAACGCCCCCCCCCCTCCATCCTTTATTGGAAATTGTAAAATAAGCAATTTCAAAAATGTGTAAACAAGTAGGTAAAATGAAAATTTTAATTTTTTATAAAAACATATATTTGCAAATAATGATTAATAATATAACAATAAACAAAAAAGTTGTAAACAAATTTATTTTGAATAAAAATATTTAAACAAAATTTACATTCCTAATAAAAACATTGTTTTATAAATATGTAATATCTGTAAAACCTAGTAAAAATTGAAATAAATAAATTTTTATTCTTAATAAAAATATTTAATGAAGTCTACACAGCAGCAAATTTTTGCACAATTTCTTTAAAATTTATTTTTTTTTTACGAATTCATGCTCTATGCATAACAAGCTTAAAGCATTTAGCCGATTTTCGTCCATGACGCTTCTTTTTTAGTTTTTTATTACCGCCAGTTGTGAGAATGTTCTTTCTCCTTCACAAACTCCGCAAGCTAAAGTTAAATATATTCTAAATGCTATAGCTACATTAGGATAGAGGTTTGACTTTATTACTTCTTTAACACTTTTTAATGTTTCTTGGCTATTGCAATTTTTTAAGCTCTGTTCATTTATTGTCAGATGTTCATAGAAATGTATTATTTCGTTTTCTAATTCACTTTCCAAATCTAACGGATATTTTTTAAGAAGCTGCGGATCGTTTCTCATTCAAATTTGTCTTTTCATAATCGAAAATAAACGAAAAATATACTTGCAATTCTTTATAACAACAAGATCTTCTTTCCATTTCAGAAATTATGTCACATATGACTAAAAATACCTTTACTCTAAATTTTTATTTTGGAGAAAAGTTTTCTGAATAGGAGGAATCACCGTGGAATACTTTTTCTTAATTTGGCATGTATTTTCTTTTTTATAAGAAACTTCAAACTCAAATTCAGTCGAAACCTTCAGAATAAGTTTCGCTCAATAATTTTTAGGTATTCTGTTAGAGAGATAAAGATCTACAACTTCTTTTAAAATAAGACCTTTTTGAAATGTCAAATTTACTTTCTTTGTCCTCTCTAAAACACCGTACCAAAATAAACTAAGGATACATGTTTCAAATTCACATAGTTTATTCATAATATTTGTTGCTTCATTTCGTGTATCGTAACTTTGGTCAGTATCTTGAGATAATTTTTTTAAGGTTATTAAAATTTCACGATAATTTTGTTTTAATAACTTTAAGGCATCATATCTCGCTAACCATCTTGTGTCAGACAGAGATTTCGTCACAAAAATTCTTTCATCTGCATTAGAATTTAATGAAATTCTTGTATTAATTTCTTCTTTTAACAAATTCCACCTGTATGTGGAACCTGACAAGAAATTGTACAATGTTTGTACAATCCCAAAAAAAGATATAGCTTCTACACATACACTAGCTGCTGTCTGTCCAACAAGATTCAGAGAATGAGCACTACACGGTACAAATTCTGCAAATTTGTTTATTTCTTTTATCTTACTTTGGACACCTTGGCATTTTCCAGACATAGACGCATTCTGGTAACTTTACGAACGGCAATTTTGAATGTCAAGATTGCACTCAATTAAATATTGCACAATTTCTCGAGCCAGATTAATCCCTTTGTGGCTTTTTAAAGGCAAAAATTTAAAAAAACTTTCTGACACTTCAAATGTTTGTGAATTCACGTATCTAATTACAAAAGTAAGTTGATCAACATGTTGCAAATCAGGTGTAGAATCAACTATTATTCCAAAATATTTTGATTCTTTTACTTCTTAAATTAGTAACATGATCGCCTAATTGAATAAATCCATCGCAAATTGTCGAAGACAGATTTCTTACGTATATCGCTGTCGTGTGTAGACTGAGCGGAGAGCAGCGCGTCGCGCTGAAATATACGCGGACAAAATCGATCGAGACGACACTGGAACTTTCCACTGTTCCACGCTATTCGAGATACTGCGCTCGACTATAGTTAGAATTATTTACAGTTTATAACTATTTGGAATAGCGCTTTATAGTTATTATAGTTTATAACTATTTGGAATAAACTTTTTACTATTAAATACAAAATAAGTTAATAATGGGCCAGTAATTCGTTAACTACTTTTTCTTAAAAAAAATTTAAGAGCAGTTAGAATTTTAAAAATTAAGTGATAAAATACGCTTATTTTCAAAAATCCAGGAGGGGGACTAAGAAAATTATTAAACTTTTGAAATTTGTACTTACCTAAATAATTTTATTGTAAAATATATTTTATTGTAAAAATAAATCTACGAGGGAAAGTCAGTAAGTAGGTCACAAAAAGCTATTATAAAAATAATAAGAGAAATAGTTAGCCAAAAACAAGGTTTATTTTTCAACATAGTCTCCATCTACATTGATACACTTATCCCATCGCTTTATTAATGCCCCAATGCCTGCTGCATAAAAGTGTATGGGCTGCCGTCTGAACCACGTGCGAACCTCTTGTTGAACATCATTATCACTCTCGAAATGTGTTCCGCCAAGAGGCTTCTTTAGTGGACCAAACAGATGATAGTCGCTTGGGGCTAGGTCGGGACTGTAAGCCGGATGTTGAAGAAGTTCCCACCCTAATTCTCGCCTGGGTCAACTGGGCCGAATGCGGCCTGGCGTTATCGTGATGCAGCAATATTCCTCTCGTCAATAGGCCTGGACGGTTTCATCGAATTGCATCCAGAAGCAACAACAAAACTCTACAGTATGATTCAGCAGTCACGTTCTCATTTCTATTCTGGAAATGGGCTAGGAGCACTCCTTGAGAATCCCAGAACACGGTAAGCTGAGCGCACAACCTTGAATTTCTTTGTTGACGGTGAAGAAGGACGTTTCCATTGCATTGAAGCACGGTTTGTTTCGGGTTGGTAGTGGTGTACCCATGATTCATCACCAGTAACAATCCTATTAAGCATGTCCTCCCCTTCCTCTGCGTACCTAGAGAGGTGTTGCAAGGACAAGCCCATTCGAATCCTTCTGTGTTCCTCGGTCAGTTGTCTAGGAACTTACCGTGAGCAAACTTTTCGGAAATTCAAACGATCGTGCATCAATTCGTAGGCTAAACCATGAGAACACCCTATTGCAGTTGCTATGCTGTCTATTGTTACCCGTCTGTCAGGTCGAATCATTTCTTCCACCCTTCGAAATGTTGCATCTGTCGCAATCTGAACGGGGAGGCCACTTCGCTGACCGTCAACAACTTTTGAACGCCCTTGTGAGAATTTCTCGGCCAGTTATACACGGCTTTACGCGACAAACACTTTTCACCGTAAACAGGAGACATTTCCTTATGGATATCTTTTGCAGGGAGTCCTTTTGCCCAGAAAAAACGCACAACAGCACGCTGCTCTTCCACAGTACACTCTTCCATTTTAACACCGCTTGCGTACGCGCACGTCAACTGTTACTTGATTATCATTAAGCTGGATAGTGCTGCCCCACAATGACAGATACGGAAAATAGCTCTCTGCTATTTTCAGCTTTCCCACAACAGTTTGCGACTTATTTAATGACTTTCCCTCGTATATTAGGTATATAACCTTCAATGAGCCGGGGGCCCCCTGAGGTCCGGTGCCGCTAGGCACGTGCCTAGTTTGCCTTACAGGTAATCCGCCTCTGTATCTATACTAAAGTATGACATTATTTTTGAAATTTTCGAGAAATGTCAAAGGAAATATGCTTATTTTTACTAGTTTGCCAATTTTCAAAGCTAATGCAACTTTATCTTATATCCATTTTTTTATAATAATTCATTTTTGAATTATTCTAATTAAAGCATACCTGTGTAACATTATTTCTTGATGCCTAAAAATATTTCTGTTAGAAAAATTTTTAGGTAAATAAAAAATTGTAGAAATGAATACAAAACATACTTTATAGCATTTTCGAGTAATGAGATAGATGAATGGAATTAAACAAATTCTATTAATAAAATTCACTTTCAATAAAATTTGATTGAAAAACGAGATCGTATTGATTAAAAGTTCAGTCAAATTTTACTAAAGGCTTGTTTTGTCAATATTTCTTTAAATTCCATTCATTTATCTGATTCCCTACAAATTAAAACCAATTCCCATTGATTGACATGAAATCAAAATCAATAGAAACTCTTTTAGACTACATAGCGTCGAATCAACAGGTCTTGCCAGCAGAACTATTTCTGGACAATACTTTATCTAAACCCACCGTTCGTAAGCAACCATCTTTTGAGATCCTCTTGGAAATTCCTCAATCTGAAAACATAGTTGTCCTCTTCAGTCCATTCCACTAGATGTCCACTTTCTAATGAAACAAGGACCTTTTCTCCTTTTAATGAAACAACTTCTTTAATTTCTTGTTCACTTAGAAAATTTTCGTCGGATACACAATACCAGCCAGAATATTTTGAAGCGTATATATGACCGCTTTTGTATAGTGTTTTCTACAAAGAGAAAAAGGCAAATAAATAAACCTAACTTATAAAAATGGAGTAACGTGGTTTGAGTAAAACTTTTGACAAATTGGTTGGTTTTGATGTTACAAACGAGAACAATGTATTTTGATGGAATGAAAACATTACTAGAAAAGCCGTTCAACTGTTCTATCTCAGTTCTGTTAACGATGCTTGTTGCTGAAAAACCAACAGAAAATAATGAAAAGTTAATGTTGAGTGAATGGAGAAGATAACAACGAAGTATAATAAGTCCAGTGTTATTGCTAAATGAAGAAAATTAGAAGGAACACGAAGTAGTACAAAATAGCGCCGCGGGTTAACAAACGTGTCGGGCCGGGATGATGAACGTGTTGGGCTGCTTTAGGTGATTCTTTAATTAAGACCACAATAAGGGTTTGGACCACTGAAAAGCATATTCGCTGCTTCTTCGGCCATCTTATCGACCTCTTGATTTCCGTAAATCCCATACTAGCTTGGGACCCACTGTAAACTAAAGTAGTTTTCGTCGCCCCAATTGTCTTAGATTCTGCGCACAATCATGTATCAGATCAAAAGTAGATGCATGAAAAAATTGTTACTTATCAGATGGTATAGCATGCCAACCCTTTCTGACAACATTCCACAACTCTGTTCTGTTTTTATTTTTTTTGCTGCACAATTAATCCTTATACATACTTCCAAAGGTTTTTCAGAGGGCTTAGATTGGGGAATTGCGGCGCCCAACCGAAAACCCATACTGAATTTTTCGGATCATTGTTTAGCACACTTAGAACTATTTTTAAATGGTATTCAAGTACATATTCCAGAAAATACCCTCACATAGAAAAAGCAACAAATAACTTTCGTCATCAAGCTTTTTCATTACGATATCCTACATTTTAACGAACTAAAATTGAAATTCCGAAGCTGAAGCCTTACAACAAATAATTCTTTTATCACCTTATTCTCTCCAAATATTATTTACTTCGTGAAATTTGAGCATTTCGCATTGATTTGCTACAATTTATTCAAAAGCTCATTTCATTCAGAATACATATTTTTGCTCTTACGCCATCCATACATTGAACAACAAATACACCTAACAGCCTCAAAAAGAACAAAAAGATATTCTTTGTGCGAGAAACTCTCACAAAATGAGCCTGGCATTCGCCCTTAAGCGGTAGACGATGAAAAATTCTCAAAGGAAAACTTAACACGAACCAGATAACAAAGCTTTCGCCGTCTGGTAGTAAGCGTTTTCTTTAAGACGGCACCAATTACAAGTCAGTCGGTCGCCGTAGCGAAGAGAAAAGATTACAAGGAAAAGGAGCATTTTGGTGTGTTAGGTAAAAGAAAATAAAATATAAAAACAAAGAGCAGCATTAATAAAAGGTCATCATAAAGACATTGGAGCACCGGTATTTCCACAAAGATTATTGATTGTAAATTATGTTTTACAAACAACTTCTAAAAAGAACCAAACATGATTTTTAAAGAAATGCAATAAATTTTATTACCCATAATGTTTGCACCGCTTCAACATGTCTCGTCTCAGTTGTTCTAATGAAATCAGTATACCCTATATTATATTTACTAGCTAAATCTCTGTATTTATCAGAAACATCCTTGCAATATTCCGGCAACGATATGTTATTTTTAAACGCAGCTTGTTGAATTTTTAAACCATGCTCATCTGTACCAGTGGCAAAACAGTTTCCTTTCGAGGAATTTGCCAAATGCCGCCATCTATTAACAGCGTCCGCAATAACTGAACTGTACAAATGGCCAATATGTGGCGCTACGGTTGTAAACATCATTTTAATGGTAAAAAAAGGATTAAATTACTGGACTTACATGCATTTACGTAGTAAATAGGCGTTGTCACGAAGAAAGAGCTCTTTACGGTGCTATACCGTCGTAAGTGGACGATAAATTTCATGTTTTGTTGATGGAAATGGAAGTTTTACTAAGCAGAGGTTATATGACATAACCTATAAGGATCACACTCACACCACAGATTAGATAAAATCCTGATGATATACAGCTACCAAACAACTAAAATTATTTGCAAAAGGCATGGGTTAAATCGCCATTTTGTAAATGGTGTTATCAAACGTTTCCTTTTTTATGTACGTTCGAATTGTGTATTATCCTTTTATTATTTTTTCATTTTTTAGTTCTTTCTTACAGGCAGTGATTTATTAAAATAGTTAAGTTGTCCTTTTAGTGCTGTTTAATTGTAGAGGCCACAGTTTGTGTAATTATGATCCCAAATTCATAGTTTTATTTATATTCATAAAACATTTGTTTGGTTTTGCTTATATTTATAGACTTCAAAGAATATTGTATTAAATATTTAACAATAGTACTTTGTGGGGGGAATTTGAACTGCTGCCTTCGATGCAAAAGGTGGATATCAAATTATGAGAAAGGAAACATCACAGCTTGTTCAATAACAGTTATATTATATCAGCATACGAAGTACGAACAATTATGAGGAACATATTTTTAAATAACTAGAAAAAATACAAAACGAAAGAAAGAGAATGCAAAATCGTAATCCCAATTTGTTACACGTTTTTAAAGTGCAAAATTAGGCATTCATATGATAATCATATGTATTTTAATGTTATGTCCAATTATTCATCTCTTGTATCTTTGTATAACTATTTCGTTATTAAAATATAAATAAAACTATGTACTTCAAAATAATATTTAAATTTTAAAACATTAATTAAGCATAAATAAAACTGACTATTTAGAATTATAATATTACATAAACTATGAAAGGTACACTTACACGACTATGAAAGGTACACTTACACGTTATTGAAATACGCTAATATTAAGCCAAAGACCTAAATTGACGCAAACTTATAACTTGTAATAAACAAAACAAACGAATTTACAAATGTAAACATTAGTTTGAAAACCCCATTTACAAAATAGCGACATAAGTACAAGGTCACGAAATTTTGGTTGCAAGAGATCAGAGGCACCGAGAAAAGTCGCATCTGTATTTTTATCTAATCTGTGCTCACTAAGAGTTCGTTATTTTATAGTTGGCCACATTGATGAGGATTGTGGTTATTTGAAAAATTAATGAAATTGTTGAGGCAAGATATGATTTCCGCATTTAGAATGTAATTTAACAATCCAGTTATTTTTCAAACATTTCTTTGAATCACAGTATTGTTACATTTTAATGGTGGCTAAATTTGAATGCTAATTATTTCAATTAAAAATAAAAACAATTATTTGTGAATACATACAAAAATTTTATTCATTTGCTCTCAGTATAGTAAGAATGAAACATAACTGTCAATGACAATAATTTTTCTATAAATATAAATATCACAAAAATATGTACAAAAGTTTTTAAAAACGTCACGTCCCTTAAATTAGAAAAAAAACGATGTTAAGAATATCATCTATCATAAATTAGAAGTATCTACAGTAATTAAGTTAACATTGTATGACAGCTGTTTGATGATACAATATGCTCTGGAAATTAAGTCTATTAATTAGATTTGTCGAAATAATAATAAAACTTATTACTTATTATAAAAAGGTTTAAACTTAAAAAGTATTTCTATTTATAGACTTAAATCCCAGTGCAACTTATGTATAAAGGAAACTAAATAAATACTCAGAGAAACGAAAGAAAATGAAATGCTTAATACTTTTTTAAACACGTAGTATTTCTAATGATTTATTGTAACATATTGCTATCCAATCTGGTTGTGTTGCCCCCCATTGTATTTGATTAACTTCACCTTCGGCTGCCGTGTATGCCAAAATAGGATCTTCTATAGCCCTTGGCATTTGTTGAATATCCCAAATCAGTGCCTGATGATCATCGCCAGCTGTGCAGATATGACAAGATGAATGTGGAGCCCATGCTATCCCATTCACACATGCTCTATGGTTATTTAATCTTGCTACTGGAGTACATGGAACTCTAACGTCTAAAATTATCACTTCACATGCATCCATAGCAATTGTTGCTAAGTAATTTGGATCTTGCTTATTCCATGCCAGTCTCAATAGTGGGGTATGTGCAGGATCTTCGTAAATTATAGTTGAATGCTCTAAATGACGTAAATCAAACATTCTAACTGATCCATCTGCACCTACAGATGCAAACATATCACGCCCACCTCCAGCACGAGAAAATGCAATGTCATATACTTCCTTGTCATGAGCAATCAGTTGCGTTTTAACATGGCCCGATACTAAATTAACTCGTCCTAACATCTGACCTGTTTCGAGTCCCCAAATTGTACATGTTGTATCTATTGATGATGTTCCAACTAGATTAGGATCAACCTCATTCCAATCGAAACTTGTTAACGGTGCACAAAAATCCGAGTTCTTATTATTATTTAACACGCATTCTAACCTTGTGTCAGGCTCACCAGCTCTCCAGACACGTAAATAGTCCCCACTAAAAAGAAATAAAATCTTATTAATCTAAAAATAATATTTTAATCAATATTTCACCTAGTGGCTAGCAAATCTGGAAATACTCCTTTACTATCAGGGATCCACATGATTTTTGTTGTAGGATATGGATGTTCAAATGTACTTTTTGGTGTAAATTCGCTGCTATCTTCATCTAAAGATACAATCTGCACCTTATTATTGTATTCCTCAACGAAACTACCAAGAGCTAATCGAAATCGCTTGTCGGGTCTCACAGACCAATTCATGCTGTAGAGGGGCCATGGTGCGACGTATTTGTAAATCTCTTTCCTTTTGCCGGCCGGTCCTGAATGCGCCATAATTACTGAAAAGCGAGAATTTTTTATATTACAATAACTGATGAAGTTTTTTTAGGGCACTCACTGTTTAACTTTGCTTAATAATTATATTCGTGTTATCCTTAAAATGAGTTAATAGTAAAATGTTGTGGTTTTATTAAGACTAAAGCGTGTTAATTACAAATATTAGCAAACATAATAAATACTTCTTTAACAAAATGTAATAATTAGTTAACCTTATAATAACATATAAGCAATGGTACCAACTGGCTATTGTAACATGGGGAAAACGCTTTAATACACCAAGGTTAAATACGCAGTTAGTTCTTTCAAACGCCGAAATTGGCGCTGCATCAACTATCTTAAAAGGGACCTGTATAATCATTCAAGACGATCCAGCGTTGCCGGAAGCAGTGCTAAAGCACTATTTGTAGTACTTTTTTAGTGCTGTTCAATTAAAACTTTTGAGGTGCAAAAGAAGTTGCATACCTATTATATTTACAACATTGCGCTCTTTCTCATAATCACCTTAATGTGCATTTACGTAATGAAAAAAATTACTTTAATGATATAGATGGAATGTGAAAGCAGCAGATAAAATTAGTACAATTTAGGGATTTTCAGTACTTTTAATTGTCGTGCTAAAGTACTTTTATGATGGTGTCCCTGGCAACGCTGAGACGATTATAGACAATCTATAAATGGACAAGTATAGTGTTAAATTATTAGATCGAGTTTACATCATCGACGCTATCTACTTTTCACCCTAACTAAAGAAAAAACGAGGGAAATTTAAACTGGTACTTCAGGTTATTTGAGATTATATACTTGAAATTAAGCTTTTTATTTTACACTTTACAGGATTTTATAACAGGTTACAAAATACTGCAAAATAAAAAACTCGTTTTCAAATTACACTCTGGTGCTGATTCATGAAATTCTGTTATACTTGAACGATATGAAACACACAAGACTTTAAAAACTGTGCTCAAACGCGAATATCCTTACTAAAGCATATGTATCTGTTGATGGTAAATATCAGCCATTGTTTAATGTAAAGTAAAATAATCTAAAACTTTGCATGTGGTCTTAGTTTATAAATAAATGAAAGATCTACAATAACAAGCAACCTTAGATATACAAGTTTTTATTGACATATTCAACGTGGTATACAGCATATTTATTTAAAATTGTAGATATATGTAAAACAAATATAGAGTATAATTATTTTGCGAAATGTGAGAAGTAATAAGGAATGTACTATCACTTGCATAAAAATCTGGGACAAGCGACATTACCCATTTTAAACTTATCTTTTGTAAACTATGAAAAAATATATCAAATTGTCTGTCAGTGTCAATCGTAAATGGACAAGTCATTGTCACACGATTGAAAAAACGTCAAAATGAGCTCATAAAAGTTCTCAGATTTTTGTGCAAGTGATGGTACATACAAACAATTCATGAAAAATCATCAATATTAACCTTACGTTTATGGATATAAAGGTCGGTTTATCTTTAGGAAATGAAAAACAAACAAACACGTTTAAAATATCTCAAAAAAAGGCTTAAAAAAAGAAATATGCGATTTCTATTAACTTAAAACATTTTTATGTTTGCCTTCAACGTAATTGCATTGCTTCTTTGTATATGGGATTTTTCATTGATGACCTGCTGCCTTTTCCACTTGAAATTGTATCAATTCCTGTTGCCCAATTAAAACAACAGAAAGTTAAAAATTTCTTTACACAAAATTCTTGCAATTCTTGAGAATGAATATTACAATTACAGTGAAAATTAATTACTGTAGATAAATACTTAAACAGAATTAAAAAAAATCTTTCTTCATCAATACTAGGGGTAAAATGTGTATAATTAAATTGTACATTTTAAAGAAATTAAAAATAAGATTAGGATGGCCATATTTTCTTGGGATAATTCCTGAGTATGTATTCTTTATTAAATATTAACGAATGCACTCAGTACTTGCATTATCTACATAAATATCATTTTTGCACGGAAAGTAATGTGCAATATTAGTGTGTAATTTTCATACAAGAAATCCAGCTGTGACTTGTTTATTGATGTAATTGCTTTTTAGTGCAGGCATGTTCATGCCAATCTTCTCCACCTCATCGTTGATGTTTTCTACGATACAAATTTCAGGTGGAGATGTAATTAACTATAACACTGGTGTCATAGTTAAATTTGTATCAATTTCGCAATTTGCGTTTACAGAATGTCTACTTCCAATATGATTTATTAAAAATATTCGAAAATGGAATTTGAACATCGTTGTTGTTGGATTGGTATTGCGTATTCCTCGTTGTCTCATCCGGCAAAAAAAATTCTCAAGAGGATGTTGATTAAACGACCTTCCCTTAATAAAACGAATATTTGTTGGAAATCCTTTGAAAATGTCTTCAATTCCATTCAACGTTACAATGCAGTTTTTTCATTGTGGATGGAATTCCTTTCTTATTATTACCATCCAGAAAGTACATGGTCTTTAAAACCTTTGTAGCATTTCTCCAAAATTCAAAATGCTGAGATCCAGCTAATAATAATAATTTACTACCTAGCTTACTACCTGCTTGCAGTCGCCGGGTTTTACGGTTTTACGGCCAATTTTCGTTGTAAAATCTTATTGCCATTTTTCCCTGTCTCGTGGGCTCTCTATACAGCGTGTCCCCGGATTAACGCATGGATAGGTAAGGCAGACAGAAAATTAACGAGTTAAAATTTGAACATTTAGGGTTCAGCCATGCTTGAATAGTAAGTAATATATGTCATAATTTTATTGCCGAAAAATCAAGATCTTTGAAATTTACAAAAAAGAAATTTTTTTAATTAGTAAAATGCATTTTCCATAGGAGGTACGATAATAGGGTTATTAAAAAACAATGTTCAGAATAGTACATTATGCTAGTTCTTAGTGTGCATGGCTGAATCCCAAAAAGATGAAAATTCAACTCAATAATTTCCTGTCTGCCTTACCTATCCATGCGTTAATCCAGGGCCACACTGTATACTCTTTGGTAGCACGTACCATCGCTTTCACAAAAATCTGGGACAATGGATACTATTATGACATTACCCATTTTAAATATGCCTTTCGTAAACTATGGAAAAATATGTCAAATTGTCTGTTAGTATCAATCGTAAATGAACAAGTCATTGTCACTTGAATAGTCATTGAAAAAACGTCAAAACGAGCTCGTAAGAGTTGTCCCAGATTTTTATGAAAGTGATGAATGTGATGATACATACGCATATATGGTACACATCAGGCGTTGCATTGGCTGCTTGATCACGCTATCGTATATAATTCCAGTTTGCTGCATAATAAACCTGCTGCAGTTTGCTGTATAATAAACCAAGGAAATAATAGTTTACATGTCACGTAATAATTTTAATTTGAATTGTCAAAAAAGTGCAAAAAACATGGTCGGGTACGTTATGTGGTATGTTTATTCGCCAACGATTGAATACATGGAAATTATGATAGAAAAAAGTGATTCTAGATAAACAGGACTTACAATTAGTGAGTTCCATAATACTTTACACGAAACGTTCATACAAGCAGTTGCACACTTGTACCTTAGAATATGTATTTAAAAGAATATGAACAGAAATTCATTCTTTTATAAACTTGGGCAATACTACTGTAATGTTATTATATTACAGTATCCTTTCTCAAGATATGGTATCAGACCTTTTCTGCTGTTTTTTTTTTATTTTCGTTATATCATACTTAATAGCTTCTGAAATGCAGGAATTGTCATCTTTGTATACTTAAAATATTGCGAAGCATCCCATCTCTTCATTTTCTTGTAATGTATATAGTTTCCTGCTGATCATCTACTTCTATTAATGCACCTTACTTTTCAGTTCCGTTCCAGCTGATTATTTGCTTTTAATTTCAGCACTTCATGGGTACATAAAACAATACCGAGTGCCGCTAAGTCTTTATATCTTTCTGTTAAATAATTCATTTTACAAATTTCTAAATCAAGAATGATGATATGCATTTTTATTTATTTGTCAACATTCCCAACCCAATTGACAGTTTTATAAAAAATAAACTGCAACTGCGGAAGTAATTGTAACAGCACCTGAAAGGCACCAGGGAACTATATTGGGTCCTGTTCTATTCAACCTAGATACAAATGAGATACCTAGTTACATAGGTATGCTCTGATTTACTAATTTTCACGTATGCGGATGTCACCACCGTACTCGCAACTGGCTCAACTCTACCCGAAACCGCGGCATTGGCAAATAGTGCTGTGAATAGGCTACATGGTTGTGTACCAATAAAGTAGGCCTTAATGAGGAGAAGACAAACACTTTGGTTTCTCACACGCGAATACAAAATACACATGCCTCAGTAACTATCCACAGTAAACCCATCTCCCAAATAGAGATAACAAAATTTCTCGGAGCGCAGTAAATTTCTAGTAAATATAAGCACACTAGAACGCATTGACGGCCGTAGCAATAAGAAATATGTTAAATTACCCCTTTATCCAAGTTACACGAAAAGTCTTCAAAAAATCTTTTCTAAAGTTGACCGTAAAATTGTTTTTTTTTTTTTCAAACAATAACCTCAAAAACCTTTTAGGAAGTTCCGAAGACCCAGTAGATAACATGGATAAATCAGGAATTTACAAAATTTCATGTAAAGATTGTGATCAAGTGTATATTGAGCAGACAAAAAGATCAATCAAAATTAGGTACAAAGAACATTTGGCTCATCTGAAATTCAGAAAATGTGATAAATCTAGTGTTGCTCTACATATGCTTAAAAATAACCATAATGTTGATAATATAAAGTTAATTAAAAACGTAAAGGCATGGAAATTTACAAAAACAAAAATCACTTAATGAATTCGGATTTAGGTCCACTAAATTCCAGTTTTTATCCTTTTTTATCATCATATATAGTTAATTACAGCTGTATTTATAACCCTGTGCAAGAAAGCGCTTCATTGAAAAACATGGATTTTTAAAAACTTAGGTCATTCTGACTAATTACAATTTAGGGATTACTAATCTTTAGATTTACAATTTGAGGCTTAATTATAGTCATGTGCAATGCAGCGGCTCATCAAGAAACACTTAATGTAATAGGATAAATATACCGGGTGATTCATTTATCTTGAGACGACTAAATAACTCAGAAACCATTTATTTAATCGAAAAGAAATGTAGATAAAAATTTTATCATTTCAAGGGGGAAAGTATATTGTATGGTCCACGTCTTTTATTATTTATTATTTTAGAAGTGCCATCAATGTCTTTGGAGTGTTAAGTTAGTTTTTTCAAATGGAAACCTACATTTTTTTAATAAATATATCATTATCCACGAAAAAGCAAATATCTTATATTTGAAATATTTTTTTATTTAACAACTACGGATATAAAGATTACTGAAATAATTAAAACAAACAGAAGAAAACAAGTGGGCTTCGCTTTAAAATAACTGTGTTGATTTGATAAATATTCAAAATGTTGTCCATTTATAAGTTTATTTCAAATTATAAGAATATAACTGTAGACTTACAAGGCCTTTAATACTTTTATTGCACCTTCTGTGACGATAATTGTATTGACTATAAATTACGGCCCTATAAGATAATTATATGTTTATGTATATATATTTTACAAACAGTATAAATTTAGATAGTAAGCAATTCGATGTTACAAGTAATTAAAGAATTTACATATTAAATGAGATTTAAATGTACAAACAGGTAGTTACGCATATCACAAATCATAATTCCATTTCTATTCAATTCACTTAAACTTTGTCACTACGGTCCTCAGCAGTTTGTTTGCGTAGTTATTACCGCAGGTGGTGCAATAACAGCATTTAAGCCGTTCAAAGTTATATTTTTATAATTTGAAATAAACTATACTGCGATGTACTTTTGTATACGATAAATTAAAGATTCATGTATTTTCCGTAGGATTTCTGGACTGATGCATCTGTCATCGCCACCGCCTTGGTTTGTGCGACGCTTTAGAGTAAAAACATAGGAAGCCTCCTTGATTTGTATAGCTGATTTGTTCCTTTACTGCAGTCATTTTGAAGCAAAGCCCACTTGTTCTCTTCTGTTTGTTTTAATTATTTTATTAATGTTTATATGTAAATAGTTATTAAATAAAAAAAAGTTTCAGATAAAAGTTATTTGTTTTTTCGTGGATAATAACATACTTATTAAAAAAAAAGTAAGTTTCCATTTGAAAAAACTAACTTAACACTCGAAAGATATTGGTGGCACTTCTAAAATTAAGCGTAGACCTTACAATATACTTTCCCCCTTCATATGATAAAATTTTTATCTGCATTTTTTTTCGATTAAACAAATGGTTTCTGAGTTATTCAGTCGTCTCAAGATAAATGAATCACCCGGTATAATTAAGATGTAATCAAGGATTACTTTGCTCATTTTAGATTTACATATTGCACAATTTATTTGCTATGTAAGGTGTTTTTCGCTTAGTTTGTAAATTCAGTTTTTCTGCTGATGATGATAGCTTGGCTATCGAAACGTGCGTCCAGTACGAGTTAAGTGTTGTGGTAACCACACCTAGTATCCTCAGAATTTGAACGTTTGGGTAGGCATCTTAGGTGATCATTTACTAGGACCATTTTTTATTGATGGTTCCTTAAATGCCAACAAGTATCTAGATTTGCTGCAAAATCAACTAGTTCCCGCTAGTGAAAATACTGGAATGGATCGGGAAATTGTGGTTCGCACAGGATGGCTGCCCTGCACATAATGCACTCAGAGTGACGCAATTCTTATTAAATACATTTCCCAACCGTCTCATTAGTGAAACAGGCAGCAGTGGTTGGCCTCCACGATCTCCCGATCTATCTCCAAATGATTTCTTTTTGTGGGGATACATCAAACAGAAAGTATACCATGCAGAAGCTGGCAGGTCTGAAAATGTAAATGTTTTAAGAGCCAGAACAATAGAGACTGTTAATTCCGTGACAGTTGACAATTGAATTCCCATACTGCAGTTAAAATATGGTCTAGAAAACATTTACGATTATTCTATTTGTGGGCGAAAATTTAGACAAAAAGCAATATTTTGGTGAATATTCTTGCTGCATTCTATAAATAATAAATAGTTTAATTCAAAGATTTTCTAAAAAAATAAAAGACTTACATTGAGCAGGAATGTGCCATGCGAATATTCAGTAAAAGCAAATTGTGTATTGCGACTACAAGTCATTCGCTCCATACAAACAATGCCACGCACATTTTTTGTTTAAAAAAATTTGAATATAATTCCATTGTCCTACTTTATTTAGAGCTAGCATAAACAATCTACAAATTTTTAATCACATTGTAATATTACTTGCAAATATAAAAGTACACGTATGGCTATATTACAATGTCAAGGATTGCCTATCTATAACAATCGTATTTATTATAAGTATTTTCGCCTTTTTTCATATTGTACATATCTCTAAGGAAGAGTTTATTATATGAAATCTACTCTACTTTGGTTTTCTCGTTTAATGAAATTTGCGACATGATTAATCTTTTCAGTGTATCGCTTCCAACCATCTTATCTCATGTACCTAACTTTATTAAAATTCTTAGTAGTTAAATTGCTTCTAAAACTTCATATGTGATCCAAAGGGAACCTTCGTTGATGAATTAATTTATTTATTAGACAATATACTCAGGCTCAATCAAATTGTGCAGTAATTTTTGCTGTCACAAAAAAAATTACCATAGATAGCTGATCAGATCACCACTATAATGTTACATATTTCTATATTAGTCCTATTCTTTTATTAACTTGGCTGTGCATGATATAAGTTTGTTTTTTCAAATGGAACACTCTGTATCTTATCGCGCCCTTGGATGCACGCAGAGAAATAATGAAGTTACTCGCATCAAGAAAATAGGTTTTCTTGCAAAAATCAGTCTCTATTCAAAAAGATATTTTTAATTCAATAAAAATGTATAGGTAATATAAAAAAATAATGAAGAAAAAAAGAAATTAGGTGACCGGTTTCGTATTCAAAAAACACATCGTCAGGCCAGCTACAAGGATATCCAATAAAAGAAAAATTACAATAATGCGAAAAACCTAAAGTTAATAATTAAAATTAAGAGCAAATGAACTAATGAAAAAGTTTTTTTTTATATATTACAGTATAATTAAATTATTTCTTTAATAATGTAACTAAATAGGCATTATGTTTATGTAGTTTAATAATTAATGAGTTAATATTTAAGTTTATTTGTCCCTTTTTTTATTATTATTTATTATATATTTAAAAAAAACTATAGTTAAATTAGTACACGTGGTAAATAGTAAAAAAAAAAGATTAAAAAATGTTACATTAACCGGTATCTTTTGAAAACGTTTATGAAACGTCGTACGTTAAAGGTTATATCATTGCATAACTAAATATCCCATCTATATTCCGGTTTCTATATTCGCTACTCTCTAGGACGCATGAGTCTTGCCACTAGGTGACGCTGGGAAATATTTCAGTGCTGTTTTTGGAGATTACGCGCATAAATTGGGACGCGGATAATAATGTTGGCATGGGAATAAAGCGTAAGTGTTTTTCTCTTCTCATATTTGCCGGAAGTGATTCCGTTAATACGACGCGCTTATTTATTAGCATGTTGGTTATTGTTTCTAAGCACTTTTTTCATGTATACTTCCACATTAAGAAGTTCACTTTTGTTTGAACATTATTCTGTAGACAACACACAACCAATGTGAATAATTTACTGCATTATGTAGTTACGGATATATTGTACTGTTTTAATTAAACAAAGCAATTGTCATTAATAATGTGGATATAAATAATATGCATTTCAAGAATTCTAAGTAAATAAATGCTTTATTTTAAGAAAATGAAACTATTGTTTTATGAACAATACCTAAACGCTTTCTGGAATTAAGAAAACTATTTACTATACTTGAGAAAATAATGTGTTATAATGCCCATGTACTTAATTTAAAACAGTTATTGTATTGCGGATAATTGAAGCAGTAATTGTCTTAAATTAAGGCGGACAGCCTTGATACAAGTAAACGTTTCTCTGCGTGTGTAGAGAATGCCAAAGAAAATTGTCACATGTATACTTAGAAAGCAACTTATATTATGTGAAGCGGAAACTAAACACCTTGTACACTTATACATAGTCTTATGTTGTGCACAATTTGTCTCTGAATGTTTTTGATTTGATAACTTTTTCTCTAAATAGCTCGGGAATGTATGTAAGTGAATCTTCCGCCCACATATGAACACGCTGTATAGACATTTAATGTTTTAAAAATAATTTAATTGCTTTTGCAATGAATGCATTAGTTTTGTTTTCATAGATTTGAATATAATGCCTAATGAATGCGATTCTTCCAGACTGGCATGCTCATACGACATCATGTCGTATAGCGAAAATGTTTATAGTCTGCGATTATCATAATTGGCATGGGTAAATGTATAAATAGAGTCTGATTGAGGATAATTAAATTCAGACTGTTACGCTTCATGAAGCAGTTTGTGTTTTAAAGAATGGAAGAAGCTCGCCAAAGAAAGGTACCTTATCTCAAACCAGAGAAAGGCCAAGAGATTGTAATAACAGGTAAAAAGCTGATGTTCTCGCTATTTTCTATGAAGTTTTCACTGATATCTAGAAAACTTTAGGAATATCTGCGAAATTTACCTCTTGCGATGACATTTACGAACTTCAAGAAAATCTTTTTAACAAAGTCGATTGTGTGGTTGGCGATTTTGGTAACCGGCATAATCCCGAATTACCTCAAAAAATAGGAAAACTGAGAAATGTTACAAAATTTGACGCTGGTTTTTTCGGTGAGTATCCAAATATTCCATTCAAGATCAATAACTTTAATTTAATAAAAAAACTAAATCAAAATAGATAAATTTTATTTAATGATGTAATTTATTTCCACTAATACATGTTAGCTACCGTAAAACAAATTTATACAACGTGTCTAGAGATATTTTGACCCTTAAGCTCAAGCTTGGTTAGAATACTTATCCTCAAGTGAAAGAAATTAAAACAGCTTTAGCATATGTTTATTAGATTTATTTGATTCTACAAAGTGGTCATCAAAATCGTTGGCAAGTTTGATTCATGTTATTTCAATTTTATTTAATGGAACACTGTGTATTTTTCCAGATCTGATAGAGAAGCTCTTCTATAAGTTCATTTTATACATTTCTCTATACTGAAACGGTTCACTAAAACCCTTACCACTATGTCTAATGATTCCTGCAATGACAATTCAGTACATTGTAGTTTTCTGATGGCATCTAGTAATACTGTATAATTGGTACATATTGTTGATCAAATAGTAAGAAGCTGCTGTTAGCCAAGTACCCCATCGCGTTAAAATTGGTTCAGGAGGTTCTGGAATACCTGGACAAAATTTACGAAATTCTTTTAAACGTTTAGGAGATTTACGAAACACTGCTTTAGTACTTCCAATCATCCGATCAACGTTTCCGTAATGTTGTCGAACAACTTCACCAACTAAATGCAAAGCATGCAGCACGCAGGTTATATGTATTAAGCTAGGAAATATATGTTTTAAGGATCGCCCAACACTTAACATCGTTGCTGCACTATCTGTCACAATCATCACAACTTGATCTTGGGCAATTTTAAATTTTTTCAAAGCGTTCATTATCATTTTTTGAATATTTTCCGCGGTACATTGTTGAACACGTTTGCAAGCTAACAAATATCGATTACCCGCGGATTAAAAGCTCGAGCCGATAATCAAACTTCAATTCCGCGAAATTACCCGCGAATTAAAAGCGTGAGCCGCTAATCAAACTCCGATTCTGCGAAATTACCCGCGGATTAAAAGCGCGAGCCGCTAATCAAAAGTGCCTTTGGCTTCGATTCCGCGAAATTACTTCGATTCCGCGAAATTAGCGAATGGCCTTGAAAGCGCGCCCGTACGCCTGTTGTTTACCTACTGCGATCAATTAGAGAATTTATTAATGAGAATATCTGCTTTTTGCCTCCGGTTTTTTTATTTTTTTTTAACTTTTGTATTTATGTATTTTATATCTGCAATGAAATTGGTTAGTAATTATGGCATTATGTTGGCAGTGACAAGTAAAAGACAATTGACAATTCAAGAACGTTTACAATAAGTTAAGTGTTCACTATCAAAAATGACTTTCGCAATGCTCGCAGCCAAGTATAGAAGAAATTCAGACAGAATTTTCAAATTTTTATTAAAATGTATGACTGCAAATGATTCAAAAATCGCAAATATTGGGGCATGAATGACTCATCCGCTCATATGTTTCAATACAAATTTAATTATGTATTTGATGATCTTACGTATTTGATGATCAAATCTGACTTTAGTACTGACCGTTATGATGACGTTGTTCATAAATTATTTTCTCTCGGATGGTGTAGGGTTCCATTTATCAAGATACACCAAGAAACCATGCCCATTTAGTCTGGCGAAAGTCTGTATAAACAAACAACTCCGCGTTTTCAAGAAATGGGCGTTTGGTTTACTGTTACGCGTGGACAGGTTATCGGTACAATATTCAATACGATGTATGTATGTACTACATACATGGGGGGGTTTATCCAACAGGCCTTCAAAGTACCATAGCAATGCAATTATATTTTTAATTCTTTGACAAACGCTTAATACAGTTTGCGCCAAAATCTTCGGATCCAGGATTCTTCGGTTCAAAAACAGGACGATGGCTGTGAGGTAGTTACACCACAAAATTCAAGGAATGCCTTCAGTAGCAAGGGAAGAGTGGCGCTGTATGTTGAAAATGAAGGAACATTTATTGCACCTGTAACTTCTTAGTTGTTTACAATAAAAATAATTGTTGCTTTCAGGAGTTACTACTGCTCAAAGTAATAAGATGAACCCAATTATTAGAATAGCATTGGAAAAAACAATCGAGGCCATAATGGACGCAGGATATCATCCTTCAGATTTTGAAAATACCAAAACGGGTGTTTTTGGTACATTTACGATATACAGTAGATATGCTACTTCTTTTAAGAAATCAAGTGACCCAATAATAGGGTATGTTAGCCACTGTAGTGGTAGGTGTTCTTACATACTGCATATTGAAATTTAATACATTCAAGCACACATGATTCCATGATTGCGAAAAGAATTAGTTACTACTTAAAATTGAAAGGGCCTGCTTATCAGTTAGATGCAGCTTGCAGCGGATCAATATTTGCTCTGGAAACTGCTTATCGGGCTATTACAGAAGGAAAATGCGATAGAGCTTTTGTGTGCGGCGCACATTTATGCCTACAGCCCGATGTAACATTGCAATTTGCGAGGTAAAATTTTGTAGTGGTAACTCTGGCAGTATCGACGGTAATGTTTTCATTTCGTGTTAAAAAAAGTTGTGGTGAAAAGTATATCAATATATACACTATCGGCCATAATTACTTGCCCACCCAAAGAAATACGCATAAACAAAGGAAGTGTTAACTGAAAAAGGAATTGCAGTTTTGCATTTAATAAAATACTCTTAAAACAAAGAAATTTACAGTCTTTATTCAATTATAAAATTTATTTGACACAAAAAAATTAAATCTTCGTCGAAATGTCCACCTCGGCTATTAATAATTGTGGCACAGACTTGCGGTATTCTTTCTATCAATTTCGTCAGAGTAGAGGGTTCTATTTTAAGCCAGACTTGTAGTTGTTTCCATAATGATTCCTTGGAAGTTGGAGGGTTTATTTTCACCTGACTATCAAGTTCCCCCCACAAAAGCTCCACGAGATTAGCACCTGGGCTTTGAGGAGGCTATTTCATTATTTCTCTAATATTCTAAATATTCACGGCACAGTTTAGAAGTGTGTTTCGAATCATTATCATGTTGAAATATAAAATAGTCACCGATTATTCTCATTCCAGATGGTATAGCATTTGTTTCCAAAATTTCCCGGTAGCACTGTATTCTTAAAATCTATTTTGATCAAGTCTCCTACGGATGCGGCGCCAAACAACCCCAAACCATTACCGATCCGCCCCCATGCTAGACTGTAGATACTACACCTGATTCTGCTGCTTGTTCTCCTTTTGACCTTCGAACGAACGTTCTTCTCTTGGAGTCGAAGAGTACAAATTTGCAGCCGTTTTATTTTATTTTGCTTGCGTAAGAGTGGTTTACGCAACGCTATTCTGGCCGAATGGCGCTGCGTAAACCACCCTCTCTTAACCTCCTTTTCACAGTGGTTAAACTAACCCGTTTTTCACGCTCAATACTTATTTTAGCCGTTATTTCAGGTGCAATTTTTCATCTATTCCGTTTACTCGTCATAATTATTCGACGATCTTCCGCTAGTGTTGTCCCATTCCGTCGACTTGTTCGTTTTCTATTTAATAATGTGCCAGCCTCTTGATATTTTTTAACGTTATAGTCAACAGTTTGCGATAGCTCTGTTATTTCGGCCAAGATTATGTAAAGCAACAATCATTGTGGGGATTTCTAAAGGCAACTCTCTTGCTTTCAGCATTTTAATACTAATTTTAGATAATTTTATTAAGGATATTCCCTATTTAAACGAACAATAACCACTAAATCTAAATTCATAATTCTAGTTCGGGTAAATAGGGAATTGTCATCTTTACCTGCACTACATTAATAGTTATTACTGTTATTAATGAAGGATAATTGTTTTACATTTCAGGCCCTTTTATGGCCTTACCTAGATCACTAATTTTCGGATTAAAGAGATTCAATCGATAACGAAGTGCCAGATGAGACTTTGGCCGAATTATTCAATGTGATCTTTCTTTTACTTGTAGGTAAATAATTATACCCCTTAAACAACAATAAATAAATAATTTTCTAAAATCCAAAGAAACATATAAGCGGGCAAATAATTATGGCCACTTACCAACACTAGTGGCCACCCTCATTCAAAAAAGAGTTATGAGTAGAGCCCGGTAACTGGAGAGCAATCGCAGCGGCGGTGTGACTGTGTTTAGGTGGACGGGGAGGGCTGGTCGATTATCATACGACACGACAAATCATCATCACTCAATTCAATTTAGCATTGGATAGCGGATAGGGCGTGTTGATTTTATTGATATAGACGTAGTTATTAATTGTAGTTATTATTTAGTGTAGTGCGTTTTGATTTTATTGATACAGACGTAGTTATTAATTGTAGTTTTTAGTGAACATGTCGAAAGCTAAAAAACGACCCTTTCAAGGCATAATAAATAAGTTTATTTCTGACTTTCCCGATTTGTTTTACAACGAGAGTACGATAGTTTGTAAAGTGTGGCAAATACATTGGATGTCAAATAAGAAGTGGAACTGTACAAGACACGTAAATTCCGCAGAGCATAGTAAACGAAAATTGGGCATCCCAGCGAGAAGTGCATTTTTTTTAATGTAATTCTTATGGTGATAAACTGTAATTTGCCACTAGGCTTACTCGATAAACAACCGTTTAAGGACTTTTGGGACAAATACAATCCCGAGTTGCGGTTGCCAACGGAGAAAACGGCACGTAAGCATGTTGCATTTGTACGCGATGACGTGGAAAATTAAATGAAACGCATATTGAAAAAACAGTTTCTTTGGCTATGTGTTGACGAGACAACAGACGGTACGCATACTAGACCCTAGTAAACCTACATTACCACTGTTACTAGCTAGCCGAAGACTACAAGAGTGTACTGCTGCAGCAATTACGAAGGTTGTACTTAGTACGTTGGAAAAATTTCAAATTTCAAAAGATAAAGTGTTGATGTTTATGAGCGATGGCGCAGCGATAATGCGTTCGGTAGGCCGTTCTCTTCTTGAACATGGTTACAAGTGTTTACATGTTACGTGTAAAGTGCACGCTTTACATCTTGTGGCAGAAACCATTCGGCAATGCTCTCCCGAGGTAGATGCATTAATAGCAAGCACAAAAAAAGTATTTTTGAAATCTCCCAAACCCCTACGATCATTCCACACAGAGTGTCCTGGTATTCGTCAACCACCGGAGCCAATTCTTACACGTTGGGGAACATGGTTGCAGGCAGCTTTTTATTATGCTGAACATTTCAAAATAGTAAAAGCTGTTGTTGCACAATTCAATCCTGCGGAAGCTGCAGCTATTAAGGAGAGTCAGTCAAAATTTCAAGATATTTCCGTTGAAACAGATTTAAACAATATACGTAGCTACTATAAAGGATTAGCTGATGCAATAGACCAATTACAAAATAGGTCGTTATCATTATTGGAGTCTCTGCAAATTATGGACGGAGTGCATACACAGCTACTGACTATACATGACGCAAAATATAATCGCGTTCTAGAAAAGTTCGAGAGCGTGCTACAGAAAGATCCTGATTTTAACACACTAAAACAAATTTGTGATGGTGTATCGAATAATCCACTGACTAAGCACATTTTAATCATGCATGTATAACATCGGTAGACGTTGAACGCTCTTTTTCAAAATATAAACTCATTTTCTCACCACGGCGAACATCGTTCGCCGAGACAACTGTGGAAACACATCTAATGGTGTCAACGTTTTGCCACTCTTATCCATATGATGTTAATACTGATAATGGTGCTTTCGTAGCCAAGACTGCTTAAAAGGGTGAGTGTTTCACTACTTTTCACATATTATAATTATGTATTAGTTCTGTTATTTTTTTTTCTATTTTCTTACTATTGTTTTTGTATACTAGGCAGGTACGGCTATGGCACGGCTCCCTGTTACCGGGCTCTACTTATGAGTAAGGAGCGACAAACGAGTGCAACGTCATTCTCACCTTTTATTGACGGTAAAGGTAAGAATATATTATTTTTTAATAATACTGTATTTCACGTAGCTACTTTTGCGCGATGCGCCTCTGACGTTGCACTCGTTTGTCAAACCCTACTTATGAGTCTTATGACTACAATTGAAAACACCTTAAACACCAAAATTTTTATAATAGAAAATAATTTTTAAAAGAGATTAGTTTGGAGTCACACATTCAGAGCAATAGCAATATAGTTGACTTAAAATCTGTCACTAATAAACTGATATCAGTTTATTGTAAGACATTAAATATGTTTAACGTTTTAATTTACAGTCGCACATTATAATTCGCCAAAATTTCATATATAATAGATTTTAATGAAAACCCTTTTTAGATTTGACGATAAAAAATTTGCAAAAAATTTTATTCGTTTTACAAACATATGTGCTTCAACATAAAATTAAAATTAACTTTAAATTTGATGAAACAAAAATTTTAGATAATGATAATAATGAAAATCTTAGGTCGCAAATAATTAATGAAATAATTTTTTAAATTACAATTGCCCTAATTCTCAGAGCTAATTTACTGTAAGGTATTTTTGGATGCATCTCAGATATAAAAATTAAGATATAAAAATATTCTGAAGAGGAAAGATTCTTAAATAAAAAGCAAAGAAACAAATCAAAACTTGTTGAAAGATCACGTATATACTCTAAGTGGTATGATCTGCAAATGTTTAGGTCCAAATTAATTCTACTTAATTATTTCGTTATGCTCACTATCTAATATTAACAGCTCGATACTGCCGAAATTCTATCTTACTAATTAGGACCTTTTTCATATACAAAAAACTATGTATTGCAATAGACTCGGCGTACTTAGTCGGGATGGCAAAAGTAAAACTTTTGATGACTCTGCGGACGGATTCGCGAGTGCTGAAGGAATTGTTACTATTCTCCTGGAACATGCTAGGGATGCCAAGAGGGTATATGCCGAAGTAAGTTATTCTTATGTAAGATATAAACGAAAAAAGCAATTTTTCTATGATGAAGGTGATACATGTGAAGACAAACTGTGATGGCTTTAAAGATGAAGGTATGGTATGTCCATCCGTTAAAGGTCAAAGTGATCTCTTGAGAAGTTTTTACGAGGAATGTGAAATGGATCCTTCAATCGTAACTTTCGTGGAAGCACATGGAGCTGGTAAGGGTCATTAAATTTGTTTCAACCATATTCAGCTTCATTCCACCAAATAATAACGCGCGTTCCAAAATTCGATAAATGGATTTTGGTGGCATCTGTGATGTAAGCACTGATGAATTTTATGTTGGTAGCGGATTTGTGTTGAATTTTGAAACGACTAAGAATTTAGTCGACAAATAGATAGATTGTGACAATTAGCAATTATTTTCCAGTTCAACGTCATGCAAAGATTAATTTTTGGCCCCGATTCAATTGGCCATAAAAATGGAAGATACTTCCGATGTCAGCAATCTTGATTTTAACTTAATTTAGATTTGCGTGTCGGTTTTAGCACTTTTTTAACTGCAACTATACATACTAAGGGTTACTAATATGATACAAGTCCAATACCTTTCCAATACTCACGAATTTTTAATGAAAGAAAAGGGTAAAAATACAAACATTGCGTAAATACCGTGGTCAATCAAATATTCGGGTTTGGGTTTTACAAGTGATTCTTAAGGGCGCGTTTGAAAAACACCACGGCCGTAACATGAACTATACATACCTACATGTAAAACGACGGGTTTTTTCATTCACGTTTCCGCATGTAAATAAACTACTTTTGGATATAAATTTTCACAAACTTATTTGCAACGTTACCGTCAAATATGTCGAACGTAATTTGAAATGTCAATCTTGATATGATTTAAGCAATAATTCAAAAAAAACATGGCTCTCTCCATTACGTTTTTTTAAGATCATAGTATACAAAAAGATATTCCTCTCCAATTTAGGAACCAAAGTTGGAGATCTAATAGAATTAAATACTATAGATAGTGTATTTTCCGAAAACAGAGATAGACCATTGTATATCGGTTCAGTGAAGACAAATATTGGCCATATTGAAGGAGCATCTGGATTAGGTGCCGTTATCAAAGTAAATGTGCTTCATAGATTTGTATAAACAATTTTCATTGTTAATTGTGTTTTCGATCTAGGCGATAATATCATTCGAAGCTAATTACATCCCACCAAACATTAATTACAAGAATCCCAGGAAAACCGCTGAAGGTCTAGAAAAAGGGCGGTTGCTAGTTGTAACTGAAAAAACAATTCTACCAGACCAAAATGGTCTAATAGGTTAGTCGTAACCTACTAAACAAAAATGGCAAAAATAGCTTATTTTCCAATAAATAGGTATTATTAACTTGGGGATGGGTGGTACCAATGCACATACCCTACTTCGTTGGAACTCCAAAACCAAGGTTAATAAGGGGCATCCTATAGATGACTTTCCACGACTACTTTGCGTTAGTGGGCGTGTCTCTAAGAGTATTGATGTCATTTTGGATGATTTTAAAAAGAGAAGCTGTAATACTGAATATGCTTATTTGGTCCATCAAGCTTTCAGGTATAGTTTTAGTGTATACCAAAAAATACTAGGATAGGATGTCAAAATATTAAAGCAATAATTTATATATTTTAACAGGAAATCATATGCGGAGCATGTGTTCAGAGGTTACGGTATTTATACCATACAAGGAGAATTGAAAAGATCAATAAAGATATTGCAACAAACGCAGAAGAGGCTATGTCTGGTTTTTACTAATTATGACAAAGTTACTGATTGTTTAAAATTGGGTAAAGAATTAATGAAAATTGCAATTTTTTCAAAAGGCATAAACAAGTATAACTTTGTTTTTTTGAGGATTTAATACGTGTTAATCTTTTGCTTATTCTAGTATACAAAGTGTTTTATTTGGCATCACAACTATCAACCTCGTGGATATTCTTGTCAGTTGCAAAGATGTAACTCTAACTGAGACTGAAGAAAATTTGTTAAAAATAGCTATTCAAATTGGTTTAGCACAAATAATCAAAGAAATTAAGCTACTTCCTAATCAAACATTGGGCACAGGTTATGGTGAACTGTTGGCAGCTTATGCGGATGATTGTCTGACTTTAGAAGAAGTAATATTAGAAGGTTATCAGCTTATTAATGAGACTAACAAAGATTATAACAGCGATTTGGATAAACGAGGACCGATTTTTGCCAAAAGAAGAGATGATCTTGACAAACCGAGTTCCATTAATAAAAAATTTAGTTTGAGTGTCGCAAAAATATTTTTCTAACACAATTAATATAACTATTTTTTTAGGCAAAAAAATAATTCCTGAAGACACAATAAGTATCGTAATTGGAGGTAAAACTGAAGCTGCTTCAAACAGTACAGTTAATTTAATCCATGAGGATAATGGGGACTACATTTTAGGTTTTCTGATGAGCTTAGGAAGGTAGCACTAATTTTTATTTTTTTTACAAGTTGCCAGTGCTTGGCCTAATTAGACAAACTATTATACAATTGTGATTCGCTATATTTACACATCTGCATTATCAATTGCACTCAACATAGATGCTTCAAATACTAATCAGTGAAGGTTTCCAACCTTAAGATAGTGGAGTTTGTGATACTCGCATGCACAAGGTTTTGGATTTCTTTATGTAGAAACAGCGACTGTAAGCAATCGTTCTAACTGGGCAGTTTATGCCCACGAGTACCACAGGTTCTACCCAAATCCTAGATATTGAAGCCCTTACTAAACACCATTCCTTCAGTCTTCATTGTACGAGGGTAGTTGGACATTAATCCAGCCTAAGTAAGAAAACGCACGATTTTTGTGATTTTTCTCATTTATTTTGTATTATAAATACACTTGATAAGACGGTTTTCCAACTTTTTTATCCCTTCCGAAAAGTAATTTTGCTCGAGCTCCTCAAAATAATGTGAAGTTTCGGTCATGACCTCATCGTTCGTTGCAAAACGGCGTCCTCCGAGCCATTTTTTTAGGTTTGGGAACAGGAAAAAATTCGCGGGGGGCTAGGTCTGGCGAATACGGTGGGTGATCGATCAAATCGTAGCCCAATTGGTGCAATTTTATCTGTGCAACGGCCGCACTGTAAGCGGGTGCGTTTCCTGATGGAAGAAAACTTTTTTGCGACCCAAACCTAGGGCGTTTTTTCGTCAAATCGGCGTCGAAACGGTCCAATAAATTTGCGTAGCACAGGCCAGTTATTGTTTTACCCTTTTCCAAGTAATCTATGTGAATAATGCCTTTCGCATCCCAAAAAACAGTCGCCATCACCTTTCCGGCCGATCGAGTGGTCTTGGCCTTCTTCGGTGGGCCTTCGCCGCTTTTTCTCCACTGCTTTGACTGTTTCGTCTCCGGCGTGTAGTAATGTACGCACGTTTCATCAACAGTGACGTATCGGCGAAAAAAAACCCTCGGATGGCGTTTTATCATTGCAAAAAGCGTATTCAAATCCGTCACACGTGTGCGTTTTTAGTCTACAGTGAACAAACGCGGCACCCATCGCACGGATAGCTTTTTATATTCAAATGTTCGTGTTTGATGTTATGTACACGCTCAGTTGACATGTTTAGAGTTTCTGCTATCTCACGCACTTTGGTTCAACGGTCTGCCATGAACATATCATGGACTTTGTTGATGGTTTCTGGTGTAGCGACGGTGTTTGAGGCACCTGGACGTTCATTAACAAACACACTCTTACGACCACGAACAAATTCAGCTTTCCAAAATTTCACTGTTGCTAACGACGGTGCAGACTCGCCATAAACAGTATCCAGTTCGGCTTTGATTTCTGCATTGTTTTTCCCTTTCAAATGAAGGTACTTAATCACTGAACGATATTCGACTTTTTCCATTTTCAAAAAACACAAAAGTTGCTTGCTTTCGACGACTGTTAAAACCAAACTAATTGTGTTTTTTGCTTGAAATTTTTACAGACGTCATTTGATGGATGGCAGATGTCAAAACCGAGAGCAATTCGTTCTCACGTAACGCCATCTATCGAAGGCTAGATTAATGTCAAACTAACTTCGTATTTCTCTTATCCTGGGCGAAAATATTAATTTTACACTGAAGGTATCATTTATGTAGGGGAATTGTGCCTGAGATGGCATACTTTTTGTTTGAGTTATTCTAATCTAGCGAACCAAAATATATTTAAAAGTACATGCATGTCGGATCATTTTTTAGTTTATCTTCTACTCGTAACATCAGCTCAGAAAATATAACTTCTCCTATTGGCTGAAAAATAAGTGTGTGTTGGGTGTGATGACTTAGTAGTATGCCATCTCACCCAGGCCATTAAAATTTATCTACTTAATGCAAAATAATATTTTATTGGCAAAGAGACAACCTGTAATACAAAATATAAGTATTTTAGAATGTGAACAAAATAAAGTTTTAAAGAATACAACACATATTTAAATAAAAAAACACATATAGTAGTAAGTAATGTAAAATCCAAACTATTTGCATACATCGCATACGAACGTCTTCACTCTTTCGCTAATCCCAGCACATTCGGAATGACACCAGTTATTGCATTGCTGACAGCGAATCCACTCTTCACGGGAGCGAGAAAAGGAATATAGCTCATTGCAATACAGGCAAGCGGCATCGTTTTCGTTCTCATCGTCTATTTGAACGCCTCTTCTTTCTTTTTCATCTTCTTCACTAACTTGTAATTTTCTCTTTATTGCTGTGGCAGATTTTCGCAAGATTGCTGCTTTTTTTTCTACAACAGCTCTATTTCCGGTGTGCTATTAAGTACACCGTACTTTCCTCCTTTTCTCAGTTTGCGGATTTTGGCCCCCATAGGAGCAACAGGAAGCGGAGAAATATCGTTTATAAAAATATTTGGACTTTGGGAACTAATTTCGTTTAATGTAGACACTAACATCTGAGGATCATCTGTCTTTGCATTTGGGCTACCAGTTTTATTTTGTCCAGATACTGAAGGTTGAGGGTCTTCAAATTTGTCAGGTTCTGTGTGTACCAAATTTTCTCCTACATCAGTTACTTCGCTGGTTGGAACATCCATTCTGGCAATACGTCTTTATTTAGTGGATATATACCAGACTTAGAAAATGCGTTAACAGCATTTCCTGTTGTTGTAGCGTTGTTGTAAGCTTCCTTTAGTAGGCCACCAATTTGAAAATGTGTCACCGTTTTCCCAGGATTAGACTTTAGCCAACGGAGTAGTTCCTGGTTGTAATATGTCGTAAGTGGACCGAAAAAGCAAACGTCCAAGGGTTACACCCTGTGGGAGCAATGAGGAGGGAAGCAAAATATGAAAATCCCGTTGTCTTTGGCTATTGTGTCCATCTAAGAGAAGGAGTACTTTGTTTGCAACAGATGGTTTAACATACTTGACAAAGTGTTTTAGATACTTAAGAAAACTTTTTCCTGTCATCCACCCATTTTCCTGTGCTAAACCCAAAGCTCCTGCTGGAGCATCGTCCATCAATTCGTTCTTCATATTTCTTCTAAGAACTAATAAGGCAGGTGGTACGTAAGTTCCAATGGCGTTGAAGCAGCATACAACTGTAAGGTGTTGTCCTCTCTCCGCGTTTGTCAAAACGCCAACTTGCTTCCTACCCTTAGTTGCAAAAATTTTGAAATTTCTTGATAGAACCGTTTAAAGCAAGACTCATCCATGTTATAAAAAATATGGAGGTGAATATTTGTGTTCATCCAAAACTTTCAAGAGAATCAAAATACTTTCCGATCTGAACCTAGTTAAATGTTCGGGCTCTTGCAGCCGACGTTGCTTCTAGTATACGAAGCGAAATAGAAGGATTTCATTGGCGAAATCGTTTTAACCAATCCCAGCCCGCAGCTTTATTTTCCTTTAAAAATCTGTGAAGGATTTTCTTTGCATCGGCAATTTCATAAGCAAGTTTCCGAATATCTAATGTCGTTAGTCCAACAAAACACACTTCAAACTCTTTTACATGGCGAACCAACTCATTTTCCAACTCGGCATTGAGAGTTGGAACATGGCCTCTTAAGTAACCTTTATTAGCTCCACGATCATCCTTAACACGTCTTCTTAACGTTGTCTGTGGCACATTAAACGTTTTCGAAGCTAACAGCTATTCGTCTGTTTCTAATTGCACAGCCAAACTAAATTTTCGCAGTAGCCGTTACATATGCACATGCACATAAACCGAAGCACGTAGTAGCAAAATTTAATGTAGTGTTGCTAAAAACACCAGTATGCCGTCTCACTCATGTTTGCCGTCTCAGACACAATTTTCCTTGTCCTTTTTAAATCCAGAAAAATGGCTACCATTTCGTTGTCCATGTTGACCCCTTATACTTAATGTGCTAAAACGAAATTTGTAGAGGTTTTGCACGAATGATTTTTCTGAAGTCTAATTGATAATAAATCAATATCTTATTCGATTGCAAGAAATATTCTAATTACTGTTTTGCCATGTAACAATATTTTCTTATTGTATTATTATTATTGTTAGAAAAGGGAATTAATGGGTACAACCCGCAAAGTAGTCGTATACACATGTTTCGAACTTATTAGACCTCATCACTACGACAAAACTAGGAGCAAGGTGGAAGCTACCTTAGGAAAATAAACAAATGGAGCACGTCGGGAAGCCGACCACCATTTGCAACTCTGGTCAGAAGATATTTAAGTTTAAGCACAACTGACGTCGCCGCGCGGCAGACAAGGCTAACCTTCGCGACATCCAAGCCCAGGAAAGAGAAACAGAAAAGGGAAATTAACGCGGGAATCAAAAAAGGAGTAGAAAATGGAATTAATGGGCACAACCCGCACAGCAACCGTATACACGTGTTGTGCTTAAACTTAAATATCTTCTGACCAGAATTGCAAATGGTGGCCGGCTTCCTGGCGTGCTCCATTTGCTTGTTTTTCCTAGGTAGCTTCCACCTTGCTCCTAATTTTGCCCTACTGACGAAGACTAATAAATCCGAAACACGTGTATACGGCTACTGTACGGGTTGTGCCCATTAATTCTCTTTTCTAGTTCTTTTTTGATCTCCGCGTTAATTTCCTTTTTTTGTTTCTCTTTCCTGGGCTTGGATGTCGCGCAGGTTAGCCTTGTATGCTGCGCGGCGAAGTCAGCTGTTGTGCTTAAACTTAACTATCTTCTGACCAGAGTTGCAAATGGTGGTCGGCTTCCTGACGTGCTCCATTTGTTTGTTTTCCCTAGGTGGCTTCCACCTTGCTCCTAGTTTTACCGTACTGATGAAGACTAATAAGTCCGAAACACGGGTATACGTCTACTGTGCGGGTTGTGTCCATTAATTCCCTTTTCTAGTTCTTTTTTGATTCCCGCGTTAATTTCCTTTTTCTGTTATTATTATTATTATTGAGACGGATCATGGCATTGATGCCTTTGATGACTGCAACCTAAATAGACCCTTTGCAACAGTGCTCCTGGGTGTGTTAAAATAGTTGGAGGGTTTTGGCAGCTCTTTTGCAAACCACAGTAGGGGTTTGGACCAATGAAAAGCATATTCGCTGCTTCTTTGGCCTCTTTATTTCGCTCGATCACTTGGTGGCTTGGGACTCACCGTATAGGAACGTGGTTTTGAAATACTCAAATGTAATATACAATTGACCACCATTAACATTCATAACTGCTTGTAATCTTCTAAGCATCTAAAGTGCTAGATTTCTGAAATAACCCTGTTGTTGCACTAAACCTTCCAATGTGTTTTCAATTAATTTCCTTAAGTCTATTCTGTTTCTAAATCGTGCTCTTGACACGTTTTACCATCTCAACTCATACATTTTCGATCGTATCTGTAATTTTTGGAACCCACTGCAGTACTTCCACATTATTTCATTGAAACCATTCTGAAACTATCTTTCCAATATGAACAGGACAATTATCATGTTAAAGTATATAACTGTATGGAAATAATTTATCGATGTTAACCTTTCATCAATTCACCGGCACATCCCAATGTAGTGATAATTCATCCAGGCCCAAACATTAACAGAAAATCTTCCTTGTCACTATTATTCAAATACCGCTCTTCAAATATCGTATTTATTAAGGTGTCATTGCTTGTAGCACTTCTTATGTTGCTGTGGGGCAGGTACGCATCATACCTATAATATTGAGATACTCGAGCCTCTGGATTTGTTGAAACTGTGCTGAACAGTCTTCTGTGTTGTTTTTGCCACCAAACCAAAGAGGCATAGGTGATCCTGATCATCTATGTCCCTTTGATTTGTTGATCTGATTATTGATGTGTATAATCAAAAAGTCAGTTGAGGCTTGAGATTCACTGTTTTTGCCGTGTTGACAAACTTGTAATGCCGTGATGGCATAAGGTGGCGATATGGGAGGTCCATTTTAACTTTTTGTCTAATGTGTCTCCTAATTATTTAGCTTCATCGCTGTCTCAAGAGGTTGTTTTAGTATTGAAATCATCTGGGACATCTTTCAGCATTTTTATTTGCAACGCCAAGTTTTCCTTATTATTCCTCCGAATTATCCCCTATACAATAGTTGGCAAATTAGAGTGATGATAGGACACATTAAGAAAACATTATACACAGGCATGTATTCACAATGATACTTGACATTTACACTAAAATTTTGAAATTGCTTTCTGAATTGCCACTTTAAATACCAAAAGAAGTTATACTATTGAATCAACTACCTTTTAAAAGACAAGAACGTTAATGTATTATCGTAATAAAATCATCCCAGTGTATCAGTTCGCATTTTACGAACATAGAAACACATACTACATAGAAACACATTTTCTGAAAACGAGTCATATCATGAGAAATAATTTACGATTACCAATGTCCGTTTGACTTATGTATCTATTATACTGTTTTATCTATCAATCAATTTTATGCACTCCATTTGTATGATCACTTCAGATTGTACGAACATGGATTTTCTATGGACCTGGACAAATTATATGCGGCAGTAGAGCTACCCGTTAGCAGAGGTACACCAATGTTATCACCACTAATTAAATGGCATCATACAAAAAATTTTGAAGTGTATTCCGATGAAAACGACAACAAAGACGACGTTAAATGTAGAATAGTAAAGATAAATCCAAATTCTGGCGAATGGCATTACATTATAGATCATATAATTGACGGTAATAACATTTCCATTCAGGGTATTTGAAATATGTATTACTTCGGCTTGTTAATACAATAGGTAGAAATTTATTTCCTGGCAGCGGCTACCTAGTTCTGGCATGGGAAACTTTAGCTAAAATATTAGGTAAATCTATTTCTAAAATGAGAATTGTTTTTGAGGATGTTAAATTCCTCAAAGCCACAAATATGCCTCAGCAAGATGGTTTGGAATTGATAGTTATGATACAAGTTGGCACAAATATTTTTGAGGTAACGTTAATTTCCACGGCAAAAATTATCATAATTATTTCGTATGATGCTAGATTGCGGAAGGAACTACTACTTTAGTATCAGGAAAAATTTATGAAGCGGAAACGGAAGACGTTTTCGTAGATATACCAACCATTGTTAATAAAGATGAACTCTGCATGAATAGTGAAGATATTTATAAGGAACTTAGACTAAGAGGTTACCAATACAGGTTAGAACAAGTATTTTCTTTTTTAATAATTTCTGGAAGTTCCAAAAATTATAGGGGTGCCTTTACAAATGTGAAGAAGTCAAATATCGAGGGCACCCAAGCAACTGTCGAATGGACCGACAACTGGGTAACTTACCTTGATAATATTCTCCAGGTTACCCTACTATCACTAAAATCAAGAGGTATGCATCTTCAAACAACCCTACAACGTTTGCTAATAGATGCACCAGAGCATTTTAAGAGGATTAATGCATTTAATAACATGGTCCCAGTTTCAATAAATAAACAGAAGTCTGTTTTAAAGTAAGATTTTTTCTTCACATTATACATGATTTTAAACTAAATTGATAAGTAGTGCTGCAGGAATTGAGGTTAGAGGAATTGGCGTTGCGTGTACCAATAAAAGGAAACAGCGTAAACCTGTGCTAGAAATATCCAAGTTTGTCCCTAACATAACGCAAATTGATGGATCAAATACTATTAGGTTATTCGTCCAGTTAATTTTAGAAAATGTTAACTTGACCAAAATTAGTGTGATAGAAGATTGTTTACACACTGAAAACAAACATGAATTATTGAATCCCCAAATTCTTCAAGTATTAAACGATATACCATTGATAAAACATGAACTAATCGTCATTACCAAAACATCTATGAACCTAGAAGGAATTACTATACAAAAGCAAGCTTTAAACAGAAAAAACAGTAGTTTGATATTAATTGTTTCAGGTTTATTAGAAACTGTTCAGGTATGTTTGCAAGCTCAATATTTTTAGAGGGTCAAATTAAACATTTTTAAAATTCAGGTCTCGATTGTATTGGATGTGATCAACGGAACTAGTGGCTTTGTCATTTCGCGAGAACATGCCAACGCAAATATGTTAAAATTTACCAATACACCATTCAAAATCCTTTGTGCTCATAGACATAATAATGAAACATTGGTGCTTCTTAGAGCAAGAGAAAAAGATATACCACGACGTTTTTTTGAGATACCCAATGCTTTAAATGATTTCCAGTGGATTTCCAAGCTACAAATTCTTCTTAAAGAAGACAATAAAGTTGTATTATATGCGCACAATAAAAATCCTAGCGGAATATTGGGATTAACGAATTGTTTAAAAAAAGAATACAGTGCAGAAAAGATATGCTTGGTGTTTCTCATGGATGATGCTCCAAAATTGGATCCAGAATTAGAATTTTACAAGGAGCAACTAGATAAGAATTTAGTTATTAATATATGGAAAGATGGAGTTTGGGGAACGTATAGGCACCTACCGTTACTAGATAATCAACTTGTTGAAAGCGAACATTGTTATGTCAACGTCATAACGAAAGGTGATCTGTCTACTACGTCTTGGATTGAAGGTCGATTGAGCAGAGATGATATTAATGCCGTAGAAGAAAGAGACATCGTACATGTGAGCATCATTGAGCACATCCCTTGCTGTCATATTTAACAATTTTGCTTTCACAATGTTTTAGATTTATTATGCATCTCTCAACTTTAAAGATTTCGTAATAGCTTCTGGGACACTCTCCCCAGATGACGTTACTGGAGATGATATCAACAACGATTGTGTACAAGGCTTTGAATTTGTTGGAAGAACCTCTAGGTAGGTACACACCATAGAAATGAATGTAGATACTTTTGGTTGATTTTCGCTAGGTTGACATTATTCAGTAAGTGACAAATTACCGTCATCTGCTTGATCATTGAAATCTAACTTTTTTCCCTGTGTTTGGTTATTATTGCGAGATCTAATCGATTCCATGCAAACATCAGGTAAATAACAGCATTGCAATAACGTTCCGAAAAAGGCTCGTTCTGTAGTGTAATTTGGTGAGTTTGATCTGTAATTCGTTATCTGTGGGATGTTACGGAGCATTGTCCAAAAGGAGTAAGGCTTTTATTGGGGGACCTTTTGATTTCAGAAAACGCATAACTTACCAACAGCATAATCACATAACTAATTTTGAGAAGATTAATAGACTGTTGGAAAAATTGGGCTTACATTAGAAATTTACTTGAGGTCTTCATTATTTTCTAGAGCCAGGCTAACTGCTTTTAAACTCTCTTATCATTCCGAAACGGCTTTCCATCTCAGCCGTTGGTGAAGGTCCATTGGTCCTTTTCTAGTCGTTTACCCCCCCCATAGAAACTTTATCAACAATCCGTAGTACGTGCCGACGGAATGGTGGGCGGTCCTGTGGTTCTTCAGCAGATGTTCGGTGAGACTAGGGATTTTCAGATCTGTTTTCAGCTGCTCGTTACGGGCAAACCGCGGACCCCCCCCCCCCCGGCTATCATTCTTATCACCTTACTTTGCAAACTTTCCAACTTCTTTAAATGGCTGGGAGTTACCTTCGACCAAGCCAGTGCACCATATGCAATAATCGCCGTGACAAATTTAGCCCCAGTCTGTTCAATCTGTTGTTTTCATGTGAATCATATGTCGAATGTAACCCCCACTTAAATTTACTTGAGGGACAAAAGAACGTGGAATCATTTATTAAAAATTCACTTGGTCATCGAAGATGATTTAGAGTAGTCATCGTCTGCAGGAGAAAAATTTCGAAATATTCTAGGATTCTTTTGAATTGGCAATTATTAATGGATTGACTTTATGTTTTCCATTGGCATTAGCACAGGCAATACATACATGATGTGGCTGCGTCTCGAGTTTTCTGTCAGGAATTGTTTTCTCTTGAGGCTAAATAAACGATTTATTTAGCGGGAGCTTCCAGTACAATGCTGATGCATCCGTATTATCTAACTGATCCAATGTAATTCCCGCGCGATTTGATTTTTGATTTTTTTTTTTCTCGTAATTTTTAAATACCGAATTTTAAACCCTTTTTTTATCTTTGCAACTAGCACTGGCACTAAATTGTTCATTTGCAGATTTCCTCAGAGTTCTTCTTTAACCTGGTCTTGTATAAGTAGAAGCCACTACACGTAAAATTAATTCTTCATTGTTTTTATCTTACATGTCGTGGACTTCGCTATCATATTTTTTTGATAAATTTATTACGATTGCGTCACTTTTTAGCTCTTAAATTATAAGCGCCTTTTCATTTGGATACCAAAATATGGCAAGAAACTGGTGCCATCGAATCCGCTGGAATACAGCCGTACCATGTCCCGTATATCGTTTACAAAGTGACTCTCAATGTCATGAAAACGATTGTTCACGTTATTACGAATTTCCGTTATCCGATGTTCACCGTATCGAGCGTCTGCTGTCTCGATCTTTTCTTTGTTAGCGTTTGCTTAGATTGAAACATCAATAACTGATAAAAATAATATTAATAAAATCTAAAAATGTCAGTTACTCTGAATGTTTTTTTCTTGCTCATTGAGGCCGCTTTGAAAAAAAAGTTTCTAAAACATTAATAATAAAATAGTAGAAACCAGAGATATGTATGTAATAAAATGTATCTAATAGAGGCCATCGCGTTATGGGTATGTGCCCTCATGGAGCTTTAAGCACCTTAAAGTACGACAGCTGCCTACTTCCAATTCCTGACGAATGGAGCATGGAAGATGCTGGAACCATTGTTACAGTTTATGCTACTGTAATTGAAGCTTTAATCAATGTAACTATATGGAACTGAAACATTAAGCAGTTAATTAGTGGTAAAAACGTTTTTTTAAACAGAGATCCCATGTTGAACCAGGAGAGTCAATTTTGATACATTCCGCTTGTGGAGGGATTGGTTTAGCAGCTATTAACTTGTCTTTATTCCTCAAGCTAAATATTTTTGTCACAGTTGGTACAGCCGAAAAACGTGATTTTATAAGAAATAAATACCCTCAAATTAAAACAGAACATATTGGTAATTCTAAAAGTACTTCGTTCGAGGAAATGGTTTATAAATATACTAATGGAAAAGGTGTTGACTATGTTCTGAGTTCTCTCTCAAAAGAAACGCTTTTGGCATCTATTCGTTGCCTAGCAACAGGAGGGAGGTTTATAGGACTTGGACGACTTGACCTAATAAGTAACACCGCGTTATCAATACACCTACTGGAGAAGCAGAGAGAATTTATTGGAATATTAGTTGACAAGCTACTTTATGGAAGCAGAAGTATTTAAAGTTAAGTCTTTATTAATGTTGAGTTATAATGACAACTGCATTGTTTGTAGAAGCGTTAGAAGTTCGAAAAGAACAAATCATGAATTTAATCAAGAATGGAGCGATCAAACCACTGCCAAGAACTGTTTTCCAAGTGAAGGATGTTGAGAAAGCATTAAGATACCTAGGAAGCGGTCAGCATATTGGGAAGATTTTGATTCAAATGAGGGAGGAAGAAAAGGAGAAAATCTGTCCTGTACCAAGGGTTTCGTTTAAAGGAATTCCCAGGTAACATTTCAATTTTTTCTTTCTTATGTTGAATGATGTAAGTTATTTTGTTAACTTTCCTGTTTCTTTCCTTTAACCTTATAATTCCATGTTGTTCTTATCCATCTTCTGTTCTTACCAATACTACAGTTTCATATATTTTTGTTCACATTTTATTTGCTATACGATACACCGCTAACCTTTATTTGGCAGTTATTGGTATTCTATACGCAAATACGAGGGTAGTGTCTTAAGTTTTTACAAACGACCACTAGATGGCGGTATTGAGAATTGGCGTTACTATTTTCGTAAAATTTATTTAGTTATTGTTGAGGCAGCGACATCACAGAAATTGGCCGAGCAGTTTATTTGCACCGAACGTTTAAAAAAGAAAAGATTGTTTACAACTGGTTTGCAGAATTTCTCCGTGATTGTGCTTACGTCAGTAATAAATTTTGCGAAGGTCGATCAAGCAACATGTGCGCAACATGATTGATGACGATCGCCAGATAGAAACATTTAGGTGTAAAAAAGATCTGTTCCCGATGGATTTCGCATAATTTGACTCAAGTACAAAAAAGACTCATGTCAATTGGTATAAAGAAATGCTCAAAAAATTCGACAAGAGGACTTCAAAATCCATATAGAACATCGTAACAGGTGACCAAACTTGGATACCAGCAAACAACTGTTGGGGTGTTCCCAGAAAAATCGAATCAAACAAAAGTTATTCATTCACGAAGCACTTCTAAGAAAATTATTGCCTGTTTCTTTCGTTCTGCTGGACACGTCGCAAGCATTGCTTTGGAGGATTGTAGAATAGTTAATGCTGAATGATATACAACAATTTGTTTACCATTGAAAAACATGGAAAAGCAATCAACAACGTCACGTCATCCTTCATTATGACAATGCCAGCTCTCACACGGCACGTCATATAATTGATTATTTAAAGAAGAAAATCATCGTTTCACTGCCCGTATTTATCCGATTTATCGCCTAACGACTTCTTTTTCTTTCCGAATGTCAAACAAAAATTCGTGGACAGCGATTTTTGTCACTTCAAGAAACTATTGAACACTTAAAAATTCATGTTTTGGAGATACCACCTTCAGAGAGGAAAAATATTTCAAGGATTGGTTCGTACGCATGCAAAGTGTATAAATCTTAATTGCGAATATTATGAAAAACAATAAAACGATTTGGTACATCAATACTGCTCAGAATAGAAGTAGGCGCAAAATATATTTTGCGGATTCTTTTGATTTTGGGGTACCATTGTGTTCTGTTAATATATCTTTATTTCTCATTTGCAATTTTTTTTCAAAGAAAATAGCTGAATTTTCTGATGAAAATAACAAAAGAATGATAAATTACAATGCAATTTATTTACCGAATTGGTATCTATTACAGATTCTATTGTAAACCTGAATGCTCTTATTTGCTTTGTGGAGGTCTCGGTGGCTTTGGTTTAGAACTTGCCAACCTATTGGTTACGAGAGGCGCTAAGAAGCTAGTTTTAACGTCAAAATCAGGTGTTTGCAACGGTTACCAAAAATACAGGATTAGGTAATGTAATTATTCTAATGTTTTTATCAAGCATCATATTACTATTTTAGAATATGGCAAAATCATGATGTAAGCATTATTACCACCACTAACACTGGATCCACTGAACACGATAGCATTAATCTACTAGAAAAAGCTAGTAGGTTAGGACCTATTGATGGAATTTTTAATTTGGCCGCTGTTTTCAAATATTCAACATTCGAAGATCACGGTGTAGACGATTTTAGAGAAGCTTTCTTACCCAAAGCGACATGTACGCAGCACTTAGATAAAATTAGTAGAATATCGTGTCCCCAATTAAGGTACTAATATAATTCTTAGTGTAGTATGTATAAGTTAGGTAGCTTCAGTTAGGAAAGTTGGCAGTTCTGGATTGAAGCATTATATAAAAATGTCGTGAATAAATTACGTTACTTATTAAGCTTATAAATTACAAATAATAAACAAAGTCACATATAACACTTGGTACCTGAGTGCATTCTAAAAATACAGAAAGGATGTTGTTGCAGATATTTTGTTACCTTTTCATCTTATGCTTCTGGACGTGGATACGCTGAGCAAACTAGCTACGCTATGACCAACTCAATTATGGAACGAATTTGCGAAAAGCGAAAACAGGATGGATATCCTGGTTTAGCTATCCAATGGGGAGTGATTGGAGACGTAATATAACTAAATAATATAATATATTAGCACTGCTTAGTAGCCTCACGATTTAAGTAACTAACGTCCTCCATTACTGTTGTTGATGTTTAACTGCCTTGTGTCCTTTATAGCTTCCTCCTTCCATCTCATCTTTGGCCTTCCGCCTCTTTTCTGCCCTCTATGTTACTCTCAAATATTTTTCTTCTTGGTACTCTATTTTCTTTCATTCTCACAATATGTCCTATCCATCTTAACCTTTGGGCTTTCACCACATCTATTATATCCGATTCATCAAATAACATTCTTAGCTCCTGATTAGTTTCTTAACACTTTTCTCTCCTGTACATCCAGTATCCTTCTTTCCATCGATCCTAAAGTCCACACCCCACATGCAAATGTCACAGTCAGCCGTCGTTTTATAAAGCGCTAGTTTTTCGCGACATTAACTTACTGTTTATTTATTTATTAAGTGCATATAAGCAACGATTCCTTGCTATTATTCTTTGTTGGATCTCCTTCTTCATGTTGGGTTTTCTGTTAAACATTGTCCCCTGGTATATAGAATTATTAGTCCACGCCATAAATCTGGTTTTCTTTTCATCTATCTCAAGTCCCGTTTTCCTAGCTGTAATTTTAGTTTGCTTCTTGTTATTAACACAATATCATCGACAAGAGCAATACAATGATGGCGCTTCCTATAGATGAAGCCTGCTCTATTAATCTTTGCTTCATGCATTACTCTCTCCAAGATACAATTAAACGGGATTGGTGCTAGTGAATCACCTTGTCTTATTTTTTCTGTCACTTTAACTTCTTCCATTGCTTTTCCTTTTATTCTTACTCAATTTACTGTTTCATTTACTGTTAGTTTTATCATACTCACAAGTTTCTTCCTTAATCCTAACTCCCTGTAATCTTTTTTTTCGTCTGAAGTCGACGAAGATTACAAAGGTATCTTTATTGCGTCGGTAACTTTGCACTTGAATCTCCTTTAAAGTGAATATCTGGTCGTTCTTTCCTACACCCACCCTGATATTCTCCCAGCTCCTCCTTTATTTTTAGTGTTAACTTATTCTTTATATGTATGTATGTAAGCAACGTTAAGTGAAACTATTATTCTGTAGTTCGTTAATTCCATTTTGTTACATTTCTTGTGCAATGGATGTAATATTGCTTCATTCCAAGCTTTCAGAATTTTTGCTTGAACCCATATTTACTGTACGAATCTTTGTATACATCCGGCTAATTCCTCTTCTCCATATATAAACATTTCTGCATTTATTTTGTCATCGGTTCTTCTTCGTCTTCTTCTATTTGACTTTGCGTATCAGCTCCTTCCTCTTCGTCAGTAATTCCTCCACTTTTTCCTTCTCCTTCATTTAATAACTTTTGGGTTGAAACTCCACCATTTCCCTTCTTACACCTCTATAAAGTTTCCTTACTTCATTCTTTTTAAAATCCTCCTCTATTTCTTTAATTTTATGTTCATTATATTTTCTTTTCTTTTCCCTCAGCGTTTTTTACATCCTTTCGTTTAATCCTCATATTCTTTCTTCGCTCCTTCGGTTTCTTCCTTAATCATATCTATTCTTAGTTTTCTTCTTTTATTAACCTCCATCCCACATTCTTCATCCAACCATTTTTTCTCGTTCCTTGTATTCCTATCCTCTACACAATTTGCTGATCTCTTCATTCCCTCGCTTATCTTCTTCCATAATATCTATGGAGATATTTGTGGAGGAAATGCTGATTATTGATACCTTATTTTTAGCGCCTCCTCCTCAAATATCCCTTAATAAAACTGAGGACCTATGCTTATTAAGAGTATTTAGACTTTCATTTAACTTTTCTTGATATCTTATTTTTAGCGCTTCCTCCTCAAATGCTTTGCTCTTTCATTAACTAAATTATAATATGAGAAATTTAATTGTTACCGAATTTTTCTTCTTTAGGTGGGTGTCGTTACTCAAATGCAAAAGGGTGATAAAGAATTGGTCATAAGTGGTTTACAACAACAAAGAATGTCAAGTTGTTTAGATGTCATGGATAAACTTTTGAACCAAGACGAAACTATAGTGGCGAGTATGCTAGTAGCTGAGAAGAAGAATAGTGACAAAAACAGTAACTTATTTGATAGTATAGTAAAGATGATGGGTATGTGATCGTTATACCTTAGTGACATTCCAACATCAAAATTTTGCAGGGATTACGGATTTGGGAACGGTCAGCATGCATTTTACATTATCTGAACTCGGTGCTGACTCTATAACGGTATTTGAAATTAAACAAACTTTAGAGCAGGAATACGAGATGTTTTTAACTGTAAAAGAGATCCGAGGATTAACATTTTCCAAGTAATTACAATTGCTTTAAGTGAAGTGCAGGCAACATTTGGCATAGACATACGAAGAAAGAAAAATAAACCCATATTTTGTCAAACAACACCAATATGTAAAATGAAATTTATTTGCAGTCTACTAACAAATAGAATTTGGTCAGAAATTAGAAACGGTGAAATTTACAGTCAAGAAAAAAAAATAAGTATACAATTATACAGTATAGTGGGTGGTAGATAATTCCTTCCTTTAGGGAGTTTTCAGATAAAAAATTCTGGTAGTCAATTTTCACTATCCTCGGTACAAGTCTACATTTTTAAATTGAAGATTGAATATATTGTTGAGTATGAGAGAATCCCCAGTAAAATATTTCACATGAACTATAATTTGCTGGCACCAACCGCTTACCTATGGATCTTGGTTGGTGTTTATACTTTGAAAGCTGCTAATATTATGATAAAACTACTTTATCAATTATACGCAATAACAAGAAATGTGCACAATTTGAATTTTTTGATTTTCAACTTAAATAAACGGCCGTCACTGTACATCCTTCTCAAAGGTACTTCCTAAAACGTGTGTTCCAGTTCTTAATATTTATTGACGTACGTACATCAATTTTATATTTCCTTTTGATTTCTTCTATTATTTGATTTTCTTCCATGCTGCCTTTTGTTTTGTTTACTAAGCCATCGTTCGTGGCATTTACCTGTTTCTTTCTTATTTTCCTATATCAGACTTTTGACATAATTTCACCTAACTTCTCCTTATCACTATTTCATATCTACATACTTGATTGAATTTATAATTTCGTTGTGCCTTATTTTCACAAACTTATTCTCTTGCTTGCTCTGTACTTTCAGTCTCATTTGTTTTCTTTCACTTTTTTGATTAAGATATCTTTAATGGAGAATCTACCTTGCTTTAAATTCTTTTCGGTTTTTCTTTTGTTATACACAATTTTTGAATTATCATCTTTATCGGAAATATTCTTTCGCTTGTATAGTATTTGCGATCTTCAAATTCTCTTAAGGCTAAGAGTTATGTAAGAAATTATTATCTTCATAATCATTAAACAACACAAGTCTTAATATTTTACAAACATACATGTTTTCCATTATGTAACTAACAATAAGTCAGTGTCGCGATTTCTCTTGCCTTCCGCCTGTTTTATCGTAACACTGAAACACATTTGTAGTCTATAGCCATAAAATGACTTATTCTATGCTGCTTGAATTTCACTTTAAGCCACTTTAAATTATAAATTTGACTCCAATCACTGTATCAATATTTTAGACTTAAAGAGTTATCTCAAAATCAAGATTCCGAGGCACCATGTCTATCAGAAGACCAAAATGATATTCCCCAGGGTGTTGCGATGCTTCTGCAAGGTGTATGTGTCAACGAGTCTACTCTTCCAGAAGTTCCCGATGTTTTTATGCTGCCTGGTGTCGAAGGAACTTCAGCTACTGTAAAGCAATCATAAAAAATGTAAAAGCTCGCGTTTCTTGCCTTGGTTATCCTTCTAATACTCAAATTGAATCTATAGAGTAATTGGCTGAATCAATATTTCCTGTAAATTGTTTATAAATATATGGTGCTTGTGTACATCTCCTTTTAAGATTAAAATTTTAGCATATCAAAAACACTAGTATTAGAATTGTAGCTACCGAATTGCTGCAGATGCTAGAATCCATGGGACGAATAGCTAAAATTATATTTATCGATGGTCCGCCTGATCTAATAATGGAAAAATCGAAAAAATGTTTTTTAACAGAAGACAAGATCTCATAGGAAACTGTGCTATTGTCTTTTTTTTAATATCCAAATACATGGCTTATAATGATATTGTTGTGGTATAATATATAGAAATAGTGTGGACTGTAATACTTTGGTGAAAATATATTGTTTTAATGTAGACATTCGTACTCAATAATCATAACTTGATATGCGAGATAGCTCGCAACCACGTTATTAATAATCAAGTAGCGTCCACATAGGGCATCGGGAAATTAGCTTAACGGGAAAGTATACACACGTCAAACTTAAAACAACTGCAAAAACTACTAATAAACGTACTATGCAACATTTTTCTGCAATTGCGTGCATAAAGTAATTGCTAATATCGGCAGATAAATTTAGGTTAGGTTATGACTAGAGCGTGACAAACGGTTGCACCCGCAGAGGCGCCGTGAAAGGAGCTGTGTTTACTATGTACATACAAGGAATCGAGTGGGCGTTCGGTTATTATCGGTTGATCGTTGTGCGTGTACTATTTATAATATTCGAGAAACTAGTGGAACCGTCCGGGGCGTACCGCGCAAAAGTAGACACTGTATTAAAAAATAATAGATTGTTACCTTTTATTGACGTATCGATAACCACTGTGGTAATGTGCGACTGCCATGATACGCCGCGTAGTACTGCACCAAAAGCAATGCTTCCATTGTCGATTCGGTCAGGCCTCGACGACGGTCTGAAAACGGTCACGTATACTTTGCAAATGATCGTTCAGCATCTAACGAAGTAAGATTTGCGAAATTCAAATACTCCTGTATCTCTTCTGTGCAGTCTTGAATTCCAGATATAGATCGAACCTTTTCTAAATCTGGATTTTTATTTAAAACTGCACAAAATTTTTGCGCGACATCTAGTCCTATAGGATCTGTGAAGCTTTCTAGAGCGGCTGCGAAATTGTTGATGTTATTTAACGAGTCTTGTATAGATAAGTGAGTATTTGAACTCTGCATCCACATACGTACATACACCCCGCCGTACAGGCGTCTCTGCGGGTGCAACCGTTTGTCACGCTTTAGGTATGACATGGCTTATACAATATATTTTAAATTATATCACCGAACGTAGCCATTTGGATACTGATATACAAGGGTAGTCCCAAAAATAAATCCTATCGTTACCATACATGAAATTATTAAGCCTGGCATAGAGCGCTTCGCATCAGGTTAGAACTAAGGTTGCCTGGCCCACAACGCGACGTATGTATGCACGAGCCGGATTTGAATTATAATGGAGCTAAAGTATTGTATAAAGTTTAGGAAATACCTTTAATGTGTTGGAACAAAGGCGACTGTAAGACATATAAATAGTATACAACAAAAATAAGAAAAATGGCGTGCCACCTCAAACGCAATTTAAGTGGGATTTACTTCATGTTTTACGCTGTTAAGAAGTTACGTTTATTTATGTTATGTTATTTATTGGAGTGAAACTTAACATAACCTTAATTTGAAAAAGCAATCAATGTAAATACATATGCAGGTCTTGTAAAGCGAATGCGTACAGCAAAAAATAGTGAATCACCCGCTCCCTCTCAGCGATTGATCACAAGTCAATCGTGCCGTCGAGCCCTGTCCTGCTTGCGCGCAAGTATATACGTTCTCACTTGCTCGGCATAACACTATTAATATTAAGACAGTTCTTGCTGTACACATTCGCTTTACAAAACCTGTATATGCATACATACACGTTGGTCCACATTTCACCGGGCTGCGAGAGATATTGTGCATAGCGCGATCTGGCATACTTGCATTTATCCCCGCCGGCCAGCCTTACCGCGCGCAACTGCTGTAACCTATATAACGCACTCTTTTTCTTTCTGTGCGCTCGTAAGGTTCTAACAAGAAATCGTAGATTTCGAATACATTATGTTAGTTTATACAACCGCAGAGGTGGTAAGATCATTAAATGGTATATTTCGATTTGCCGTAAATGCCAACAAATAGACGAACAGCCTCAAATCCCTCTAACGCATTCCGAGTGGGGGAGAGAGAGAAGTGAGGGCTTGTTCGTTAGTTGAAATGGGCGAACCTTGCTCTAGCCGGCAAATTTCAGACGAAATCGATATTAGTAGAAGTACTGTGAAACGTATTTTGAAACGCAACAAATACAAATACAATATTGCCCGGAGATTTTTCCCCTTAATAAAGTAACATTGTTAGAATTTCAATTTATTTTGTATAATTATTGAATTTATTTTTCTTTAGTTTAATTTTATAAGAATCGTTGTTTATTTTCCTACTTAGAATTACTTTTTCGTTCTCCTACATCGTATAGCAGCAACAAAATGAATATAAGAAACTGTACTTTCTAACATAATCTGAGAATACAAAAAAATACGCAGCAATTCTGTATTAGTACATTTTGTCAGAAGGCGTTGAACTATATTACGTGATTGAGAGGACAAGCGTGCGTACCGTTGCTCGCTTTATGATATACAGCGATTGGATACGATCTATCAGTGAGACTCCAATGCTCTGTTGCCATTCACAAAAGCAATATTCCGTTCGTATCTGGACCGACGTGTATATATATTGTTATGTTACAAATAACAATTAAAAGATTTGAATTGAGGAGATAATCTGTTTTGTTTTTATTTTAAGTATTTACTTACAAAGGAAAAAATGAGTTTAATCTAATTAAAATTACTTACAGTTATGTTGTGGCGTGTTTTTTATATGTGTGCGTGTGTGTAAAATCCTACTGGTTCCTTCTTCCCTCTACTTGGTGAAATCCTCTTATTTTTGATTCCTTCTTCCCTCTTCTTGGTAAAATCTCTTTATTTTGAAGCCCTCTGATGGTTTTCTTTAATTAAATTTCTTCAAATGGTTCTTAAAATTTTGTGACTGATTTAATATTCTTGACAATCGTTGGTGATGATTTATGGTTCACTTAAAACGTTTTTCAATACATTTGCACTGATAACTTTGACGATATTTTCACTTTTATGATGCAATTTCTACATATCAATCGAAAGATGTTTGTTTTCTGTCAGAATTGTTTTCGTTGCTAACTTCTGTTTTTTCTCGTCGTCCCTAGCATTGCTAATCTAACGACTTGATATTTAAATTTTGATGTTTTGAACTTCCAACTCAGTGTCATAGGTAACGTAAGGGATTTTGACGGTCATTTCCAAATACAATGTGATTTTTGTGTGTGTATGTGTCATTTTTACAAATAATGTTTTAAATATATAACTAACTTAAAATAAGCTGAGATTTTGACTCTCCCCTGTAACATGTCATTAACCGAGTCTATATATATGTATGTATACATACCCTAAGAGCGAGCGTACTATGATCAGCCAGCATAATCGGCATTTTTCGGAAATGCGAGAGCGAAGTCGTGTCTTACACGTGTACCTGACTGAATACGCCCGCGCCGTTTAGAACGTGAGCAACGTGACATTCCACAGTGACATTCGACACAGCACACGTTTAGATGCGCTGAGTTCGTGTAAAATCGGGTGATCAGAGTACGCTCGCTCTTACGGTATATGAACGTTCCTGGCATCAAGGCCCCCGTGGTGTAATGGTTAGCACACCCGTCCGGCAAGCGTGAGGTGTCAAGTTCGATTTCTTTTCGGGACGAGATTTTTTTTAATTACGTCGGAAATGTCAAGGAAATTACAGATTTTCATAATTCACCGACGGAAGCCAAAATATATTAATGTAAATACATACAGTGTGTCCCCGAATGGACTGAACAAGAGGGAAAAATTTTTTATTTGTAACTTAACGCAAAAATGTCATTCTTTATAAAATTTTTTGCTTGGCTCAAAACCACCAATTCTGAAACAAAAACCAGAATATTTTTTTTAGCAGCTGAGAAAATTAAAAAAAAAAACACTCGAACTAAAGAAAAACATTTTATTTTATTAAACGTGGTATCCTCCAACCTCTACACACTTTTCAGCTCTACGTACAAATTCTTTATAAACATTGTGGATCATATCTTCAGTAACAGAATTAACTTTTTGTTTTAAAATTTCGATATTGTTATCCAAATTAGTATTATAAACATGCTGTTTAACATATCCCCATAAAAAGAAATTCAATGGGCTTAAATCTGGGGAACGAGCCGGCCAATTGACGGGTCTGTAACGACCTATCCATCTGTTTCCAAAATTTTCTTGCAGATAATTTCTTACCAACACAAATACGGAATGACATTGACAAATAACACGTAACTTGATTTACTTGTTAGGTTATCATGGAAAATAACAGGATAATCTGATTTAATCAAAAACATTAAAATTTTTGTGTGTTTTTGTAATTTTCTCAGCTGCTAAAAAGAATATTTTGATTTTTGTTTCAGAATTGGTGGTTTTGAGACAAGCAAAAAATTTTATAAAGAATGACATTTTTGCGTTGAGTTACAAATAAAACATTTTTCCCTCTTGTTCAGTCCATCCGGGGACATACTGTATATTCGTTATTTTTTAAAAACAAAAGTGTTTTTACTACATACCTATAGCTACACAGGTAAGTACAACAGACTTTTGAAGAAACTGTTTTCTTTATTTTTTAGAGTTATTACATTACATACATAACAAATGCCGTTTTCAACCAAAAAGAAAACAAACAATGTCAATAAAAACGCTTCAATGTGGGCATATATTCGTTCTATTTACCGAACATCTTTATTGCGTGAGTTCTTATTTTTTATCACAGGGTATTGATTTCGAAATTCACTTTTGTGTGAGCCACGCATGACGCTCGGTTATTTCGGTATCAAATTGGAATTAAAATGCTGCCCAGTGTTACCATTCGTACGGTAATTACCGTACATGTACAGTATTTTCAACTTAAATACGGTATACGATCCAAACCTCATTACCCTACGCAAATGTACGGTAATTTTATCCGTAACGTTTTAGATAATTTAATGCTTAAAAATTCATAGTGATAAGTAGCAGATAAAATATCTTTTGATCTTTTTGTGTCACCTATCTATTGAACTAGAGCCAAGCAAGTAAAATCAGTATTTCCATGTATTTCTCCGACAGAATTTTGAGAGATATGATTTTTTACCGAATCAACATTATCAAAAGAAATGAGTTCTTCCCCTTCGACTAAATGAAAATAAATATAAATGTCTCGTTTTTTTGCGTCCTTTTATCCGCAAGCATCTCACTGGGCAAAAAAATATGTCGCATAGAGATTTTACTCCACCCTGTGAATGTACTGCAAAAAAAGAAAACACTGTTCGTGGACAACCGGTAAATTATTATACCATTTTTCTGAAAAAATATTACAAATGTTAATTTTTCATTAGAAAGTTCCAATAAAGTATTAAATATTACAATTGTTTTATTTTGTAAAATAAAATTATCTACAGATCGCGCGTTGTAGGATGGCGAGTTCCGGCGCTGTCCGATGGTACTGTCGGACATCGTTCGGGAAAATTCAAATTTGAATGCAACATGCAGTGGCGTAGCTCGACTTATTTTTTAAATTATTTTAGCATAATAGAAAACGACTATAAAATAAAGTCTTGTACCTCCACCGCGCATCTGAAGCGTTCGTCATCCTATAACGCACAAACCGTACAAATTAATTATACGGTAATTTCGTTTGAAATGCGGTATTTCGCGCCTGATGTACGGTAATTTGAACGTCAGAGCCTGGCAACACTGGTGCTGCCTCTAGTGCTTGGATCTCGTATCAGGATTAGTATATGACCTTGGGCATCAGTAAACTTCTTCCAGATCTCTTTTTCATTGCTTGCTTTCCTTTCATAATCATAGAGTTGTCAAGACTTGGACACATCTTGGACAGCTCTGATTGTCTACGAATGAAACGTCGAAAAATTACATTGTGCGCTACACCTGTTAGGTGTCATGCGTACATAACCTTAATTTATAATCATAGAAACGCGAAAAAAACGGAGTTTTGTTGTACTTAATCATTTCTAATCAGGTAAAATTGCCAGTAATATTCGCACAAGTGATACTTTGTTTGTCTGTGTAATAATAATGTGTAATATACTCCTATTGAGATATATTAAATAAATATATATAAATTTGATACTGTTTATTTATTAACAATTATTACAAACTCTAACATTTTTCAACATGTACTATACATAAATATTTATATTAAATAAATGCCATATTACGAAATAAACTATTCAAAAATATTTAAGAAAACAACATAGGATATGAAGCAATATTACACATCTGTAAAATATCTTTCTACAAGTTGTAGGTAGCTACCATGTGTCAATAATGAGTTTTTCACGTTCTAGTTGTATACGTTCATCGTAGCGTTTTTGTTTCTTACTTCACTTTCTCTTTTTAAATCAATATACTCTCGTTTTAGTTTTTTTGTCACTAACTTTTGATGCTTTCTATAACTCACTATTTTCAGCTGGTTCAGGAGTACCTGCTTCATTATTAGCATCTGTAAATTCTAATTCTGGTAGACTACTTACATCGGAATCAATTGAACTTATTGAATGAGAACATCATTTTGTTGGGTTAGATCCCAATACTTCCTCCATCAAGTTGAAAAAATTAAACCATAATGACGCTCTGCCTGTACGATTTGCCTTTCGATAACTTTTTAATAGACTATTTCACTTACTCTGCACCACTGTAGCATTAATACCATATCTTAAACTAATTAAATCACTTGGTACATGCTCGAATATTTGTTTCGTCTTCTTGGAATGATTTAAATTATCACTATATGTACTCATCGATTTAATTAAATCCACTACTTGATTACATTGCCAAGCCTAATTTATTTCTACATTTTTGTCTTCTTCTTCAACTTCAGTTGGATTTACTTTATTTTTTGCATGGTGCAGTAAGGAATTAAGAAAGAGTTCATCTAAAAACGCTATAATATATTAGTATGTTTAAGAAAATCCGTTAGAATTACCTTGGTTAGCGAAAGCAAAATCTTTATTATTAAGTAGTAGATTAAACATTGTATTGCTTTCTGGATCAAATATTGATAAGTTATTTCCGTTCTTCATATTTTATTTTGTGCAATAATCACAAACAATTATAGCTACAGCTGACTTTGGATAATTTGATCGGAGCAAAACAAGAGTAAGGAGCACGTGGAATGCCATACTCCTAAACGAACACCGAGTATTCCAAAAAATTAATACTAATAAGCTCATGGTATTGGTGGAATCATTTCCAGCAAAAAACAAAGCGAGGGAAAAGGGACAGCGTAAACCCGCGAATATGTTTCTGCCTACCCGGCGTCATCAGCGCGGTTCCGTACCTGTCCTTCTCCCTCGCTATTGTTTTTCATCTCTCGAGTATATGTTGCCATTCTCCACGAATAGAACCAGGATATATCTCCCCACGCCACCTAGCGTCGAGAAACGTAGACATACCGTCTAGAGAATAGCGACAACAACTCGGGATGCAAGTACGGAACCGCGCTGATGACGCCGGGTAGGCAGAAACATGTTCGCGGGTTTACGCTGTCCCTTTTCCCTCGTTTTGTTTTCTGCCGGAAACGATTCCACCAATACCATGAGCTATATTAGCATTGATTTTTTGGTTATTGTTACTAGGCAATATTTCATGTGTACCGAGTACTCCCTTTAGCAATGTTCTGTCATACCCGAACTTGGATGGAGTAACTCAGAGTAACTATGATATTTCCCAACGTCAAAAAGCGCGAGTAGGGTACTTGGGGTAACTGAAACTGGAGTTACTCTGAAGGAATATCCGAACTCACCTTATATCTATCACATGTAAACAAACATACACGTAGCTTTAAATTGGCGGGAGGCGTGAAGCTGAAGCCAATTTGCTTGTCTTCGAGGGGTGAGAGCATAGAATAACTTGATAACAGGGCAACTCTAGCCATGGACGTGGTCCCGTATTTTGGCGCCTCTCGTAGACATACCGGAGACTACCGATACGCGGTCCACTTATTTTAAATTTCTTCAATTTTTGTCAAATTCTGTACTTAATACAAATATTAAAACACAAGTTTTCATTTGCATATACATTTATTAGCAGAATTCAAGACTAGATATGACACAGTACTTATAGGATGTATGAGTGCTCTTCGATGTAGCGCGTTTTTCAATAGAGAAAATACATTGTCCACGTTAAAGCATTGCAAATTTCCGTAGAAGGCTAAAAAACTTGCTGGCCCATTAAATTGGGATCTATGACGATAGTACTACAAATAAACATATTTTTAAGTGACATAATTTACAAATACCATAAACAATAAATGCACCTATTGCTGTGGTTCTAATACTTGTAATTGTTAAATTTGTCGGTAGAGGCAACTTTGAAAGGACCGATTTTTAAACGAAAACTTCAAGCAACTGAACTAAACGAGTACGAAATGAAGAAATCCATTGTAATTTGGAAAAATACGGACCATACTACAGACAAACGCCCAAAACTAAACAGGAACGCGGCATGAACCATGCGTGAACTTGGCGAATGACGTTTTAATTTCAACCACAGTTACTATAGTTACAGACATTACAAACATGTTAGAAACTTTGCAACCCTAGTTACAAACCAACTATCAAAGAGATAGATATAGGTTAGTTTGCGGTATATCTGCGAGAGGAGCCAAAATAGTTTTCTCGTTGAATTCCAAAAACCGCCACTGGGAGAGAGGAAGCCAAAATTTTTGAGCTTCAGACTTCATGCCTATCATGACAGGAACACACCATAAAATTAGTGATGGGCGAAACGGTGATTTTTAAATCACGTCGTGAGTCCTAATCATGATTATAAATAACGGTGATTGTGATCACTGTTATGACTTATCGATATCGTATCGTTCGTATTGATATTTCTCAGTTATCTGAGGAGTGATTATTTTCCTTTCGCAGCGTTACACATTTTTTTGTATTGGAAAATTATATTTGTTTATATATTAAGATTCAAACTGTTTCAATATTTAATTTTTACCAAGTAACCAATACAAGTATTATGATTTATAACTGCAATACGAAAAGTAAGCATATATTATTGTAGAAATGCAAATGGGCAGTAAAGATTTCAAATTAATAAATTATTATATTTTAAAAATCTGTTTAGAATTTATTCTACTTTAAAGTCTAAAGGGCGACTTAAATTTGAAAATAAAAATATTTGACTTTATTATTTTTAAACATTTATTCTATTTAGAATAGAATAGAATATATATTTATTAAATAAACACACAAAGTGTATATAAGTCATGAAAACAAACTTATACATATATACTTTTATATATACAATAATAATTTATAAATTTAATGTACGCCAAAAATATTGTAAATCTGTTGTCCTTATAAGAACATTCACGCAAAAATTTGCGTACAAATTTGTTTTCAAACTATAACAAAATAATAGTAAATATAAACAATAGAACAAAGGCAATTTCACTTTGTAACGCCAGCCTACATTAATAAAATACAGATATAATTCTTAACGCAAGTGGAGGTTTCGACACAGATTTTGTATAATTTAATAAAAATACTTGCTGCTTTAAAGCGAATAATCTAAATTTTAAGCTTATTCTTATTACATATCCTTTATAATATCTACATATTTTCAAATATGCACAATATTGCAAATAAATGTATTAATTAAAAGAATATCAATATTAAATACTTGAAAAATATGAATCCATGCATCTGTACAATGTACATATGCAATTGTACATATGTATGTAAGAAGGTAACCTCCGTCATTCACTGCTGATGTACGTACGTATATATTCACCGGTTATTTGATATATTCAATTCCCAATAGACAGCCAGTGATCAGTGATACTGATCAGTGTGATCACCGTTTAGCCATGACGATACTACTTGAAAATCTAATGAAGGTTATTTCACCGATATTATTTATTTACTGATAAACGCCAAACAGTGATCACCGTTTTGCAGCGTCGCTGTCACTTGATATCTAAGGAAGGTTATTCATTGCAATCACTGCTAAAATCATGAATCACTGCCTTTAGCAGTTTCACTTCACCGTCGTGACCGGTGATTCTCCAATCACCGTGAAAGAATCACCGGTAGTGAAATATCGCTCACTACTGGATAAAATATTTCACAGCAGTTGCCAACCGCTATTTGTTGGGAAAAGAAAGCAGCTATTGTATACATATTGTGACATCAAACACGACAGGAAGTGTTCCTTTTGGTGCTCCTGTTTGTACTAATGGCAATAGCCGAAAATAATTTTGAAAAGCGTCAATTTCAATTTAACTTGGCTTAATCCGACAAAACAAAATAAAATAAAATTTGGAAATTAAATTATGTTTTTATGTAACGGTTCTTTTGGTGTAATTAATATCATAATTTATTTTATTGTATTTTAAAATTACCATAATTATAATAGAGTTCACGATAAATTCCAGACATTCCCTTCTATTAATCTTTACATAATAAGTAGTACTATAACACAAAATGACAATGGCATGACTAATAGGAAATACATAAGAAAATGCATTAATTATAATTCCTGGAAATGAAACGTGTAAACTAAACTCGATAACCCTGAAAGTGCAAACAAAACAAATAGAAAAGAAGGATTTAGGATGGGTATCTTGTATAATTCAGTAATTTCATGCTAATTGTCGAATTTATGTTTTGAACTTTCAACTACCTGCAATTTAATTGCTCTAATCTCCTTTAGATCCCTTATTATCTGATTTTCGTAAATGAAAAGGAGGGAAAAGGTGCAGGTAGAATTGAGTAGGTTGCAGAACGGTGCGGCCGATAAAACAGTTACGTTCTTGAAGTGGAAAGTACCGCATGGTTGGCATTATAAAACACATGTGATATCTCTGACTTCCTAGTGAAAATTATCTAAATAAATCGTAATATTTTAAGTGAACTCCTATCGAATATCCGTGCCGTGTTAGCGAATTTTATAAGTAAGTCGATTCTCTTCATTTTCATTCCGTATCTTTATCGTTCGCGACAAAAATATGTCACAACCCTAATCTAACCTTACACCCGCGAAAGTAACACATTTCGCATGGAAATACAACAATAAACAAGCCGTTTTTAATTGATTCATATGCGGGTTACCCGTTGAACGATTCCTGCTTGGGAAATATCATAAGTAAGTCCCGTTTCTAGACGAAATATGCATTAGTTAACCTATCGTGGTAGGTGTGATTAGTGAATGTACCTCAGAAGCTAAGTGTATTTACATCATAATTTTCGTCACGATGGACGCCGGATTTTTGAATTTTCACGGCGAAGAGCACTTTTCGACACTCGACTCGTCTTATTTCCTGGTAAGGTCTTTTAAAAAATGCCTATTTCTAATTTTTTGTACTCATATTATATGAACCATTAGGAACCAGGTGTTGTTGACGATGTTGCTAGCTATGACGGTGAGCATAGCTACACGTGGAATTGGGATGATGAAAGAGAGTAAGTAATCAAAATAGTGTTTGTCTGCTCCTTGTGATCGTAATGTGTTACTATAACAATAGGTTAAATGGAGATATCGGCTTAATACCTGTTTCGGGAAATACATCTGGTGATTATTGTGTTATGTCAACATCTCCACCATCGAAAGAAGATTTCCATAAGATTATGATGGAGTGGCAACAATTGGTTAATATAGAAGTAAGTAATGCTTTCATGTTTTTATTTTACATAGGGTAGAACATAGCAAAATAAACAATAACATGATGTTGGGGTCGATGTTTGTTGTAGATAAAAGGGTTTTGAGATAACAAATATTTGCACTATATTATTATTGATTAAGAATTATACTGCTAACAATGTAGAGTATCACCAAAACCTATATTTTTGACTTAGTTTTTTAATGAAGCATATTTGCAATTTTCTGAAAGACCAATAAATAAATAGAAATAATAAACTTGATATATAACTTTATGGTCATTTTTTCCTATCTTTGATAGTGATTTAGGGTTGTTTACTTCCTTTTTAGGAACGAGGAAGAAAGACATGTAAAGTTTTTTGTTTACTTTGGGAAACGAGGTCCTTAAATAATATATACAATAACTTGATTTTATTTGACACACTTGAATGTACTATTTGTAATTACATATTTAAAATTTGCACACATTTACATATTTATCACTACAAAAGGTTCTTAAATTACTTACCTGCTGTTGCAGATAACAATTCTAAAATTATCTTGGTCCCAATTTTATTGCATTTCATTTAGTAATAGATATTCTTATTTAATCTTTCATTTGAGCAATGTTAACCGTACATAATAATTGAAATGTACACTACCGCACATAAGTATTTGGGTAGCCTTGGATTTTAGATTTTTGAACACAAGAGATGTATTCAGGAAATACATTCCAGCATTATTGAATAGTATGCTAATAATCAGTAAGTAATCAGAAATCTTAATCTTATTATTAATTATCAGTAATCTTATAATTTATAGAAAGCTTCTACTTTGATTGCTAATGGCTCTAGCTAAATTATTTATAGCTCTAGCTATTGCAAAATTAGAATTTGATAGTTGTAAAATTAACAAACTGAATAGCCATGACTACAGGAGGCGACGTGAGTGTAATAAGGGTTTTACAATGAAGCAGGTAGAGAACAAACTTAACCCCTTATTCTGGTTTGTTTTCGCTGAAAATCCTACGATGAAATCGGTTGCTAAAATATTTAATGCGCGCTTAAAAAATAGCATTACATTGTTTAAATTAATGTTTCCTATTTTACCTTGCTGCTTGAAACGTTGAAACCATTTTATTATAAAAAATTAAGAATGAATATAAAAATAATAAATTAATTCAGAGAAGTCTAGATTGACGAGGAAAGAACCTAGCGACATTAGCGCTTGAGCTTCTTGACGATACCGCCCCGTTACTCTCGTCAAAAATCTATTGCGAATTTTTAACATTGCGTGTGCTCTCTATACATGTATACTCTTTGATTTTACTATGAATCATGAAGCTATAATAAAGCCATTTGAAGTAATATTTTTAAATTTCGTTTAAAATTTTAAAACATGCCGAAAAGAAAAGAAATTAGTATTGAAACGCGTGCTCTCATAGTAGCACAACGTAGCTTAGGCATAAGCACTCGTCAAATTGCTAGAAAATTGCATCTAAATCCATCTACTGTTGATTATAACTAAAGCGAGACAAACGGTTGCACCCGCTGTACATACAAGGAATCGAGTGGATGATCGGTTACACGCACACCGATCAACCGATAATAACCGAACGTCCACTCGATTCCTTGCATGTAAATAGTAAACACAGCGGGTGCAACCGTTTGTCACGCTTTAATTATAACATCAAAAAATACAGTGAAAGTGGTAGTTTTCTAAATAAAGTACGAAGTGGTAAACCAAGAGCGACAATATCAACTAAAGATATTACATTCGTGGTGCTCAACAAGCGAAATAGAAGAAAAACAGCTCCAGAAATCGCCGCAGAAATTAATACTGTACTTCCGAAGCTGACTAGCGTGTCCACGGTTAAACGCCGTCTGCAAAAAGTCGGCCTTCACGGACGAATTGCAATGCGAAAGTCCTTGCTTCGCCAAATTAATAAGAAAAATAGGTTACAACGGACACGTGAACATTAATATTAGACGGTAGAAGATTGGAGCAAAGTATTGCGGACAGACGAATCCAAATTCGAGATTTCCTGTTCACGAAGACGAGTGTTTATAAGAAGATCTGTAGGTGAACATGCACTAAAGCAATGCACAGTCTCTATCGTCAAACACGACGGTGGTTCGGTAATGATTTGGGATTGTTTTGGTGGTACATCCGCAGGTGATCTCGTAAAAATTCAAGGCATAACGAGAAAAGAGCGATACAAATACATCTTAGAGGAAAATGCAATACCCTCTGCTGTAAGAATTTTGGGTCAGAATTTTTTATTCCTACAAGACAACAACCCAAAACACACTTCAAAATTATGCAAGCAATATTTAGAATAGTTGGAAGAGGAAGGTACACTAACAATCATGAAATGGCCACCCTAAAGCCGGGACTTGAACCCCATCGAGTTATTATGGGAAGGACTCGATCGGGAAGCAAGAAAAACTGCTCCAACTTCAGCAGTTGACATGTCGGACAAACTGCAGGCAGCCTGGGCGCGAATAAGTCCATAACATTGTTAAAATTAATTGCAAGAATACTCCGATTATGTGACGCAATCATTGAAGGTCAAATAAATAATTTTAATTGTTAAAGTTGTATATTTGTGTATACTTAAATACCAAATACATATTTTAATATTTCCATTTAAATATTTAATGATTTACCCTGAAATTTAAGGTGCCCAAATACTTATGAGCGGTAGTGTACATCCCATTATACTATATGTATTAAACAGATATCAGCACTGGGATACTAAACCAACTAATATAATGAACTTTTACACTGGTAACGATTTTTTCAGCCCATCTACAATGTTTGCTTATATGTTTTCCCGTAGAAAAATGATTTTAAAGTATGCACATAGAGTAAGCATTATTTTGCTTGTAGTCATTGCACAGACCTTAACGACCGGTGTCCTTTAATTGCCGTATTCATAGTCAACATGAAATCTCAAGGAAAACTCAACCTATGTAAGGACACCCTTACACTTAGGACAACTTTGTATTTCATAGTTGCAATCTCGATTTACTTCGGTAATTCTGTAGAATTAATGAAAATAATTCTATTAAACCATACTGCTATAAAATTAGCTACTGAGCACCATTTACTAGCTTCACAGAAGTGGTGGTATGTAGGTAAATCACTATCTTCTGCAATTGTTTTCATTAACAGGTGGCAATAAAATGCACTGAATGTTTTCTTTGGAAAAACGATATCACATTTTAAATTCTTGATTTCTAAAATATTCCATATGATTTTGTACATTTCTAATGTATCGTTTAGGTTGTCTATTGTGTATCATATCAATATAATCAAAAAGATCCTCAATACTTTGCATATTGTATGTTTATATTCTAAGTTTACCAACCTATTATTTAAAGTAACAATGCTTAAAAGTAGTGTTAATTCTGAAATAAACTCAAATCAACAGAAAATGTAATACATACATCACACAATTTATACAACAAATTTAATAATTAAACAAATATACAGAATAATACAACTAAATTAACCAAAAACGTAATTTTATAAATGATAACAAACATGCTCTGAAACGCCCTGTCAAGTATTTTGTCTAGGTATGCTTAAGGTACCTGAGGAGCTACCTTAAGATTTTCTTTATCTGTGACCTTAGGTGAGAAATATGCTCTAGGAAACACAAATTTCTATATCAAGGAGTTCTTAAAGCGAAGCATACCTTGAGGAAGATCTGTGTTTTCCGGATTTGATGGCCACGGTCGATAAGAAGGCCTATAAGCCGAAAAACGCAGACTATTTATTTTGGTTGTATTACATAAGTATATGAGGAGCTCATTTTCAAAACGTAACAAGTGCATTTGTTATTTTACGTGCATTTTTTTAGAACAACTTCCATGTTATAAAACTTTTAAAATCAATTTAAATATGAAGAGATTCATATTTTGAAGATGAAGCAGTTGTGTAGATCTACTCATCTATTTTGCTACCATATACAATGCGGTCCTAAAACCCCCCCTGCTAACTTTTGAACAGAAGGTAGCGTTTTTAGAAAAAATAGGTCGATTTCTATTTTTTGTGAAGTAACTTTTGCCGTTAAGGCATTTCAATTGTATTTCCATATATTGTATATATTTTTACATTTTTGGAAAGGTAATCGAAAGGCGAATCCAACGATACCACATATATTATACTTTAACTTAAGAAATATGCAATAAACGTTATGGTAATCTATTTTTGTTGTTATGCAAAGTTTGCTAGGAAAAGGCGTCAGATTGTTTCTTATGATGCCAGACTGATCTAAAAAGCTCGTTGCTAAGCAAAGTAATCGTGACAACTGTCAAATCTCAATTCCAAAAGCGTAAATTACTCTTGTTATTTATTGTTACTATAAACCTGCATTTGTCATACTTTCGTTCTTTGTGCTCGTTATTTGATCTCATTTTAAGTTGTTTTGTTAATTGTTGTTTCCCCTTTACTTTATCGAACTTTATTGCAGTGAATTAATTATGGTAGGCTTGCTTAAATTTGTTTTTGATAAACAATATATCTGTTCTTTAGGCTTTTTACATTGTTACTTTTATAGTGACTTCAACACGAACCATACAAAATTGCTGGGTCAATTTTAATGCTATGTAAATCTAGCAACAATTACCACCTTATTTGTCATGGTTCTGCAACAAATTGTACAATAATTTAAATCATATCATCTTCTGTTAAAGCAGTTCGCCCTGTAAATTTTGTACTATCTATCCTCACTTAGCACAAAGTTCAAATATTTCCGGCTGTATAAGCGTAGTGTTCGTTATGTTTGATTTCGTGGTAATTGTTACCAAATTCACCGAATATTAAAATTAGGTACTTGATGTTTATCTTTCGTGGCCCATGCGGAGGCCATTGTAAAATCAACAACATAAGACTGAAACTTAACCCTTAAATACGTGTCGTTGCAGATATGTGACAACCAACTTTAATTACTTGAACTGCCAGAAATGCGCTCATAAATAGGTATACGTATTGCAGAATTCTTTCTTCAATCTTTTAAATTTGTACCTGTTAGTTTATTGTCCATAGATGTCTCTGTAGCATCTCAGAAACATCAGTTTAAATATGAACTACGGCACTGTGATGTAAAATAAGTAATTTTGACAAAAATTAATATAAATATTTGTTAAATTTATCATTTCTAGATACAGTTCTGATTTATAGACATGTAAATATTCGTTTTTATACCTACTTCGAATATAGTTAGCAAAATATTGATAAAAATCGCTTAAAGTGTGGTAGTTGCAAATATGCAACAACATACATTTGAAGAATGTCTTTTTAATTCTTAGATTATTTTGAAAATAGATCTTATAAAGCTAGTTGCTGATAAGAGAAGACCGCTAACTGATAAAGAATTATTGAAAATAGCTGAGCATTGGTTTGATAGTGATAATGACATCAGCGACGGTGAATTAGATGAAGAAAATGAACTAAATGTGGAAATCTTTGGGATGCGCGCGAATTCAGATAATGTTGAAGAGGACCTTCGCGAGGATATGGAATTTGAAGAAAATGATGAATGCGAAGTTAGAGTTAATAATAATCAAATTAATTTTCAATATAATAAGGAGGATGTTTCCTGCAGCGCTAGTGGTTTCCCCGATTCCATAGACATAAATTTTAAAGGAAATATAAGTTTAGGACATCTTTCGGATTTATCTACTCCATTTGCGTTTTTTAATTATTTTTTTTTTAACTTTTTCAATTATATCTGTGAAGCGAGCTATGTTACCGTAACGGACTTAAAAGTTTACATCGGGATAATCTTTTATGTCTGTACTGGGGTTACCCAGTATACGATCCTACTGGAACGAAATTACAGGCATGGATAAAATAAAGAACGCCATGAGCATCAACAAATTCGAAAACATTAAACCATACATACATTTCAATAATAACGAACATGACAATAAAAAAAGGTAGATTATACAAACTAAGACCAGTTATTGATGAAGTTTTGCGAAAATTTCAAACTGTACCTCTAAAAGAAGGACTGTCCCTTGATGAGCAAATATGCTGTTGTATGAAGCAATATATGCACATGAAACCTCATAAGTGGGGTTTCAAATTATTTGCATTGTCGGGAGTATCTGGATTTGCATATAATTTTGAAATATACACGGGCGATAACAACATCGTCAAACTAGGAAATCCAGATTTAAGAGCGACTGGAAATGTGGTGATGCGACTTGCCGAAATAGTTCCTAAAAACTGTAATTATGTATTATATTTTGATAATTATTATACTTCAGTACCCCTTATGTTGTATCTTGTACAAAACGGTATACATTGTTTAGGGACTATTTGATTAAATCGCATTCCAAATAATCCGTTACCAAGCGAGAAAACATTCAAGAAGAACGTAAGAGGGTCCTGCATTGAATACATTTCAAATACTGATGATACTCTAGTATAGTTTATTTCGAATTATAAGAATATAACTGTAGACTTACAAGGTCTTTAATACTTTTATTGCACCTTCTGTGACGATAATAACCTGGCAATGCATATTGAATCTAGGGGCCGTATTGACTATAAATTACGGCCCTATGTATATATATTTTACAGACAGTATAAATTTACATAGTAAGCAATTCGATGTTACAAGTAATTAAAGAATTTACATATTAAATGAGATTTAAATGTACAAACAGGTAGTTACGCATATCGCAAATCATAATTCCATTTCTATTCAATTCACTTAAATTTTGTCATTACGGTCCTCAGCAGTTTGTTTGCGTATCCAGGTAGTTATTACCGCAGGTGGTGCAGTAACAGCATTTAAGCCGTTCAAAGTTATATTCTTATAATTTGAAATAAACTATACTAAACATGTGGATAGATAACAAAATAGTACGAATGATGTCTACTTATATAAGCAGCGAACCGATGAGCCAAATTACACGATATTCAAAAAAGGATAAAAGAAAGATCGATGTAAATTGCCCACAGGTTGTAAAAGATTATAACAAACATATGGGAGGAGTGAACTTATTAGACAGCTTGTTGGCTAGACATAAAATTTTTATAAAATCTAGAAAGTGGCATATACGAATTTTTTATCATATATTAGACATAACAATTACCAACGCTTGGCTCCTTTATCGAAGATCGATAAATCACACGGCAAAAGAAACCAAATTCCTCTCACTAGGTGACTTCAAATTAGAAGTAGCTGGCGTTCTGATTGACTCGCTTAATATCAAGAAACGCGGAAGAGGTGGCATGATGAAGGAAATTAGTAACAAAGTAAAGAAACCCAATAGTACCAAACTACCGATGGTACGAACCACTGGCCAGTTTGGAAAGGAACACGCACTCGCTGAAAAAAACCCAACTGTAAAGGATATACATTTGTAAAATGCGACAAGTGCAAAGTAAATTTATGCTTCAATAAGAACGCCAATTGTTTTAAGGATTTTCATCTTTAAACATTGTTTCTTTTTTATTTCACGAATTTGTCGCTTTCTGATATTATATATGTGTTAACTCAAAATAAATAAAAAAGTAAATAACGGGAAAATTAAATGTTTTTGTAATTAAGAAATGTTATTCCTCAAACGCATAGCATTGCGTATGTGCAACAACCACTTTCTTTAAAAATCCTCTAAAAATTAACATTAAAGATTTTTTTAAATATTTTTCTATGAAATCTATTAAACTATTTTATCCAAATTATTTGTTTTGAATCTATAACGTACATCATGCATCATTGCCTATCAAAAAGTAACAAATTTCAACAAACCTACCACAATTAATTAATTACAATAAAGTTCGATAAAGTAAAGGAGAAACAACAATTAACAAAACAAGTTAAAATTACATAAAATAATAACAAGCACAAAGAACGAAAGTATGACAAATGCAGGTTATAATAACAATAAATTACAAGAATAATTTACGCTTTTAGAATTGAGATTTTACAGTTTGGCAATTGTTATGATTTCTTTGCTTAGCAACGAGCCCTTTAGATCAGTCTGGCGTCGCAAGAAACAATTTTATACTCTTTCCTAGTCAGCTTTGCGTAACAACAAAAATAGATTACCAAAACCTTTATTGCTGCATATCGTCATACTTCTTAAGTTAAAGTATAACATATGTGGTGTTGTTGGATTCGCCTTTCGATTACCTTTCAAATAAGAAAGTTAACGTCACTTGAATGAGTAGTAATTAAGAGACAGTAAATAAACTATTCTTCAAAATTTTCGTCTTACTCCAATATTAATTTCGAAAAGTTTCCACGAATTTAAATATCGAATTTCTTTAAAAAATGAAGTCTATATAAATCTAATAATGTACCATTGTATTATATAAATTGTATGTTACCAACCTCTAACGCCTCTGAAACATTTCAGATTGAGAATGTTGAAGAACTGGCCATTGATGTAATAACCTGCAATGCTCTAGAAACTGCCCAGCCTCAGGATATTATAAACGCTAGTGCACAAGAAAACAAGAATATCTTTAGCACCGATAACATGAATCTATGTGATACAACTAGTTTAAGTACCCTCACTCCTGAAAAACTACTACCATCCCTACCATTGTTAAAAGAAGAAATGAAACAAGATATAACAATGGATGACACCCTTGATAATGCCACCATCGGTACTGTAGAAAAGACCAACCTCGAAGATTTGTGTAATTCAATTGAAGAAGATCCAATTGGGCATTTGGCAAACTCGGACTTCGATATCACTAAATATGTAAACGAAACAGACAAGTATTGCAGAAATCCTGAGATGATATTACCTAGTGGACCAGGACCCGGAGGTAAAAGATTAGACTTGAAAAATCAAAGATATGTAGTAGATGAAGAGTCTGAAGACGATCACATCGATGTAGAAACAGTGTCTGAAAGTACTAAATCAATGGAAATGGATAGCGACACAAGCAGTGACGATGAGGATGAGAAAGTTAATATGGTCATCGCACCACAAGAGATATTAGAAATTAAACAAGAAAATGACAACGAGAAAGATGTATATATCAATGAATTGCGTGAAGAAATGATGGCCACAAATAATGACATAGAAGGAAACTCTAAGAATGATTACGATATCGATGAAATTGATTTAGTAGTTCCAAATGAAATGATGGAAATTCGGTTAAATAACAATGCATTGCTTTCGGATCCAAATATAAATGACACCATCAAAGAATTAGAAATACCAAGCACAAACTCCAAACTAGAATCGAATATAGACATACTAGATATCAAGGTACAAAAACTGGAAGACGTCAAGACAGAGATATCCCCAGCGATTCAAGCTGGCGACCTAAACAGTTTATTAGAACAATTCGAAGCTAGCGAAACTACTAATAAACAATCTATAATAGAGAAAGACTCCATTGATGATAATCGTAAGGATCCAGCCAAATCAAAACAGATTTTAGAATCATTACCTGAAGAATTGATCAATAGAATTAAGCAATCTAGTAAACGTAAATCGATTTCAGTTATCCCTCCAATTCCAAACAAGAAACGAGGTAAGCCGGTGACGCCAGTAGGGGTTAGTAATATAAATAATAGCAATAACAATAGTAATTCATGTGAAATCACAATTCAGTTGGATCATGATTATTGTATCTCTTCAAATTCGTCAAAGAAAGACTCCGGGTTTTCATCGTGTGAAGAGGATGATAAATCATTACTTCGCAATCAACCCACAGTGAAAACGGCTGATGGGAAATTGATGGTGTCACTGTTAAAAGTAAATACGATTAAGAAGCGTAAACTTAATTTGGAGGAATATAAACAGAGACGGCAAGGGAGAAGCTGTAGTGGTAGTCCCGCTAGAATCGAAGATGAAAATGCTAGGAGATTACAAAGAATGAATATTCAGCCATGCCCACCCCCAAATATGGAGATGAAGACTTTAGTTAGTATTGGAGTTAATACTGATCATAGTTGGGGACGATTGCAGGAGATTGTGCGCGGTTGTCCCGTAAATTTCAGTCCTAATTCGCTTATAACATCTTTAGTCGAGCATTTGCCGCAAGTTAAAGAGGCTAATGTGCCTGGTGAACATGGTGAGGATAAAACAATTGTGTATTTGGATAAGAATCGCGTGGTTGTGAAGACAGCCAATAAGCGAACGCAAACAATCGTTCACAGACGCCGCTCCTTGTCGAGTAGTTCAAGTTCTTCCCGCTCATCGCGATCTAGAACTCGATCGCCTTCTCCTGTGGCCCGTCGACGTCGCACAAGCGCGGAAAAATTGCGCGAAGTCGAGGAGAGACGCGTCATATACGTGGGACGGATCGCGAACAGTGTGACGCGCGAATGTTTGCGCAAGCGCTTCCAACGTTTCGGTCCGATCAACAACGTTAGTGTACATTTCAGGCGAACAGGTGACAATTACGGTTTTGTAACGTTTAAGTACAAAGAAGACGCTTACGCGGCCGTCGAACACGGCAACGAAGACCCTAACCTTCCCCGTTATGATCTCAGCTTCGGCGGAAGGAGGATCTTCTGCCAAACCAGCTACGCCGATCTAGATAATTTACGCGACGATTGCCCTTATATTACGGCTCCTCCGATTAAGAGCGTTGATCATGAGAATTCATTCGAGGATCTCCTTCGGGAAACACAAGCTAAACTCTTACGCAACAAGCGCTTGAACGGCAAATCTTGATCGTGTCTCTTCTATTTCTCTTCTCACTTGTTCCTGTGTATTTATTTCCTTATAGTAGGAGGTATACCCTATGGGCTGTGTCACTTTTTCGTATATTACATGGGTATATTTAATCTATAAGTATGTAGATTGATTGACTAATTTTTTTTTTAATTCTTTATTACGAGTAGTAGGAAGCTGTTTCTTCCTCCAATTTGGTTTTTGAGCGTAACATTTTGCAACTCTTCAAGGTAATTGAAAACGTAAAATGAGGGGAAATAATTGCTTGGAATTTGCTAGGTTTGTGTGGCCAACAAAAAATACTATAAATTTTCAAAATTAATCTATGACAAACCTATTATGCATATGCATGTTGAGCAGGTCGTACAATGTAGCATGGCAAGAACTTACATATACTAAATCAGGTGATTGGGTAACTTTATGATGTGTACCTTGGATACCTCAAAGAATACACAGTAGTTCCATTTAGAGAAGTGCATATTACATCATCATCTTCGCGAATAAAATTTGTCTGTCGTAGTATAAGGCGTTCAAAAATCTAAAAAAAAAAAAACCGGTTGTGTAGTTTTTACTTATAGAAAAATTAAAATATCTCAAGTGTTTCGAAAAAGACACGAAACGATAAAGTATACGAAAAATGAAACGCCAAATAATTGCTCTAAACACCTGTAACCTCTTCTCAAACAGTAACGATAAGCTATCCCTTAACGAGTGATAATTAGCTCGTCCGACTAAAATAAGCCAACTGTGCATATGACGTAATATCTATTTTCCTATTTGAGACTACTACACTTAGTAACAAACACGAAATTAAAGAACTATTAATTGCATCAATTAGTTGGATAATAAAAGAAGAAATCTATTCTTTTTACACAAGGAGATAAATTATAAATTATTTTACTACACAAAAGTTGTTGGTATGGTTTCTAAATTTAACGTGTGCACGCTATACGTCAACAAAATGTAAGGTCGTATGTACTATCGGTCATGAAAGTTCGGACAAAAAATTCTATTGCGAGAAATAACTAGAATTTAAACCAAAATTGCTTAGAAATGTATTAATAAAAAAACAGCAATAATAATAATAATTGTTGTATCATCAAAGAATCCACTAGTAATAGAAGGCTCCTTCCAAATAATGTGTAGAACATTTTAAAAGTCTTCTGTGGAGGTTATAGCATTTTCTCTAAGTATATCAGCATCATTCCAAAATTTCTTGATCACGTTCAGATCCGGCCATTTAATAAAGGACAATTTAGAAAATAAATGTAAAATATTGTAGAAACGTAAAATGAATATAAGTATTTCTAAATTTGTATTATTTAATATCTGAGTGTAATTACAAAACAGTTTTAGGACGTACAGTAAAACTTATTCATACAAATCTGTTTATTCCACGCAGACATTGTTATGTACACTTTTTACAATATTTTATCAAGCATAAAGACGTAGATACAACTTCTAAAAAGTACATAATTATATCTTTTAATCGGTATATTAACTTTTTACGTACTGTCCAAACTTCCATGAGTGGTAGTGCACAATGTAATAGTAAAAATAGGTTAAATTTTGAACATAAACTGTTCTTACGCTAACCAGTTGTCCTTACCGCTTTCTATAGTCAAACTGCATGCTGTAAATAGACTCTTCTTTAATTCGGGGTATACGAAGCACAATTTTAAACGATTTAGTTATCTGAGCCTAAAATTGTATATTTTTGGACCTAAACTATATTTCCACTTACTGGTTCAATCAGTCTTGCTACCCTACAATATGAGACCTGTATTAATGTAAACAAAAATATTTAATTATACAAAATTCTAAATACCTACTTCGGCTAGTATACCGGGTGTTTTTGGCAACTTATGTGCAAGAATTCTTAAACATCAAGAATGACTATTTGGTATTTGAAAATTTCTGTCACAAACTGAATTATTAACAACAAAAAAATAAAAATATTGTTTTAATCTTTTTCAAATAAGCAACGGCGTCCAAATTTTCATTCTCTTGGTCAAAGGAGTTGGTTAGTACTTTACTTCCTATTGCCAAGATGTCAAAATTGTATTACTTTTTGTGTTTTAACATTCAAAAAATATTGAAATAAGTACATTTTGAGCAGATAAATGCCTTAACAGAATAAATGATACTAACAGATTTCTTCAAACTTTTCCTTCCATTTAAAGAGATAATGAACGTCTGAAAGTGGTTCGAATATTTCTTTTTCTAAATCTGGGACGTCTTAAAACTATAGCTTATTTCAATAGTTTTTGTTTAACAAATCAATGAATTCCCTAATTGTAAAACAAAAAAAATGTCTTCCAACACCCGGTATATATCAAAACTATAGTTAGTATGACCATTTCTAGAGAATGTAACATTATCTTCAAGCAAACTGGCACGTTTTTTTTTTCTTTTTACAAAAAAAAATGTGCCAATGTGGCACCATGATGTAAAAGGAAAACTTTAAAATAAAATGAATGATCTCCATAGGATGGTGGCGACACCCTACAAAAAGCAGGAGTTACAGTATATTAGATGTCAAAATATTAAGTAGTATTAAATGTAAAAAAAGCGCTTGATGTATATTACACAAAATGTCCTTGACTAATTCCTGTGGAGAAAGTACAAAGCAAAACAGTAATAGATTCTTAGTAGATGTCCTTTTTTTTTGAAAAGTGAAAAGAGAAGTATATATCGAAGATTTTTATTCTTCTGTTTTTAAGTTTGTCTTTTTATTCTCGATTATAATTACGTTCAATTAGAACTAGCAAATTTGTAGGAAAACATGAGATTATTAACTGAACCAAAGATTGAATCAATTTCTGATAGTTCGAGATTAGAGTTGGCGATAACTAATTTTGAAAGAAATTACATCTCGGCCTAAAACAAAATCTATACTTTGTTGCATTGGGGTATGTAATTACAGTATTAATTGACTGGTCCGTTATTCACTTGCACAAAGTACAGCTTATATCTCTCATTGTAATGTTTAAGGTACTTCTTAGTTTATCTTAAACTAATTTTATAATAGACAATGGTGGTTAGTAAATTTGATGCCTATTTCTTTACACAATTGTCATACTTTGAGAAAAAAAGTAATTCTAACTTGTCATTTTCACGTGATCTTTTGGTTACTACTGATACACAGTCGGATTTTTATTATAACACATATTATCGTCTTCCAAAATAAAGTCTTGTTACTATTATTACATTGTAGATTTTTGCAAACAAATCCGAATGTTTACCGGTGATTCGCCCTTTTTTTTTTGCTGTTTGAATTGAATAATTGATGTTTGTCGTTAAATTATGAAGGAATTAACACGAAATAGGCATTTGAAAAAAAATAGTTAGCTAATTTCAATGTTTTAGCTTATAATAATTGCATGTATTTCTATTGTTAATTTATATTATGCATATTTATTTTTATATATTTAGATATAAACAAACGCAGAACTGAACTGATTCATTCTAATTGAATATTTTATGCAACAGTCGAAAATGACATTATAGTTATAGCTGAAAATTTTACTAAAATAAAAGAAAACAGTAAATTTTCGTGTAGAATGTAGGCAACTTTAACAAGAAAAAAAATGTCATAACATTATTGTACTTCCTTCGTTTTTGAAACAACTTTTTTTCCTTTCGTCAGAATTTGACAGTTGACACTCGTACGCTAATTGCCATTGATTGTTCTTTTTTCCATGGCCTACCTCATTTTACTGTTGTAATTTTTATTATCATCGTCATTGTATTATTTGATTTTGCATGTATGGATCTAATTGGTAATATTTTTTCACTTTTTTCCTGTTATTTTTTAAAATAAAAATCTGGATTTCGTTCTTTAATTAAACATGATATTTTTGCATGAGAAAAGGTTAAAAAAACGAGTTTCATTTCTTTGTACTTTTGGAATATGTACTTTTTGTGCATCGTTTTGTTTCATGATTTTCTCCATTTCATATTTTAGTGAAATATGTTCTTGTTCAACAACCACTTACTAATAAACAAATTATTAATAAAACTTATTTGTGTGTTATTTTTGACTTGCAAAAAGTAATTCTGTTGGGATGCGAAAATTGGGCATAGTAACATAAAAGAAATAGCGGAGAAATAGAATAGCTTCAACTTCTTTTTAGGTAAATGTATAATACTTGCAGATGGTTCATGTTGTAGGGTTGGATGATGTCAAAATGAAATACAAAATCCTCTTTTATTCCTTACAAATTGTATTTTTATTTACACTGGGACTAGTTTCAGTAATATGTCATCGTCAACCAGAATCTTTTAATAATTAATAGTATACATCAATATAAAGTTATTTAAGAATATGTAGTACTTACAGTCGAGTGTTTATTTCTGTTCCTCCTCAACTAGCACTCACAACACATGCTGTGATTCCGA